>PVIW01000115.1:0-600000 GCA_004026585.1 Noctilio leporinus
ACCACCACCACCACCACCACCGTCACCATAACCACCATCACCATCACCGCCATCAGTCATTACCATCCTCACAAGCATCACCACCATTACAGCACCACCACACCATCCTTATCACCCCTGTCATCCCTGCCGCCACCACCCCCACCATCACCACCACCACCTCCACCACTATCATCACTACCGCGTGTTTAGAGCTTTGCAGATTGAAGACTACCTCACATGTGTTAACATACTTCTTATTACTTGATCCTTACCAGTTCAATAACAGTCAGGGAGCTTGAAAAGTTAAAAGTTTGGTAGGAGACCCGAGTAACTATGGTTTTTGTCAACACAAATGCATTATCCCTTTTCGTGGCTATGGTTTCTTTGGGAGAGCCTTAGCTAACCGGAAGAAGAGTGACCGTGTGGGTACCCCAGACATGAGGGAGAAAAACCCACTGTGATTTAGAGGAAGAGGGGAGAACAGTTAAATGGGGGAGAAAGACCATACCTGCCCTGCCACTCTGGAGGGCTCTGTATGGATGGCAGCAGGTCCTCTTGGGCACCACGTACACAAGTGACCATTAGCAAGATCGTTGGCGCTTACCCGCTGGCTCTCCATTTGATATGTATAGTAGAGCAACAGGAACACACACAGACCTGGACCCATAGGGCCACTCAAATGCTCACGGTGGTAGCAAAGGGCACTGAAGAGAGTCACTGTAGCTTCTCCCAGGACAACATACAAGGCCTGGTGCGGCCAGGCTTCCAGGAGAATCCCAGGCAAGGAAGGTTTTGTCAGGGCGCTAGTGGAAACTGAATGCTGTGCCCCTTAGTGCTGACAAACCTAAGATGCCCCTGCAGAGCAGTCATGTAGCTTGCTGGCCCAGCGCAAAAGGAAAATTCGGAGGTCTTTATTCAAACATTATTATGAGTTTCAAGTTCAGGGCCCTTGGAAGTGTGGGGCCCCATGTGACTCTCAGGGCACATGGCCATGAAGCGCCCCTCATACCAGAGGAGGTCCCCCCACCCTCAGGGCAACACGAGAAGAGCAGAGGGGGTGTGAGCCTGGCGGGTGAGACTTGGGGTCTAGTCTTGGCATGGCCGCTTGCTGGGTGGCTGGACGGATCAGTGACACATCTGAGTGCTGCTGTCATCTGTAGAGAAGGAAGGACCTAGTGAGATTGTGGTAAGTGAGTGCAGTGTCGTTAGTCACCCTCAGTAAGTGAGAGTCCTCTTTGCAGTGATGGGTGTATTCTTTCCTGGCTCCCGTACTTTATACACTGCGTCCATCTGCAGCCCCACAGAGAGCCCACAGCCTACAGGGTGGGGCCAGATGAGAAGCTGATTCTCACCGTGCAGTCACTTCCAAAGAGCCCTGCTGATAGTCCATCGCCCCCTGAGGATAGTGTGTGGAAGGCGCTAGTGGAAGCAAGACTATAGCATCCTTCGCTTTGCGAAGTTCACTGCTCCGTGTGCCTCTTCTGTGTTTTACAAAAGTAATTCTTTTTAGAGAGAGGGGAAGGGAGGGAAAAGAGAGGGAGGGAAACATCGATGTGAGAGAGAAACGTCAGTTGGTTGCCTCTTGTACACCCCTGGCCAGGGATTAAACTCATCCTGGGCGTGTGCCCGGACTGGGAATTGAACCCGTGACTGCTGGCTTTGCGGGATGATACCCAACCCACTGAGTCACACTGGTCAGGGCTTGTTACGCCATTTGAATTTCCAAAAATGCTCGTTGAAAATCAAAATTCACTTCCCAAGGGATACTTGCCTTGCGCCCATTTGGTGGCAGGGTAATGAAGTTCTCACGACCCTGTTCAGAGGTGGATCCTGCAGCAGGTGGAAGCAAACAGCCCGGGGAAGGCACAGGCACCCCGGGGAACCTCCGGTGAGATTTGTGTGCCGTGTACCATTAGACGGTAACTTGGAGCTCGCAGGCTAGCAAGTGGCTGCTGCCTACCCAGGAAACGTGCATGAGGGAGGTGGTGGGCCCTGGTCTGGGGCCCCACTGGGGCAGGAGAGTGGCAGAGGCATTTCCAGGGCCTAGTGAGGTTATCCTGGAGCAGGAATCAGCAGGGACTCCACAAAGGGCTTTGCTTTATTTTCATTTTTATGAGATCGGTGGCATGTGTCCTGGTTAAGAAGCGAGGGCTTTCCATTGTGCCGAAGTGGCTCTCGGAGGCTGCCAGGCTTCCCCTCCAGGCAAACAGAGCACGAGGCTTGTTCAGTGGTCAGTGGTCCTGGCTGCTGGACTCCGTGTGCAGACGGCTTGGTCAGGTACGGGATTTTGATCTTGGCAATGTGAGCGCGACCGCTCCTGGTTGGAACAGAGAAGGCTTAACGCAACGTAGGGGAAGCGTTGACCGGGAGCTGGGTAAGGAACGGGGGATGTTGTGGTTTTGCTTTGTTGTCATCTGCTGTCTCCAGTGGCCTGTGGTAAAGAAGCCTCTGCAATGAGTCACAGTGCATCCCTTCCGCACTGGTCTGGGCAGACAATACGTTCCAGAGTCTCCGCTTCCCACTTCCCTCTCCGCCGTTGCCGCTGGCGGCTGTGTCCTTGGCAAGTGCTGGGGTGGCCGTGGGCTCTGAACACACAAAGGGAGGGAATGAGATGACCTCAGAGCTCCTTCTCCTCCAAAGGCAGGGGGACAAGAAGGTCAGTTCTTGTAGCTCAAACGCGCAAACAAATTCAAATGGCTGCGTAATCGTTTCTCCCTTCTCCTCCCCCAGGTGCCACCCAGGGGGAATAGACAGTAGTCAGCATGACACCCTGAACTTCTTCTTGGTCAACAAAAGTCAGTTGTTCTCTCTAGGGAGTCCTGGAGCCCCCCATTGGTCTGATTAAGGTCTCTGGCTGCTATTTAAATGCCCAGGCAGGGACTCAGCATTTACCAAAAATAAATGTTGTGGTGAAGGCTTGACATTTATTTTTAAAATAAGAGGCCATCTTCCCATCACAGCATCCAGTTGGTTGGATATTCTTTTTAGTAGACCAAATGATTCATGCTAGCAAATAAATATAAATCAGCGTGTTAGGCCAGCAGGCTAACATCATCTCTGTGTATCAGGCTTTTATCGAAAGGCGGGTTCTCAGTTTTCAGAGCAGATGTGGGCTTGCTCAGTGATGGGCTGTCAGAGTACAATAAGGCCATAGCCTTGTAGATGTAATGCGTGAAGTTTGTCCTATCACTCCTCCAGCTGTAGTTTGAAAAGCTTTAGGTAGGATGACACCCAGGGAAGGCAGTAGGAAATCCAGGTCATTGCTGTGAGAACCTCCCCTGCAATAGCTCATCACCGTGCACTGGTGGGGTTTGGGGGACCAGGTGGTATCAGGGGAGCCTTGCTCTGAGAGGTCACCCGGAGACTGATGTGGGATTAGGCAACAGGTTCATTCATTGGGGGTTGAGGGGGAAGAGTGGCTCCTGGACCACCTTGAGGCCCATCGGAGCAGGGGAGTGGAGACTTCTTCTTGGTCAACAAAAGTCAGTTGTTCTCTCTAGGGAGTCCTGGAGCCCCCCATTGGTCTGATTAAGGTCTCTTAATCAGAGAGCCTGTAGGGTTTATGCCTTGTGTTTTAAAGCCTGCAAGGGCAGCAGGTGTGGCACCAGATGTCCTGCAGTGGTTGCTTAGGACACTGTCCCTTGGTCAGAGTTAACGCATTATCAGTAGGTGTCTTTCTCAAGTAGGTTCCTGTGCAATCTGTCACTCTGATCAGGTTCTTTAACATGTTTCACCCCGGACACCTCTATACTCTGGCAGGTGGGTTAGCATGAGAACAGACCAGGGCTTTGTCACGACAGTTTAGAGACGGATTGGCAATCTGGTTCTGTTTTTAATGGCCCTGCTTTGGCTTGATCATTTTTTTTTTTTTCTTGTGGTTTCACAAGACCAAAGCACCCAGCTCCTCACCCTTCTTAGCAGTGTTTCTTCTACTTATCCCCTTTCTTCCCTACTGTCCACTTAATGGTGATGATAGGACTGGTGGGTGTATGGTCAACCTGGCAGAGGTTAACTGTTAGGCTATACACGTCAAGGAACAACTCCTGGGCAAGACGGGTTGCATGATTTGTGAGGTCCAGCGGAAAATGAAAAGTCAGGGCCTTAATTCAAAAATCATTAAGAATTTCAAGATGGTAACAGCAGGATCAAGCATAGGGCTCTTTTCAGAGGTACACAGGGCCCTGCGTGACCGCACAGGCTGCACACGTGTGAAACTAGCCTTGCGTCTAGGGGTACAGAGCATGGGATTAGGGTGAAGGGAGTCACCACAGTCCCAATTTTGAGTTCTCTTCTGGAGAATCTAGCAGGAGCACCTCTCAGAATTGGAGGTGCAGCTGCCATCCTCCCTGTAACGGGAAGGGCAGAGGATCCAGAAAAGGCATTTCTCCAGAGAGTTTTATTAACCTCCTGGAAAAAAAAAACAGATCTAGAAAGCTGGTCCTGGTATATGATTACAACAGACTGTTTGGGGACAAAGAGGAAAGTCACTCAAGGACAAAGATCCCTGCAGGGACAGAGCTGGCCCTTAGCCCTGCCCCTCCTTTCTCTTCCCCCCACTCCCAGAGACCCATGAATGCTGAAATGCTGCTAGAGATCAGCATCATCCAGCCTTCTACCTTAAATACGAAGACAAGCCTAACAGTACTCAGGGAGCCAGAGTGGAGATTCCAGGAATACTTGTTTGAGACAAATCACAGGTCTGAGGGGACCTGCCTTAGACCAGGAAACCAGCAAGGGACTCGTGAGAAACCTCTATGCCATACATGGTGACACATGGCTGGCAAAAGATGAATACGTATTTGAAGAAATCAGTTTTGACTATGGAATCTTTACAAGAATGAGAATAGTATTTATGAACAACTTTGAAAAAAATCATATTAGTTCATTAGAAAGGGCAAAGTAGAGGTGTGGACATAGGTAAGAAAACTCATTTATGGACACAATGCCAAAATACTGTTTAAAATAATATGATCATTTAAGAGCAGACCAACAATGTTGAACATTTTAATCAAATGTGGAATTTGAGCTTGAGAAAAACCCTCCAAGAATGCCAAGGAAAAGGTCAAGGTGAAGACATCAATCAGGAGGATAATAATACGAGATTACATAGCTATAGGTGCCTAAGGGGTTGCTGAAGAAAAGAAAAATGTTCAAAGATATAATAGAAGAAAACTTTCCGGAACTGAAGAAAGAGCTATATTCATAAATTGAAAGAATGCTACATATATATAAGTAAAAGAAACTAAAAATTGCCCAGACCTTGATAAGCATCCCTATCTTGAATGTTTTTGAATTTTAAAAGCATTTCTGGTTACCTAGGATGGAAAAAAATGACAGGTTGGCCACAGAAGTCTCTGCCATGTTAGATTCCATAAAACAGTGGCACGATATTCCCGAAGGTTCGTGAGTAGCCAAGGGCTTCCGTGCAAGTGCTCTATGGCCAGCTGTACCCCCTGAGTTCGTGTGTAGCATCGTGTTCTCTTCGGCCACCTGTGACTTCAGCAGTTCCCAGACATGCTCCCCACCTCAAGCTCTCTGGGGGAGCTTTTCTGCTGAAGAGCCTTATCCAAAGCTATAGAAGCCAGAAGTAAAAGAGAATTAATGTTCCTGAGAGCAACTCTTGACCAATTGGAGATAGAAATTGGGGTATGGATGCTCTAGCCAGCCACCCGTGCTCCTGGAACCATTGTGAGATCCATTCACCATTGTTTCTCAGGTGTTCTCAGTGGCAGCATGTGGGTGTACCCGATGCCACTGTTTGTGCTGATTTCCACAGTTTCTCCCAGCCATGATTGGATTTTCCATCTTCCCTGTCTCTCCCTGCTCCTTTCCTAATGTCTCCTGGGAACAGTTCCAAAATGCTTGGCTCAGGCTGTTTTGGGCGGAGCCCAAACTATGACTCCTTCTATTTATTTTTGTACGAAAGCAACAGAAAGAAATTCTCACATATTTAAGGACTGAGAAAACATTCCTCTAATTTTCGTGATAAAATTACATGAACGTATACTGCAGCCACACGAGAGATGAGCCAAGTAAAGATCTCATGAACGAAGGAAAATGTGATAAAAATTTAAAACGGATCAACAGCATAGAAACCAATTAAGCATGGCATTATCTAAATGACTGTGGTAAATGCGGTCTTAAAGCCAAGTATGTATTAAAACTCTTGAAAAGAGTGAAAAACAACATATAAATAAACCTGAAGATATATTATGTCTTGATGTTGATTAGTCAAGGTACTTAGCATAAAACATACATTTTAAAGCCGAAAAGCTATCTGACTAAGATGAAAAACCGTCTTGTTCCTTCCACCCCTGTTGCTGAGTCACCCAGTTTCCTTCCCCACAGACAACCATCTTAGCGATATATTTTGCATCTTGTGTAACTATTCATCATCTATTCCATCAACTCCATATGTAACCTCAATGCCACAGATAAGGTACTGAAGAACCTCACTGTTTTCACTTAGTGAATTTTGAAATCGTATCTTTGGGAAATCATTTCCCCTCTTCTGCACATGTGGAGTATTCCTTCGGAAGAGTGGACCTCAACTTATTTCTTCAGTCTCCTACCTAGGGGCAGATGCTGCTCATTTATTGCAATTACAACAGTGAGTCAATGAGTAACCTCAACACAGGCGTCAGATGATGTGTCTCCTTTCCCCTTGAAACTTTTTCTTTCCTTGCTGTGCATGGCTTGCTGCTTTCCTGTTTGTCCTGACACTTCTTTGGCTACACCTTCTTAGCCTGTTTCATTGCCTCCTCTTCCTCCACCTTATTCCCTGAATGTCAGCTACTCACGGCTTGCTCCTGGGCTCTCTGCTGTCATGTACTTCCATCCTGGGTATGCCCAGCCATCCTAGGCCTTCAGAGCCCTCCCTATGCGGATGACTACCCAAATTCTCGCTCCCGTCCAACCTCACTTCTTAAGTCCAGGGCTATCATGGTCCCTCACTCACATCCCCCATAGACACCGCAATTTTAACAGACCCCAAACAGGACTCTAGACACTTCCCTCCAGCCTGATTTGTCTCCCAGTCTTTCCCAAATCAGGTAACAATAGCATCATCTCTCTGGTTTTTCAAGCCAAATCCTGGATGCAGTTCTATCTCCAAAATATACCTAAATCCTTCTCCCCGCTTTTTTGGTCTCTCCAGTGTTACTGCGATTGTACAAAGGTCACCATTATCCTTCTCATGGACCACTGCAATCCTTCGGCTGGTCTCCCTGTTTCCACTCTTGCCTCTGACAATCTATCTCCATTCAGCAGCCAGAAAGGGACTTTGTAGGATATAAGTCAGACTTGTTTCTATGTTATAGTAGTTATGATGCTGGCCTATAAGGACTTGTTTTTGTTTGATCTTCTGCAACATTGGGGTCCTCCTTGAGACAGCACTTGGTACTGCCTTTCTGGTTCCTAGGATGCTGGGTGCACCTGTTAAAGAAGGAAATTTACCTGAAACTCAGTTTCCACATGGCAAAGAGGAGTGGAATTAGGTCAAGTTAAGAACACATTGTCTAAATCATTTAGATATACTTGGCCCTGGCTGGTGGCACAGTGGATAAGGCCCCGGCCTGTGAACCCAACGGTCAGTGGTTCAATTCCCAGCCAGGGCACATAACCAGGTTGCAGGCCAGGTCTCCAGTCAGGTCACCAGCTGGAGGCAGGTGAAAGGCAACCATACATTGATGTCTCTCTCCCTTTCTCCCTACTCCTCTCTCTAAAAATAATAAATAAATTCTTTAAAAAATACGTGGGGTCCATTAGAACAAATGTAGGCTATCCTGACCCATCTCTGGTCTCAATGCCCTGTCCTGTTCTGTCATTCTTTGACCTTTCAATGACTTGAAAGAGTGCTTTAGGAAAAGTGAAGTGCTCTGTGAGCTACCATATTTCTGAGTCTTTGGGAAGATTCCCAGTCAGTGTGCAGGGAACTCAAACAATAAAATGATAGTCCTGATAGGCTTTCAAGAATTCATGTTATTATTCTATTTGTGAACAGTAATGATTATTATGATCTATTCCTCTGCATAGACATTTTAAAGACTGGTTCAGCCACAGAGAATTAATTTATTGGTAATGAATATTTTCAACTTCATTAGATACTCAGAAGCCGACTACATTATCATTATCTGGATGTTAAATTTTAATTGCATGCGGCCTGGTCCCTCAATAATTAACACATTGTGTATCCCACGTAATTCACAAACTAATTGTCATTTCTTAGATCTTAATATTACTTGCTAATTTTGCCAAGGCTAAAAAAAATCTGACTGTCAAAACTCCAGAGGAAAATGACATTATACAGGCACAATAGTGACAAAACAAGTTAATTGATCGCAAAGTCACCCAGAGAAGGAGTTTTTAATTGCATATTTGTTACCTTCATAAAAGACATAAACGGCTTTTAGTTACATATTTGCTTATTTCTTACCTATTAAAGAAAGTGTTAACAAGCCTGATTAAAATTAATTGCAAGGTCCAGCATCAGCAAACTTCTAATTGAAGCTGAAAGGGAAGGAACGGAAGGAGAGGCTGGTGGAGTGGCAAGTGGAACAGATGTTTGACTGTGGAGATGGGAAATAATTAAATGACCCAATCAGAAAATAAGAATCTAAAGAGGAAAAAAAATCAAACTTCATAATAAATAGGAAAAATTTTATCCTAATAATGTTAACAGTTGGTAACAGTGATTTACTTCTAAAGGTTGGAGATGGAACAATAATACATGTTATTAGACAACTTTAAATGAAGGGCTCTGTTGTTACAGTATGAAAAGTTACAATAATGGAAGCGTTCCTCATATCACAAAATCACTCGGTAACTTGCGGAATCAAGGCAGATTCCCTCTATATGTAGCAAGGATCTATCTGTATGAGCATCTGTTGGTGAAACATGGCATCTTGTATGTGCTGGGGCTGTCAAATCATTCAGAGAGACTGGCAGGTGGGAAATACTCTTACCTGTTATTTTCAGGATGGGTGAGTTCTACTCGAGGTGAATACCACCCTTCCTGATGTGGCATTTTCCTACCACTGCTGACATCCAAATGCCCTTCAGTCTAGCCATCATCCGCGCAAAGGGAAGATGTCTTTGATGACTCATATTAGATGTCTCTGAAAAGGAGAAGTAGCTTTCCTAACTACAGATGTTAGAACGTACCTTTTAAAACAGAGCTTTTTCAGGAAAGGGATTTTGTATAAGGAGGGAAATGGCCATTTATACCATCTATAGGAGAAGTAGAAAATGCTGATATATCCCATCAATCATTTAAATTATTTATGGTCAATTCGTTTTCATGGTGGATTGGAGCCAACATGGCTTTTCACTGTTGCAGCAACAAATTAAAGATGTCACCCTTCTATTTATAAAGATGCATTTCTAGAAGGTTACCCATTGATTCAAAATTCCCTTATCTGATACAATTAAAAAGATTATCAGCCAGTTATTAAAAAGTTGGTTAAAGCAGAGAATTATAAATAACGTCATATGAGGACTTCACTCAAATTATTTTTACTCACGGCATAAATATGTGTTTTAATTTACTAACATTTTGATAGGAAGCCAAGACCATTTCTTCTTCTTTTTCTTCTTCTTCTTCCCCTCCTTGTTCTTTCCTCCCCCTTCCCCTCTCCTTCCTCTCCTCCACCTCCTCCTCCTCCCCTCCATTTTTCATCCTCACCTGAGAATATGTTTATTGATTTGAGAGAAAGATTGAGAGAGAGAAGCATTGATATGAGATAGAAACATTGATAGTTGCCCCCCACATGTGCCCCAACCAGGGGTTGAAACTGCAACCTAGGTAAGTGCCCTGACTGGGGTTGAACCCACAGCCTTTTGGTCTATGGGATGACGCACTAACTAACTGAGCCACCCAGCCAGGGTGGCCGAGGTTTCTTCTGTGAGTATGGGTTTGCTGACTGCATTTCATATTGTTTCTGTCACATGCAATAGATCAGTAAGGCATTGCCTCTCACTTCCAATGTAATTTCCTTTAAATTGGAGAATGAATGTCAAAGTAATTGTGAAGCATTTTAAGTGAAAAATTATTCTAGATTTAATTTTGAACACACTTTTTAAAGTACCCCTCCCCTTATCTAGCCTTTTCAAAGGATTCTAGGGTTAGCTCTTGACCCTTCCATGTGTCTGGGACATTTACTAAATGTTACACAGATGAGCAAGAGAGCTCCACTTTAATAGATAAATTTGGAAATATCTTAAATATTGGGAGTTGGTTTTTTAAAAAATGATACATGTAGGTGACAGAATACTATGAAGGTATCAAAGATATTTTTACAATATATTTTATGACCTGGAAAACAGTCCAGGTGATATATTAGGTGAAAAGGCAGATGACAACCCAGTAGGCAATGTTATCCCATAGTTACAAAGGGAGAACATGCATACATGCAAAAGATTGGATATTAGGTTACCAAAAACATACTGAAGCATTAACATTTTATCTCTGAATGGTGAAATTAAAGGTAGTATTTATTTTCTTTGTGCTTTACTATAATTTCAAAATTCAGATATATTACTTCTGTATTATCAGAAAGGCATATGAGTTCATTCTAAGCTAACAAGCATATTACAGTCCTTTCTGGTCATTGTCCCAGGGGAATGTAGCCAATGTAGTCGACTGGCCTATTGCACCTTCCAAAGGGATGCTCTGAAGAGGTCACAGACCCATTGTTAAGGGAAGTGAGAGCTCCAAATGGACAGGTTGCATTGTGGGAATTGAATTCCTAGAGGGTGTATATAGCTGTTACTTTTAAATTCTCTCCTGGCGCCAAAGGCAGATGATGCGGGTGATGGAGTTATAGGACCTGCCATTCTGGAATTCAAGGAGCACTTTCAACTCTCAAGGCAGAGGACCCTTGGTGGCATTTGGGAAGTTTGTCTTCTGACATTTTTACAGCATCCCAATTTTCGAATAAAAAATTTGCAGAACTCACAGCTATTTGGAAGTCCCTAGTTTTGTTAGAAAGCCTTGGAGCCTTCTTCCCCAAATGTTCCTCTCAGGGCTGGGAAGGGCTGGGGAAGGCATTCCCAGGGACTTCTAGGAAAATGGGAACAAGGAACCTCTTTCTGGAGTAGAGTTTGGTCATGTGTTTCAAAAGCTCTGAAATGTTTTATTTTTTTGGACCCAGTAATTCAACTTCTACTCTTTCCATTAGGTGTATCAACAAGATATATTTTAGGAAAATAATAAGGAGTGTATAGAAAGACCAAAGTACAAGAATGTTTACTGGAGAGCTATTTAGATCAGTGGGAAATGGAAGATAAGCAAATAGTCCAACCACAGAGGGTTTAGTTAAGTAAGTGATCCATCCACCAATGAGTACTATTAACTTATTAATAGTCAAGTTTCAGAAGAATGCTTAATAACATGGGAAAAGGTCAGAATAGGGTAGGTTATAAAATATGCACTGATTCCAATTTTAGGAAAAGTAGGCAAGTCTTCAGAAAAATGTTAGAAGTATACTTTCTTTAAGATAATTCAATTTAACTTGAAAAAAAAATGAACAGTTTAACACAATGCAAGGTTATTTAGCAAAAGTTGAGATTCCTGCTCCCTCTATCCTCACACTGTCAGCTCTCTTCCTCTGAGGCAACCACTTGTGTTTCCTCCCTGAGACATTCTGTAAATGTTAGGATGGATTTTAGTTTCTTCAGAATATGTTTCTGTATTTCCTAAATAAAACAATAAAATATTTCGAAAGTATGTTTCACTTTACTAGTTGTAAAGCTCCATCATTAACTAGATCTTGAATTGCCATCGTATCCTATAAAGGAAAAGATGGAGTCGAAGTAACTCAGCATTTCATGTAATTTCCATTTATATTGTGGAATGAAAAACAGCTTATTGCAATTTTACTTAAATAAGCAATTTTGAGCCTGTTTTATTAGTCTTCTAATAGCATGAAGGCCCAGAAATTAAATTGTTCCACTTCCGTCTCCATAATTTTGTGCAATTAAAATGGTTACCGACCCCAAAGTTTTCTTCCAAGCTCCAGCCCCTTCAACTGTCATTCTTTATTATCTTGAAGCCCAGCACTTTTTAGTAACACTTTGTATACATCACGTTAAGTGAAAGAGGAACCATTATATTTAACTGATGTGGGTGTTCTTTAATTAATCCGAATTAGCTTTTTTGATATGGGTACTAATTGTTTCCTTTGAAAAAAATTCACCATAGATGTGTGATTCTTCTATGCCTGTTGCTTTTCAAGAAAATAGTTAATTGCAGAAAACGGGGATGTTACCTTTTGAAAATAAATCATCAGCCTTTTATCGCAAGAGTTGCTCTTATTCCAACTTTCTGACCTGCTTTCACAGGAAACCTGTCTGTGTCTGTGACCAGGACTACTCTCTCTGAGTTTTGATGTTTTCTTTACATATATTCATAAGGTAGGAGGAGGAATTACAATGTAGGTTGGAATAACAAGGGTTTCATTTATCTGTCTTTACCAACTTCTAATGGCTATGCGTCGAAATATTGAAAGCTCTTTATAGGATCAAGGTGAAAAATAAATCCCCATCTGCAACTATAGAGACAAATAAGTGAACTTATCATTATTTTTCAAGATTACTTGCTTCAGCTTATTATCAAAATGTAAATAGCTGATACTAAATAGATGGATTTAACTACAATTACCACACTTAACCCTCATTAGGACGCCCTTTTCAAGATCTAAGTGTTTTGAGCATTTATACAGAAGTGCTATCCTAACAAGAGTGATAATGAGTTAAGTGCACTTGGGAGTCTAACTAAACTTTAAAGGTGATCATTAAACCAATATTCTTCTTTTAAAATTTGCTCACAGTGTTTTCAGATCACTTTTCAATGACTGCAGAACCTCATGCTGAGTCCTGCCTTA
Organism: Noctilio leporinus; assembly: GCA_004026585.1. NCBI lineage: Eukaryota > Metazoa > Chordata > Mammalia > Chiroptera > Noctilionidae > Noctilio > Noctilio leporinus. The sequence goes on from PVIW01000115.1 coordinate 12,864, forward strand.
AAAAAAAAAAAGGAATCTTTTTTAAACAATTAAAACGTGCAAATCTGTTACACACTCTCTTTATGTACTTGGTATTTTTCCCATTGGGAAACTGGACTGAATCAGTCGTCAGTCACGGCAGGTGCCCGAGTTCCATCTGGATTTTTCAGCCAAGTCGACAAGGCTCTAAGTGGCACCAAGAGCCATGTGGAACGCTGGCAAATCCGGGTGCTTCCTCTCCATGCAGCGCCTGTCCTCCACTCACTGCAGCTCGAACTGCCTGCTTGTGCTTGACTTCATCATCCTGGACCTTGGCTAACACGGCTCCCACAGACTCTGGGGTCACTTGTTTGCACGTAGTGGACGAGGTCAAAACTACTCTGGGCGAAAGACAGCACTGAGTTTAAGTGATAACCGGAAGCCAGTTCCACTAGAAACGCAAAACACGACTTTGCAAACACTCAGTGTAGTGTCACACGAACTGTCTTTTGGCTCCACGTCTTCTTTAAGCACCGCTGGGTGGTTGCGTCACCCACTTAGTCCCCACCGAGAAAGCGCCTGTGGTCCTCGTGGCAGTGTTAGCAGAAGGACTGACAGGTGTTGTGCTGGAACAGCCCCGGCCCTCAGGCTGCCAGCCATGGATGGGACGAGTGGCATTAGCAGGCTGGCCAGCCGCAAGTGGTCCAGGCGGGGGTCACAGCTGGGGAGCCACAGGCTGGGTGAGCCACCAGGGAAACCTCAGTCATGATGTGAACTGAGCCTTGGAGGATGGAAAAGGCCCATAAAGGTGGGAGGAACAGGAAGGGGCAGAGCAAAGGCCCAAAGGCAGGACCAGCAGGGAATGCCTGGGAACAGGACGCAGCTCGACCTAGGAGCCACTGTTTCTCAGACATGGGGATGTCGTTCTTGAAGAACAGTAGGAGATCTGTCTTTGGGGTTGAGTTTTGAAACAGCACTGGGGGATTTGGCCTGCCTGCTCTGACTGATGGCATCCTTCCAAAGTGGCCAGCAATCGGGCCCTTGGGGCCCCTGCCCGGAGCAAACCATGTACCTCATCTCCTGTGGGTCAGCCAGGCTCTCTCCTCACCACCTGCTGGGCTGTCCAGCCTTAGGCGAGGAGATTCCAGTGGCGGAAAGGACAAGGTCAGAGGGACGGGCCCTGCTCAGTTTCGTGCCCTCTCTGTAGCCCCCAGGACTTGTCGCTCCGTGCCACGCAGGTTGAGAAGCAGTGATTTGATTGGTTCTCTTCTCTGCAGTACTGTCAGTGCACAAATTATGTCTAAGTTCAGTTTTGTAAATTGGAATTTTCATCGTATTTTCAACCACTTCATTATGTTTTCTAGGTTTATAATTTTGATGTTTCTTTTTGTTTGTTTGTTTGTTTGTTTTCTAAGCAAGGCAGGTGTGTGGACCTTCTGGCCAGAGAATCCAGGGCTCTGATGGTGAGGATGATGATAATGTAGTAGATTTAGTAAAAATCACTGCTGTTTTTTGGCCACTTGCTGCATGCTAGGCGACGCGTGCTAAGAAAGCTCCATATATTCACGCATTTCATGTTCATAAAAGCCGGGTGAGGAGGTGCTGTTCTCTCCATAGTGATGGAAGTGAGACCTGGAGCTGTTAAGCTACTCAGGTAGGGAACGTCCACCCAGCATAGAATGGAGAGCCAGGATGTACCAGGTAGTCTGCTCTTATGCTTTACCACCAAGGTATTTGCCCTCCCTGTGACCTTGGGCCTACCTCTGTCACTCATTTGCTGATTCAGGGATGCCCTGTTTGCCCCTGGAGCATAAAGCCCGGTGGGAAAGCCAGGCGAGGGTAAGGATGACTTGCACGTGGCAGATGGAAGCCAGTGGCGCAGATGAACAGCCCCTGTGCTGTGTGCACCAGAGCTGGGGCATCCAAACACTGTGGACTGGGAGGGAGAAGGGTATCGGGAGACCCGCTACCCCCGCAGGGTAGGCGATCCTTAGGTATTGGTTAGATCTGGGAAAGAGCAGGGTGTGAGGTGCAAAGTGAGGAAGGTCCTCCAGCCCTATGAGTCTAAGCTGTCTCTTCCTGAAGTGGATGGGGCCGTTTGAAGGCAGCTGTGAGGATTCAGTGACTGACACATATCCCTCGCCTGGAATGCCATCTGGCACACAGTAGGCCCTCAGCAGGTGGAAGCCCTGATTCCCAGGGGAGAAAAGGATTGGGCAGGGAGGTGGAGGGCCCGCTTGACCCTCTGAGGGCTCCAGCGCTATAGGGGTAGCAGAAAGTGGGAGGCTGGACCGTCTCTGGAGAGGCCAGGGATGTGCGGACGAGTGAGAGCCTGTGAGAGGTACTGTCGCAGCTGGGTGGGGTCTGCGGGACCCCAGCAAAACCAGAGCGGTGTCCTGAGGTTTCTCCCTGTTTCTTCCCAGAGCCGATTGGCGGGGAACACCCTAGAGGGAACGGAAGGCTCCCCACCGAGTTAAGAGACCTAGGAACACAGACTTTGGAGCCTGGGTGAAATCTGCGCAGTACTGGGGCGGCGGCCGTGTTGAGCAGGCTCCTGCCTACCCACGTCGACCCTGCGCTTGGCTTTGGCGTTGTAGGCTTTGCCTAGGAAGCAGTGTCATTTTCCCCTTAATAATTGGGAGGTGGGGAATAATAATACAAACAATCAGAGATGAGATTGCCTGGCGTGGACCACTTGAAGTTGTGTGATCTTTGGCAGGCTGCTTGCCCTGTTATGCCTTGGTTTCTTCATGTATGAAACGGAGAACAGTGGGGATGCATGAATGATACTTGAGATGAGAGCCACAGAAGCACTCATTAAGCACCTACTGAATGTCAGCCCATGGTCTGTTTACTGTGTGCTCTGGGGTATTGGGGTCCCAGAGAGGGGCTGGCTCAAAGGTCAAATTGTAACCTTGGGAGAGGAGGAGACAGAGGCTTAGACAGGGGAGTGAAGGAACGTAGCCAAGGTCGCTCAGCGAAGAAGTGCCTGGACTGAGGTTTTTTGGCTTCTGTCTCACCACCGCCAGGCTAGGCCACCAGGCTGGGATTGGAGACAGACCCTTGGGAATAGCATGTTAATTATTTGAACAAAGAACTCCATAGGAGCTTTAAAAAAAAAAAAACAACCCTCTTTTGCATTATTCAATCCTCATTTTAAGGGGCGAGAACATAGTCCACATCCTAAAAGATGCTTACACGGTGTCAGGGAAAATGTGTTCATTTGTCGTTCGGAGATGGCTTTATTTTTAGATTAATGAAGATCCAAATTAAACCCTGGAGTGCAGTCATCCTGATAGTCCTTATCACATTTTGCTCATTATCACTTCATTTATATTTATGATGAAGAACAGATGGTACCGATGTCATATTTCAATGTGTATCGCATCCAGCTAAGAGGAAATATCTCGTATTAGCTGCACTTATCAAAATATTTGTACTTAACAACAACAGAAATCTGAGCTTATGGACTATCTTGTCACCATGTCGTAGCTACCATTTAGAAAAGACCATTTAAGTTAGATATGTAAGGGGGAAATGCATCATTCATTATTACTGAATGAATGCACTGAACTCTGAACAGTAATTATGGGTTAGCTGTAAGGAGAGAGTCATTAGTCTTGAATGAAAAACAGCAATTAGTGTCGGTTGTCTTTGTGGCATGCTCGGATTTTTTCATTTAGGCTGCTGGCGGAGGACACAGAGCAGCAAAGGGAACAGTTGGTGACAGTGGAACCGGAGGAGCTAGTGACAGACAATGAGTGCAGACACCCAACTTACGAGCCCGCCTTCTTTTCTGAATGGCAGTTCTAAGGAGAAGGTCGAGCAAAACCTGCTCTTGGACATGAATGATAAAGCCTTTTAAAACCATATTCTGTTGCACTGCCATTCTAAAGGGGTGAGGAAACAGGAAATGTAAGGGTCCTGTGTTCCCCCAAGTAACAGAACAATGTTTATTTGGGGTCCCTTTCTTCCGAAAAAGTGGTCAATCGTGTCAATACACGCATGGATTAAGCATTTGTTACATGCAGACCTGTGAGAGATACAGAAGCGTATAATTTGCTTCTTGACCTTGACAAATGTATGGTTCCATATATAAGCCAGACATGATAGTAACTCCAACAACATCAACGAAAGTGTGAACAATGGCCCAGAGGGAAATACGACCTACATCCGTGGGAGCCAGGCAGGGTTTCATAAAGCAGGTGCTTATGGACCAGGGTGCTGAGGGTGGAATAGGAGGTCAGCAGTCAGATCGGGGTTGGGAGCGAAGGACATTCATTCAGGAAGCCGTTTGTTGGAAGGGGCAAGATCTCGGTTTTGCCATCAGGCAGGCTTTGAGTTTTCATTCTAATTATCCACTAGTGTGCGAGCTTGGGCAAGTCATTCGTTGTCCCATGCCTCAGTTTCCCCCATCTAAAATCAAACTAATAAAATGCGTATTTCACAATGGGGTTGTGACATGTGTAGCCCAGTGGCTGGCACACAGTGTGTGCTTAGCTGATGGCAGGTCCTCTTAGCACACCGGGCGTGGGAACCAGCATGAGCAAGGATCACGGGTGGAAACATCTTGGTGTGTTTGTTTGTCCCCAGGGCACACACCTCTAGCAATTGCTCATAATTATGTGGCCAGAAGGGCCCAGAAAAGGTGAAACAGTAAATGACATTACAACATCTTTAAAGTCTTAAAATGACATTAAAGCCAACTGCCTTTGATGATGCCATTCCCCAGCAATTTGTTTAGAAAACAAGCAAGCAAACAAAAGTAAAAATTGTATTTGTACTGAGGAAGGTTGTTGGAGTTTGGCCCATGGGACAGGTGCCTTGGAAGTGGGGAACTGGTGTATCACTTAGAACAGAGATTTGGGGGCACTATGGGCCTGGCCTTGAGCCCCAAGGAGCCACAGCCATGTCTGGGTTCCTTGTTGAATGACAAGTGCCCGTCCCACTGGGCGGACCACTCTCCAAGAGGGACCCATGGTGTGTGGGCAAGCTCTACGTGTGAAAACAACAAGAATTTTGCAGAAATATGGGTTGAAAAAGATGTATTTAATGCTAAAGACTCATGTGATACCAAGATGTATGAAAAGGGTGGCGGCGGTGATTTGGTCTTCAACTGGGGTACATATTCAGATGCAGGCACATTCTACCTGTGACTAGATCGGAGACTCGGGGTTGACTCACCAAGCTGGCTGTTGTGTTCTGTGACACTAGGTAGCAAGGCCGTTCCCCAGGGAGTGGATAGCAAGGTGATATCTTGGGCTCTTCTCCATTTACGGACATATCACTGGTTGGGCTCTTTCTTGCTTTTATTTGATCTTTTACTGAAGTACCCTCTGCCTTGAATTCGGCCTGAGTGTCTGGGGGGTCAGGAGAAAAGAGAGCGATCTGTGTCACACAGGACCGTGCTCCAGTTTCTCTGTCCCCCCAGGCTGATGTGCACTCTCTGTCCCTTAGGGCATGTCATTTCCCAATGGACTCCGGGTCCCTCAGACACACAGACCTTGGCAAGCCTGCGTCACAGCCCCGTTCAAATGTGTGGGCAGGCCCAGGTCCTACAGAGAGCCCAGCTTAGGCCTCTGGGGGAAGGGGGGTCCTGCTTACACAGTGGCCTTGAACACCCCAAAAATAGTAACTTAACAAGAGCAAAGAGGTGTTGAAACCTCAGTGACTAATGTGCTTTGCACCTCCCTACAGGCTCCCAGCCAACAGATTCATTTCTGTAGGCTTTTAATTTCACTTTGGGCCTTGGTCCCATAGGTAAAGGCACTCCCAGAAGGACTTACTGGGCTCATCAGCTCAAAGCCAATGTCCCCTGAAGTGGCCTAGGAACCCCAACTCCTAAACTCACAGAAGTCAGACTCCATTCAATGGGTGTCTCTGAAGGTGGTCTGCCCAAGCCATGCCGGTCCTGAGCGAGCTCACAGCCACAGGCTCTGGGGTCAGCCCAAGGGGGTGGGGGGTTGACACTTGTTCGACTAGTTGTGTGACGCAGGGTAATTTTCTTACCTGTCTCAATTTTCTCACCTATAAAAGGGGTAACATGTATTTACGGGGTTTTCTGGATAATTGCACGAGACAATGAGGGCACAGGGCCTCGCTGGAGGTCTGGCACCCCAAGGCTCTCAGGAACGGAGCTGTGAGTGTGGCTAGAGTTCTGGGGAGAAAAGAGCTGCGTTCAGGTCTGGACATGCGATGAGGTGGGAAAACCAGGTAGGGGTGAGAGGTAAAGGGAATAAGAGAGTTTCTGATGAGGGGCCAGTGAAGCAGAGGCAGAGATAGATTGGAAGTGTTGGGTGTTAGGGGTTGGAAGCCTCCCTTACGAGATCCCTTTAGGGAATTTTCTACATTTCAGGGAGGGGTCCAGGTTCAGAAGCCTCCCCAACGCTCCAGCCTCTGGTGAAATCCAGGCCCAGGTGGAATGCCAAGGGCCAGGCCTAGACTAGATGGTGTGCCTTGCGTGTTTCATGCAGAGCTACACTGTCGCCATTCATTTTGGGTCATTGCTGTAGAGTCGCAGGTACCATGCCAAGCTTGATCCCTGTATGTATTCTTTTCATGTCATCGCTAAAAAGGAACAACAGGCTAACATTCCATTCCATTCCCTTCTCACTAGCAAGGATTTATTGAGCATCTACTATGTGCTTAGCACTGAGCCATAGACTGTGCTGGGCAGAAGATTTATCTGAGCCTCAGTTTACTCACCTATTAAATCAAACTTGGACTAAATGGCATTTGAGGGTCCCCTCCGTTCCCCAGCTCTGCACCTAGAGGGAATGCTAGAAGAGCTTGGAATTTTGCTGGGAGGAAGGTTTTACTTTCACTGCGAGAAGGTTAACACAGAACAAAATATAACCAAGTGCGTATATTTGGGGTACCAAAAATCAGCTGAAATTCTCAGTGCAAATTGACAGCTGTTAGCCCAGGTCAGCAAGTCTGCTCACAGGGCACATCTGAGTACCTAGCGTGGCGTTTCAGATTTGGGCGGGGACAGCAAAGCCCCAAACCTCCCTCACATGACGCACAGCTTTGAGTTTCGAGAGGCAACAGTGGGCAAAGGTTCAGATGCCTTTCCCTCCAAGAGCCTGTGAGCCCAGCGTTGGCGCGCCATGAAACTGGCAGGGGAGGTCTGTCTGTGTCAGGTCTGCTGGGACGATGTTTGTGTTTGGTGACTGTAACCACAGGTGGATTGAGACGGTCTGTTCCCATTCATTGCTATGAATAAGCACAGTTAGACGTCAATGGCACAGGCTTCACGAAAATGATCACATTTAGTGTGATTCCCGTAATAAAAACAGGAGCAAGCACGGGAGTCTTTTCAATTTACACAAAGAGCCCTGGGGTCTCTTGGTAGCCACCGCCAATCCAGCGCTGCCGAGTAAACTTTATTAGGAAAACAGATGGAAAACTCCTGAGGTTTTGTTGAATCTTGGTTTGAAACACACGCATGCTCACACACCATGCCTGCACTCACACCTTACTATTTTTTTCTTTAGCCAGAGGGTTCATGTACATATTACACAGGTATTCAAAGAAAGAAGAGGCACGGAGGGTCCCACTGCCACCCAATTCTCTGTGCCCAGTGACGTGCCAAGTCTTGAAGACTCTGTGTAAAGAGAAGCTTCCAGTTTCATTGTTATTGGCAACAACCATTTGCGTCCTATTAGACTTTAAGAGACTCTTTTCCCAAGATATACAGATAAAGTTTTTTTTTTTTTCTTTTTTCTTCAATGTATGGTTGCCTCTCACCTGCCTCCAGCTGGGGACCTGGCTGGAGACCTGGCTTGCAACCTGGTTATGTGCCCTGGCTGGGGAATCGAACCAGCGACCCTTGGGTTTGCAAGCCGTGCCCAATCCACTGAGCTATACCAGGATAAAATATTTTTAAAATGTTATTTTATAGGGAAAAATATGTTCAGAGGGAGAAAATAACTTGCTCAAAGTCACCCTGCTGTTTGGTGCAGGAGCAAGCCCAGAATCCTAATGGACTTTGCCTCGGTTTTCATGTTCTTGGCTCTTTAGGTGTCAGGGAGGCAAGCACTGAGCGTGTGGGTTACTTATTCATTCTAAAAAGGCTTCTTGAGCATCTGTGTTGTGGTTGCTCCATTGACATGCGTGTGCAAGGGAGGGATGCTTATTATTTCTTTCTGTCTGCTCAGAATTCTTTAGGAAACTGTCCCTCATCTATCTTATAATATTCCTGTTCCCTCCACTTGGCTTGGTCAATGCTGACTTTTGCGCCAGTGAGAATGAGGTCTGTGCCTGACTAGCCCATCAGAATATGTCACAGACCCATAGCTGTTTGTGATTGGTTCAGGCTCAAACATGTGGCTTCAAGTGGGCCAATCAGAGTCTGCCATGGGGCTTCCTAGGGGTTTCAGCAAAAACATCCACTTTTCTCTCTGGTACTGCCAGGGACTAGGAAGAAAAAGTACCTGATGATAAAACAAGTAGAGCTGTAAGATACCGAGTGCAAGAACCCTGATGGCTTCATTTGAACTCTGGACCCTTCAATGCCACTGTGGATTGCTCCATCATTTGAGATAATAGAGGTCCTGTTATAAAATGTAATAAAATTGGAGTGGTTCTACAGATGAACAAGGCAGAGAAGACTCTTCTACTGATAGAAGAGTCAAGACAGATAACAGATCAATAAAGAATGTTGTTTTCAATTTCTTAGTTTTTACTTTTTTAATACTTACCTAAAGACAATTTATTTTTTTCACTGCTTTTGGAGAGAGAAGGAAGAGAGAGAAACATCAATGTGAGAAAGAAACACTGACCAGTTGCCTCCTGTGGGTGCCCAGGCTAGGGATCAAACCCATAACCTAGGTATGAACCCTGACTGGGAATCGAACATGCAACTTTTCAGTTATGGGAAGACACTCCAACCACCTGAGTCACACTGGCTGGGGTCAAAAATATTTTAATATAATATGCAATATATGTTATACTGTAAATATTTAATATATATTATGATTTTATATATAATTATGTGTGTGTGTATAAACACAATTTCCAAGTATGATATATGCTATGAAGGTAAATATAGGCCGAAGACCTTTGATTCAGACAAAAATGCTGCAGTCAGAAAAGAAACCTATGAGCATGCTTCAGGAAAGATGGGAATGGTGTGGATTTTGAATAGTAGGGACAATAATAATGATAATGATCTTGACAATAATAACAACGGCAACCACTAATATTTATTGACTCCTACTGTACATGAACTATTATCTCATCTCAGTTAATTTCCACAGCTCCTACGAGGCAGGAATTATTATAGCTCTGTTTTCCTGATGAGAAGATGAGGACAAGAACAACGAAGTCACTTGCTCAAGAGCCATAGCTGGTAAACAGCACAGTCAGGCTTGGACCAAAGACCAGCTCTGGAACTCGTGCTCTTTAATTTTGGGGGTACGTGGCCAGCAAAGAGGGCATCCTATTCCAGATGGGAGGTGCCACCTAGAAACTTTCCATGCGAGAAACACAGGGGAAATTGGGGAGCGGACTGGGGCTACGTCAGGCTGTTTTCAAACCCCTCTGTACACGCCTGTTGACGCAAGCATTCATCGACTCTGGGCACATGCCTGGCACTGGGACCTGGGAGCACCCAGGATTCCACTCCTGCCCACGGGACCTCACTCGTCACCATCTGGAGCTATTGCAAACAATTGAACACACTGGCCGCCTGGGGCTGAATATACGTTTAATTTCCCATTGCTCCTTATTTGGCTCGCCCTTCACATCTCCCTCCTCTTCAGCACCCCTTATTTCTCATTTCTTCAATCTTACTTCTCTTTCCTGACTGCAGCTAAGTTGGAAATGGAGCCTTTAGCGGCGGGCAATTAGACAGTAAATCCCCTTGGCTTACAGGCCACTTGATCCATCACCTGCTATTTGGCTTTCTGTGAGTTACTACGTGCGAATTACATACGAGCGGGAGGTGAAAATCCAGCCCTATCAAATGCAGCCCTTCCCGCTTGCTTCCCCTCGGCCCTGTGGCTCGGTGGCTCTGACTCATTGCTCTTCCTGCCCCCTCCCCCCGTGTTTGACACAAACAGAGTCTTCAGAATGGTCCTTCTGGGACTGCCTATTTCATTTTGAACTTGACATAAAATTACCAGTTTTGACAGCTGAACTTTTCAGCATGCTTGATACAAATATTTCAATATCCTGTTACCTGAGCTGGGGGAGAGATAAAGTTTTAGAGCAGACACCTACGGCAGCGAGGGGATATGTTTCCTGGTGACTGATTTAAAGGTACAGGAATAGCAAAATGGTTAACGAGCTAACCATGCTTGGGAGGGCAAAGGGCAACAGGGAAAGTAAACCCGGTAACTCAGCCGGAGCGAAGGGACCCGTATGAAGGGGAAACGCTGCCTGTCAGTGCCACAGTTTCACTCCACGTTCATTCCCAAGGGGCTAGAAAAGGGGGGCAAATCAGCTGACATCTAGAATGTCTTTCGGCTTTACCCCAAGGGATGGAGAGGCAGCTGGGAAGGAGGTACCTGGGCAAGAAGAAAGGAAGACTCCTGGTGTGTTGGATATGATGGAATGCTGATGTTTTTGAAGAAGCGTTGTGTGGTAGGTTGTCCTAGTTGAGGAACAGACATCAAAGTACTGGACGTCACTTCAGGTCCCTATGCTCAGCAACCCAGAAAACGGAAAGGCAGGATTAGAGGCAGGGCAGAGCCGCTCAGAAATTAGAACTTACCCCTGGCTGGTGTGGCTCAGTGGATTGGCACCGGCCTGCAAACCCAAAGGTCACTGGTTCGATTCCCCAGTCAGGGCAACATAACCAGGCTGCAAGCCAGGTCTCCAGCCAGGTCCGTAGCTGGAGGCAGGTGAAAGACAACCATACATGGATGCTTTTCTCCCTTTCTTCCTCCCTCCCTGCCCTCCTCTCTGAAAATAATGAATAAAATCTTTAAAAAAAGAAAAAGAAAGAAAGAAATTAGAACTGACCCACAGATCCCCAGGAAGTCCAAAGCAACACTGGTCCATAGAACTTTCTGGAATGATGGAATGTACCCTTCTGCACTAATTTGGTAGCCGTTAGGCCCAGATGCCTGCATTTCTGAGGAATGGGGTTTTTAACTTTATTTCATTGCATTCAATTTAACTTTACTTTTCACTTCCACGTGGGGCTAACATGCCGTACTGGACACACGGCTCTGACTGTGTGGGAAACTCCGAGGAAGTCCTCAGAGGTTCGAGGGAGTGCTCTTGACCTTGGCTTTTCCCAGGCTTCACTCTTTCCTCTCTGCACGCTGCTGTCTTTGCTGTCTCCTCTGCGATTCTTTCTTCTGGTTACTCCCAGTTTCTGCATCTTCATGATTCTGACTGAGGTGGACTATCTTTTCTCTATATTAACAGTATTAATTTCTGGGGGTGACTATGGAAGTGGGGATGGGGGGTGGGATGGATGAAGTGGAAAACAAAGAGGGTAAAACTGGGACAACTGTAATGGAATAATGATAAAATATTTAATTTAAAAAGTATTAATTTCTATTGTTGCATAACAGTAGCACCGAACGCTTAGAGGCTTAAAATAATACACACGTTGGTGATCTCAGTATTTCTGCAGGGCAGACGTAGCCACGTGCTGTGTGTTAGGGCCGCACAAAGCCTGCCATGGAGGTGCCTGCCGGGCCGAGGCCTCACCCCAGGTTTGACTGGGGAACGGCCTGCTTCCGAACCTGTGTGCGTTGGAAGAGTTTAGTTCCTTTCAGGTTACTGGACTGAGAACCTCTGTTTCTGGCTTTTGGTTAGCGGTCACCTTCGGCTCTCAGCCACGTGGGCCTTCCCAAAGGGTTGCTCGCTTCTTCAAAGCCAGCAGGAGAGCAGTCTTCCCAAGGTGGATAGTACAATTTCATACATGTAATCACGGGACCACATATGCATAATCACACACATCCTGCCGTCCTTGCTGTGTTCGGTTGCTTGGAAGCAAGTCACAGATCTTGCCCATGCGCCAAGGGTGGGTCATGGGGCCCCCCGAGGGTCAGTCCTCCACACCAGCATCTCCAGCCTGATCTCTTACGGCATTCGGCTCAGGTTCCTGGAATTCCTGTGTTCTCGTTCCAGAAAAAAAACATCATCATCAACCCAGCCTACTCCTTTGCACCTGGCCTCTCCTACGTCCCAGCCTCGGGTTGGGTGGGCCACCTCTTTGCGCTGTGGAGGGGGCGAGGTCACAGGGCGAGCATGGCTGGGTCGGCAATGACTGGGTCCCTTGTCCACAAAGTCAAATGGGGCCACGCCCAGCAACATGGGTCTGTGGTCAGGTCATGCCCTGCACACGTAAAAGGCATAGGAAATTCTATTCCCCACGCCTGGGAGAGGCAAAGAGGTTTCCTTTATTCCCCTCACAGCCTTTATCTGAGGTCCAGGGGGAAGAGGAGAGCCAGAGGCAAGGAATTCTTTGAAACTGGATCTAGTTACCTTTTAGACAAATTAAAGGAAATGTTACTTTACAGAGCAGAAAGTAACCTCATGGAATGCTTCGTTCCAAAAGCAAAGAGGGCTAGGAATATAAATGGATTAAAAAATATAAATGACATAGTCATAAATTATGTCTATGAAAATAATCCAGATGATTAGCAATATGGGAATAGTTAAATAAATTATGGTAAATGAACAACATGGAATGTTCTTTTAAGAATAATTATATAAAAACAAAAACAATGTAGAAAAGTATTTCTGATCCAAATCTGTAAGAAGAAACTCAGAATGTAAAAAATTTAAATATGAAAAGATTACAACTTTGTAAAATTATGTATGCATGGAATGGGGAATGGAAAATGTTTGATTATAAGAGTATGAATAATTTTTTCTTCAAATAGCCTTTGTTGTTATTGTAAATCTTACTATGCAAAAAAAGTTCAGAAATAAATGACTAAGAATAATAGCTAATGTTCCTTGACCTGACCTTGTGCTAAATACTTCCCGTGCCTTTAGCAGGGTGGTCCCCAGCTATTATCTTTAATTTGCTGATGAGGAGGAAACTGAGGCTCCAAGATGTCAATTAACTTGCTCAACTAGATAGAGAGATTTGAACTCAGGCTGCTTTAACCAGTCGTAGGAAAAGTAAACCAAGACCACAAGCTCTGTGGCAAGTTTAGAACCCGAAAAACAAAACAATGCTTTCAACCCAACTTCAACTCACACTAGATAAATGTAGGACAAAATATCTCCATAGAATGTGACATCATATTAACTTCATTGAGAAAGTTAAGATTCACAATGAAAGTTTCTGATTTTGCAAGAATTCCTGATTGCCCACAGTGTCTGTAATTGGCAAAATTACAGCCAATTGTAAGTCAAATGAGTTGCTTTTGGCCAAACCATTTCACCCGTGACATTAGAAAAATCATGTCAAACATTTTTTCAGTTACTACTATAGGGTGTAGGTGGAATGAAAAGTATCTGATATGAAGTGACATCTAAAGCCTAGAAGGCCTTTCAGTAGCCCTGCCTGGATCCCAAGTTAGAGTAGCCTGTGGTCCAGAGTCAGCGATGGTCTGTTCTCTCTTCCCCAGAAAGAGAGGCTGTGTGGCGCCTCCATAGAGCACAGCTGTTTGGGGCGGGGGGGGGGGGGGGGGGAGAAAACGGGGAAGGGGGGTGGGAGGAGTCGCAGGTTGGGGAGGAGGAAGGAGGCCAGAAGGGAGGAGAGGTAGCGCTTAGACTCAGGACCGTGGATTCCACGCCTCACAGGACTGATGCCATATGACATTAGCACCTGAATTCTTATCCTTATGCTCTCATAAGAGTCCATGCTTCGTGTGTGCATGTGTGCGCACATGCAGGTGCATGTGGCCTGAGTGGGTTGCCTGGGGGAGTGTGTCATGGTAGAAACACCCAACACTCCAGGTAGGGTACCTCAGCTTTCCCTCGCAGTTACAACTTTACGGGTCCACATTTTTCAACAGGTTGCAATGCACCCTATGGTGGTCTCCAAAACCAACCCTGTGCTTCAGGGGAAATGCAACTGTGGCGGCCTTTAAATAATGAGGTGGCCGCTGTTAAATCGTCAACCCAGCCAGCTTTCCCGAGAGAGAGCCGCCCAACAGATGACCGGCGTTTGCTTTATTCTTGCAAGTCACCACACTCACTTAAAAGCGGGCTTCACCGGGGCTTTGCTCCTTCTGCACGGAAGTCATACCCAGGGGCCCGTAAGGGCCTGGCCCACCTGCATCCTCAGTTTTGGGAGAACCCAGCCCGATAACGGTGCCCTTTCCCGAAGCAAGTGAGCCCAAAGGTTTTGAATGCCTGGCTGCTTGTGATTTTACTGATAGATTTTCCTCCTCTCCCTTCACCTGCCCCGAAGTTCTCTTCTCTACCTAAAGATCATTCTGGATTTACAGGTGGCCTTTCTTTTCCTCTTTATTCTTTAAAACATTTTTTATCAATTTGTTTTTATATTACAATTGTTTCACTTTTCCCCCATTGCTCCCCTCTACCCCCTTCTACATTCAGTCCCTCCCTCGTTGTCCGTGTCCATGGGTCATTCATGCTACCTCCTTCTTCCCGCCCTTTCCCCACCCCTCTGGTCACCAGCATTCTGCTCCTTGTTTCCACATCTCTGATTCCATCCTGCTCGTTATCTGTGGCCTTTAAATAGAACTTTTCATTAAGTTACTCGAAGTGGGTGAGAGCCGGCTTCTGTGCACCCACTGTGAGGCACTTACAGGCAAGGTAACGTCTCGGGACTTTGGCCTCTTATGTTTCTAGCCTTGCACTCATTTTCGATGACGTCCTTTAAGTAACATTCATGACCGTTTTTTTTTCCACCCTGACCAAGCACTAGGATCTCATTGTGATCACTCCGGGACCCTATGTTACCCGATCAGGGTAACGTCAAATAATTACCAGCCCACTGCACTTCGTTACACGGCTGTAATCGGCAGTGGTCAGCATTTCAGCCACAGCTGCTCGGGAAACGGAGCTGACTTGGAGGCAGTGATAGGAACCCTGGGACGGGCCCCCATGCAAATGGCAGAAACAAATGTCCTGCCAATAGGTTCTGAAATGCAATCTGCACTCCGCTCAGGACACCTTCTTTGGGTCTCTCATTTTTCTCTTGGATACAGCATGATGGTCCTGGAATAAATGAGCCCTTCAACCTGTGTTTTGTCTCATAAAAGGTCACCGAAATGCCAGAGAAATGTTAACTACCATGGAAATGTTAGGAGCATAACATTCCGTAACACATCCTCTAATTGTTTGTAATGGTTAGTTTTGCTGGCAGAGTTGATACTCTGCTTCAGTCTAAATCCAGTCTGTAGATGCCTTTTTAACATTTACTTGCTATAAAACAATGAAAAATGGCCCAGCATTGTAAAAGGACTGTAGGGTCACCATATAATATGTCTTCTGGAATAGGACGCTTTAGACAGAAAAAAATGAAACACTATTAATAGTTGCACTGGCACAAGGGACAGAAACCAGGACCATTTCCAGGAAAATGAGGCATATTCTCCTTAGGCATAGGGTGCAGCTATGACCTTTGTTCTCTATCCTTACCCATATAGCAAAGGTCATGACCTTGGCCCTTCTTCTACCAGCTGGGTGAAATGCATTCTACTGGCCCTTCTTGTCTAGCCAGGAGAGGCTGCTACAGGCCAGGAGCTTCTGCAAGAAATCTTAGTTAAATACAGAGATTAGGGAGTATTCCTTCATATGGGTATATATGTATACTTTTATGGGCCAGCCCCAGTTTGGAAAATATCATATGGGAGCCATGGATAGAAGAGGAAAGGGTATCATGGAAGCAAGAGAAGGAAGAGTTCAGATAAAGGAGAACCCAGAGAGTGCAGCACCTGGGAAGTGAGAGGATTGACAGACAGTCACTGGGTCCGCCATAGGAAAGTATGACACAGCCTCCAAGTGGCCTCCAAGGGTCCTGCCTCCAGGTATGTGTGTCCTATGTGGTTTCTCTCACATCATTAGGAATGCCCAGTGTAAGCACTAGGCTACTGATGAAATGATAGAGTGACTTTGGAAATTCAGTCATAGGGAAACACTGTGGCTTCCCAGCATGCTCCCCTTCTGTGTGATCTAAGGGAGGACAGCAGCCATGTCATGACGATGTCCCAACAGTCCTGTGGCGAGGTCCTTGGCGAGGGGCTCAGGCCTCCTGCCAAGGACAAGTGAGAGTGAGCCATCTTGGAAACAGTATGGCCACAAAGAATCTATCAATGTTTTTATGTTTCCCACAAGCAACACCCTCTCACTTCTTTTCAAGGCAAATGATACTGTAAGACCTGATGAAAAATATGATTTAAGACACTACGTGCAAAAATCTGCCCGATTGCTTCATAGCTACCCTTTTCATTTTGCAGGGAAATAGTCCGAGTTTGCTCTCCACTTTCCCTCCTCCCCTGCATTGTTCTGTGGATAGTTTTATGGCACGAGATAACCCCCATAAAATGGACCCCCAATCATTCTCAGAAGGTCAACTTCTGGCAAAGGCCCTCTGGAATTGCTGGAGGATGTCCAAGTGGGATAGACATCTTCTGAAAGACAACTGCAGTGTCATCACATGATCTGAATCTGTTTCACTGGGGAAAAAGGAAAAAGCAGGCAAGCCAATGGAGGCCTGGCCCCTGGGCCCTGTGGCGTTTCTGACATTCACTTCCTTGGAGGAATGCGGACTGTGCGTGGCATTTGCAGGGTGAGCTGAGCTTTCTGTTGGCTTCATCCAGACGCAGACCCTCCCTTCGCCCTGGGTCTCCTTCGCTAAATCACATCCCGGATCCACTCTGAGTCATGAATTAGTAAAGAGCCAATGAAATGTCCTACCTGGACAAGTCTGTTTAATCTTTCCTGGCCGGTTCCAGGAAGGATGCCCTCTGAACGGCGATTTCTTTCCTTTCTTTCTCATTGGAAGAAAGTTGACCAAAACAAATGCTGTCTTGTTTCCTGTGCCACCCCTCCCTCACCCTGGTAATTTCTTTTTTTTTTTTTTTTTTTTAAATGCTTGGGCTCACAAACTGAGAAAGTAAGGAAGGGAAGCCAACATCTCGGCTGCTGTACCGCGGGACTGACTGCACACCTGGTGCGGCTGCATCCGGACCGCACTCTACCTGCCCAGGTGTGTGCCCTGGCCAGGCCCAGGCCCATGTCCACTGAGGGGAGGGCTGGGCACAAAGGGCCTGTCTCAGCTAACACAGGTCCCACCAGCCTTGCTTTCTTCTTCCCCCTTTCTCTTTGTCTTCCCTTCGTGTTCACCTTAGCAAAAAACCTATATGAAGTCTCTTGTAATTTGTTTTTCTCCCCGAGGAAAGGCTCATTCTTGTCGCTGTAATTCATTTACAGGAAATTAGACACAGGAGCGGTTGGATGCCCGAGATAATTTGAAAATCCCCTTTGAAGCCTTTTTTTTTTCCTCCAGGTTTGTTGAAGGCCCTCTCCCCGTCCTGAATTCCTGATGGTATCCAAAGAGGCAGGACGCCACACTGGGAGGTCTGGGGCTGGACAGGCATTTAGAGCTGGCTGCAACTCTTCCCAGAATCCCCTGCTTTTCCCATCCTCAAGCTGTTAAATGTTTGGTCTTAGCCCAAGATGATGGGTCTGTTTTCAAAAGTCCATGCTGAATCTCTACTTCCAGTTTATGTCACTAACAAGGCCAGCGGACTGAAATCCATAGATAATTCCAAAGTACTCGATGAAGGAAAGTTTTCATCTCCTTCTCCTTTTGAGTTTTTGGCCAGATAGGGTCAAATCATGGAAATGATTATCCTGGTCCTACGCCCATCTTCTCACATGGCTATATCCGTGGACATGCTTAGCAAAGTTGTTCCAGTTTATGGTCTTCATGACACTGCCTTTTCTTCTGCGAAGAACAGCATCCTGCAGAATGGTTTCGAGTCAATTCTTCATTCTAATTTTCCTAACGGGCTTTCACAGTGGGAAGTGGCTTCACTGTGACCAGAGGCTGGTAACAGGTCATGCCTGAAAGGGAACCTGGCTTTGCCTCACTCCTAAGTCTGACTTCTCATCTCTCCAGTACCTCACCAAGCAGAAACACAAACTCTGAACTCCATGTGATGTTGCTACATTTCATCTGTTTTATGTAGCCCCTACCATTTCTCTGTTCTGACCAGAGCTACTCTGAACATGGAAATTGCCTTCCTGAAATGCTTCATGCAAAATTTGATGCAGATTTGGTGCTCTACTTGCTCAGCCATTTTGAATGCGACGGCCACACAGTACATGTGTTCACTCAACTTTGTCTACCAGCCCCACTGACTAGTACAGTGAAGCTGCCACTGTTCACACATGCACATTCCAGTCTGCTCTCCTTGGCTGCCAGGTTACATCGATGTTGCACAAACTTCTCGTTATATTAACAATGGCTGGACTTTTTCCAGATAGACCTTGTGTATATCATTATACATTTGCCCAAACCTGCAGAATACACAGCACCAAGAGTGACCTCTGAGGTGAACTATGGCCTTTGGGTGATGAGGATATGTCCATATTCGTTCATCCTTGTATATTAAAAGTACCGCCCTGGTGGGGAGGTTGATAATGAGGGAGACTCTGTCTGTGTGGGGCAGGGAGTATGTAAGAAGTCTCAGTACCTTGCCCTCAATTTTATTGTAAACTTAAAGTTTCTCTAAAAAAGAAAGCCATTAACAAAAGTGTTTAAGGGATGAAAGCGAAAGGATATCTCCACCATGACTCCAACAGTACACATCCGACTATGTAACAAAAGCAATGAGTGCTTATATGTATTAAAAGACATGAACATGTGTGTTTGCAGAAGGTTTATTGATAGGAACCAAAAGCTGGAAATAACCCAAATATCCACAGGCAACGATCAGTTGTGCTAAAGTTGTAAAATGGAGCATTACATAGTAGGCAGTGAAAATGTGCACATTGGAGCTACATGAAACATTGTGGAAATGCCTGCAGACATGCTGTTGAGCAAAAGCAAACAGACACTAAAGAGCATACATAGTATGGCTCCTCTTCTATAAAGTTCAAACACAGGCCAAACTGATGTAAGATGATAGAAACCAACATGGTGGTTATTAACTGGGAAGGGACACAAGGGAACCCACCAGGTGCTGGGAATGCTCTATATCTTGACCTGCACTTCATTTCTACCTCAGTTTTTAAAATTTAATGAAAAACCACTCAAGGGCAGGGCGTTGTTGGGAGCTGGTGCCAGTTGACCCAAGGTCTCCAGGTTGCCCCTTGTGAAACCCTCCCACTAGGTTGTCCCAACGTCACTTCTGACCCTGATCCATCAGGAATGCATGGGGTCAGTCACACTGCTAGGAATCCAGCGTCTGGGGTGGCTGTGGCTCTTTCCTGGCACCTCCTTGCCCAGTGACTCCTCACCATGCTGCTCATGTCCTATTTTCCTAGGAGCAGATTTCAGTGGGTTTTTGCATTCTTGCCTGAAACCCTGCTCTCTGCTTGGGGTACTGACGCCATGCCTTTCTCTTGCCAGCTTCTTTCTCTCCAGGTGCGTGAACCCCATCTTTCATACCTACGAGTCCCTGTGGTCATGGAGTGTCAAATGGACTGATCTTGAACCATGTTGGTGTGACCTGAGTATGAGAACCCCCATCACATGGAAGCTTGGGTCCTGCCCACGGCCTGGGGACCCTGCTGATGACTGGCAGGCCTCTGTAATACCACATGTTGGATGTCAGGGCCTCTGAGAAGCAGTCCTACAGGTGGGTCCCTTCACCTACCCTGTGGCCTCGGCTTCCTTTCACTCCCCACTGGGTCATGTTGTTGAGCCCCCAACCCTGACAGGGACAGTGCTCACCCATCAGCTGCTGTGTTTCTGACAGCTGCCTATATGGGACAGAATGCTGATGAAAACGCAAATATTTCTTTAAACACCCTAAGACGTAGAGTGTACAACGAGACCCTTGCTTTTGAGCTCTTTCTTGCGGCATTTCTTTGGAGAGGAAAAGCTATTTTGTAGCTGCCCATGAGCCATTCATGTTGGAGACCCAGTGGGGAAAAAGGAGAAAGGAGAAATGATAAAGGGATAATGCTGGGAGACAGTCAACCTGAAAGGTTCAGCACGACGTGAATGATTTCAAACACATTCGATCTGTTTCTGTAATTTCGTTATTCATGAGCCATAAAGGGAGGAAGAGAGCAAAGTAAACACAGCCACTTAGGCGATGGATGGAACACACAAAGAGGAACTTAAGCCCCCAAATACAGCAAAAGAGCAGAACATTATAGGCAGAAAAATTACATCTGGATTATTCTCATTAAAGAGGAGAAACATAAATCACACCGAGGGGCTCATAGCAATGTGCTCTGGTGTGATAATGAACAGACTAGCCCAGGCTGCCCTCTGTCTGCCTCACTGAGGCCCTCCTGTGCCTCCCATGGGAGATCGTACAAGTCCCAGGAGCCCGTCCAGTTCCCAGTTCCCTGCTCAGTCCTGCCCAGTCCTGTCCGGTCAGCCCGGCACACTGTGGTCTTGGCCCCTGTTCTGCACTGCCTAAGCTGTCACCAACTGCATTCTGCCCTTACCATTATCCTTTCCATTGGTTACCTTTGAAGTTGCCTTTGTCTTAGCTTCTGTCTGAGACTACAGGCCTCTTGAAGGTCCTGGTCTTTGCATGTTTCTTCAGTGCCTTAGGTTTACATGTAGCAGTTAAAGGGTATGTTTGTATACGTAAATATATTCGCCTATTTGTTGGTTGATTAATTTCAAATGCTTGTGATTAAATTTTCTCTGCAGTTGGACTGGGAGCAGAAATCCTGTATGCACAGCATTTCTGGAGGCAGATGGTTAATTACCACTGAACCAGCCACTGTAGAACCTATTGGACAAACACAGCCATTTATAGTAGCTGCTTCTCTCTTTAAAAAAAAAAAAAAAAAAAATTTATTTCATTATTTTTAGAAAGAGGGGAAGGGAGAGAGGGAGAGAGACATCAATGTATGGTTGCCTTTCACCTGCCTCCAGCCACAGACCTGACTGGAGACCTGGCTTGCAACCTGGTTATGTGCCCTGGCTGGGGAATCGACCCTGCGACTGTTGGGTTCGCAGGCCAGTGCCTTATCCACTGTGCTACCAGCCAGGGCTGCTTCTCTTAAAATATCTTCAGTTGATTGATAAAAACAATGCAACAGGTTCAAAATGTTTCAATAGTAATTTTGTTTTTTTAGACTTCTCCAATTAAGTATGCAATGAGATTTGAGGACAGATACCTCATGCCCAGTACGGATATCGAAAAATAAGTGACCTGTCTCACTCAGTTATTCTTTGCAAATGTCTCAATTTCCCTTGAATGAGAAATAGCAGACAGGTGGAACTGTAGGCACACCATATTCTGTCTGGGTTCTAAAATTATTGTACATTTAAAATAGCCATTTTTTTTTTCTCCTGGGCCTACAAATGTTGAAGTTGCATTCATCTATTTTGCACCTTGGATAGTCAGGGTGGCCTCGGAGGAAAGGGTCCCTAGCCCTCATTAAACTCTGGGAATGAGTCAGACGTTGAGCTAACCTCCCATGTGTGAGGCAGTGTGCCTGGGAGTCCTCATCTATAAAGTGAAGGTAATAGAATAACATGAAAGTGTTGTTAGGAGGATTAAGTTAGTTAATCTCTGCCATGTGTAGCCTTATTTTAATGACTGGCACACGGTAAGCACTATGGAAGTGTTTGATGAAGAAGCAAAAATAAGTTGAATTTTCACAGCAGCCCTTCTACCAAAATTAGTTAAAAGGCAGCTGACTTGTTTGTCTTCTATCCTTAGACTTATAAACAGAGGCTATCACCAAGCAATTTTTTCTGACCCTTGGTGGCAATTATTTGTACAGCCCAGCAGCCTCAACTTTACCTGCTTTGAATAAATATATGTGATTATACCCATTCTCAAGTTCCCTACTGGACATGTTCCCAACACCTAGAGTAAGAAGACACACTGCCATCTTTTTTGTAACTGTTTCACACCCCAGAGGAGAAGCTTAGCAGAATGAGAAAATGTCTTAAAACAGTAATTATGTATTGCTGAGTTTCATAAAGGTTTTTAATTTTCTGAAAGGTACTAATAACAAGAACATGTAATGACTCAAAGGAAACTGACAATTTGCACGTTCTCAGTTAAAATAAGTGCAATAATACTTCAGTCATTAAATGTCTGCTTGCCACTAAAAACCTTTGAAAGTGTGTACATTTTCCCAACAACTAAATCTTGGTCCTTCAATTGCAAAAATTCTGATCATTTTAATTGAAACAAACAACGCAAACGTAGAATCACTTCCTTTTTATTATTTAGACCATTCTAGAAAAGATGAAAAATGTTGCACATAATGTTGTTTTTTTAAATTTTTTTTATGGGAAGCAAGGGTCAACATTACTTTACACAATAGTATCCCAGTGACACGTTCACCCTTGCATCGGAATAGCCCCACTGCTGATGACTTATTGAATCTCGTATTGTGATTTTATGTTATTATTAGTTCACAGAGCACTGTGGGGCTGTCGGGTTTCACTTGTGAGTGATCAGCTCCCCCAAATAATTAGAACTGGTTTCTGGGGATTAAGGAAAAGTAGATTTGAGCGGGCATTAGAAAGATGTATTCCTGTAACCATCTCCTCAACAAGACGTGTTACCGGTGATTAAAAAGAAGGGAGAGAGTGGGAAGAGAGGGAAGTGGAGGAGGAGGAGAAGAACAAAGAGCATCCGCAGTTTTCTTCTCCACCAAGTGGAGGTGGAGCCTGCAGAGAGTCCGAGACTCCACAGAGGCAGGTCCAGAGAACACACCCGTGCACGCATGGAGGGAGAGCCCACCTTGGATGCCACACTGACTGGGAAGATGAAATGGCCTCGTTCCTCCTTTCTGAAGGGGAGTCCAAGCTTTAAGCATTGTAGGTGTTTTCAGCAAAAAGAATAGTCTCGCCCAGAAAAGCCAAATCCCGCCAAACTTTATAACGTGGTTTCTTGCAAAAGCTGCCTGTTGATCAGGCTGAATCTTAAAGGGGAAGGGCAGAGATACCCTTCAGTTGGAGAAGACACAAACATAGGAAATGAATGGTAAAGGGCCCTAAATACCGCAAGAATGATTCCAAGCAACTCACGGCTCTGTGCCTCGCTCACAGTATTCAGTTGGCAAGGCTGGCCTGGTGGGGCTTAGTCATTGCTCTGGGGTGCTTGGTCAGGCATACTTCGTGTGTCATACTATTGTCCCTGGTTTTGCCCAGGACTTACCACCGGTCTTGCTCACTCAGGAGTCTGCAAACATTTCTGATGTCCCCCTAGAGTGGCTTGCTCTGGGGAATGATTGTAGACATCTCTTTGGGAGAAACATAAATATCAAGGAGTTGATTTTGACATTCATTTTTACCGGTGTTGTGATTATGATTATTATCGTCTGTCCTTGTAATTGACCTAATAACTTCCCCAAAGCCCCCCCACCCCCCACCTCCTGCACTTACACCCCCCAAATGTTAATCTCTTAGCTTGGGGCAACTGCTTGGGTTGGAACCAGCCCAGAGTGTTCTCAACCCAACCCTCCCGTCCCTTCAAGGAGTAAGAGGCAGGCTATTATCATAAGAGAATTCTGCTAATTCTATTCCAGGCATCTGCTTCTGCGGCCATTTCAGGGCTTCATGACAAAGAAACGTTGCCAGGTACTGAAATCCAATTAACTGCTGTTATAATGCTAAGAGCTAACGTGCGCTGAGCATGATGTGGGAGCAGGCGCTGCTGTGAGCAGAGGATGTGCAGGAATTCACCGAGTTCTCCAATAATCCTGCGGTGCAAGACCCAGAGCCTGAACGCAGCTTGTTCGGGGTCACACAGCGCGTGGTGGCAGGGCCCTGGGCTGCTGGCTATGCAGTTATGCTGCCTGTTTATGATGCCTATGAGGAGGCGACTTGGGCCTCAAATAAGACTAGTTCAAAGCAGAGGTGAGAACCCAGCTATAAGCTGCATAAGGTAACCTGGGGTGAGGGGCAGAGGGATGCATGGACTACATTCATGTCATGTGCTTGACTCTATGTTCGCAGAAGCTTCCCCAGGTGGGACCTTGGGCTTTGTCCGAGTAGGACCTGCAAGACAAGATGGAGGGCGAGAGCCCCAGCCAGGCTCGCTGAGGGAGAAACTCCGGGAACGGGGCCACCAGTCTTGTTTTCACAAGCTGTCCTTGTGTTTCCGATGCACACTCGAGTCTGAGGACCCTTGTTCTCCCATGATCGTGTGTGCGTGGAAATCCCTGTGGATTTCCAAGGGAGCGGTTTTGTATAGAAACAACGTGCTGAGTGAAAGAAGCCAGTCACAGGGATCACAGATTGTAGGACTAGATTTATATGGACTACCCAGAGTAGGCAAATTCATAGAGACAGGAAATACAGTAATGGTTGCCAGGGCCTGGAGGGGGTGGGCCGGGGGGAAATGGGAGGCTGCTGGGCAGCAGGACTTGCTTTTGCGGGTGTTGAAAATATTCTAAAATTGATGGTGGTGTTGGTTGTACAACTCAGTGAATGTGCTAAAAGCCATTAACTGCACACTTTAAATGGGTGAATTGTATGGTATGTGAATTACATCTTAATAAAGTAGTTATTAATAATAAAGAACTCCCAAAGTATTGAGTCTGGCCCCAAGACAGAAGCAGCTCTAGAGGACTCAGGCACATGTGGGTTTCATAAAATTTGCTTATTAGAGGGAGAAATGGCCGATTAATTAAATTTATATAAATAATGTATGTTGATCATAAAAAATTAAAAGTACCCATAATCTTGACATCATTGTTGACATTTTAATCATTGTTCACATTTTAAGGTTTATCCTTGAGGCTTTCTTCCTAGGCATGTATAAGGTACGTAGAGAAACTGGATTACGCTGCCCAAACTGATGTCATTTGCTTTTCTCACTAAGGGATGTTTCATCGCAGTGGCCTGGGCCATCAGCATTGTCATCATCAGGGCAGTTACAAGTGCCATTTTTAGGGTCTCACCCAGGCTCGCTGAGTGAGAAACTAGGGGAATGGGGCTGGCAGTCTTGTTTCCACAAGCTGTCCTGTCCTTGTGATTCCGATGCACACTCAAGTCTGAGGACCGCGTTCCACCGTGACTATGTGTGCAGGTAAATCCATACGGATTTCTGCCATAACTGTTAATGACTAATAATCAGTTTTTGGCTTATTGTAAGTAATGCTGCAAAAGTCATCCTTGTACTATTTTTCTTGCACTTGTTTCATTATTTTCTCTGATACGTTCCCAGAAGTGTTTACTCAGTCTAAGTCTGAGGCTTACATTCTTATTCCAAAAGACCTTCTTAATTTTTGTTTCTACGTACAAAAGAACTATGAGAATGCCTATGCGTTGCCCTCCAGTTTTGACATTCTGACCATCCTTTTAAAAATCTGTAATAGTACAAGAAGTAAAAGGGGTAGGCCATTGTGTTTTAGTTTATATTTCTTTGATAACTGATAATATTGAACATGTATATATGGTCATTTATTGATACTCATTCATTTGTCAATCTTATTTATCTCCTTTACCCAAATTTCTATTGGATGTATATACAGTTCCCCCCAAATGGAATTCTCTTCTGGAGGGTGGGATCCTTGGAGTACAGACTTTCCCCTGCTAGGTGAGTGTTCTAGGCACCCATCTGTATCAGGGCACCAGCTGGCATTGTTGTGAGAGGCTGTGTTCAGCTTCAATAAATTTTTTTGAAAATTCTTTCAGTGCAGTTGCCTTTCACGATGGGTGACTAATGAGCCCACCGGCCCACACCGCGCTGAGTGTTCAGCAGTTTTTGACTAAAAATGGCATGATCCCCATGTCCCACCCTCCCTATTCACCAGATCTCACCCAAGCAATTTTTCCCCCCTGGATGAAAATGCCCTCAAAGAGCAATCTTTTGCCAATGTGGAAAAGGTGAAACAAAAAAATGGCAGAAGCGCTAAAAGGCATCAAAATCAATGAATTTAAAAGCTGTTTTGAGCAGTGGGAAAAAAAGTCTAATAGGCATATTGCATCAAATGGAGAGTACTTTGAAGGTGACTGAAGTTTAAACATGGAAGAATAAATACATATTTTTTATAAATAAATTGTGGTTTTGAGGGTCCCTCCTCATGCATATTTCTGGTGGAATTTGATAGTAAAGCTAATAATCCCTTGCATTATCACATATATTAAAATTTTAATATAAAAATATATTTTCTAATACATTTATTTACCTTTTAACTTTTATTTATCTTTTTGCCAGTTATAATAAATTAAACATTTTTAACATCACAAAATTTTGTTTCAGCACCCTTCTTTGAAAGGAATTTCCAAGTTTTATAAAAATATTTACATATGTTTTTGTTAGCACTATTACATTAAATTGTTTAATCCATATGGAATTTATGTTGGTGTAAATTATTTTTTTCTAAGTGGTTAATTTCTAGATTATTGTCTTAGCTTTCTTGCTTGATCTGAAATTCTAAACATATATACTAACAGCCAGCATCATGATTTACTATAAAATAGAAATCACTAACATTAAAAGACAGGAACAAAACAAAATTGCCTGCTCATTATGACCACTTAACATTGTTCTAGAAGTACCCACTAATACTACAGAAAAAAGAAAAACATGAAACAATAGGAATAAATATTGGAAGCTGCAGACAAAAATCATTATTGATATCTATGTGGAAAATCCATGAGGAAATACAAGTCTACCTGAATCATTGTAGAAAATATACCATGTTCCACAATGGAAACACCTGGTATTTAAAGATATTAATACTGACATAAATATATGTATTTATGTGCTTGGGTCTGCTTCTAAATTTCCTAGTCTTTTCAATTAATCTGTCTCTTTTAGAGTCAGCTTTGATGATCAGAATTTTAATATATTTTACTAATTGCAAAGGTAAGTGCTCTCTCATTAGTCCTTTCTCACCCTACTCCCCAGATTTTTTTCTGGTTATTCTCACACCCATAGTCTGCAAATAAACTTTAGGCAAGTTTGAAAGAAAGTAGTATTAGAATTATGATTTGGATTACATTAAATTCATAGCATGATTTGTCAGTATTAATATCTTTAAATATCAGGTATTTCTATTATGGAACATGGTATATTTTCTACAGTGATTCAGGTAGACTTGTATTTCCTCATGGATTTTCCACATAGACATCGATAATGATTTTTGTCTGCAGCTTCCAATATTTATTCCTATTGTTTCATGTTTTTATTTTTTCCGTAGTTATTCGTGGGTACTTCTAGAACAATGTTAAATGGTCATAGTGAGCAGGCAATTTTGTTTTGTTCCTGTCTTTTAACGTTAGTGATTTCTATTTTATAGTAAATCATGATGCTGCCTGTTAGTTTGAAAAAACATATTATAATGCACACAAATATACACATGTATGCATACTCGTGTATATATATATCCATTCATCCATCATGTCTGTTAGTAGCTTACATTCTTGGTTTTCTGGGAGGTTTTTTTTTTTTAAACATGACATTACATTTGATCAAATGTCCTTTCAGCCTCTCTCATGATGATAATGTGTTTTTCTTTCATTGCTCTATTTAACAATTACTTTCAATTCAACATTTGTGGAGCATGTACCATATGTGACTAGCTATTTTACTAAAAAAATAGAGACACAACAATAAATCAGAAAAGCTAAGTTTTTTGGTTTCCCAGCTCTTAGTAAATTAGCAGCTGCCAATGAGAAAGGAAGGATGGCCGGAGAGAAGATGGACTGTCATTCAGCTGTGGCCAGAAAGTGCCAAGGGGTCCACGCAGGACAGGTATCTCTGTGGTTCATGGTGGCTGCTCACTAAGGTCAGTGGAAGAATCTCTTAAAAAACAAAACAAACAAAAAATCCCATGCCTCTACCTATTAAATCAGTGTGTGTGTGTGTGTGTGTTCGTGTTGAGGGCTGGCGAGGGTGTGGAAATCAGGCCTCTAGGTTGCTAATCATGGGGGCTGAAATGATGGTGTATTGAACCAATTAATGTCCTCAGCTTTCCTGCAGCGGGTGCTATTAGCTAGTTATTTTAGAAACCTGGGGTGGGTAAAGTGTGCTCAGGGATA
This sequence comes from Noctilio leporinus, assembly GCA_004026585.1. Taxonomy (NCBI): domain Eukaryota; kingdom Metazoa; phylum Chordata; class Mammalia; order Chiroptera; family Noctilionidae; genus Noctilio; species Noctilio leporinus. Next base: position 40,864 of record PVIW01000115.1, read on the forward strand.
TTATTATTATTATATTGGTCGGGTTTACCCATCTAAAAGTGCCATTTTATAGGTAAAATATGGTAAAAAAAAAAAAAAAAAAAAAAAAGCCTGGCAATTTCATATGCTCCAATCCAACATTATTAATAATGACCATTTCTTATCTATTATATACCAGGAACTGTATTGGTATCCTCCACAGGTCATGCAATTTTACTTCCATAACAACTCTGTGAAATAGCAGCTATTGTCCCATTCGGCAGATGAAAAAACAGCTCAGAGAAGTTAAGGAAGTCAGTTGAAGCCACAGAGCTCAGAAGCGGTAGGACCAGAAGGCAGATTCAGGTCAGTCGGACTCCAAATTTGACGCTTTTCCTTTGATGATAAGACAGTCTTGGGTCTGCTCCTGTCACTGGTTTTCATCGTGTAAACTGGTACGAGGGGGAGGAGGTTGGCTCAGCGCTTGTTTCAGACAGTCTGGGACCGGAACGGGGCTGTGAGCACCCCCTTCTCCATGGTCTCATTTTGTAGTTTCCACTCTGCAGAGAAGCAGCAGCCCAAATGTGGCCGCAGACCAGCTGCCTCACCAGGGAACGTGTTGGAAACATAACCTCTCACCCCACCCATACCGCTGAATCAGAAACTTGGGGCTGGGGCTGGCCACCAGTGTTTTAAGACACCCTCCTGGCGATTCTGGGACAGGTTACCCTTGGAGAACCAGGGCCCTGGGTAGAGTCATGACTGCTGACTACTACCGAGCATTCACTCGGTACCAGACCTGAACCTTTCCACTGGGGCTCCTGCAAGCGGTAGGTGTTTATCCTCATCTTAATTCCTGTTCTCACCGAAGCGGCACTGGAAGCTGACAGAGGGTGAGGGGGCTGTCTGGGGCTCTGCAGAGGCTGGGTTTGAACCAGGCTCCGGAGACAGAGTGGAGGGCCCTAACCACCAGGCTGGCTGCCCCCCACGCATCCTGTCGAGGGCTCGCGACCTCATTCCCCGTGGAGTGCCTCCAATAAGGGGTGGGTGGAGAAGAGTTGCTGCTGTAGGACCAGGGCTTCGGTGGGATGAAGCATCTCATCTTCCATGGGTTACCCTCAGGATGGGGAAGAAAGGGAGCCGCCCTGCGGGTGGAGAAGTTCCCATTTGGGAGCTGGGCCATTCCAGATAAGGCACCCTTGTTTTCTCCCCCGCAGCCAGATGCCTTTATTCAGGCACTTTGCACTTCATCTGCAGAATGCCCAGTGTGCACCCGGGGCTTTGTGTGTCGTGGGTCTGACTGGGGATTATCGTCAAGCAAGAATAATGGCGACATTGTTTGCAGAGCCAAGGTGGAAAAATCAGACGGGGTGGAGGATTTATTTTTCTGCCACAAAGCCGACTGGAGTGGGGGAGGGCTCTTCAAAAGTTCACTGACGGTGGCGCTAAGTCTCCCCGTTTGGAAACACTCCTGGATGACTCGGGCGGATTCCCAGCTAATACCGTGCACACCCGTCTATCACCAGGCATCCAATTCCCAGCGAATTTTGCAATATAGTGACAGTAATGGAAAGCAAAATGATCTCTAAATAATGGTTTAAGATGGCCACTTGATAAAGGGCACTGCAATAATTATGATCAATGGAGCATGGATTCAATATATATTGCCCATTTAGATGCACCAGATTAGCTTAACAGCTTTCTTTAATGTTCTGAGTAGTTTGTGTGTGTGTGTGTGTGTGTGTGTGTGTGTGTGTGTGAGAGAGAGAGAGAGAGAGAGAGAGAGAGAGAGAGAGAGAGAGAGAGGGGAGGAAGAAAAGAGGAGAAAGGAGGGCGAGAAGACGGCCTGCCTGCAAGTCGGCATTGCTCTGAGCATTGCTGGCTTCACGTTGATCAATGTGGCTGAGGTGACATGGGGCCGAGGAACGGAAATTGAGATTCAGAAGTTGTGTGATCCATTACCCAGGGAAAGCACTCAAGTGTCATGAGTTTCGGACCCGGTCTTTACGGAGGGGGGTGGGAGCAGGGGCAGGGGCGGAGGAGCGACACCTGATATGAGTTCAGTCTCTCGGCAGAGGGGCGTTGTGGATGACGGTCCGGTGTAATCAGGGAAATTAGGCAGGCAGGCAGGCAGCCAAAGGGATCCTCAGCTTCCTGGGGCGCCAGGACCATCCGCTGAGTGGGCTGGCCAGGCCTTGTTCGGGAAAGCTGGGCTGGCCGTGGAAATGTGTTTCCCCAGGATGCGTGGGGCGGGGGGTGGGGTGGGGCGGGGTGGGGTGGGATGATTTACTTGACATTGGTCCTAAGGAAGGAAATTTTCTGTGACAGCCTGTCTAGAAATCTGGGCCCGTTCCCTACCTTTTATGTTGCTGAGTTGATCCCAGGTAACACACAGGGTCTGTGATCAGCGTGTAATGATGAGGGCAGTGTGCCATATGGGCTGAAATTCCTCAGGATAATGAGGATAAAATGATTGCAGTCTTAGTCCAGGCTGGCTTTGATTTGTCAGTTAAAATAAAGGCCTCGTCTCCACCCTTTCATGAAAGGCCATCAGTAGGAAGTGTCACTGTTCACAGGAGGAGAAGCCAGTCCCCTAAACCCGATCTCTCCTGGGATGGGCCTGCTGATTGTGAGGGGGCGAGGGGCTCATGGACTGTGTGGTTTGGGGCCTGGGAAGGCAGCTGGAGTTCAGATGATGATAAGAGCAGCCAACGTTCATTGAGGATTTACTATGTGCTGGGTGCCTTAGAGCAGTGCCTCCCAATCTTTGATGTGCGGGCCAGTCACCCCCGGGGCTTGTTAAAAGGCAGATTCTTATTCGGTGGGTCTGAGGTAGGCCCTGAGGGTCCACATTTCCAGAAGGATCCCAGGTGGTGCCAAGGTGACTAGTCAGCAGACCACACTTGAGTCGCAAGGGTTCCCGGACGAGCCTCATTTGATTCTCACACGGACCCCACAAAGTAGGTGCTCTGATTGTTCCCATGTAAAATAAATTTTATTTACTCATCGGAGAGAGACCGGAAGGGAGAGAGAGAAGCATTGATTTGTTGTGCCATTTATTTGTACATTCGTCGTTACTTCTTGCATGTGCCCTGACAGGGGATTGAACCTGCAATCTTGGCGTTTTGGGATGATGCTGTACCCAACTGAACTACCAGGTCACAGCCTGATTGCTGCCGTTTTGGGGAGAAAGAAACAAGTTGACCCTTAAAGAGGCCAAGGGTCTTGCAAATTGTTTCCCAGCTCTTAAATGACAAGTCCGAGGTCCAAAATGAGGCGTTCCAATCCTTTCTCCTGTCCCCTCAGCAGCAGCCATGGCGAGTAGGCTAGCCTGGTGAGGACACTGGGGCAGTCAGGACTCCTGAGTGACCGGAGCAGAGATGTCTTGAGGCGCCATCCAACCCAAATGGCATGACCAAGAAGTACACTTGGTTTTAGAAAGCCACTCTGACTCCGGGACTGGGTTGCACCAGCCAGCCTTTATTATCCTGACAAGCACCGTAGACTCTGACGCACTCCCTGCACTCGTCACAATTCCCATTTGTCTCCGGTCATCAGGCATCCAGATTTGTCTGGACCATCAAAATGTGAACGAGCTGTCCAAACGGGGCCAGGAAGAAAATGGATGGATGGGAGGGAGGCCCCTCCAGGAGTCCTGGGAAGCGGGGCAGGAGGTGATTTGGAGCCTTCGGAGGGCCAATGCTGGGCCTTGGGGCTTTGCTCAGGGCTCATCAACACCTCAGACTGATTTTCGAACGCTCCAGGTTTGATTAAACCCGAGGCCCAGTTTGCCAAGTGTTCCTCCCCCACCTTAATTGTTGAGATTGTGTAGAATTTGAGTAAAATTTAATCCAGATGTTTCTGATTCGTTTAAATCACTAGAAAATGCTCTTAGGTTGCCATTTGATGTTGAAGAGGGTTTTCAAGCACTTTCCCCCTTCTTAATAGGAGAGGTCACATTTGGGCAGGGGGAAAGCAGTCCCCTGCACCTAGAGGGTTCATCTGATTTGATTTGAAAACCCATTTTCGTGAAAGCCGCGTCAGAATTCAATTTTACCTTGACCTTTTGTTTCAAACCCCCACATTGAGCATCTCAAAATTGGAGTAATTTGCATGCAGTTTATATCAGAGATTCTTGTTTGGAAAAATACACCCAGACCTGGCCTTCTCCACCCTGCGACCTGATGGGACCAGGCAAGTGGCCAGTCCCTTCTTTAACCACAAGAGAAGCAGTCAGGGCCCTGTGGGCACCCGATTTCACTTTATTTTGCTACCCAGACATTTGCTTGGCTGAAGTCCGTCTGAGAGCTGGTACATGAGTTCGTATGTAAGGTTACAATACAGCCTAGGGTGGTGCTCGAAGTGTGTTCTCAATGTGAAGCTGTGAGCCCCACCCTAGACACACTAAATCAGAAACTCCACCCGCAGGGCCCAGTGATCCATGTTTTAATGGGCCTTCCAGGCGATCTGATGTGCCCTGAAGTTGGAGCATCGCATCTAGGCCCTCAGGTCAGACTCACCATCTAACTTCTAGGACTTTGTAGGGGTTAATGAGATAACATTGTCACATGACTTGACACCCAGAGCCAGGGCTCTATGAGTGACCTTTGTAACTGAGTTGGAAGCCAAAGAAAATCACTTGAGTTGACTTTTTCTCCCCATCATCTGAATTAACATCATTTTCCTTTTTTTTTTGCACAGTGTCTGTATTGGACAGTTGTTTACAGGGAGTGTCGATACAGCCAAATACCTTCAATACCTTTTTTGAAACAGCAGCACTCTTGAAGTGAAAATTCTAGGAGCCACAGTCAGTGTGTGGAGCTTGGAAAATGCAATTCTCGGCATTCAGGCCTTTATGATGTGCTCTTAGAGGGGTCACTGAAGTTGGCAGATTGGTATGACAGACCCTCTCCCCTCCTGGGTTTTACTCATCCAGCCTGGCATCTGTCAGTTGTTCATCAGGCTTCCACGACGTTCAGATGCTGTCTAATGGGTCCTGGGGGTCCCCACCAGAGACCAGGCTCTTAACCACTGTGTTTAACTAACAACTCCCCAGAGTAGAGGTTGGCTAGAATAAGTAAACACATGGTTAATGGGACAAAGTTCTATTTTGAGTTTTTCCCAGTTTCAGGGCATGGAGGGCAGTCCTAGGTGAGTGCAGGACTTCCCAGAGAAGGTGACACCTGGGTGTTGGGCCAAGCTTCCCTGGGTAGGTTGGCAAGGCCCACGAAGGGGTGTGGAGCCAGGGCAAAGACTTCACCATGTCTGCGGTTCAGGCAGCGGAGGGCAGACATGAAGCTGGGGTCAGTTTGCAAAGTATCTCCCAAGTGCTAAGACCCTGCTGATCCTTGGCATTCTGTTCAAACCTCCCTTTCAAGGAGCCCATGGTGTCTGGGCCTCTATCCCTCATTTCTCTCCAGTTCTCCCAGCCCCTTGGTGGGTGGAAATGCCATGAGGGGTTGGTAGAAAGCCACAGGGTCCAGAGACCTGGAAGTAGAAGTGCTCTGTGAACAGTACTCACCATGGTGTAGCTGCTGTTGCCGCCGCTGCCACCCTACTCAGTGACCTCAAGATCCAGTTCAACACCCTTCCCTTTGCATTTGACATGCACTCGACAGATTATTCCTCTGTGCGCTTGGGCGCATGTTACCCTCACCCATCTCACAACATGCCACCTCCATGAACTTCTTTTGGCTACTTCAGTCCACAGGAAGCCATGCCATGAGCTTCCAGAATATACAACAAGGTCTGTCCAGAAAGTATCCATCAATACAGTATGAAATATAGAGACATTTATTGAAGAAGATACAAGATACAATCAAACATTGTACATAGGACAATGATGCCTCAGTCCCCTTCAAAGTAGGCACTTTGGAATCTTACACAGGTCTCCCAATTGCCATCAGCTGCCCCATCATATATTCTGGAATCTTACCTACTGTCTGAAATCTCTTCCTTTTCAAAGGTGATTTTAGTTTTGGGAAAAGCCAGAAGTCACAGGGTGCCACATCTGGGCTGTAGGAGGGCTGAGTCATCTGGATGATCTGATGTTTCACCAAAAATCTCTGCATGAACAGGCATGTTGTTGTGATGAAGCTGCTAATGACCAGTTGCCCATAGCTTCGGCCTTCTGCATCATCTGAATAGTTTCTGCAGAGAAATGTTCAAGCTTAAGACAAAAATCTGATGCAGATTTGTTGCTCTACTTACTCAGTCATTTTAAATGCAGGGGCCACAAAGTACACATGTGCACTCAATCATGTCTACCACCCCCACTGACTAGTACAGTGAAGTCGTCATTGTTCACACGTGTGCATTCTAGTCCACTCTGCGTGGCTGCCAGATTACATCAAACTGTTCTCATTATATTAACAATGGCTGGACTTTTTCTGGACAGACTTCACACTGTCTGTCCCTTAATTGATGGGACCTCAGGGCTCTTGTTGAAGTTTCTGTTTTCTCTCCCCAGTTTGAGGGAAGGGTCCTTTCCATAGACCCTAAAGAAGGTGTGGACCCCACAGGTGCTAATGAACATGTAGATGGTACCCTGGGGGGTGGGATTCTGCTGATGCTTTAGCAGGAATTATACAAATGGCTCACGGGAACATAGACCATAAATCACAGGGCTGCAGTAACCACATTAACCATGAACCTTTTAGGCCTTTACTTTTGTAAAGGAGAGAGGGGTGTGTTGAAAGTGCAGGTATCTATTTCCAGAATATAAATCTGGTCATATGACTCTTCTCCTTAAAAACTCTAATGGCTCCGTGTTCCTCATAGAATGAAGTTTAAACTCCCTATTGTGACCGAGCCTGTCCACCCTCTTGACTTCCTCTTCCACCACTTAGCCCTCCTGGTCCAGGCTCCTACCTCTTTAAGGGTTCTTGGGACCTCAAGTGGGCATTTTTTTTTCCAGCCCTGCAACTTGAAGCAAGACCCTCCCTTCAACTACCAGTTTCTGTCCTTATCTCAATCACTTGGTTAACTGTCATTCCTGAATTCAGGAGCTCGTGTGTCCCCTCGTCCTCTGTGAAGAAGTTAAGTGCCCTCTGACATTGTCTTACAGCACAATGGATGGCCCCCATCATTTTATTATACCTGCCCTTGTTTTCTCTAGACGGTCTGCGGCCCGGGGACAGGGACCATTTCCACTGCATGATGGGCAGGCTGGAGGCTCTCAATGTTTGGTTTCAGAAATGAGTGAACGAATAAATTCTGTGCTGAGAAGGCAGGAGTCAAGGGTTGCAGGTCAGCGGCGTTCACCACGCGACACTCACCTGTCATGTGCCTATGGGGAGGCTCAGTAACTTTGGGGCACTAGAGCTGGAAGCCCCATTTGCACTTGTACTAAACACACCTTTCCCCGAGGGCTCCAGCAAATCCTCTTAGCTGACTCCATTTCGATGCCTTTATTGACAAATATTCTTGCTACTGAAAACATATCATGACAATTTAACATCTCAAAGTGCCGAAAGCATGGGCCTAGGTTGAAACTTTCCGCTGTTTGCCAGGATGTCAAGGTTTATTCTTGGATGCATTTCCCCCCCAGCCAGCTCTTCTCCGCGTGATAATGGAGGGTTGTAACGGAAGTGCTGCAGGACCCAAGGGCAGTAAGGTGGGGAACATCCCCGTTACAATACAGCCTAAGATAGCTGCCCGGAGCCTCCAGAATGATTCCTGGCTGAACAGAAGAAGCAGTTTTGAGGAGGTGATAAAGCATTCCCTGCTAAAGGACCGCCTTGTCCACCCTGAAGAAGAATTGAAGAATTATGATAAAGAAGCAGGCCCAAGTGGTTCGAAACCGTCCTAAGGATGTGGTATCTGGACTTTTAATGACACCGAAAAAGAAGGCTTTCTGTTGCTGTTGTAAATGTTGGCGAAAACACCCTAAGACAGAAATTTCAAAGACTTTGCTTTGAAATAACCTGCCAGCCAAACATTTGCCAAATATACTAATTAGTCCCATGTATGACAATTCTCTGAGCGAGGGAAGAAATGGGATGAGCAGTGTTCAGATGATAGAATGGGTGATGTACAAATATTTTGGGTGATACATAATCAGTTCATTGGTTGATTAAATTACAAAACCATTGTTTGCCCGAAAGAGCAAGAGAACGAACAAAATGAAGAGTCACCCCTTTGAAGATGTCTTCCATTAATTATGTTTATGAATCACTCCAGTGACAGAGGACCCTTTATCGGTACATGCCACAGCCACCATGTATGTACCGTGGCTCCGACTTTGTGTCTACATAATTACAGAAATCTTATCCCTTTGATGTTTGCACATCATTTTCGGTTTTTTGGAATAGTTAAACTCCATTTTACTTTTTAATAACATTTTAGAAATCATTGTGATTCAGGTAAACAGAATTTGATTGCTTTGATGGATTGAAAATGGTGAGCTCAGCCCGAGTTTATTTGATTTGTTTCTTCAGGGATTACAAAGAATAGGATTTTATCTCCAGGCTGACAAAAGAGACAAACTCTGCATTTTTTTGCCTATGTTGCGGCAGGCTGCCCCTCCACCTGCCCGGGGAAATGCGCTAAACAGGGGTTGGGTTCTTATTTGGCACCCTGGTTTTCCTTCCATGTTGGTGGGAGGTGAGTGCACTTTACTCCCATTTTACTTTGCAGAATCGTATAGTGAGAGAAAACCTGGGTTGTTGCGTGGCACTGCATACAATAGATCTTGGGGAGGGAGCCTGGTGAAACGCTGCCTATCTTTCTGGAAAACAATCACTTTAGGCAAAGGCCCACCTGCTAGTTAACTGGGCTTTGAGAGAGGCCACGTGGTGATTGCTCACCAGGGTTCATCTCCAGACAGCCCTCTGGATTCCCTGAAAGCTATGATCCAAGACCCAGGGAGAGGATGTGGTGTTTCCCATATACTTCCTTGTTTTACCCAGTATGACCTGACCTTTGTTTGGCAGGAAGAAATCCAGAAAAGGTCGATATACAATGCAGGGAAAAGCTACAGCATTTAGCAAATACCCTTTCCCAACACAGCCCTTGAATTCCTGGTTCTTTTTTTTAAATAGATTTTTTAAAAAGATTTTATTTATTATCTTCAGAGAGAAAGGCAGGGAGGGAGGAAGAAAGGGTGAGAAACATCGGTGTGCCTTTTACCTGCCTCCAGCTAAAGATGTGGCTTGCAACCTGGTTACGTGCCCTGACTGGGAATTGAACTAGTGACCTTTGGGTTCACAGGCAGCACGAATCCACTGGACCACCAGCCAGGGCTAATTCCTGGTTCTTTAGGGAAGCACGATCCTGTCTCTTTCCCCAAACTTCTTTAAATCCCTTCTTTTGGAGGGACGGGAGGCCGCAGAAGCGAGCATCTAGACAACTGAGAATTGCTGAGTTGTGCAGACCCATGAACACCCTGCCTGTGGGCAGGAACACGGTGAGGGGAGGGTGGAGGGACTGAGTAAGAAGACCTGAACGTGCTTATTGCAGGGTTAAGAGGGTGGAACACAGATGAAGGACACGCATTTGAAACACACTGGCACCTTTTTGTCCTGAAGGCTCCTACCAGGGGGGATAGCGTCTTAATAGAGCCCATATAGAATTACAGGAAATCTTGTGACATCATGACGGGGTCTTTTGATTGCGACTGGAACAGACCAATTTCATACCGATTCCTGGCTAGGAACAATTGCAGACGTTCAGCAAATAACCACATGCAAACAACCACCAGGTCAAATCTCATTACAACGAATCCAGTTTATGAAAAGCAAAGAACCACCACCTAAAGTGTCCCTAATGGTACCGAAATATTCCCTAGCCTATTTGCTGGTTAATTGATTTAAGAAAGGAGCTGAGGCAATAGCAGCAATAGCTAGGGCAACGCTTTGAAATTTTATACAAGGCCATTTGGTTTTAATAGAAACCTAATGCTGGGAACACACAGAGTAAACTCATAATCAGAAGGAGGAGATCTTAATCAGGCAGAGGTGATGTTTAATTTTTATTTTTAGTTTTTTTTTTTTTTTTTTAGGAGGGAAAATGAGGCTGAGACAATGGTCTCTGCATAAAGGCTGGCCAGGGGGTTCGGGGGGAATGACAGCCAGGCCCAGGGCCCCCCGATAACGGGATTTCTCTCAAAATCACTTGCAAGGAGCTGGAACTGTCTTGCAGGTATTGGCGCATGGAACCTGATTCTCTACCATCGCCCCAGCGTGCGTCTGCTCCTGGCTGTAGCCACGCTTTGGGGGCAAGCCCAACTTGGCCAGGAGACCGACTTCCTCTTCCAACCCCATTTCCCCCACTGGGAGTTGGGAAGACGAACACGGAACAGGACCTGTGGAGCAGGCAGCACTGGTCAGGGGGTGGGAGTCGGGCGGGGGTGGGGTGGACCACGTCAGGGGTCAGTGGATCAACAGCATAGAGTTCCGTATCCATGGCCACGAGGGAATTCCTCCAGGTGTTAACACGACGGCCTGAAGAGCTGAGCGTAAGGCAGAGCCCCTGTGCTAGAGGACAGAGCCTGTACCTAAAGGCCAGGAGCAGGTTGGAGCCCTACGCCCGCAGATTTGGCAGTCAAGGCCAGCCGGGGTCTGCACTGAAGACGACAGGTGTAACAGACACGAAGACATGGCACCCAGATCCCTGTGAAGGACGCATTTGCTGCCCAGCTGTGGGGAGTGGGACCAGCAGATGTCACCACGGCGAGCACCTCGAGGGCTCCCTCTTGCTGGCCACAACCACCATATCCAGGGCCACACACCCTGCCTTGGGGAAGCCCACATTTAGTGACGGGATCACCAGGCCAGAGTGTAAAGGTGGGGCCGTTCAACCTCAACGTGCGAAAGCTCTACCAGGCATCTCGTTCCCGAGCTCCCACCAAGTTTGTGGCGTTTACCAGGCCTGTGTGACTGACCCTGTGGCCGACCCCACCTGCTCCTCCTCCCTCTCACAGGTCTTGATCTTGCAGCCCAATTGCCTTTCTACACACCCACTCGAGAAGACCGAACCTACAGCAGCGGGGAAGGACTGGGAACGCGCCAAAAGGGCGAGCGAGAAGGCACTGCCGACCACAGGTGCTCAGGGTTTCGTGCGGCAGAATTAAGCGGCCCGCAGAATCCTGCTGGGCAGGGGAGCAGGCAGAATTCTGCAGCGAGGCAGGAAGTCGGGACCAGGCGTGGGAACCGGACGGGGTGAGTAGCCTTGTACCGCACAGCGTCAGGGGCTCCTGACGTGTGCCACGTCCAGGTACGGGCAGCCTGGAGGCCACAGGGGAGAGGGCAGGCGAGCAATGCCACCTGGCTAGAAAGAAGGACTAGCGAAGAGATGAAAGATCGCTCCTTCTTAAGCCAAAACATCCCATGAGAGGTGCCTATTTTTGCGTGTGTATGTAGTAGGTGCTTAGTTAATGACGGACAGGTACCTACGTGAACAAATCAGTGTTGGCGAGTGCCTGCAGCCTGACCAGGGAGCAGTGGAGGTTGGCATAGCCCCGCTCCAGGGGAACGGTAGGCACGGGTTGTTGAAGAAGTGAATTTGCTTGGCTGCGCCCAGTTCTGTTAACGGCTCCGACTGCCTCCCAGCATTCCGCATCTGGTACGGAAGCGAAGGCAGGCAGGTACCTTTCTAGCCAACTTGCGAACATGTGAAGCTGTGTGACTCGGCACCGATTCATCGCTTGTCCAACTGTCCCCCTGCCACACGGGACAGGTCGTGTAAAACTACATTCTTGTCAATCTGCGCCACCAACTGCCCAGCAAATGCATTTCAGAAATCGTGACCAGAGGTACAAAAGCGTTTCTTTGTTTGCAGAGGGACAGATATCGTGAGCATCTTTCCTTCGCAGGGAGGCTCTTTGGTCTAAATCTTCCTGGAAGGCAACATATACATTTTCCAGGAAGAGATGTGACTTCACCTGAAGGGCAAAGTTCTGGAATTGCTATGTCTTAGCGCCGGAGACAGTCCCAGCTGACGACTACTTCCTAGTGAAAGCTGAACTCAGCAATTTTACTCCAAACTATATGGGAAAGGGGGCAGTGAATGCTTGGGAGACCTGGAGAAAAGATCTCATGTGAACTATTGTTAGGTTTGATTTATGCTCTAGATGAAGTTTGCTGGTTAAGGCAGTTGAAAGGGTTTGAAAGTTGCATTTCTGATGTAACTGTAATTGCGATTTCTAGAGGGAAGCTCTCTATAGAGTGTAAAGCATCATTTGTTAGGCTAGTTCTGTGTGGCTTCCGCATTTTGAGAGGCCTTTGAGGATAGAGAGAAGAAAACAGAGACAATGACAAAGGGGTTTTAACATAAACCTGGCAGTGGATTCTGGAAGAACCTCAGTTGACAGGAAGTGACGCCTCTCCCCAGCTTCTTACCTGGGAGGGGTTTGCTGGTGGGAGGCTGCATTTTTCACTTTGAACAGTCCTTTTCTGGCTTTGGTCTAATTTCTTTTAATCTTGCCTATGACTGTCCTTCTGATCCCAGTCCTGGGGGTTGCACTTCCAGAAGGAGCATTTGACCTGATGGTCTTCCCTTTGGCCAGGTCAAGGACTGAGCATGAAACAAGGTCCCTAGCTTGTCTCTTTCCTTACTGAGTAATGCCTCACCAGCTCAGCGCATGTATTTACCTAATGGTCAGAAACCGAGTCTGTCAATGAGAGACAGTTGGTGTCTACCGGTACCCAATGCCAGTGCAAGGGGACTGCAAGGGCTCCAGTAAGGTGATAATTTGGGGATTGACAAGAGTCTTTGGTTTGTAATCTGCTAGGTGGTGAGATGGTTCATGAAGCCCTCTATGGATTCCTATTCCCCATGGGAATACTCTGACAGCCACTCTCACTGTCCTAAGAAAATATTATTGAGCGGGCTTTCTTGATATCTGCCTTTCTAGTCAGAAATGATCGTTTCTCCTTAGCCATCAGTTATGATTAATCCCTGGTACAGTTAGTCAGTGTGATAATGAAAATAATAGTAACCATTTATTGAGCATCTTCATGTTCTAGGCACTGTGCAAAAATACTTTACAGATCTGTCACTTAATTTTCCCAATAATTTTAGAATACAGACATTGTTAATCCCACTGACAAATGAGGAAACTGGGGTCTAGAGAGATTATGCAACTGCTGGAGGTCACACAGTTAAAAAGTATAAGAGCCCCAAGTCTGTGTGACTCCAAAGCTCATGTTGTACCCAACAGAAGTTGACAGTAGCTCTGGGGCACCTGGGTGTTGATTGAACAAGAATGTGCCATTAATCTCATCACTGCCAACTCCTTGCTTTTGTGCATGTGTGCAAAAAACAAGCAAACAATACAACTCTAGACCCAGAGTAACATGTGTCATCAGCCTGATTAGCTATTACCAAGATGTTTGATATACACTGATTATGTATTTATTATTTATCAATTAGTATGAAGTGTCAGTTAGATATTGATTAGTGATTTACAATTTTAGCTGTTTGTTCAATATTAAGTTGTGCCAATTTTAACTTCCACCAATAGTATAGAGAATTTCCACTTTCTGCACATCCTTGTCTACATCTGGATCTGGTACTGTCAGCTTTTTTTCTTTATTGTTTTTTATAGACAATGATGAGAACTGAATTTCATCTCATTGAGGTTTCGAAATGCATTTCCTTAGTTACTAATAGGTTATGTAATACATTGGTCATTTGGGTTTCCTCTTCTGTGAATTGCCTGTTCATGCATGTTTCTCTTTATTTGCCTATTAAAAACTGGTTTATAGGAATTGTTTACGTAGCCTGGATACTAAGATGTCATTGGCCATATGTGCTTCTAAATCTTCTCTGTTAACTTCAAGATGGCTTTTATAAAAGTTTTACACCATGTGATTGCATACATTTATCTTTGTTGTTTCTGGCTTCATATTTTTGCATATCATTTATAGTCTCCTATATTTTAAGTTTTGGTTTTCACAGTAGGCATATGGTACATATGAAAGGTATTATTAATTTTTCTATAGTTAGAGGTATGACCTAAATTTACTTTTGCATGAAAGAATAACCCATTCTCCCAGTAGCATTTATTATAAGCGCATCCTTTCTACTCTGATTTATAACACCTTTCTCTCCTATATTAATTTTCCACACATATGTGGATTTGTTTCTGAATTTTGTCTCTTCTTGTGCCAATACTGACTTAGTTAATGTATCTTTATAATAAGTAAGTCATGTTTTTTTTTTTATTATTCTTCACTTGGTTTTTATTTAGTTATATGAACTTTAGCCTTAACATGCCAATAATTACTAAAAAATGAATGTGTTGTCTGATAGATTAAACACACTGATCTTTGAAGTGCTCAACTGTTGGTAATATACTGTATTGGGTTTCACCCAACAGGTGAATTCATTCATTAAAACAATTAATTTGCTCACCTGAACTAGCTTAAATCTGACTGTGGAAACACATTAAACCCTCACTCTGTGTTTAATTAAATAAAAGTCAGGATTTCAGTCAATTTGATTAGAAAACTGAATCTAGGGTTTACCAGGCAGAAGACAGCAGCTTTAGGGCACTGGAATTGTAGATAAGAATGACATGAAATCGTAGGAATCATATGAAATAAGTCGTTACCGCTTACAATGTAGCCTTCTGGATGCAGTTTACAAAATCAGCCACCAGAGGGCAGACTGAGCTTGAGCATCCCACTGGCTTCTTCAGGCAAAGAAAGAAGTCATGGTTTCTTCCCTCTGCCCTGTTTATTCCATGTTCAGCGTGTGGAGCAGGTACAAACGATTTTTGGGGAGAGAACTGCTTTCCAGCTGCTATTCAATATGGTGTTTCCTGCTGGTCTTATCTCAGGTGAAGTATTTTCTTCCCCCAGCCCAGTGAAAGAGAAGCTTACTTCCCAATTCTTAAGATCAAGCCCTTGACTTTTGTCACAAGGAAATGTTGTTTAATGAAATTAAAAAGGAAAAAACCCACTGCAGCCACTTATCAGAATCTCAAATACCTAGTGCGAAGTCAGATGACCCACCAAATGAAATAGGGCACTATTTCCTACTGGGCTCTTTTCTAGCTGACCGCACTATTTTGTTTCCACTGATAAAGGGTCCTATTTCGTTAATTGAAAGTTGATGGGTGTATATTTCAGGGCCTGAGCATTATTTGGTGACAACCCGTCCACCTTTGCTTGTATCGCCAGCACAAGTAGCATGCCTTTCTAGGGAACTGATTTTTCACAAATAGAAAGAGTAACACGTTTTAGAATTCTCTCTGCCAAAGGAAACCAGCCAAGAGGCTAATGTAGTTTTTCACGAAGGCTGCCATGGGGCTGTACCTGCCATTCGGCACATCAGTTGGTTGTCCTTCACTATTTGAGGCATCAGAGGACCACCGTCTCAGCATTAATTAACTGGATTTCATCTGGGAGAGAGGCCTTCCAATGGAGGAAGTCCATTTGACACACAGCTAGAAGATAAGGCCATGAAAACGCAAATAAGAATGTTTACTATGGAACTTGAACTTGGCTCAGCATAGAGTAGCTCCGTTTCTTATGGTGATTATTTCGTTAGAAATGTTTACCAGAGGCCTTCCTTGGATTCCTCCTGAAGTTCTTTCACAGTTGTCCTCAGGGCAAACACTAGCTGGGACCCCAGCTCAAAGGTCCCCTCCTTTGGGATGCTTCCTGCGGCTTCTCCAGGCAGCCTTCAGTTCCTCAGTTTCCCTCACTTACGGCCAGTGACGGTTTGCATATCTCCTTGTTGGATCCCAAGGCCACTGAGAGCAGGGACCCTGGGTTGCTGCCCATCTTGGTCCCTGGCAGCACAGATTTGGCACACGGTGTATAACGCAGCCAGTATCGGCGAAATGAGGCGAGGGTCGGTCTGCACTCCCCAGCCTCCATAGGCGCTCTTTGCAGGGTCCCTCCGAGCCTTCACTTAACCATTACGGTGCCAGGCAGCTTCAGGCGCACGGTCCAGCCCTGTGCAGACCGTTCAGCTGTGCTTGTTCACCAGAACCCTGTGATAGCCGAACACTGGCTCACACCAGCTTAAATCCAAGCCTTCTGACACTTCAAAACATTGAATTTTTTCTCACTCGACATAACAAATGGCTTTCCTGTGCCCAGGAGTTTTAGGCTTATGTCCTGGCAGGGCAGGGAAGGGTAATGAAAAGAACGTGGCCTTCTGCGTCCATTAATAGGTACTCAAATATTTTGCTGCTTGAGTGGAAAAATAAATGAATACATGATTCATAGGGTTGGCAATATTAAATACACTGAAATGCTGCATACATTAAGTGCTTACTCTATGCCAGGAGCTAGGCTCAAGTCATCTTGCTTTCAAGTTTTATTTCATTAATCTTGAAAATTCTCTGGGGCAAATACTTGGGTCAGCTCCATCTTACAGATAAGACAACTGAAGCTCAGAGAGGTTAATTAAGTATCCCAATGCTACACAGCTGGTAAGTGTCTGAGCCATGATTCGAACCCTGCTATTTTTGACCTCCGGGCTTGTATTTTTAACCTCCGTATAAACAGCAGAGTTCCCGGTGCATGGAACATACTGTATAGATAACTTCTGATCCTGTTGGACTATCTCCTAAAGCCTTTTTATTAAAAAAAAAAAAATCAAAAACAAACAAAAAAACAAACCAAACTTAAAACATGTTGTATACATTTCTCTTCAACTCCTGACCCTTCTGATCTTTCTCTAGTGAGGAAATGTCTGGAAGTTACTGTATTAAAGGAAGACAGGACCCCAAGTCTCTAAGGCAACCAGCCTCCTGAAGCTGCCAAGAGACCCCCAAAGCAAATTGGTCTTTCCAGGAGAGGATACTTCAGTCGGCACAAGGACTTCTCTCTCCCTTTCTCTCCTCCCAGCAGCATTAGACTCGTCTTTCAGATCCTCAGTTGGGAACAACTTCGGGGAGGGGGAGGGCGCATCATGGGGGATGGGACAGAAGCCAGAATTGGCCCTCCTGAATCTGGCCCTAGCGATAGAAGGCATCTTTGGCCTAAAGAAGTGTAATACAAAGAAAATCCTAATTGCTACAGCTAAGTAATTAGAAGATCCAACCTATAAATCATAGTGCACAGCCCCTTTAATTATGTGCACAATTAACTGGGTGACTAAGGCACATTCTTCCCCGGATGAGCATATTTAATATCCTGTAATGGCAACAAGTTTCAAGCTGATTTATCGTTATTTTGTTTGGTCAGGTGATTTTTCTGCATTTTAATGTGTTTTGTGGTTACATATTTGCTATGAACAAACAATGCTTTTCCCAGGTAGTGCACTCCAAAGGGTTGGTTGGCTGTCTGGTTTGTTTACTATTCTTTTAGGCCTCTCGGAAATCAAACAACATTATGTACTTATTTTTAAGTAGCTGCACTAAAATCTTAAACAGGCTCCTTAGAGCCTTTCTTTCCCTGCCAGTTTGTACCCACACGCAAGAAAATAGCTGGAAAATGATCCATTTCCTTGAGTCTCCTTTCTGTCGAAGGGATATGCAATTTTGATAGGAAACGCTATTAACTATCTCATCAGAAGCATTTATGGACTCAAATGATAGCCTAATTCAAAACAGCCAAAGACAAGACATTTTGGCATGCGCATACATGGTATTGCATTAGGTATACCACCGAAATTTAAAATAGGGGCAGGAATTGTAATATAACAGAGAACCTGAGACACCCACTCTAAAAGCTTGTGCTCAGATTCAGTGAGTGACGGAAAGACACCAGGCGCTGGAGTAAGGGACTGAGTTCCAATCCCAGCTCTGTCTCTCATGACTGTTTGGTCCAATGCAAGTAGTTTAACTTCCATGGAACGAAGTCCCAGTACAAAGGGAACAATCCCATCTGCTTCGCAGAGCTGCTGTGAGTAGGGAGGCTGCCTACCAGGCCCCTGGCATAGGAGCTGGGGTACAGCAGGTGCTCAGCAAATGCCAGCTGTCCTGATAAATTCGGGCTCTCCTACTCACAGAACCCAAAGGAGAAGCATGTCCATCCCTATAGAAAACTTTCTTCTGAGGACAGAGTTGCCCAAAGCACAAATTTCCTCCATCTTATCTTTATTCACCTTTCACCCCAGAGAGGCCCAAATCTTTTTTTCCCCTTAAACAAACAAACAACAAACAAACAAAACCCTCCAGCCCATACCAGTTCCTCAGGGTCCCTCAGTTCCTCTGGACCCCTCTCCCAGTGCCCACCTCCCCCCTTTCCTGTCTTTTCTCTAGTGGAAACTCTGAGCCCTGCCCGAGGTGGGGAGACCGGTGCTGGTGTCCTCAGCTTCCCCTGATCTGCTTTTTTTGTGGCCTTCTGTCCGCAAAGCCAAGCCTGGGAGCCTGGCAAACTCTCCCGCATTCCCGTGCCCTCCTATTTGTCGTTGTCTGTGACACAGTATTGAGTTATCATGTTTGACCTGACAGGCATCACTGGTAACAAAAATAGGTGAGGATATGAGGGTTCGTGCTTTTTTGGGGGTGGAGGTAGAAGAGAATGGTTGGAAGTATGGGATGATGGCTAGGGGAGAAGGGAGAGTCGTCCATCATGACCGCGGAGGGTCAGGGGCAAGGAGCAGAGGAGCAGGCAGCCCTTTATCTGTCAGGGAGCCGTAGTTGTGCCTTCTGCATTTATAACACAGAGATGATGTGTGTGGAGGGTTTGGCATTGCTCTAGGCTCTGTATATGTGTTTTCCTTGGTTATTTTATTGATTGATTGGAGAGAGGGAGATCAATTTGCTCCACCTAGTTATACACTCATTGGTTGATGCTGGTACGTGCTCACAACCTCGGCGTATCGGGAGGATGCTCTAACCGGCTGAGCGGCCCAGCCCAGGCCTGTGCATGTGTTAATTTAGTTAATTCTCAGAACAAACCTTAAAGGTGGGAACTTCCGTGTCCCGGTACTACAGGTGACACAGCTGAGGCATGGCAGGTCTAAGTGACTTGTCTGGAGTCACCAAGCCAGAAGTCGAAGGGCCCCAGAGCCCATGCTCTGACCCCCATGTTGTATTCTGTCCTGTGGTCCCAGAGAGGGGCCCGGGCACACCTTCAACACGGCAGGCTAGTGTGCCCTGAGCAAAGCCTTTCAGAAGAAAAGACGAGAGGCTTCTGGCTGCACAGCTGTGTCCCCGGTGCCTCAAACTGTGCTGGAGCCTTGTGGGTCCTTGATAAACATCTGGGGATGGTCAGACAAAGTTGTCTGCCAGGAAGGGACAGCTTCCCCGCCCACGGTTCCGGACCAGGTGGGCCAGTGCCGCCTGGAAGCCTAAGGGAGTTTCCAGTGAGTGCACAGTAGGAGCACTGTTCCTCCAGCAGGACCCTGCAGAGAAGACCCCAGGGAAAGATCTAGAAACTGTTGTTTTGCTTTTGCTTCAAACCAGTTCATAAAGGAGCCCTGGCTGGATGGCTCAGGTGGGCGGAGCATCGTCCTGTGCACCAAAAGGTGGCGGGTTTGATCCTTGGTCGGAGCACGTGCCTAGGTAGCAGGTTCAATCCCTGGTCGGGGTGTGTGTGGGAGGCAACTGATGGCTTTCTCTCTCTCTCTCTCTCTCTCTCTCTCTCTCTCTGCCTTTCTCTCTCTATAAAATCAAATTTTAAAAAACCCCAAAAAACAGTTCATAAAGGAGAAGGAGGCCTTTTCTAGAGTTTTGGCTTAAACAAACACCAGTAAAGGAAGCCCTAACCCTGTGTCATGGGACCTCTGCCCTGCGGACAGGAGACTTGTCACTATGTTTCCTGATGGGACCGGAAAGAAAAGCAGAGCAGAGTGGAAGGCTGACGTTAAAAAGATTTTTCTAATGCAGGTTTTCATCCGCAGTGCAAGATTGGAGGATGAGCTCCCCCAGTGAAGGTTTTTCCTTCCTACCCAGTTCGCTGTCTGAATCTGTCGAGGGCTCCCGTCCTCTGTGGTGTGAAAAATTTCACAGGAGGTAAACAGCATCTGGGCATCGCTAACCGCCTTTGATGTTTAACGCAATTTACAATGAAAGCTTTGGGAGACATTTAAAACCGTGCAAGGTCCTAAATCATTAAAGGAATGTGGTGCTAGACTTTAAAAATGATAATTGAATGCATTCAACAATAAAGCTGCCAAATTTTAGTGGCCTGCCTGCTAGAGGCTCTTTTTGAGAAATGGAGCGAGATTAAAAAATAAAATAAAAAGGCACACAAGCAGAACTTTCCAAATAAGAAATTGTTATTACACAAATTCAACGTGGATTGATGCAGCTAAAGATGAAAGTCAAAATAGATTAGTTAGCAACGTCGGAATGCCAAATGATCAGAATGTATCATACGGGACACTTTTTAGGGTGTGCTAGGGGCTGTCACCTACATCTCCGGGCCTCTGTGACCATGTTTGGGCCACATAGCCACCATCCCTCATCCATAGGGTGAGCTACAGCTTGTCTTGCCTGACCGTCTCGATTTATATCTATTACCCTGATATAAAATAGAAAAAAAAACACGTTTCTCATGAAAAATTTCCAAAATAGGCAAAAATACACAAAATGGAATAATAAAGCTTCTTGGGTCCCTGTTTCCTCTCCAGTCACCATACATTTAAAAGATAAGAACTTCAAAAGAAGGGTAATTACAATACCCCTATCACACCTAAAAATAAGGGACTTTAATTTCCCAATGTAACCAAATATCAAGTGAGTATTAACATTCCCACTTTCCTCCCAAATGTTATAATTGTGTTCTTTTTTTTTTCTTTCAGTTTGTGGAAACTGGTATGCAACTCAGAACTCGTGCTGCAATATTTTGATATATCTATTACATTGCCTTCCATTTATCGGTTCCTTTTCTATGTCTTTTTTGCTTGCCCTGGATTAGTTTTGTATCTTTATTCATCCATGGACTGAAGCATATTTGCGTATTTCAATTCATGATGATTTGGATTGTTATTGATGTTCATGTTGTGCCCTGTTTGGCTAGTGAGGCTTCTTCAACTTGGCTTTTGAATTTTTTGACAAGACCTCAATAGCTTTTGATAAATTCTTTGCTTCTAATAGAATACGAGGTTCTAGGGGATTCCTGTACATTTCCTGCTCAAGTCCTGGGACAAGTTGTTGCTCCAGGAAGCCCTTTTCCTTTTAGCAGGAGGCAGTATTTAGAAACCACAGTCTGGGCCCCTAGGGTGCTCATGCCTATGGATTCATCATGGTCGCTCAGCCTGTTCGTGGCTACAGCTGGGGACGTTCAAAGGTAAAGCATAGCATGAGCTGATACCGGTACTTCCCATCTAAGTTCAGGATTGCAGCGTTTTTACTTAAAACCTTTGCCTTCCACATGTGTCTCCGTTTTCTTGGGCCAAGAATACCACATCCTCCCCCCGCATGTCTGTGCCTGTCCCTTCACTTTGATCGTCTGAAGCCCTGTTATCTAATGGATTCCTCAGGAAGGACTCATGGGAAAAATATGCTGGGTTCTTTCATCGGCAGTATTTATACTTCAGTGTCCATTTGACTGGATGAAAAAAAAAACAGAAAACCATGTTTTCTTTCCTTTATTATGTTAACGATGTTGCTCCATTTGCTTCTGGCCCGAAAGCCTTGCTGTTGATAATCTCCGTTTCTTTCCAAGTGATTGGACTTTTTTGGGGGATGCTCAAAGGATTTTCTTTTTCTTGAAGTTTAATCAGTTTTCCAGGCTACATTTCAACGTTGGTCTTTCTTTCTCCCCCTCCCTCTGCTGCGGGTCCATCATGGTATATCCTTTCAATATATGTATAGTTTCAAGTGACTTTTTATCTCAGGACTCTGTTCTTGAATTTTCAGTATTTGATAAGGTCCACTCCTTTGGTTTCTTTCTTTGATGGGGAAGGGGACTTTCTTGCTTTTTTAATCTACCTTTTATATCTGCCATTTTCTTTTGAATCCTTTTTCTCTCTTCATTTCTTTCTAATTGAAAGTTTACCTTTTTACTTTTATATCCCATGTGACATTGTATGTTACATTTGCTCATTTATGTTTTACAGCCGGGTCTTTATTTACGGAATGATTTATCATTTTATTTATAATTTTTTCCTGAGTTCTATAACCTCACGTCTAAGTTTTTATAATTCTGACATGATTTTCTTTCTGACATAATTTTGTCATCATCTGCATTTCTTTTGGCTCATTTTGAAATATTGGCTGCACTTCTTATGTACTTCATGGGCATGTCTTTCTGGCATGCTACTTAATTTAGGCTCTTCCTTACTCTCCTTTTCAAACATAATACCTTTGAACAGGATTCAACTGCAGTCATGTTTTGTTGGTTATTATCATATAAAGTGAGTTTTCCTTGACTTTAAGGTGGAGGTAGGGGGAGTTAAAACAATTTTTTTCTAGCTTCATGTCTCTGGAGCTCCCTTTTCTGTTTTTCCCACAGAGAACTGAACTCTGCGTGGCCTACCCACAGTTTTATCTAGATTTTTTCCCTTTGCTGTCCCTCTCCTACTCTGGATTCTACTCCCAGAGAGGAACTTTATCCTGGAGGGAAATGTTCATAGGGCCCAGACCACTGCAGTCCCTTTAGACATTTTCCTTTTCCTTTTTTAACCCTCACTTGAGAATATTTTTAATGATTTTAGAGAGATAGGAAGGGGAGGGAGAGAGAGAGAGAAACACTGACGTGAGAAAGAAGCATTTATCAGAGTCACCTCCTGTATGTGCCCCAACTGGAGCTCGAACCTGCAGCCAGCCCTTCATGCGCAGGACAATGCTGCAACCTGGCCAGGGCAGCCCCATCAAGACATTTTCACCCAGCTTTGCACGCTTGTGAAAACTGAATTGCGCAAAACTCAGGTCCAGTTGCTGTTTCCCAGCTGACCTGCTAATTTGCAGTGTGTGCCTCCTGGGGATTTGGGGTTCTACTCTTCTCAAGTCCACCGGCTGACCTATAGCTTTTGTTTTTCTTTCTCCAGCAGGATGCTACCTAGATCTTGCAGCTGCTAAATATTTCATTGCTTTTTGAATTTTCTGGGGACATTGGCACTTCGTTTTTGATGGATGTTGTGCCTGGGTTTTGATTGTGCTGTCCTGGTTGCTCTGATTGTCATTATGGGAGAGATTGGGGAGACTGAAAAATGGCACTGCGAAGTCTCAGCGTTCCCTCCCAGGGCAATTCTTGATCACATCCCCTTCGTTCTCAGAAGTGAAGTTTCAACAATAAGTTGCATGGTTACTTCTACTTATCCCCAACCAGAAACCCAACGACTCTGAAAATGGAGAGATTTTCCAACTCATTTGGGGCAAACTCAAACCTGGTCTGAATTCTTTCAATAGCAACCGCTGACCTGACCTGACCTGGAGCTGTTTACAATCTCTCTTTGTCCCATTCCTTACAAAAATTCATACATTTTCCTCCAGAAACATTCATCTTTAACTTTAGAACAGGGCCCCAGGCTCCGTGAGGATGTCACGTCACATACAGTGTATTCACCTCATCAGAGTTTTAAAATAGGAAAAGCTGTAAAACCCGAAACACATTTGGACCCACAAATTTCAGATAAGCAATTGTGGGCCTGTGAAAGACATCACCTTCATCACCCATGGAAATTGCGGCTGGGTGGATTTCTGCCCTGAGCTGGCCAATCAGGCTGTCTGTCCCTGGCAGGGGGAATAAGGTCTTTGGGCTACGGGTGGGGCTTGGATAGTACCTAACCCGAGAGGACCAGAAAGCCAGCTGGGGCAGCAAGGCCTAACCTGCGAGCAATAAGAGACAGAAAATGCTAAATGCTAACTGAAGACACAGGGAGGTGCATGAAATAGGTACAAAAAGGCCGGCTGTGAAGAGAGACCACGGAACTGGAACAAGCGAATAAACACGGCCTATGCCAACTCTCTAGTTCATTATTTCTATCACACACCAACCTCTCCTTTCCTAAGGTTCTTTGAGCTAACCCCGTGTCCTTCCAATAAAACCCACTTTGTTGCTGGAGCCAGCTGGAATGGATTTCTGCTGTTTGCAACCGAAGGGCCTTTAATAAGGCACACGTATGGGTGATCGTCCTCTACCCTGGTGCCCAACAAAGGGGTTCTGTCCGATCTCAGCACAGGGTGGTGGGAAGCCAGGGTCTAATCACTCACCCGTTCACTGATGTCTTCATCAGAGAAGCTCCTAATTAGATCCAAGGCTGCATCAGATAAAACATGAAAAACTGGGATGTCAAAGAGCACAAAGCCTTGGGAAACAAAGCAAGAGTCCGATCAGTGGCACTGCTTTTTGGCTACCCCCGCCCCTGGCCCGGAGGCTTCCCCCCATGGCAGATGTGAATGTCTAGAAATTGTCAGGAGGTTCAGCTGCAGAAATGACAAGAGGGCCTGACCTGGATCCCCTTGAGGGAAGTACGCAAATTCCTTCGATTAGAAAGAACTCATTCTTTGTTTATTCATCCAACAAATCTTTCTGGAGCACCACCAGGTGCGAGGCCCGATCTAGGCCCCAGGGAGGCGGTGGTGAGCACGCAGAACCCTGGCCTTCGCCAAGGTGGTGCTGTCTGGTGGCACACAGAACACGGACCCAAAGAAACCAGAAATAGCTGCCCAGAGGGGCGAGTGTTGTGAAGAACAGGAATCAGGAAAGGGGAGACTGGGGGTGAGGTGAGGGTTGCAGTTTTAAGTGAGGTGGTCAGGGAAGGAGTCACTGAGAAATTAGCCCACATCACAGAGTCGTTCTCTGCCACCAGCTGAGTGTCCCACAATTCAACTGGAGTGTGGATCGTCTACCTGGGGATAGCTTCAGGTCGCACGGGTTAAGGCTGTTCTGTACACCCCTCCCCTCATTTCTGACCTGTTGGCTAGCAATCAAAGGTGCCAGCAACCCCTTCCTTGGGTTCAATTAATTTGCTAGAGCAGTTCAGGGAATTCAGAGAAACAACTTACCTACTAGATCACCGGTTTATGATAAACGGATGTAACTCAAGGACAGCCAGATGGAGGATGCCCAGCGCAAGGGATGGGCAGAGGCCTCAGAGCCTTCCTGCCCCTCCCAGGATGCACCTCTCCCATGTGGCCACCAACCTAGAAGCTCTCGGAAGCCCATCCTTTCGGTGTTTAGTGGAGGCTTCATTCTGTTGGCCCAAGTGATTCAGTCAGTGGCTACTGGCTACTGATTCAGCCTCGAGTCCTTCTCTCCTTCTGTCTTCATGGAGGTCAAGGGGGATGGGACTGAAATCTCCTAATCGCAGAGTTGGTTCCCCAGACCACCTCATTAGCATAACAAAAACTGCTTTGCTGCTCTCTTTATGGAGGAAACTCCAAGGGTTTTAGGTGCTTTGCACCAGAAATGGGGTTGAAGACCAAATATATATTTATTATAAACCACAGCACCTGAGAGAGTAGGGAGGTGTCAACGAGAACCTGTGGGAGGCAGGTATGGAACTGCAAGGACAGGTAACAGTGGCCGGGTCCTGGAGGGGGACAGCCGCTGGGGTCCTTTGCTCAGGCCCATGTGTGTTCCTCCGCCCTCAAACATGCCATGCTCTTCTGGGAGTTTAACAGTGTGCTATGTTTATGATAATTACGTGTTGCAGGTTTATAGGCGTCCCATGTTTGATGTAGCAATTTATGAAACAATGACACCATTTCACACCTTTCATCTTAAGGTTTTGAAGAGGATGACACATTTTCTGCTCTGAGGAAGCCAATTAATTAACCTGGTTCCACCCTTTCCATGGAAGGTGCTTCCAGACCCATTTCAGAGCTGCTAAACTGAGGCCCAGGTGGCCCTGGGAAGCCCCCGTAGCTCAGGCTTTCCTGTGCATTGCAGGGGCAGAATTTTGATTTCCGAATATCCTCACCCAAACTTGTTGGAACTTTGAGAACCTACAAGTAGGTAGAAATGGGAATTATTCTGGATATTTCTGGCATCTTCCTGGTGGGGAAAGGGGCAGAAATTCTAAAGAGCCAGCTGAGCTCCCTTCCCAACTACATTTGGGAGTGAAGGCTATTCCCGGACCTGGACAAACTCGCAGAAGAGAGGCGGGCAGGCAGCAGGGTGCTGCTGGGACAACGGAGTCATGGACATGTCGGCCTGCTCGGGCAATTCCGGGTGCCAGTCCACTCCGTGGGCATCTGCCGGGTGACATCGGCAGGTCCCATCCCATCTTTGCGCTTCTTGCTACTCCAGGTGCAAGTCTTGAATTAAAAGATTTGCATCTTGTGTTCCTACACGCAAGTCAACTGCTTCGTCCGGTGCTCAAGCAGATCAACAGCGATCTGTTCAGGGCAGGAGAAGCAGCTCCCATGCTAAGCCCGCGGAGAAACCCTCAGAGGAGGCTGGTGCGGTGCCGTGTTCACGGGAGACTTCGGGCGTCCTCAGGGGTCATGGAACTTGACTGTATCTTCATGGCCCATGTGGCCTGTAGGCCCCAACCTCTGTGTGCCCCTCGTGTCCCCGCCCTCTGCTATGGGATCTGAGGCTGAGCGGCAGGATCCTTCCGGTGGATCTAAGAAGCAGTGGGCACCCCAGCAGAGAGCAGCACCCCGCTTGTAGTCGGAACAGACGTGCACTTGTTGACCAAGAGACGGTCAAGTTACCTTGTCATGTTCACACGTAGTCAGGTGGGCTGGGGCACAGAAGTCTGGGGACTTAGGACCTCAGGGAAGTCACAAGTCCGTTCTTTGGGTTCAGGGCGGCTTTCATCATCTTCCCTTGGTAAGAGAGCCCCCGCTCCCCGGGGCCCCGCTCTGTTCCTCTGGCTTCCCCAGTGGAGGAGAAAACAGGGCCGCAGCAGCCACACGTGCGTGCCCTTTCCGACTGGCCTTGCGTTCAGCAACGGGCCAGCTGGCGGCCGCGCAGAATAAAGAGCTCCGCACGTTGCCTGTTGGCCTGAACCCTCCTGCTCTGCCAAGAACTGTGCCTCCACAAGGGGCAGCATGGCCTCCACGGCTGTCATGGGCACTCAGGCTCTTGGATAACAAGATAAAGGGCAAAAGCTGAATTTTCTTGTGCCAAGAGGAGGAAGAGTATCAGAGCCAAGAAGATCAAACCCATGCTGCTGAGAGTGGCTAAATGGTACCCATTAACCTCTGTCAGTGCTGGAGTCCTGCAGTGGGACCGGCGCCAGAAATCAGCCCCGAGTGGAAAACAACATTTGGCTGGCTCCGTGTTTCCACGGGATGGAGGCATGAGAGTTTCCAGTAAGGGAGGCTAAGCTGTTCCATCCCCAGTCTGCAAGGATGAGCCCGCGGCTGGCATCAAGCATTTGGTGCACGGATGGGAGGCAGGTCCCCGCCTTGTCCCTCGGAGGAAGTGGACAGAGGGAGTTCCTGCTTGTTGTGGTCGCGCTCCTGGCGAGCGGCCACTTCACATGGGGAGCGTGCAACTCATCAGCGGCCAGCAGCTGGCCCGCGTGGCGTGTCTGCCTTTTGAGAGCCGCTTCCACGTTTCCTGTTCCCGGCATCCCGGGGAATTGCAGCGCTCTGCGCCGCTCGGAGTTGTTGGCTCTGCTTTACCCCGGAGAGGAAAGACTGGCCACATGTTACACACAGGCATATTGAAACTAGGACTTCATGGGCTCTGCTAGAGGGAAGTGCAGAGGTACTGGGAGCAGCATTGGAAACCCCGCAAGCCAATACCTAAAAACCACTCTGGGGGCGATTTCTCCCCCCTCATTCTTTAACAGGCTTGCAGCCTGGCTTAGCTTCTTAGCAAACCCACGCCTGACCCCCCACCCCCAGCTGGTGAGACAGGGTACATAAATCTGGGTGTTTACTACAGTCGCCCATAGAAGGCAAAACACTGCCTGAGTTTTAATGGAGCAGTTATTAAGAAAACCCACCTTTTTTTTTTTTTTTTTTGGAAAAGAGCCCTAAAATTCAGCCAAGACCCTAAATAGGCCTCTCAGTAGGGCAGTACCTTCTATTGTCTGAACAACGTACATTTCGGTAGCATTGTGGCTTCTGGTCTCTTCTGCATCTTGTCTAATTTGGGTTTCCTTTTTCCAGCCATTTAAAATTTTCTCGTCACTAATATTAAAGAAAACCTGGTAACTTTATCAGAGGAGTCCATTTTGTTTCTATTAAATGGAGCAACTCTGCAGAACCCTGGGCTTGGATGAGGAAGCCTTTGGCTTTGGGGCAAGAAGGTAAAATAGCAGCTTATTTGTAGAAAGTATTAAAGGAAACCTAATTAGCCATTTTTGAGCAAATGTATCTAGAACAGTGTTTTGAGAACTATAGCTTACAAATGTAAGTGGTTCATGACCGGTGTTAAAAAATAAGTGAAATAGAAAAGACCAGATTGGACCAGAGCCCATGACACATAATAAGAGCAGGAATTATTTTTTGAAATTTTGCTTCAGTCATTTGGATGTAAATAGGATTGGATTACAATGGGAAGTACATTGCCTGTGGTGGTTCATGGTCAAGAAGTCTTGAAAGGCGCTGTTTACACATACCATTGGGAGTCCTTTGGCTCTAGTCCCAATTCTGCTCTTGCTTCCATGCCCTTGGGCAACACATTTTACTCTTACGGGTATCCTCTGAAAAGTGAAGGAATTGTCTCCACAAGTCTCCTCAGTTCTGAAATCCAATGATTAAGTACAATTCCCCAAAGGAATCAATTTCAGCATTTAGTAATTATCAATTAAAAAAATTCTTCTTCTACAGTTTGGAAAGACATGAATTCCTAAAGAGTTCTGCTGCGTGCAGACCACATAAGGGAACGAAGCCTTGTAAGGGTAGAAGCTCCTTCAACAGCCAATTTGGCTGAGGGACAAACTCTTCGAGTTTCCAACAGAAGTTCTGTACCAGATTTCCCTGGTAACCCTCCATTTATATTTTGGTTATATTAGAAAATATATACAAATCCTCCTTTGGGTGGTGGTGGTGGGGACTGACGGGGTAGGGCAACTAATTGCTCAGGAAATGCTGAACTTGGTTAATTTGGAAACCACTCCCAGCTAATGCTGAGCCTTGGGCCACTCACAGTTCCTGCTTTGTATTATGACTAATGGAATGTCAAAGAAGTATTGATCTAATAAAAGCAACCAGGGGAGCCGGAGTGAGCCAGGCCTCTGGGGTGGGGGTGGGGGCTTGAGAGCTTCTTATTTATGGGCCAAGGTTCTTTCAAAACAGTCTTTTTAACTATTGATTCCTTCATTCATAAATTCATAAGAGCAGAATTTAGAAGGCATCTTACACTATTACCTGGATCTCACTATGTTTGTTGGATATCATCTTCCATGTTAGTATCTCCCTAAATTCATTCAGAGAAAAACAGGGCATCGCAGGTACAACCAGAAGTTGGTTGTGTTCTGGGAGTTAAAAACATATGGGTTATTTATTTACTTACTTTTAATAATTTTTATTGTTGTTCCTTAACAGTTTTCCCAAATTCCGCTCCCCCTCAGCCCCCATTGCTCTCCACTGCCCTGCCCGTCCCCGCCCCCGCCCAACTCCCACAGTCAATCCCCACCCTGTTGTCCATGTCCCTGGGTCATTATACTTGTTCCTTGACTGGACCCTTCCCCTTCTTTTCCTCCGTTTGCCCCTCTCTCTTCCCCTCTGGTCACTGTCACTCTCTCCCTTGTTTCCATGTGTCTGGCTCTGCTTTGCTCATTTGTTTGTTTTGTTCATTAGGTTCCTTTTATAGGTAAGATCATATGGTACTCATTTTTCACCACCTGGCTTATTTCACTTAGCATAATACTCTCCAGTTCATCCATGCTGTCTTGAAAGATAGGAGTTCCTTCTTCCTTTTTGCTGCATAGTATTCCATTGTGCAAATGTACCACCGTTTTTTGATCCATTCATCCAATGATGGCTGTTTCCAGCACTTGGCTATTGTAAATAGTGCTGCTATGAATATAGGGGTTCAAAAATTCTTTTGAAATGGTGTGTCAGGATTTTTCAGGTATTATAATCCTAACAGTGGAATCACTGGATCAAAGGCAGTTCAATTTTTAGATTTTTGAGGAAATTTCATACTGTTTTCAACAGTGATTATACCAGTCTGCATTCCCACCAACAGTGCACTAGGGTTCCTATTTTTCCACATCTTCACCAGCGCTTGTTTGTTGATTTGTTAATGATGGTTATTCTGACAGGTGTGAGGTGGTATCTCATTGTGCTTTTAATTTGTATCTCTCTGATGGCTAGTGATGTTGAGCATCCTTTCATATGCCTATGGGCCCTCTGTATGTCCTCCTTAGATAAGTGTCTGTTTGGGTCCTTTGCCTGTATTTTAATTGAATTCTTTGTCTTCCCGATATTGAGTCGTATGAGTTTTTAAAAATATATTTTGGAGATCAAATCCTTGTTTGAGGTATCATTGGTAAATATGTTTTCCCAACAGTTGGTTCCCTTTTCATTGTGATGATGTTTTCTTTAGCTGAGCAAAAGCTTTTTTGATGTAGACTCATTTGTTTATTCCTTCTTTTATTTCTCTTATCCTAGGAGATATATTGGCAAAAATAGTGGTATGTGGGATATCTGAAATTTTACTGCCTATGTTTTCCTCTAGGGCTTTTATGGTGTCCCAGCTTATGTTTAAGTCTGTTACTGTCTTGAGTTTATTCTGGTATGTGGTGTAAGTTAGTGGTCTACTTTCATTCTTTTGCATATACCTGTCCAGATCTTCCAACGCCATTTGTTAAAGAGGCTATTTTTACTCCATTTTATGTTCCTGCCCCTTTTGTTAAATATTAATTGACCTTAGAGACTTTGGGTTTATTTTGGAGCTCCGTATTCTGTTCACGGATGGATTCTATGTTCATTACCATCATCTGTGTTCATTATGCTTTTAATCCTGTCCCTTAATTTTGTAGCCCTCACCAAACTGTCAGAATGGGAGGAAAGACTGCAGACCATCCTGTCCAATGTCCTTATTTCCAGAAGAAGAAAATGAGGCACTTACTTCTAGCTACCTTTGCCATGGAGAGATTCATGAAAAGATTCTGTCTTGTTACATAAATTTGAGGGAGATATTAGATCTCTTTTGAAGGTTGACTATCAGTAACTGGGTGGCTCACCGTGGCCAGATTAGCCTCATGCTGACTTTTGTGATATTGAGTTTCAGTATCGATACACACAAGTGCCTACCATCACCATACAGAAATCTAACATCCTTTATCCACAGCCCAGGCCTCTCAAAACCCACAGCCTGTGACGCCTTGACATGTACAAGAAACGTTGAGGAGGCTTTTTTTTTTTTTTCTTTGATTTTGACCCCATTCTCATAAATTATGTAAAATGTGTCACTTATATGAACAGCCCAGAAGAGCAGTTGCCAGTTGTAATATAAAAAATGATACCACGGAAACTGAGACCTGGTTGTGGCAGATACCCTGTCAAAGGAATGATTTATCATCTGGAAATACAAGCAGCAAGAGGGGCCCACCAGCTAGAGCTCTATCATCTAAAGCAATCAAATCCCGCAAATATAAAGCAATTTTGTATTACCATTTCCAAGTGCTCCCCACAATAAGGACTCTTGTATGCCCAAGTTTAATATTCAGAGCAGAAACCACAAACCCGAGTAGCTGCTCCTGGTCAAGATAGTTAATAACAGTTCCCAGGCAAAGGCTCGCTGTAATATCATCGCTTCAAGCAGCTGGGGATTTGCTTGTATGTCAGCCTCTGTCTCCGAGAACTAGAAAACCATGGTAGGTCAGACATCCATTTGCTTTATATATTGATATAATTTCGTCAGAATTTATGATGTGGGAATTATTGCACAGGCAAGAAATGTAATCTAACCTTCATCTCACACCATGTAGAAAAGATATTATGTTTTTGAGAAAAATACACTGACTTGTTGAATCAGATATGCACATGCAATCCTAATGGATTTCACGATCTCCTTGGACAAGTCATTGCTATTTGCCTTGGATGTTTTAAATTGGCTTGCCTCGGAGATGTTTTTACACATTAGAAGGGATTACGGTGCTATTTCTTCTTTCATTTTCTCAATGTGAGTTTGTTACTGGTAAATTTTAGACATCCTTCTGTGTGTAGTAGTCTATCCTAATTTCTCTGGCCCATATTTTGACTTTGAATGTCCAAATATTGTGATAACACAGACCACGTTCTTTCATCTTTCTAAAGAGTTCGTGGAGCTTCAATCATCAAATAGAGTAAATGCTGATAGGCTTTGAGGACCATTTTATAGATGATCATCACAGAGAACCCGTATGTCCTGCTGTTTGGCCTTTGGAACCATTTCGTTTACTTAGAGTTCTATAGCCTTTCCAATGGGAACTTGAGTATAAAATATGCTTTAAAATGAAGGACCTTCAAAAAGGCACTTACTTGTTGCATGTAAGAACTAAACATCCCTCGAATCAAAAATTCTCTTCACGCATTTTAAATGACAGCTTACAGAGCAGTGACTCAAACCTGTACATCTACAGAAGCACCTTTTTATAACACTTTTTGATTTCTGCTCATGGCATGATTAATCGAGACAATCTAAGTCACTTTTTAAGTTGTGTGATAATGGTTCTGTTGAATTGCAAATACACTGTAGGGTTAAAATGTACACAACCTGGACTTAATTTTTGAAAATATGTATCTAATTGAAGGTGTATTTTATCCATATGGGAAAAGCATCTTGTGTTTAATTGTCTGGTGTCTCCAAATAATAACACCCACCCTTCATTTTATACCTACTGCCACATACTATATATACCAGGTTCTAAAATACCTGTCTCCCATTCTTCACCTCTTGATTATTTCAAGGTTACCATTATTACCCTCATTCTTCAAATGAGGAAATGGGTGTTCAGAAAGCGTAAGTGCCTTGCTCAAAGACAAGCGAGTAGAAAGGGGTAGAGCCTGCATTTGAACCAAGGTTTGTTGAATTCTGGAGTTGTTCCTTCCAGGAAGCTGGCCAGAGTAGGTCTCCTTACAGCTATTTTTTGACCACCTGAAAGACACACACTTTCTTCTTTCTAGTTATCTCCTACCAGAAAACCTCAAATATTTTACGACCCAAGGTCTGCTAAGCTGGCCAGGGTTTAGGAAGTCATTTGTTTCCTTGAGAAAAGAAGCTTAGGCTCAAAAACAGCAGAAAGTTTCTATCCTCTTCACTTTCCTCCTGCTTTCACCCACCCCTCCTGTGTAGTGGGTGCTGTGGCAGCCATCTTGCAACCATGAGGCAGGAGTAGAGCATTTCAGGCATGTGGTCTTAATTTCGCTAAGCAACTAAACCATCTTCCTCCAAATGTCTTGTTATGTAAGAAAACAAATGTTTGTTTAAGATATTTTAAGTAGGGGTTTTAGAGCCAAATATCCTCTATTTCCACTACTCGTCATGTGGAAAATTCATTCAGTTTCTTGTCTCTTACAAGAGAGACAGAGGATGGGATTTCTTCCCCTAGCCTCTGGAGGGTATGTTCTGGTGAAGGGTTGCTCTATACCTGGACAGGAACCACATATTGGATGTTTGTAAGTTCAGGTGACCCTTGGCACAGGTGTGAAAGTCTCATGAGGAGAAAAAGAAACACAACAACATTCTCTGTTGCCTGAGAATCACCTAATTATCTTACTCACTAAATCCATTCTTGTCTTTTGAGAAACTACTTAATCACCTAATAATAATGTTTGAATAAAATTGCCAAGTGAAGCCTCATGGGATTTAATTTTCCATAATTCCATTCCACCAGGCCTGTCCATCCTTATTTGTTCTTGTTTAAAATTATATTTTATTGATTAGGCTTAAATAGTTGTTGCAATATTTTTCCTTTTGCAGCCCTCCACCCAGAACCCCCCACTCCCTCAGGCAATCCCCACATTCTTGTTCAAAACGGAGATAAAAAATCTATCAGATGCATAGTTCAACATATGGGCTATAAAAATGCTCAAGGAACTTGGACTTCAACAGCATTAAAAAAATCCAGGCAGGAGGTAAGGACACACTAATTAAAATAAAGAACAATTTACAGGGAAACAACAGTAGAGTGGATGAAGCTGAGAATCAGATCAATGATTTAAAATATAAGAATGCAAAAAAATCCCACTACCACCAACAACCAATCAGAACAGCAACAAGAAAAAAAAAACAAAACAAAAAAAGGAATCCGACAAACAAGGGTAGCATAAGGAGACTCTAAGACTTCAACCTTTCCAATATTTGTATCATAGGGTTGCCAGGAGAAGAGAAAGGGCGAAAAAGAAACTGGAAACATACTTGAAAAAATAGTGAAAGAAAACTTATTTAATTTGGTGAAGGAAATAGGCATGGAAATCCAGGAAGCACAGAGAATCCCAAACAAGATGGCCTCAAAGAAGCCTACTCCAAGACACATCATAACTAAGATGCTAAAGGTTACAGATACAGAGAAGATCTTAAAAGCAGCAAGAGAAAAGAAGTTAGTTACCTATAGGGGAGTTCCACGAGACAGCTGATTTCTCAAAAGAAACTTTGCTGGCTAGAAAGGATTGGCAAGAACTATTCAAAGTCATGGAAAGCAAAGACCTACAACCAAAATTGCTCTACCCAGCAAAGTTATCATTTAGAATTTAAGGGCAGATACAGAGCTTCCCAGACAAGAAAAAAATAAAGAAGTTCATCATCACAAAACCATTGTTATATGGAATGTTAAAGGGACTTATTTAAGAAAAAGGAAACCAAAACTCTAAACAATAAAATGATAATAACACATATCTATCAACAATTGAATACTACAATCAAATATCAACAATTTGAACTACGCAAACAAGAGGAGACAGAAGCATGACACGGAGAGTGTTTTGATGGTTGTCACATGGGAGGGGGCGGGGGAGAATGGGTGAAGAGGTGAGGGGATTAAGAAGTACAAATAGGTAGGTACAGAATAGCCATGGGGATGTAAAGTACAGTGTGGGAAATGGAGTAGCCAAAGAACTATGCATGACTCATAGACACCCTTATTTCTACCCTGGTTGTTCCATTAAGGCAGGGTTGCCAGATTTAGCAAATAAATACACAAGATACCTAGTTATATTAGAATTCCATCTAAACAATGGGTAATTATTTTAATATAAGTACGTCCCAAGACTATTTGGTTCATGATGTCCTATGGAATATTTGGGATATATTTTATCTGGCACTTAAGGATTTTGTCCTCAGCCCAAAAAGTTTGTACCAGGATACCCCCCAAAAGCCCTTTGTAATATATGGACTCAACCACTGCAAATTATCTACTTGCTTTACCTTATTTTCCTATCTTCATTATCCCTTATTGATTATTTTAAATTCCCACATATGCTCAGCTCCTCCAACTGTGTTGGCTGACTAATGACTTTAATCTTCCAACCTCTGGCATTTTTCTGAGGGTGAAATCCACCAGAAAGTCCCCTTGCATGCGTACATAAGAGTCCATGAACACACACACACACACGCACATGCATACATGCATATATACACCCCTTTCAAGCCTTTTTCCATCAAGCATTGCCCTCCCAGCCCATTCCCTCATACCCAGTGGTGTGGGAGAAGAAAGTCAAACTCTTCAGTGTTCACGGTCATGGCAGATTGATTCCCACTTGGAGGATGAAGTGTTGTTCATTCTTTTACTGAACATAGTGTGTGCGATTGAGCACATAGCACATGTTAGGTGCCACCAGGAAAAGTGAGTACGCCATGGTGCCTGACACTATCTTATAATGAGTTGTAGAGATGACCTAAAAGCAAAAAAATTATAACTAATGCTAGCCATGCTCATGGGCAACGGACAACACATGAGGGACCAGAGAAGGAAGGGGTCCTGGGCATTTATCAGGGACTCAAATGTCACTCACCTAACATGGCTGCTCTGCTTCTCACCCCATATCCATGTCCCTGCCTTTCTACCAGCTCCGTTTTAGACAATTACCTGCTGACCTGTCACCTACTCTGTAAATCCCCCAAGGGCAGGCATGGGGTCATTCATACGGGCTGGCCTCAGCATCTCTGTGACAAAGGAGGTTCTCAAAAATATTTACAGGATGAGACACTGATGTGCTTTTTTAAAAGAAGGCCTTTTAAAAATGGAGGAAGTGGGAGGATTGTACAGCTTTCCTGGGTCTACAGCACGAGTCAGTTGCTGGGCAACAGTAAGAGGTCACAGCTTTGGAATCTATGGTTCGCTAGGGAAAATGGTATACATATGATTCCCAATTCCGTCTAAAGTAGGATATCTCGGGGCCTTTTCTTCTAGTGACCCCCAAACAGACCTGATGTGTTGCTTTTAAGCATTCCGACACAAGAGTCATATAAATCATTGCAGCATGGAAAGCCTTCTTCTCTGCTGCAATATGTCATCACATACCTTTTAGGGACCCAGTTGGGATCCTCTTTGCTGGCCAGGGCCTCTGCACACTATCTGCATTTAGAGAATCACTTCTGACTGTTCTGTGGATCTGTTTTTACTTAAGAGCGCACAGGAATGGGAATGTAGCTGTTAAATTAATCTGCCCTTGGTGAAATATGTCTGCCTCACTAGTAAGATTACTGAAATTTACATTTTCGTCAGTCTTCAGAGCGGGCAGGCCTTTAACTCCTCTTCACAGGATCTTTCCAGAATGCGTCTCAAGAGACCCAGCTACTCCAATAATGATGTCAGTGATGTTGGGACAATGTGAAGGGAAGAATGAGCTCTATTACTGTAGTTTACTTTTAGCAATTGTATAGGGGTCAGGGGTGAAGGGTGGGCTTACAATGGACTGGGGCTGGAAAGTATGGTGCCTCTCCCTCCCGCAGCTCAAGGCCCTAATCAGGTTGTCATGTTGGGTTGTGCTGCCTACATGACAGGGCCACTTGCACAGAGAGAGCTGATGACAAGGCAGCACTTAGAGATTTTCTGGGAGGGAGGGCAATGGGTTCTTTTCACTTGTGCTCAGACACAATCGTCATTACCGCCCAGGAAAAGTGATAGCTGTTAGTCAGTTTGGGATTTGTTCGCTGTCGAATGGGTTAAATGACAGAATGAGCATTTGTTTTAGAACATGTGATTTGGGTGAAGTCAATTAGAATGCATCTCCTGGTCAGCATTTTTTCTTTTCCACTATTCCCCTACTCTAAGCTTACATTGCTACAGGCTGTTCAATACTTCTAGTCACTCCTCCTTATCCATCCTCTATATTAATTCTTAACCAATCCTTTAAACATAATTGTCATTAGAAGGACACATTTGGAATGATCAAAAGCAACAACAGGAATCTCCTCATTTTAAATTCCATCAACAAATCTTTAACATTATCTGAAATAAGGGCCACTTTCAGAAGTTTCAGCAAAGTTTGGTGGGTGAAATTAAGGAATGCATGAATAAACAGAGTTAAAGTAGGTTTGGAAAAAAGTTAGAAATGTGAAAAAAGACTACATCTGAAATGAATGTTCATCAAAGGACCCAAAATATTTCTAAGAATGACTGGAATTTATATTCAAAGAGACAATGGAAGATGCATAGTTATTAACATGTGCCATTGTCCAACATCGGAAGAAAGACAGGGAGAGAAGGAGGAAAGGAGAAAAGAAGAAAGAAAAGAAACAGTGAAAAGAAAAGCAGGGCACTAACTCATCATTGGAAGGAATAAAAACCAGAATGAAAATACTAAAAATAGATCAGTAAAAAGAAGGTAAACTTGAGTCATATAAGTTGAATATACAGTCAAAAAGACAGAACTGAAGGACAGTAGAAGGTAGATCCACAGGTGAGTAGTAGATAGTCCTGAAGAAGATAGACAATGTGTAATACATGAGATGGGAAATTGAGAATGCTTGTAGAATTGATGTGCTATAAGTAGGGACCAACACTAAAATATAGCCTCATGAAAAGAAAGGGGACATTGTTGATTTACAAGTCAAGATTTGAGGTTACCCACAAGAGAGCAAATTAGAGAGGCTTTTTATCCTCTCCCACTTAAGTGATCAAAGCCTGAAACAATAGAATTGCATTGCAAAGGAAAATAATGAGACTAAAGAATACTTTTCATTTACGAAGCCAACTGAGTCAGTAGTTCATTTATTCATTTAACCCAAAATAATATCTATCATATCTATCTAGCTATCAATCATCTCTATTCATCCATCCATACATACATCCACCTACCCATCCATCCACCCATTCAACACTCAATACTTAGAGTGCTCTAAAAAATGGAACATTTCCACATGGTGGTAGTAGAGGGAAGGTACCCCGAGACCTGAAGGATGAGAAACAACCATCCAGAGAAAGAGTGGAGGAGTAACGGAAAGGGATAGTGAGAGGAAGGTCACAGGGGCACCTGGTGGACAAAGTACATGAGGGACTCTTCCCTGAAGACACTGGGAAGCTACTGAAATATTTTAACCAAGGGAATAATATATTAGTTTTGTATTTTCAAAAATCTTTTGAATATAGAAGGGAGACTAAGTCAATGAGGAGGAAAGAGTTGTGGGAGAGGGATGAGTAAGGACATCATTGTGTAAGGACAAGAAATGATGGCAGCTTGGACCAGGATGGTGGCAAAGGGGAAGAGAGTTAAGGTGCAGGTGGGAGGTGAGGAATGGAAGAGTGTGAAGTTGGAGATGGTATTGCTGTTTCTGCTGGAGCAACTGGACTAGGAAATTCAGAAGGAGGAGGTCTGGGGACACTTTGGGTAACACACCAAGGAACTACCCTGTAGACAAGTGTCAGGATCTGTGAATTTGGGCTGGAGATTTAGATTCGAGTGACTTCAGTATGAAGAAGGTGATTGCATTATGGAAACACATGCAATT
This sequence comes from Noctilio leporinus, assembly GCA_004026585.1. Lineage (NCBI taxonomy): Eukaryota > Metazoa > Chordata > Mammalia > Chiroptera > Noctilionidae > Noctilio > Noctilio leporinus. The sequence goes on from PVIW01000115.1 coordinate 79,404, forward strand.
GACCAGGGTGAGTATGTAGAAAAACTGCAACTAAAAGGCATTTCAGAGTAGCTGTTGTAGAATATTTATAATCCATGTACCTTTTTTTCATTGAAGAATAACCAGAGTATGCAACGACCATGAAGAGATGGTTTGAAGAAATAGGCGCAAAGTAATAATTATTAAGGATGAATTTAACTAATTAGAGCTACTATTGAACTAGAAGACTAAATCAAAAGAATTGAAGGAGAAAAATCTTATTAAAAAGGTATTTTTAAGATGCAGGTTAAAATGAATGAAGAAATGAATGGGTGAAGGGAAGGGAGAGACTCGGAAAATGATAATAATAATAATAGTTTATGCCTGCCATCAAAAGTAATCCAAAACTATTAATAAACAAAGAGAGTAAATATTGCATTAAAATGATTATTATGGATAAAAAAGCTATGGCACATTTACACAATGGAATATTACTTGGCCATAAAAATGGAGGAACTTTTTTGCCACAGCATGGATGGATCTGGAGATTATTATGCTAAGTGAAATCAGCTAATCAGAGAAAGACAAATACCATATGATCTCACTTATATGTGGAATCTAATTAACAAAATAAACTGATGAACAAAATATGCAATAGAGACATGGATACATGGAATAGACTGACAGCTGTCAGAAGGGAAGAGGTGGGGACTGAATGAAAGAAAGGGGAGGGATTGGCCAAAAAACATATATGCATAACCCATGGACACAGACAACAGTGTGGTGATGCCAAAGGGAAGGGAAGGCAGAGGCTGGGTGGAGGTGGGCAAAGATGGGGAACTGGGGACATCTGCAATAGTGTCAACAGTAAAAATAAAGGAAAAATGATTATCAAGTGTTTTACAGTAATAATCATACCCACCCACAGAGGTATCACCTTAGCCTGGAGGCCAAAGAGGAAACGTGAAATGTCCAGCCAAAGAGTAGCCTTTATATATACCAGACATGTACACACTCGAAGCAGGGGCATACTTTGTCATGTTCAGTGTTACTGGTGTCTTCATTTTATCAACAAGAAGCTGAGACTCAGTGAGGCTATGACACTGGACTACATTCTTGGTTTTAACTCCAGTGATCATTTGCATGGTTTATTTCACAAGAACCACACAGTGTAACAAAAGACAGGTCAAGTGTTAATGGTAATTATTATACTTAGGTGCCCCTATGACTACCCTAAAATGTAAGATACTGCCAGAAGCAGGTAGGCTTTCGAATGAACATTTTTTTTCACATGAGTAGATTCCTCAATTAGCTAATTAGTTAAAACAATAAGTTATATAAGTGTATAAATCTCATCCAAACAAAATGAAGTTAGGAAAATGGGGCTGAAATATATAAATATAGATATGGAATTTTGAAGTCAAATGCAGTGAGAATAGTTCAGCAATACTTTAAACAAATAATGGTTCATGGACAGTAAATTTATTCCTGGAATGCAAGGATAATTTAAACTAAGATTATAATTACTGAAAAATGAGTAATGAAATAATTCACACTTGTAGGTTTAATAAGAAAAGAAATAAAGTTTTTTTTTTTTTCTTTCTTACACTTGGGGAAAAAAGAATTTGACAACATTTAGCTTCTATTTCTAACTTAAAAGAACTTAATTGGAATAGAATATTTTCTTGATGTGGGAAACAGAATCCATTTAAAACACAAGCAACTAATGTTGATAGACATTTTACCGAAGTTAGTTCAAAATTAAAAGCTCTAAAAAGAACCTAGAGTCAGGTAGTCTATGGTATTAGTGAAGTACTTTTAACAAATGCAACAAGCTCTACTGAGTGTAGGACTGATGTGCTGATAAAGATAGATAAGCCTATAAAAATACCTGTCTGAATGGATGGCTGCCCACTCATGTCAGGCCAAAGAATTGTTTGATCAATGATAAGAATTCATGGTAGTGACAGTTACCTACCAGTCATTTCCCCTTCCCTCTCAAGTGAACACAGCTCAGTTTTAGCTGGGCTCATGCTGCTGCGTAGAAAGACTCCATCCTTCAGATTCCATTGCACCAGCTAGATGTGCTCCAGTGCAGTGAAACTTCTGGAAAGTCTCATCAAAATGAGGGTGGGTGGGTTGGGATAGGTGGGTCTACCTTTCTTCTTCCTTCATGCTGGGTCTTGGAACAAGGTTATGATGGCTCCAGTAACCATTTTGGAGCATGCAGATGACAGCCTTTACTTTCATGGGTTGGATGGGGAAAGCAGTCCCATCAAGGACCCACCTTGAAGAAGCCCGGGCCTTCAGAACGGTGGCTCTGGGAGACTCACCCATTTTAGTTCTGGGTTTCTGGGTCTCTCTTATTCACACCTGAATCTTATCTAAAGTGATAAACCTCTCAAGAAATAATTTTGAATTGACTCTAATACACAAGTAAGTAAAGAATCTAGGTCATGATCATTATAATTGTAGTTTAGTTAATTTTTAAAGGAATAGGAACTTAACATCCACATTGGTTAATCAAAAACTAGGCCTTTATATACCTTTCCAAAAAACTATATATAATATTTGCTAAGTACAAATTAAACATACAAAATAAATTACATTCTCTTATACCAACAAAAATAGTAATTAAAATTATACAACTATTTTGTTAACAATAACATTAAAATATAAAAACTTAAGAAATAGTGTAATAAATTGTACACAAAGAAATCTTTAGTGGGAAGCATAGGAAGTTAGAATAAATGACCCATACAATAATGTTGATTTCTTCTATATCCACTTACAGGCTAAAGCAATTTCACTTGAAATTCCAGATTATTTTAGGAAAAAAAAGTAATTCATGACTTCATTTATTTGGAATAGTAAATGGATATGGCTCTTAAAAATCTATTTTTTCTAAAACAAATTATTTTCTTAGAGACAGCGCTATCAAATATAAAACCATGTTATAAAACAACAGTAGTAAAAAAATAAGACTACAATCCTAGCAAATAGCTCAGTGAAAGAGGATAGAAGCCCATAAATTAAATTAAAAAAAAATAGTATGTAATAAAGTATCATAAGCAATAAGGAAATGAAGAACTTATTTAATAAATATTGAGAGTGGGGAAAATTGCTTTATTGGTTTCTTCCTGTAGAGCAAAACAAAAACAAAAAACAAACAAAAAAAACCCCCTCCATATGGAAAAAAGATTAAGTGAAAAATCCAGTCAGTGAAAATCAGCCAAAAATAAAATAGAATCTCAGGTATTTGGAAGGATGGGAGCTTTCTAAAGATAGATGCAACTGAAGAAACTACAAATAGATTTCAAAATGCATTTATAGCAAAAAATATAGAAACTAAAAGCAGCCTGTTATAAAATATATTGAAAATGACAAATTATAGTACTAGCTGCAGTTTATAAAGATTTCAATCAATTTTGTAAGAATAATATTGATTCCAATAACTAAATGGACCAGTGTCTTGTCTTGACAATTTAAGTATGAAGAAATATACATAATTTGTTTTAAAAGTGTTTAAATTAGCTAGTAACAAAAATACAAATGAAAAATATATTTTATTAAGTAAAAATTAAATCATTTAATAGTGGATGATCATAAAGTTTTTAGTAAAATTGGCCAATGATAATTATTGGAATTAGTGGAAGTCAGTACAATCTACTTGAAAACAATTTGGCAATACAATTCAGAACCTACAACACATTCATACCTTTTGACACAACACCACCACTCTTGGGAATTAATTCAAAGAAAATAATTAGAAAGCAAAATATGACATGTAGAAAAACATGTCTACTGAATCATTGTTTATAAAATTAAAAAAGAAACCTCAAAAAAAACAACAACAAAGAAAAAACCCAAACAACTACCATTATAAATTATGCTTATAAATATTATGCAACAACAGAGAAAAGTTTTACGTGATAACTCTAAATAGAGAAAGCATATCATAAAATTGTGTAATAGCTATAGTTACAACTATATAAAATAAGGACAGTGGACCTTCCAAAAGTAAGGCAACATTGTAAAAGCGGCATCATGCTGAAATTACGGGTAATTTTTCTTAATTAAAGTGCTATTTAATTTTGTTGGGAAAGCCATTTCAATCAGGATATGTGTGTAGTGTGTGTGGAGGCCTAGAGTGCAGTGGTTAGTAATTAAGTGACCTTGAACAGGTTGCTGGAGACCTTCAAGTTTCAGTGTGCCCCTTTGTAAAAGGGAGATAATCACAGGATCCACTTCATAGAGTTGTTATGAGAGTTGAATGAGGTAACACATGAGGGACGCAAGGCACTTATAATGCCTGGCACTGAATAAAAGCTCAGTAATATTATTATTATGGAAATATTAATAAAATTTCCATAATATTAATATTATGGAAAGTAACAGTGACTTTGGAAATGGTGGGGTTGGGAATGATGTTGCTATATCCCTGTGTGTATATTTTCAGTGGCTCTTCTCCACCATTCACAGAAAATTGTTCACGTTTCTAATCTTGGTAATTAAAGACCTCCATCATTTTGCCCATCCTATCTAACTAATTTCATCTTTCACTCCCTAAAATGAGTTTCCTGCTCTAGTCAGGACCAATCTGAGATTTTTTATGTATATTTAGGTGAACATTCAGCCACAAATAACAAATAACAAATAAACAAATATTTCCTGAGAAACAGTCATGCTCAGGCACTAGTTGAGGTGAGGCAGGTATAATTACATCCCAGAGGAGGGAGAGAGACAATACACAGTGAATAAACAGAAGAACAAGAACATTGTGAATAGGCTCAAGCCAGGCTAGACCTACTGTTCTGCACTATTACAGTTGTTACCAGCAGGTGTTGTTTGCTCAGATGGTCAATACTTGGGCCAATACCTGTTGTTAAATATTTTAGATGGTACACAGGAAAGGTGGCATCATGCCCACACTTTTACTTGGTTATTATTATTGTTCAAAACATTTTCCCAGTCCACTTCACCAACTCAATACCTTATCATCATCCTTCAGAGTTCAGCCCAAACTCAACCTTCTGCAAGATACATCTTCCCTGCATTTTATCCTACTCACTTCTTCTTTATCTGGACATTACTATCTGTTTCTACTCCTATTTCTTGGATATAAGTTGATAGAACTCAATAGAATAATCCTTAGGGGAGAAAATACGCCATTATCATTGTTTTTCTTTCTTACTTTCAAGAGTTTCTCACAGTATCTGTCACAATACTAAACATAAGATATGTACCCAGTGAACAGGTTTTTGAATCAAAGGAATATTTTAACTAAGAAATTATCATTTATTTGCCATAATTCTGGATCACTTCAAGAGGAGGTATCAAAATTATTCTACCAATAACTCCTGCCCAAAAGAATTTCTGAGATTATTTTTCCTGGACCTTTTTCCATAAGTGACCAGTTCTGTGACCAAACTGGTCTTGAGTTAGGCCCTGGCCAGGGACAATGGCAAATGTATAGTTATAGCACATTCAGTGATCTTCTTTTATTTATAATTTTACAACAAGATCACTTAAAAATAATCGCCATGTGAGCAATAGCTAAAACTTGAAGCAGTCTTGGTTTCAAATACCTAGACAGGCGACTCAGGAGGAAACACAAGACGCAAAGATGGGAGTTTAGCACTCAGTTTGAAAAGAGGGTACAACTTAGAGAAAAGGCTGTAGCCTCCCATTGCAAGTGCCTTGCTATAAAGAAATCAGTCAGCTCTATGCTGGCAGCGCCCCAGCCCTGTATTACCTACCCAGATTAATGTCAGGTCATAGCCCAGGAATTATTCATGAAGCCCCTCTGTACAATATAATTGCTGATTTTGGCATCCAGAGTGAAGTCTCATTGTTTTATAGATTAGCTTCTCTTCCTGTGCTACGGAAGAGACAACGATCTGAAAGAACTTAGTCTAGGGGGAAAAGGAGTTCATGTATTTCACGTGAAAAAGCGTTTGTCAAATGAGAGATCCCAGGTCTCACTTACACTGCACCTTAAGAGTCGGGGGGACCTGCGGCCACACTGAGAAGGAGACGGCTGGTGTCTGCACCAGGCCCATGAATGGCCACTTTCATTGTGATCTTCCCCGAGTGAATGGGATGGCTCTTTATCTGTGCTTAAGAATGAGCTTGACCAAACCGTAGCTCTACTAATCTCTACTGCAACATCACCCGATGTAATTAATGCATGTGGATGGAGAAGCCCACTTTCCAGGGAAGGGCTCCAATCAGCAAACTACCTACCTGCAATGGATCCGTAGGGAGCTTTAGTGCAATAAAAAATGCGAATATACCGCAAAAGAGGTTTAATATTTTATGCAGATAGGAAGTTACCCTAGTAATCAGCACACCTTAATTGTGAGATATCAGACTCGCCTACCTTTCAGGCTGTGGCTTTTAAAGGTGAGAAAAGACAGCTTGTTTCTTGTTTAAGTGGCATTTGCTTATTTTACTATGTTTACATCCAAGGTAGTGGTCTTCAGCCATTTCTCTGTGGGACCATTTGGTATGTGAGAAGTTTGCTTTCTACGGGACAAATGTATGTGTGTGTTCATGCATGTACATCAAGACATATGTGTATGTGTGTGTATAGAATATGTAGGTATAGATAATAGTTTTATGTAAAATGAATACCTTCCTTTTGTTGTAGTTAAAACCTCTCCTCTTAGGTTTTAATGGATGATGTACTAATGTAATAAGAACTTATTTTTTCCTCATTAAATTACATTAAATTAAAGCTATTGACCTATGTACCCTAGGTTCTGAGTCAGTGTTAGCAAGTTATCAGTTTTACTCCTTATAAGGTTTTCTATTTCTGCAAAAAGTTTTCTGGAAGACTAAGTCTCTGAATACCTTTTCTCTGAATTTAACCAACTTTCTCCCTCTGGTCTCTGCATACCAATTACCAGGCCAAACATTTTTACATTTAGCTGTTTTTCTGAGATTATATATATATATATATATATATATATATATAAAAGCAGAGTATTGGGAAATCATGTGGATCATTTAATCCAATGATTTAGATGTTTGAGCGATAGCATTCTCATACGTATCCCATCTCGACTTGACTGTGTGTAGCTTTGACCCGAGGATGATGAGTTATTGAGGAAGGAGATTAAGGCAGTGAGAAAAATCAGCAAGAGCAGAAGATGGGTGACTAAAAATAGGGGTTTCATCACAACACTGATGAAAACAGGCTGTCATCATGAGCTTGTTCTGTGACGTGAGATTGTTAATGGCAGGTTGTTTCCTTCCGTGGAAGTGTCATTAAAGACAAACACAATCCACATGGACAGTAGTTTCTAATCATTTAACTTGAAGTTCCATACATTTGATATTTATACTGGCCTGATGGACCATAGGCAGTTATTTCCCTCCTATTGTTTCAGTTATTTGGAAAATTTGATAAGAGGAGATTCACTATATACAGTAGACATTGTATACACTTGTATCTTATACCTGCAGGTGCCCCACTTCTTAGCGGAGAAAAAAATACCTCCTGCAGATCTGCAATATCCCCAGTGGCTCTTCAGCAACCCTCAAGAGTGTTTGAGTTCGCGCCTCCATGAGCCTAGCAGCCCACTCGAATTCTGAGAACCCTTCAAGCATACTCCTCACTGCAGAGGCATACAGTTTTATCAAGCACCGAAAATGCAATTCTGCTTCATACGGGTGAAACTTGGAGCATAGGCGGCAATGTTTTGCTCTGATGTATTCCTGAACTGGTGCTGCAAATCCCATGTGATTTTCTCATGGGCAAATATGTCCTTTCTATTGGTTGGTTTTCCACCTCCACCTTGGCTAATAAGGACTTTATAGGTCTTCTCTGAGTTTTTAAGAACATTATGACATTTTCCCATAGAGAGACCTCTTCATGCAAAGGGATCTCTTATAAAATAAGAAAGTGGAATCTATAGATGAGGTTTTATATTCCATGACTCCTGGTTCTTCTCCTTTGAGACCGTTCTTCATGTTGGATGCCTGGCATACTGTCTGTACTTCTTGCCAGTCTGTGAACTCCATATTGCAGGGTCTGTGTCTGTCTGCTTTACATCTGTGTCCTCTCTGCTCAGCTCAGGGCCTGTAGGCACACAGTAGGAACTCGATAAATATTTGTTGGACACGTCAATGGATGGCTAGTCCATCTCTTAATGTGTACTTAAGGCATAAAAGTCATTTCACCTTTCAGCCTTCCTTTACAAAGTCCTGTGATGACTAGATCAACAATTCCCATGAATCGATGCCTTTGCTCAAGAATTAATATCAAGCAGATTGTCCGTTGCATACTTCAATATCTTCCTGGAAGAGAAGGCAGAGAAAAGTCATTTCTCTGGGTAAGGTTCTACTCAAAGTTCTATTGCTCCAAGAAAGGAGCACTCATCCCCTTTGAATAAATGTTAAACATCCTCAAAACAGAGATCTGGAAAATCTCCACTCCTGTCTACTCTACTATGGGCATATAACTGAGACCTGTGTGCGTGCCATTCCCACAATTCTAGTCAACATATATGTACTGCTCTGTGCATGCCAAGAACTCAGTCTGAGTTATTTATATGAGGCCTGTCCTGAAAGTATTGAGCCAATGTCAATGTCATTAAAACAGTTTGCGTGGCTGATACTTTCGGGACAGACCTCGTAGGCGTTAACTCCAGAATAACAATAGGAGGGCAAATTATAAGTTTATGTTACAGACGAGGAACTAGAGAGGTTATTCAACCTGCTTGATGTCACCCAGTTAATAAGCATTAGAGGGGAATTTGCAGACTGTTCCATGGTCTTTTTAAAAATCAGCTTTATTAGAATGGCATTGGTTAATAAGATTATACAGGTTTCAAGTGTACAGTTCTATGATACATGATCTGTACATTGCATTGTGTGCCCACCATACAGAGTCAAATCATCTTCTGTTAGTATGTATTTGACCTTCCTTACCCTTTACTACCTCTCACCCCTTTCCCTTTGGTAACCACCATACTGCGGTCTGTGTCTTTGAGTTTTTGCTTGTTTGTCTTGTTTGTTCACTTGTTACTTTCAGCTTTCTACCTCACATGAGTGAAATCAGATGGGTCTTAACGGACTGGCTTTTTTCGCTCAGCGTGGTATTCTCAAGGTCCATTCATGTTGTCACAAGTGACAGTATTTTATCCTACAGCTGAGTAGTAGTCCATGGTCTACATGTACCCCATCTTTTTTTACCCAGTCCTCCATTAAAGGACACTTTAGCTGTTTCCAGCTCTTGGCCACTATGAATAATGCTGCAGTGAACCTAGGAGTGCAAATACCTTTGTGAATAAAGGTTTTCAAAAATTTCAGGTAACTACCCAGGAGAGACATTGCTGGGTCATATAGCAACTCTATTCTTAATTTTTTGAGGCCTCTCCATACTGGTTTCCATCATAGCTGTCCCAGCTTCCCTTCCCACCAGCAGTGAATGAGTCTGTGCCATGGTGGGAATACCCCTGTGGTATTCCACTTCTTTAGGCTGTGAGAACATCAGAAGTGCTGTTATTTTCTCCTCGTTGCCAGATCATGGGTGCCAGGATGGAGGCCTGCATAGCACCTGAGTTTCAGAGAGAGAGAGAGATGTTAAAATTCTTCATGGCTTACACTTTAATGCTCTCCATGTTTGTTGGTTGGTTTTTCAGGAGCTGGGTTTAAAATTAGAAAAGGCAGAGTACACTGGAGTACCCATACAACTAGATAAAGTGTAGTTCTGAGAAGCTTTGGCAGAAAAGACCGTGTTATTTCTTAAAATACCGAAAAAGCTTCTCAGTGGGTTAGTGTAACCTGCAACCCTTCCTTAGCACAGGTTTCCAGGCTACCACGGGAGCCGCCTGAGATCTGTCCAGCAGGGGGCGCACGATGTAACCAAAGTCTCCAGGTTTCTTTGTTGCGCCGTCAGGGCTCAGGGTGACGCTGGTGTCCTCAGAGTCTCTGGCAGAGGATGCTGCCTCGTAAGATGGTCCTTGCTAGGCTGTAAGTCAGGGAATAGCAATTTCTGTGTGTGCAGGAAGAAACAGAAACAAAAACTCTTGAAGAAGGACCCTCAAGGCATGCCCCTGGCAAGGTGTGGACATTGTGTATGGGAGAAAATGTGTTGTTAGTGTGTTAAATTCAGCATCAAAACAGAGTTGACTCCAAGCACACCCTGACTGTATTTTCACTAAGGAGAATGTGAGTGGGCAAAGGGAGGCAGGTGACCTGAAATGACCCACTTTCGAAGTGAAGGGACCTGGAGAAGTTTCCTGTCTTCTGCAACAAACTCAAGTCATCCTAACCATCCCTGTCTTCACAACAGGTATTGGTAACATCAGCAGCTCAGAGGTTGGAGACCAGATTTTCACCCTTTTCTGTCATTTCCTCCTGTCCGTGATGCAGGCTAATTCACTCTTCCTTGATCATCTTGCCTCCTGCCACCATTATAAAGTCTAAGGAGATCCTGGGTCGCTGAATTCAGCACCTAATGTTTTCACAGAATACAGTTTTCAAAACCATTAATTTCGTGCTGAGGGTATGCAGTGTTATCCTTTGGGAACTTTTTTTTAAAGATTTTATTTATTATTTTTAGAGAGAGGGGAAGGGAGGAAGGCAGAGAGGGAGAGAGACATCAATGTATGGTTGCCTTGCACCTGCCTCCAGCTACGGACCTGGCTGGAGACCTGATTCTGTGCTCTGCCTGAGAATCAAACCAGCAACCTTTGGGTTCACAGGCCGGTGCCTACCCACTGAGCCACCAGCCAGGGCACTCCAAGTTGTTTTGGAAACACGTTGCGTGTGTCTTACCCTATGAGAGGAAACCAGAAGTTCACAATATTCAAGGAAACTCCTAAGATAACAATGGAAAGGTCTGAGGGCTTCAAATACACATGGACCTGAAGACACCTCTGCTCTATGTCCCATGCCCTTCATTGTCTAGAGTGTTTCTTTGAACATGTGATGGTTAATACTGATGTCAGGCCTTTAGAAGGAACACCCAGAACAGGATGATGATATGAAAAAACACAGTTGTGGCCTCTCCCCTTACTCTATATTATTTCTGTCCTTGAACAACATGGAGTGGACAAAAAAGGCTGTCATTTTCTCATTTTGACAATACCATGGCAATATTAACAATAATTAACAAGTAAAATATGCTCTCGGCTGGACGTTCGTGGGCTAAGTTTCAGAGTAATGCCAGTTCTCTCGGCTCGGTTACCATTATCATGGAATTTGCAGCAGTTTGCTCCATGGCTATGGCTATGATGGCTTCCTGCCCTCACAAAACTAGAAGAGTTAGGATGTGACAGTCCAGTGTCTCAGGGGTCCCTGACATCATGATTTTTGCTTTCTTCACGAGGGCAGGTGAACTCTTCATCCGCAAGTTAACATGTTTCGTCTTCCCAGGAATGGAAAGCACTGATCAGTCCTTCGAAGGGCCTGCTTCCTTTCTGTGTGGGAAAATATAGGCAGCAGCCAGAAACTTCAATCAGCGCTTTCAGATTCCAAAACTATGACACAGGCCCACTGGTGTCATTAAAGCTAACTAACCATATTAAACGAATATTAAAATATGGGCTCCTTTGCATAACGTAATGAGCAAAACCGCTTTTAAGTTTCTCCGTGTGCTTTGAGGTGAGGTGGCATTTACATTCCCAAACTTTGAAGTCGGAACAAAATGTACAGGTAGAGGGTACTAGATCAAATAATAATCAACTTCAAAAAGCATTTTGGCTGCTGGATGTCCCAGGGCTGATTTCCTCTAGACATTTTAAATGTAAATGTCTAAACTCATTTAAAAATTGTAAATTGGTCTAGGTTCAATCAAAAAGCATCCTGACGCAGACCAGGGAGACTAGGCTAATTGTCATTTGTTTGTCAAATGAATTCCATTTGGAAAGCAATGAAACCTCCAAGCTAATTCTTTTAAGGTGAGCTGGTAGTTGTATTATCAGTTAAATGCAGTAAAATGCATAATCATACGATGATAATGAAAACTGAACCTGTGGTAATGCCGAGGCTCTGCCTGCCACAGGGCATGGAGTGATGAAACTTAAGTACTGTAATGCTGCCTCTACCACAATGGCACCAAGTCTGGTCTTTTAGCCTCACGGACACTTTCTTTGCATTTTAAAAAACTTTATCAAAGCACCGTGGCCACATAGAAAATGTCGAAGTGAAATGCACTGTAGGCAAATTGAGATTTCATTAAGTTTAAATTTATTGCTTTTGACTGGTGTATTACCATGCTTGTTAAGAACAGGTAATTTGGAATATCTGCCTGCCTGGTAAAACTGCTTTGTCTCCTTGCCTATTGCTTTGCGTGGACCTTGAAAGACCACGATCATCCTGAGCTAGTGTGGGCTGTTTTCCAGGCATGTTTTGAAGATGGCAAGGCATCCATCTAGCTTGGGCCCTGAGAAAAGTTTGCCCACTTCCTGAATGCCTTGTCAAGGTATTGAAGGTTCATTGTAGGACTCATGTTTATGGCAGTGCTGTGAGTTCTGCCAAATGATCTGGCCTGTGCAAAAATGCTCTCTAGCAGGTTGACCGGCAACCTTTTCTAAAGCTTGATTGTGGGACCATTAGTATACAAAATGCAAATACTTCAAATATATACATTTTGTTGCATTTGGACATATATATGCATATACCCATGAAAGCATCATCACAATGAAGGGGCTGAACATAACTCACGTCCAAAATTTCCTCGGGTTCTTGCATGTGTGTGTGTGTGTGTGTGTGTGTGTTTGGGAATGCCTGCACATGTTTTGGTAAGAATACTTAACATGAAAACTATCCTCTTATCCTCCAAACATACTTTAAAGTGCTCAATGCCATATTGTTAAGTATACATATATGTACTGTGTTGTACAGCAGATCATTAGAACTTATTCATCCTGTATGACTAAAACTTTATACCTGTTTAGTGACAATTGCCTGCTTCCCCCTCCCCTGGCCCCTGACAACCACCATTCTGTTCCCTGTTTCTGTGAGTTTGACTGTTTCATGAACCTCATAGATGTGGAATCATGCAGTATTTGTCTTTCTGTGTGTTTGAGTTACAAAATGACTTGCCTAGAGTTATCAAGCTGGGAAGGACATTGCTACATGTGAATCCATCTGGCTTAAACACTGTATAGATATTTCAAAATGCTCAACTGCTCTTTGTGGTTATAGGGTGAAATTTTTATGACTTCCTCTCAAAGTGGTACAAAACAAAATGAAAAGTCTGGCCAATCTACATTTCTGAGGACATAAAAGGGATTTTTATGGGCAGACTGATTTTGAATTTGTATGAACTAGATTAAATTATTTGAATAACAAACAAACAAGCAAACCTTCACCTACTCTAACATAATTGCACTCAAAATGAGACCCCCAGATGGTTGGCATCAGCATCCCCATGGGAATTAGTTAAAAAGGCAAATTCTTGGACCTCACCTCAAAATTAATAAGTCAGGATCCCTATGGATGAAGCCCACACTATGTTTCAACAAGGCCTGTTATTCTGATGCCTGTCCTTGTTTGAGAACCTCTGCTCTAGATAGACTCTCTTACCTGCTAGACATTATGTACTCTACTATATAATGCCTCTAGTACTTTTGTTTGGTGTTTTCACATTCTATGCTCCAATTTTAGTGGAATAAACAGGGGACATTAATAAGCTAAAATCTCATTCTTGTTTAAAAGACCATCTCTCCCTAGTATATCTTAATATATTCAACATGTATTCAGCTCACTTTCATACATTCTCCACAACTATAGGATTATGGAATGTTAATGGACAGATACAGCCCTAACCTTCTGGTACCGCAATTTCCTGAGTTGAGGGAAATTTTATTTTGGATAGTTTTAGAAGTTGATGTTATTTACTGAGGTTCTTTTAAACAATGGGTACTTCCTATGTGATATACATGATAACTCTTAATATGACATAGTTAAATATTCTTAAATCATTCTGAGTAAATGGGAGATTGCTGTTGACTTCACTTTTACCCTAGAGTTTTAGCCAAATTTTTAATAGGAAACCAAGTGTCTCCTTTGGATGGTCATTAAAAAAAAAAAAAGAATTCCTGTTTCATAGATACAACTTGTCTGAATTCGAGAAATTGCAGGACCCCAAGAGGTCCTGTTTTTATAGCTCCCGTTTTCCAGAGAGAGTTTTCATTTCATCCTTCCCTCCTGTGATGCCTCTTGGGAACCACTCCAGGTTGAGGGGTTGGTGAAATAAAACTAATGTTCTAACCAGCAGGCTATTGTCACTCCCCCTGCAGGGACATGAAACACGCATCTTGAATGTATTTGCCAAAGATCGTACTTAGTCACTTAATTCTGTTGGACTTGTAAGATCCAACATGCAAATTCACGTATGTCAATACAGTCATTCATAGAAATGTGATTTCCTGGCATGCAGCAGCTGTGGAGATTCCAGCGAGAAGGGGTAGCCCTGTTCTAAGTTATCCACCTGCCACCTACCTGCTGGATTCGCTGCGATGACCCTCGCTCAGGTTTAAAAAGCACCATTTAAAAAGGGAAATGATTTAAGTTCCCATGAGAACCTAGAAAGCTGTGCAAAGCAAACATATATTTACCAGAGTTGCTATTCACGTGGCTGTAGGAGGGAGGCAGGAAGAAGGAGTCATCTTGAATACATTTTCTCTATTTCACGTTATCTCCTACGGTGTTACTGCATAAATGAATGGTCTGTAGACCATGTTTATTTCAGCTCTGGACATAAGGTCTGAGACTCTGAGGGAGGAGAAAAAAAAAAAAGAGGTTTCAAACCACGAGCTGTGATAAGTGACCCTGCTCGAATATGTTGGAAAGAGGGCCCCTCGACAAATACCCTCTATTAGCATCAAGCAAGAGGAAACCTGTGCTGCAGAAGAAGCTGGAAGTGGAAGGCAGGAGAGAGAGGCCTCACCGGCTGCCCTCACCCCCACCACATACACAGACCAGTTCAAGCCTTCCGGCCCTTCGTGGTCTAGAAGCCCAGGCCCCATTTGGCTCAAGGGCTAAGTGCTGTTCCACATAAAAGTCAGGCAGCCGTGAGAGTGTCTGCCGGACAGTAGTCCACGAATCCCCAAGAAACAGCACCTATCAGACAGAGATATTGGAGCCATTTGCATCGCTGCCTCAGGAGTGCAAAATCGCTTCTGGTGGAGACAGACATTTGGAAAGAGATAAAGCCCACGAAGAATACCTCTTTTTGACTTCGGAGATGAATGTGGATGTGAACACATTGGTTCTGTTTTCAGGAGACTCTTCTCTGTTACACCAAACTGGGATGGGGGGAGAGGGGATTGGGTTACCTAATAATGGGTCACTTTAGCTCTGCCATCCACACTTATCAGGCACATTAGTTTAAAACCTGCAATTTTGAACTTCGCATGATTGAGCTTTCCGAAGATTAGGTTACCGAACTTTTGTTGGTGAGTGTCCCTGTGAAATTTCCTGAAAAGGATAGTCCTCTTCCTTTGTGTGACAGTGAAGCCAAATCACATACTTTATTGATATTTATAGACATACAAATGATAGTGCTAATGTACTTTAATGTCTGTCTGCTGGACTGCAAAGGCTGCGGGATGTGCTTTGGGGCTTTTGTTTTGTGTACGATAATGTGGAAGACTGTGTAGTCTCTTTGTGAGCTGAATAGGTAGAGAGCTGCCCCCCGCCTCCCGCCTTCTTCTTCTTTTTCTTCAAGCCTTGTTTCAGGAGAGGGCTCGCACCTAAAGTCTCTTTTTGCAAAACAAGACTCCGTGTTTGCCACGATGTCGGGAAAGTCTGCTGAGTTCCAGCACTCCAAATATCTATCCCTATCTGTTCGTCTCCTTAATAGCCCAGGTGGAAAATGCAGGACATTGATGCTTTCACAAAGTCAATTTTAACAGTCTGTGCTAGAAAAGGCCTCCACTCAGGGGGAGAGTCTTAATCTCCAAGCCATGAAGATTTCATGTTTTCAGAGTAATTTTACAGACATTCTGCCTGTCAATGCTGGTAGGGTTTAGCGTTCCTGAGTCACCCCAGGCTTAACAAGCATCCAGGCGTGAACCAACTTTGTAATTTTGAGCAAGAGTAATAAATGTTGATCCATGGTGACTGAGCAGAATGAGAGATAATTTAGCTGCCCTCTCTTGAGGGAGTTTGCCTACACACCATTTGCTCATCATAGATGAATTATAAGCCAACGTCTGGCCAAGATAAGAGTGGAACCAGGATATCCTAGCCAAAATGATTGATGAAATCTTGAATTTCTCTTGGAAAGGAATGACCGCATAAGGATAATGCTAAGTGATCTACACATGTTGCTAAGATGCTAGAGAAAGGGGGAGGGTTTGTTAAAATCAAAACTAAAATCAAAACCCAGTTAACAACAGAGTTTGTGTTTGGTCTGGTCATTCTGAACCAAGTACAGGGTTCTAATAATCATGGTTAAAATGGATTTTTGACCTGTATGGTCTCTAGGGCTTGGTAAAATACTGATTTTAAAAAAATGAACTTTCTGAAAAGTTTGTGAGACACAACAGCAGGCAAAAGATGAGGAAGTTGCTTTATATCTACTTTTTTTTTTGTATTTGATTTTTAAAATTTATTTTAAAAATTTTATTGTTGTATTACATCCATCCCCTTTTTGCTCCCCTCTGTCTACATTTTTATACTGCAAAAATGACAATGCTCAAGCTGTTTTGTGTCATTATTGTAATCCCTAAGTATTTAACCATCTATTACATGATATTTGCCACTAAGTAACACAAAAAAATTCTATCTTCATAAGCCAGAAAACTAACCTGTTTCTGTATCAGCCCTTAGATCATTTCATTTAAATCAGAAGACATTTTTTAAATGGTGAGTTGCTTTATAGAATGAATCTAAATGCAATACTCTTACTATCCCATGAATATTAGAACATTCGAGAACACATCTCTTTGTTGTTCGTTCTATTCTAAATTTGGACATAAAAGGGATCTTTCTAGGAGATTCTGTTTTCTTGGCCTGAATTAGAATTCAGAGTGGGTGAGATGTTTTTCCCCAATTCTCTAGACACCCCCAACTTATATTTTCCCCTGGTATATATCAAGGTGTTTATTACTCACACCCACTCCCAGGGGTGGGAATGTCCATATATATAATTCTCTCCAATCTTGCCCCTGACTTTGTGTCTGCCCAAATTCTCCAAAGGGGCTCTGGCTTCAAACAGAGCTTTAAGTTAAAAGTTTATTTTATTTTATTTTTATCGAAGTATCAGGAAACCATCTTCTGAGGCTTTTTTCCCCTAGCCATTTAAACCACGTTTGAGTTAAGATAGCGAGAAGAATTGAGTGTTTCTCTTTAAACAAGATATGCTGTTTTCGGTTGCAGAATAAAGGCAGGAGTTAGATTTTTGCCTGGAGGCTGGTTTCTCCTGGAGCACAAAGGGAGGCAGAGGACAAAGGCGAGCAAGCGGGGTACACTAATGGGACATAGAGTTCCACAGTTCCTTCTCAGAGAGGCGACTCCAGAGAGGCGAAGAAAGGAAAAGCCAAGAGTGAGAGGTCACCCCGATAAGTACAAAGGAGTGGCTTCCAATGCTTTCTCCCATTGTGCCTGTTACACTTATTGGTGTGAATAATGTTGTTTTGTTTTCAGAAAGACAGTCATGAGCAAGAAAAAGAACGAGGAGTGATAAGCCGAGCTCAGGAAATTTGAGAATGACACGTTTGTGATAATATATGTTAATTTAGTTGGATACATGTGATATTTTCATAAAGAACAAAGGGAAAGACAGACTAGATTCATTCGTTTCGACTTTTATATAGGCATTACCCATGTTCAAAATGCACACATCTCTTGGAAACCGTTTTTTTGTTGTTGGTTTTTTTTATTATTATTATTATTATTACATTTTGTTGTGGTGGCTTGCTTATTTTAAATTACCATATTTTTCTTGCTTTGGAGATAAAAACTCTAGTGGAGCCAGACTTCAAATAGATGATGTTCTGAGAACATCAAAACAAAGAAAGTGTTTCTGAAACCAAATAAAAGCATTTTTTGAATGACTCCCTCTCCATTCAAGTCCCTTTCAGCCCAGCGGCACTGGCTCAGATAAGGCCTTGAACACCTCACAGCCTATTCAAAAGTATCAGATTCAACCGAAGGTGAAGAAAATGGGCTATCTGCAATATTCATGAGCTGGGAACTTCCCAAGTTTGACCATTGTCTGAATGACTTTACAACTGCTTGGGGTATGTATTACATAACAGATATTCACAGGCACCTTAGTGCTCCTATCAAGCCAAACCTGGTAAGTCAGTCCAAAGAACACCCCCCACCAGCCCCCCCAAAACACCTTCCTTCCATTCTTTCCTAATTCAGGTCCCAAGAAAAATACTGCCCAGTCTTTAAAGGGTGCTACCCTACTCCTTGGCTTACCAGACTCAACTAAAGGCCTCAGTAACACTTTTGCAAGTGAACTGATTAACCTAAAATATTTTGTTTTGATAGCAGTTGGGGTAGATATTCCCCCCTTTAATTGAAGCAATGCACATTTAGTTCACCAAAACTGACTGAAATAAGAAGACATTATTGGGACAAGGTGATGCCCTAGCAAGAAGGTACTAAGCAGTTTGAATAACCTGGAAGGAAGGAAGGAAGGAAGGAAGGAAGGAAGGAAGGAAGGAAGGAAGGCAGGGAGGAAGGAAGGAAGGTAGGAAGGAAGGAAGGAAGGAGGGAAGTCTGGTTATATTCTGACCAATAGGAGTAGACTTTCAAGGTCCTGCTGCTGGAATAGGAGTTGCAAGATGAATAACAGCTACTGTTAATATTTCCCCCTCATAGTAACTGCCATCTAATACTTAATAATACCCAACCTGCCACCAAGGTCAAACATTAGTGCTTCTAATCTTAAACCCCAGAACATAGGTTGGTGGGAAAGCCCCCAGATTTCAATCCTAGCATTGCCACTAATTGTAACTTTGATAAGCAACTGGGTTTTCCTGGTCAGTTTTTCCATCTAAATAATGAGGATATTGAATCTCATCTTGAAAACGCAGTCTTATTATCTCTGCTGTTTTCCTTCTAACCAAAACAGCATCCTAGCTAGATGGCAAGCCAAGCGTGTGGTCTAAGACAGAACCCAAACAGGTGGAGAAAACTGAGAACAAAGGCCTTGGCAATACCAAGGAAGCTGACTAAGCATCTGCAGTAAACTGCATGTCCCCCCCAATAGATACATTCAAACCTCCAGAACTGGTGACTATAACCTGAGTTAGCAAAACGGTCTTTGCAGTGATGCTAAACATCTTGAGATGAAACCACCCTGGATTGCCCGGGCAGGTCCTATCTCTAATGACAAAAGTGCTCATAAGAGACAGAAAAGGTGAAGACATGAACAGCTAGGTGAAGGCAAGAGGATGACAGAGGCCAAGTTTGGAGTGATGCCACCACCAGCCAAGGATCATCCAAAGCCACCGGAAGCTGGAAGGCTCAAAATAAGATTGCCCCCTACAGTTGGGACAAGCTGAGACTTGAGCCAGAAAGTACTAAATAGACACCCTGACTTAGGCTGTCTGGCCTCCAGACTGTGAGAGAACTTTCTACCCTTTAAGCCCCAAGCACAGGCTGCCTGCAGGCCCCGCAGGGCTATGCCAGGCACCCAGTGCCCTATCTCTTCTCTTGGAGTCCACTTTTTGACTCAAGAAAGAGCCACCGTAGGACACAGAGGAATGTCTCAGTGCTGTTGGACACGTGTGAACTACCGCTTTAGGGGAAGGGAGCTCACCTCTCCTGGTTCTGTGTGCTGTCCCTTCCCACTGTGGCATGGCACCTCCATGCACCTGGCTTCACAGCCAGGTCACTTAACAGATGCAGGGTGACCTGCATCTTCCTGGCCACCTACTCGGTGGGGGAGGAGTAAAGGTGTCATGGGGGTGGCCCACAGGCCAGACTGGGAGAAAAGAGTTTCCACTGGTGACCTAACATTCAAAGAGGGTTTTCTTAGTGACTTCTTTGACACTCCACTAGCCTCCCAGTTTCCAGGGTCCAGTAAGAAGAAGGGAGGCTGAGAGGGGAAATAGTTGGGGGTACGGCTCCTCCTCACAGCTCTCATCCTCAGGGTTCAGAGCTCTGATATGCCACGACCTCCAGTGAGACCTCCAGTGCGGGCGGGGAGGTGAGACACTGATGGCTTACAAATCCCTCATGGCTTATCTGGTCCCTGTTGATCCATCTCCAGACTCATCTTTAAATATTTCGCTTCCTTAACACCTCAGCTTTGCTGACTGGCTGCCCCAGTCTCATCCCCTGCTTTCCATCCACCTGACCAGAGTTCTCCTCCCTCCAGAGTTCAGCTCAGCCATCCCCTGCTTTAGGTAGCTGGCCCTCATCTAGCCTGTGCCGGGGCCTTTTGGGTGTGCTCTACCTGAGCACTGCTTTGTCCTCCCTGCCCTTATTTCCTGCATAAACTTCCTGAGGAGGGCAGTGTGTCTGCTTTTGTCATTTCTTTACGTGTATGTGTCTACAGTCATAATCGCACATTAATATGGCCCCATAGCAGAGTTCCAGGCGTTCCATAAGCATGATAGTAAAAAGTGACCCCCTCAAGAGTACTCTTACTCTCTGTCCCAGAAGTCAATTCTTTTTTTTTTTTTTAAAGATTTTATTTCATTATTTTTAGAAAGAGGGGAAGGGAGAGAGGCAGAGAGGAAGAGAGGCATCAATGTATGGTTGTGTTTCACCTGCCTCCAGCCACAGACCTGACTGGAGACCTGGTTTGCAACCTGGTTATGTGCCCTGGCTGGGGAATCGAACCTGCGACCTTTGGGTTCACAGGCCGGCGCCTTGTCCACTGTGCTACCAGCCAGGGCTTCCAGAAGTCAATTCTGATAACCATTTGGCAAATCTCCTTGCAGACCTTTTACAAATTGTGTACATTTTACCCATCCGTCCGTCCATCCTTCCTTCCCATCATTCCATCTATCATCCATCTATCTACTTATTATATATCTAATCTTTAATTTTACACTGTCTTTCTACAATTTGCTTTTTTCCTTGAACAATTTGCTTTTTTCCTTTAATATCATGTCTTGGAGATCTTACATCAGGACTGAGTGACTTACACAATTTCATAGTAACCCACTCACCTGTAGATGGACAATCGGGTTCTTTCCACTGTTCTGAGCCAGATAGCAAGGTCCATCCTTGTTCACATGTACCAGCGGACAAATGTAAGGATTTTTTTGGGAAGGGTATAGTTGTTGAGTTGAATTTTTCACTGTTCATTTCCAAAGGGACTCTTCCTCCCTCTGTCCTTTGCCTCTGCCCTTGACCCTGTCCTGGATATAATCCTACCTCAGAGGCGCTTTCCCCCTTTTTGTGCTGTAGTTCTGCTAGACCCCAGATTTATTTCTCCTTTGATTTAATCCCTTTTTTCTCTCTGTCATTAGTTCCTCAGAAACCATGGTCAGTCCCTCATTTTCCAGCACTGTTATGAAGACACACACACACACAGACACAAATTTACCCTCCTACACACACTCCTTTTCTGATGACTTGTGGAGTAAGGTGAGAGGTTAGTCTACTTTCTTGAGCCAGGTTGTGACAACCACTCTAAGTCTCATGCCCGTGATTGATAACTGCTATGTATGGACGAAGTCAATGTTGAGAGAATAGATGGATATTTGCTTTGAGCTGGTCCTAGCATTTGTTCAAGGACAAAGGTCTCTTCACAGAGACAGATTTGGCGTAGGTTTCTATGTGCATGGATTACCCTTCAGTTAACCACTCACAACTATATTGTGCAGCAGACTACCTGCCCAATGCGTCTGTGAGGTGAAGAGTGAGATTGGTTTGACAGAGAGCATTTTCATCTATAATTCCCATGCAAATTTAGCATAAAAGACTCTTCTGCATTGTTCATGGAGGCCTTGAAACCTCCTGCCAGCCAGCAACAAGTAAATTTAACGGAACGCAATCTGATGACTTGTGTCTAATAAAAGGATGTGTTGGCATACATGTCAGGCACACAGCTGCTTTAAAATGTTCCTCCAGATATTTGATACCACAGAAATTTAAAGGGATACATGACCATTTTAATGGGATGGCATCAAAGGATGCTTAAAAGCAAGCACCTGCCCAGAATCCTGGGCTTAAACTTGCCAAGTCCCAGTTGAGAGCCACGGAAACACTGGAGCAACCTGGTTCCTATTGATTGAACCCAGACGGGCCCTCCTGCACAGCCCGGCACTAGCGCTGTGCCCTCCCGCTGACAGGTGCCGCAGGTGTGAACCCTGCTGGGCCCCGCTCGGCAGACATCTGTCAACAAGGCCTTTGCTCCTCCAGGCAACAGGCGTGTTGATAAGAATATACACTTTCTGCAGTTGACAGACTTTGCTATTCAAAACACTGTAGAAAAAAATGGCTATAGGAATTTAATTAGCAACTTCCATTAAGAGATTAGATGAGAAGAACAAAGAGAAACCAAGGGAAAGGCTTCTTAATAAAACTGGAGAAGCCGCAGAATATTCATGGCAAAACAAAGGAAATGGAGAATCTGTTCTGTGAATTGTGAGAGGTGACAGATAGGGTCTGATGTTTCCTCACAGCCCAGTTGGTCTGTGACTAATGAGGTGCAGGGAGAAGGGCAGAGCTCTGTTGGGCACCTCCTCCTGGCTCTAGCAGGTGACAGGTGAGAAAGCTAGCAGCTCTGTGATACAGCAAACCGGCACCTTCACATGTTGCTGTGTGGCCCCTCGGGACTGGGGCTGGGTGACGTAGTGCCAGTATTCAAGGGCTGGCCCTGAATGGGTCCACTGGCTGTCACTGCGCCATGGCCTCTGGTTGCCTTCATGAGTTGGTCACCTAGCTCACAGTCATATGTTGGATCAGTGCAGGTGAGAGAATATAAATGAGCCTGAATAAAAATCCATGCCTCCTACTAAGAAAACAGATTGCTGCATGGTAGTCAGTGTGTGTGTGTGTTGTGGGGGAGGTGATCAGTGAACTTGCAGAGCTTTTTGTTTATACCCCCAATATTGGCTAACTAAACAAATGTTTAATTCAAGGCCCGTGATCAAGACCTGAGCAAGAATTCCTGCAATTCCTTAAAGAATGCATAGTAAAGGAGCCAGGAGGATAAACAGGCCAAGTAGAAGAACTGCATTCTAGAAAGTAGGCTTCAGCCCAACCACTCCTTGCCAGTAGCTATTTCTGTCAGCATCAACTGGTCCCCACTTCCCTGGACAGAAGAATGGCTTCTGTCTTACACAGTATATTCTGATTTTAACCTGATTCGAAGGGCTGATTAATAGATTCAGGTGGCATACCCACGCCACATCAGACAGTATCTGAACACAAGACAATGAGCTCATCATTCTCATTTCTTTTTTTTTTTTAAATTTTTAAAATTTTATTAACTTATTGCTGTTGTATTACAATTGTTTCATTCTCATTTTTTAATTGCATAAACTCAGAGGTAGTAAGGTTATCTTTATGCTTTCCAGGGGGAGTCTCCAGGAAATCTGAAAACATGAAGTATATAAATTGGACTCACACCAAAACTGATCTCCAAATGACTAATTCTGTCAGATGAACATGTATGCATGCATGCCCTCACACACAGATATGTCCAGAAAAGTTAAAATAAAATTCTTATGAGATTAACTACTCTTAGCTCCAAAGTGAAAATAAGGTAAAAAATACATTAACTAGGCCCTGGCTGGTGTGGCTCCATGGATTGAGCACCAGCCTGCAAACCCAGGGGTCACTGGTTTGATTCCAAGTCAGGGCACATACCCAAGTTGCAAGCCTGGTCTCCAGCCAGGTCTCTAGCTGGAGGCAGGTGAAAAGCAACCATACAGTGATGTTTTTCTCCCTTTCTTCCTCCCTCTCTTCCCCTCTCTCTAAAAATAATGAATAAAATAAAAAGAATGAATAAAATCTTTAAAAATACATTAATTAATAACTGAGTCATAGCCTACACACTGTGACTACAAGATAGCTCTGTAATGGGTTCTTGTTGCTAAAAGGTTAATTATTTTTTTATTTCCAAGAAAAAGTAAAGCTAATTCAGGATAATGAGATAGATAGGTGGACTTAAGGGGGGTGGGGTAGAAGCTGGAAAATTACTGATGGCTTGGCAAAAGAGCCCAAGGAAATTATCATTGAATCTTTTGTTCTTGTTAACTCAAAGCTGTTTCTTATAGTTGTTAGTATAAAATGAGCTAACGCAGAGAAAGTGTGATTTCAGTGGTTGCTAAATGTAGCCAGCCCCCTTTATGTGGGTCCTAAGTTCAGCTCTCAAGCCTTTGTAGGTTGGCCCAGTGATGGCCCCAACCTCTTCTAGGTGTTGGAATTCCTGCTGGGTTCTCCAGCGCCATGGTTCCCCTACTGCTGTCCTCCCCGGGACCCCCTTACTTCATCTACTTTGAATCAAGTCCCCTATGACTTTTATAGTAAGACAGTCTTTCTAACTAATATGGAGAATCGTTGGTCTGCCCTGAAATTGTAGGTAAAAATAAGTCCCCTCCCCTCCACCCACCTCATCCCTTGGTTTCTTCTTCTTAACTGTTACCCTGCAGGAGACTGTAAAACGTATCTTTCTCTGGATCTATTTCTTTAGGCCCAGCTTCAGAGTTGAACAAATTCCCATCTCTTTTTCACATACCTGGGAAGCCAAAGGGCTTTCTTGGATACTTCTGGTGTCCTAGAATGTTCTGCTGCCCCTGGAAATTCTCTACCAGCCAGGTTAGCCCCTTGAGTTTTGTGCCACAACACGATGAAGCCCTTCCAGATTCCAGACAAGGACACATTCATGCCTCAGCGATTTCTTGAGCACCTACTACCTGTCAGGCTCTGTTCTGGGCACTTTTAAAACTATAGCAGGAAAAACAAATTTAAAAAGGAAAACAAATGTCTGTCCTCAAAGAGCTTTCACTGGAGTGGGAAGAGATGGGCAATCATCAAGAGTGGCATCAAGGGCGATAGAGTTTCCATCAATGGGGGGAAGAAAGATCAAGAATTCCTGTTGGATGTGGTAACCTCCACGGAGCAAGGTAGTTAACATGTGGGTCACTGAGTAGGCATTAGAAGGTAACTCCCTACCCCCCAGCCCCAAAGAGCAGGGGACCTCTCTGGCTGGTGTACTTTAGGGGTCCAGTGAAAAGAATGGACAGCAAACATATCCAACAGCTTCCTTATAAGGGGATTTGTTTTCACCAACAAAGAGAAGCTCAGAGTTAAGACTTAAACCTATAATCATTTCAGGAAGTGTGCTTATGAAAATTCACCACCTGCTTAGGTTTTCCTTTTCTTTTTTCTTCCTTTCTTCTTCTTCTTTCTAATTTTTTAAACAAACAGGGAAAAGAAAATCCTGGGATGAGGAAGCATCCTTTGGCTCTTGATCTTGAGAATTCAGAGGCAACCCAAACCAGTTAGGTGCAGGCAGGGCAGTCCGATCTTTGGGGAGCAGCCAGCCAGCGTTCCCCAAGATTATCCTTGTAGGAACGACGCTGTGCCTCCATCCTGCGGTCTCGCTTTTAAACTCGTGTTTAAATAGCTATACTTAAATGATAAGGCACTAGCCTTTCACCTCCAGGATCCTAACTGGATTCAAACTCTAGTCTTCTGGGAAATGAGTTTGCTCGTCTGAGCTGAGCCTGGTAGACAAAAGTCTTTATCTCCAAACTCCAAGTACGATTCAGCCCCTCCTGACGGGACTGCAGGTCCACGCTCCGAAGTAGTTAAATCAATCCTGAATTCAAATCCCCATCACTTAAGTGAATAGTAGCTTTCTGAGCAGGCGACAAAACCGCTTTTCAACACTCTGCTTTCTCCGTTGTGTTCCAAGATGGGAAGGAGTCACTTAGAGCGGTTAAGCCTCTAAAAATGAGGTCAAAGCTGCAAAGAGGCAGAAGCTTGAGCACCTTAATAAATTTAAATTTTCTTTGAATAGTTTCCTTATCTACCTCAGAAGAATGCCTGGCGTTTCTACCTCATCTATGCTGCCAGCGAGGAGCGCGACTTTTATCTTTCACAGACTTGAAGGTGTCTAAACATGTCAGGGAACCATCATGGGCAAAGATGATGTGTTCTAAAGCAAATTCGGTAAGTTTGGCATAGTACGCCCAATGTTGTCCCCAAACACCCTAAAATACAGATAGGATCCAGCGGAAAAGGGTGGTGGGGAAACCCGACCTCCAGTTTACTTGGCTCGGGATTCAGAAAGGCGTAATGACAGGTGAGGGGCTTTGGACAACTTAGGCTTTCAGCGAGAAATAGGTTACGGAGCGATATTCTGACTGTGTTGAATAGTTTGCTTTCTAGGTATTCAGAGTCGACATGTATTTCCCCTGCCTCTGGCCTGCTCCTGCCCCTCTCTCCCCCTCCCCTCCTTGTTCCGTTTATCAAGTTAGCATTTTGCTCACAATAAAATGGATGACAGTTTCATTACAGAATGGCACCACTTGTCAAATTCTGAA
Source organism: Noctilio leporinus (assembly GCA_004026585.1). Taxonomy (NCBI): domain Eukaryota; kingdom Metazoa; phylum Chordata; class Mammalia; order Chiroptera; family Noctilionidae; genus Noctilio; species Noctilio leporinus. The sequence goes on from PVIW01000115.1 coordinate 105,797, forward strand.
TTACTGATCATAAAAATATGTTATGCTTTGAAGGATTGTTGGAGGATATATATATATATACATATATATATATATATAATGTGTATATATATATATATACTTGTGTGTGTGTGTGTGTGTGAGTGTGTGTGTGTGTATATATATATATAAATAATCTGTAGGACTATTTAGGGCAACGTGCAGAAAGAGAGAGCAGAGGTGGGGGGGAATCAAACCCGACAAGGAGCTGGGGTTGGCTGTATTTTCCCCGTACAAACAAGCTTCTATCACAGCTCTAGACAGCAGAAATAAAAGGGAGCTTTTTGGCTCACAGCTATAAAAAAAATTATCATAGTGATGAAGTTCCTCAGCCATCAACAGAGCTGTGATAACGCTGTTTGATGATGATTTTCCCATGAATGTTAAACAGCCGCCACTGCGGAGGGAAAAGGGCTTATCTGCACCTAATACTGATCTCTAATTCCTGCTCTTCTTGAACCATCCATTTTCTAACAGCATTAACTGGCAAATTTACATCCCATCTTAATGCTGCTAAAGAGGACAGGAGATGAAGAGTAAATGACAGCAGTGTAATGAGGGTGGCTTTTTTCTCCTTTCTCTTTAATGGCTGAAGATTTACACAATTGTGTGTAAGCTTATATAGAGAGCTTACCTGAACCTTTTCCCCGCCTGGATTCAACTTACAGGAGCTTTTGTTAACTAAACACACATAAATATTTTTAAGGAGGTTTAAGAGGGTGACTTCAAAAGAAAGCTAAAGGATGGACAAAGTGAAAAGGGAAAACCAAATTAAATGTCATAAATAATATGAATATCTTCAAAGGCTAATGATTCCCAAACACAGTGGCGAACATAATGTTCTCTTAGGTTACCACACAGCTAAAAAGATTTTGAAAATTAAGGAATAATTGATTAGAATAAGGATTTCAAGAGAGCTGCATTCCACATGCCACCAAGACCTGGGACTTCTCTGATCGTGTTAACAGCCATCAGAATACTACCTGTTTGCTAACAGGGTGTGAACAGATAGCAGGCCATTTCAATGGTAAATCCGAATGTTGGGAGCTACAATAGCTAGATGGGGAAAATCCCATTTGTGCATCCCGATGATAAAAGTAAACCAAATAAAAATCACCATGGACGAGCCATTTAACATCACAGGCTAGAAACCTTGAAGTTGTCTTTGACTCTTCCCTCTCTTTCATCTTCTTTATCCAATCCATTACCAATCCCACTTTCCCTTCCTTTGAAATGTCTTTCTGAATCTACTCCCTTTTCTCTCCCAGTTCTCTAACCCATGTGTCCAACACCTCTCATTTTAAATATTACAGACTCCTCTTGCTTTGCCTACTTCTAGCATCTGTGGATCTTTCCATGGTATTTTTGAAATAATACTTGAGTATTTTCCTCATGTAACCTGACTCCTAAAAAAAAGTCAAAAGCTAGTTATTCGTGTCCCCTAGTTCCCATGACTTATAGCAATGACTCTTAAAGTATATATGGTCTTAGGCATAAATTTAATGAAAGATGTGGAAGATTTCAGTGTGTGCATGACAGGCTACAATGTACTTCAAAGGGATGTTAACGAGCTAAATAAATGGAGAGATGCACCATATTCAAAGGTTAGAATAGGGGTTGACAAGTTTTTCCTTCCCGGGCCAGATAGTTAATGTTGGTGGCTTTCAGGTCACATAGGTCTCTCTGGAATATTCTTCTTTGTGAAATTTTTTTACAACTCTTCAAGAATGTAACAATCATTCCTACTTCAAAGGAATATAAGAATAGGTTTTGTGTGTAGACCATAATTTGCTGATTCCTGGATAGGAAGATTCAATATTGTCAAGATGACAGTCCTCTTGAGATTAATCTATAGGTTCAATGCGATCCCAACCAAAAATCTAATGGGATTTTATTTTTTTTTTGAAGAACTTAGTAAATTTACTTTAAAATTCATATGGAAAAGTGAAGAATTAGAGAACTTGTAATCCCTGACTTCATGACTTATCATAAAACTATAAAAATAAGGACAATCAGGCACTAATATAAAAATAGATCAAGGAAGAGATTAGAGAGAGGCCAAAAACAGACCCACAGTTACATGATCAAACTGATTTTTCTCAAAGATACCACAACAATTCAGTGGAGAAAAGATAGTCTTTTCAGCAAGTGATGCTAGAACAACTGGGTATCTGTGTGAAACAAACAAACAACAACTAAACCCCCAAAATGGGCCTGGCTGGTGTGGCTCAGTGGATTGAGCACCAGCTTGTAAACCAAAGGGTCGCTGGTTCAGTTCTCAGTCAGAGCACCTGATTGGGTTTCAGGCCAGGTCCCCAGTTGGGGGCATGCAAGAGGCAACCACACGTTGATGCTTCTCTCTTTTTCTCCCTCCCTTCTCCTCTGTAAAAAATGAAACAAACAAAAACCTCAAATGATTGTCTCATACCACACACAAAAACTAACTCAACAATTGGTCATAGATCTAAATAGAAGAGCTAAAAATGATTAAATACCTAGAAAAAATAGACTATAAATTATTCCATCTACATGAAATTCTAGAAAGGACAGAACTATAGCAACAGAACACACATCATTGGGTGCCTGAGGCAAGGAGTTGGTGGAGAGTGTGCCGGGGCATGCAGGGAGTTTTCCAAGTGAGGTGTTCTATAGGATTTTGATGCTAGTACTAAATTTCATCATGCTGTATGTGTAAAACTGATCAGTTTTGCCATTTATAAATAACACTTTAACAAATGAAAGAAGGAAAGAAATCCAAACTTTTGAGTTTTGGTATAGTATCAAGATTATCCACAATTATCTGAAAAGGCTATTAAGAAACTCCTTGCTTTTCCAACTACATATTTGTGTTAGCATATACTTCATACATAGTAATTGAAATAATATATCAAAGCAGATTGTATACAGGAGCAGATACGAGGATCCAAGTGCCTCTATTAAGTCAGATAGATATGAAAAATGTGCAAACTTGTAAAATAATACCTCTTCCCACTAAATAGTTGTTTTGAAATATATAGTTATTCTTCATCTACTATTATAAAAAAATGGTAATGTTTTCAAAATTTCTCAGCTTTAATTTCTATATGGTAACTACTGATAAATACAACCCATATAAACAAAAGCTTTTGGGGGTTCTCAATAATTATAAAGAGTACAAAGGGATCCTGAACCTAAAGACTTAAGGAACTGCTGGCTTAGAGGACTGAACCCAAACTAGGACTCAGTTTCCTCCTCTGCAAAATGGGGATCGGAATAAGATTGGCTCTATAGTGTTGTTGTGAGGATTAAGTGAATTTATGCAGAGCACTTGGAATAGTACCTGCCAATGACAGCATTTGGTCCATGTGACACTGTAACCATCATTGCCATGGTTACCTTCCCTCCATCTTTGGAAGTGATAAATTACCACAATGTCCCCCAAGACGAGATGCTTTCAACCCAGACCCAGCAGATTGTTGGCCAACATACTGAGGTCCTCGATGTTTCTGGAAATGATTATTCACACACTCACACTTGCTTCACTTTGTCATGTAGAAACAACTAGCACACCTTTGTGCCAGAAGACACAAGTGATGTTAAACGAAAATGCACAGGGTGGCCCCTTATTTTGTTAAGATGCTTCCCACACGAGAGCCTGAAATTCATGGACTGCAACCGTCAACAGCTGGAAGGACTTTTGAGGACAGTCTTAGAACCCCTTGCACGGTGACCTTATCTGGTTAGCCGAAGGAAGGAAAATTTTGATAACGTATGAAGGTTTCTTCCTGCTCTCACTTGTTGTCAACCCTTCACCCAATACATGTTGGCTTCCACAAAGCCCATCTTGAAGGCACTTTGGAAGGAAGAAAAATCACAGAACACTTTAATCTGGTGTGCACAGATTTTCATCTCCTCATTCTCCTATCTCCTCTTAGTCAGCTCTGCTTAGTGTAGATCTAAACAGGAAGTCTCCAACTTGTGAATGTACTCATTCTAGAAATTTACCTTTAGGTTGATATGTCAATCTGAGAACATAGTTTCTCTCAGGAAAAAATGTTATCAGTGGTTGTCAGCTTGCCAGGCAGACCCCAAAGCCAATGTAACTCAGTGTTCCTGAATTGCTACCTGAAAAACAACAGCCTAAGGAAAAAAAGAGAGTATGTGTGAGAGTGTGTACTTGTTTGTATGTGGATTCATCAGCTACGGAAGGATTCCCCAGCTAACTGGGCAAAGCTTCCTGCAGGTGCCTTTTGAATTTCGCATTGTTAAAAATATTATCTATTCCAAATTTTTGAATTAAAAGCAATAAAAGGGATTAAGCAAACAACAAAAATAACAGACTCACAGACACAGACAATAGTATGGTGATTACCAGAGGGAAGGTGGGGTCGGGGGAGGTAGAAGAGGGTAAAAGGGGGATAAATAGTGACGGAAGGAGACTTGAATGGCAGTAGTGAACATAGAATAAAATATACAGATGATGTATTATGTAACTGCATGCCTGCCCTGGCTGGTGTGGCTCAGTGGATTGAGTGTCAGCCTGCAAATCAAAGGGTCACCAGTTCGATTCCCAGTCAGGGCACAGGCCTGGGTTGCAGGCCAGGTCCCCAGTTGGGATGCATAAGAGGCAACCACACGTTGGTGTTTCTTTCCCTCCCTTTCTCCCCCCTCTCTTCTCTCTCTAAAAATAAATAAATAAAATGTTTAAAAATAGTTGTACACCTGAAACCTATGTGATTTTATTAACTAATATCACCCCAATAAAGTCAATAAAAAGTAAATAAAACCGCACTTACAAATGATAACTCTACTAGCCTTTGAACTAAGGAAAAGGAAAGGAAATGAAGGAAAGAAGGAAGAAAATTTTACTTTCTTTCCTGATTCCTAACTGTAAAATTTGGGGGAACAGTGACAACAAAAAGAAACCTTGTTTTTCTCTTCCTTACACCTCCCTTCTGCCTCCTGGTGACCCTGGACACTGGCCCAGGTGTCCTCAGAGCTCCTCCGACCTCAATCCCTCCCCCTGCAGCACCAGGCCCTTTAAGAACATTTAGTCTGGCTTGCGCAGGTCTTCAGTTATATTACTTAGGTTGCCTCCCTGCCATATCCCATCAAACTGCATATCCACCCTTCCAACTGCCCTGGGCTAGGTACTGGGAGGGAAGCAACAGAATCAAAGCACTTTACAGTAGAATGTGAATGATTGAAAACATTGTAACTTTTAAGAAATTATTCGCATATTTCAAAGGGATCATTCTGAACATAAAGAATGAAGGCGCACTGCTGCAGGTGTCATCGGGTGGGCGAGCCTGGGCTTGTGGGCTCATCCTGGGTCAGCACCCACTCCGAGTGCGTTGCTTTCTCCTCCTTCAGGACAGGCAGCCCCCGATAAGGTCTGGGTTTCCACCCCCAGGTCTCCCACGACAGTCGCTGCAGGGGAGAGGCCTTCGGTCCAGCAGGCTGCTGGTGATGCCCACCTGTTTGGGTGCCCCGAGCAGGTCCATCTGGGTGCTGGGCAGGCTGATGGAGGCTGGTGTCTATCTAGTCGTAGGGTCAGAGCTTCAGCAAAGCAGTCCACCTGAGCTGGCCAGCAGCGGGTGGGGCCGGAGGCTGAGTGAGGTGGTGCAAGTCTTTGGAGCATAATGAGGCTAAGCTAGGAAGCTTCGGTAGGTCGTCAACATGGAAGGACTGGGAAGTGAGAAAAGTATCAACATCCTAGTAGAAATGGGAGGTGTGAGAGTGCTGAGAAGGAGGTGAGGACTAGCCACAAACCACGCATGGCTATCCTTGGCCACCCATGCGCGCCATCAGCTGGGAGGTCTGCAGACGAGGTGACTCCGAAGGGCAGGGCTGGGAGGACAGCGTGTACAAACGGGCTGCGTTCCTCCATCTGCAGCTCTGGCCTGCCTGCCTCATGTTTTCTGTTCTGAGTAAATCACTGGAAAATTATGGGATTCTGCCTTATAATACTGTGCTTTAAAACGTCACAAAAGTAATGTCTAGGGCTTGTTCATAACAAGCCTGTGGTCTCCTGTCATCTTCAGAGCAAAAACAATATCCTTTGAGGTTTCTAAAAAGTTGCTTTCCTACTTTTAGCACTACTACTAATCATCAGAGCACTCAGACCTTTCCTCCCGCTCACCTGGCAGTGATGTGGGACCCCGGTGGGCCTAGTTGCCCAGATTTCGGTGGTACATCCGGAACCCCAGGTGTCTGAGCATCTGAAGTGGACCAAAGCCCTGGATGTCACATGAGGCCTGAGCTGTGGTCTCCTTCCTCTACCCCAGTGAGAGACGAGCCAGCCTGTGCCCACCTGGCAGTCAACAGAGCCTAAATTCCAGCCCGCTCTCCTAGGACCCGCCGCCTCCCCTTCCTTTGGGCTGGCCCTGGTTTCAGAGGCTTGTACTTAGTTCTAGGAATGATTTGTCTACCAACGACCTAGTCTGTATCCACCCAGAAATCTCAACACTGCATTTTAATCTCCTAGCTAGGCTGGTTCTTTTCAATCGCTATTTGGGATAACTAACTTGAACTTCGGGCTTCTCTTGCCTTCTCCTCAACTGCTTCCTCCTGCTCCTTTCTCCCCCATCTTGCACCTCCTTCTAGGTTGCATGAGCTTCCCCAGCTTCTGCTAGGCTGGTTCTAGATCAGCAGCAGTTCGGGTCGTGGCCCCCAGCATGCCCTGGGCCAGGGCCTTTCATCACACGGCACTAGCAACTTCTGCCAGAGTTCCTGCCTAAACTCTTCCACAGCCAACACCTCTGTTAATAAAATGGTTACATCTCAGAGTCCATTTGCTGACAGTAATACCATTTTCACAGCCCCTTAGAGTTTGACACACACTGTCTACCCTGACGTGCATTAAATGCCTGTGAAATAGGTAGGTCCAATATTATGTCAGTTCTTAGGAGAAGAAGCTGAAGGTCTGAAGTATCTGCTCTTGGAAATATGGACATAAAGGTACTTGGCTGAGATAACATTAGTGACCTGTTCAATGGGTGCTCTTTCCGCTAACTCATGCTGCCAGCCCTGTGATACAGGGTCACACAAGAACGTTAGCTTAGGTCCTTGATCGAGAAGCTGGGAATGAATATTGAATATTCAGTCATTCAATAGCTGTTGACTGAGTACCCACGATGTACCAGGCACTCTTCTAGACTCCTAGGACACACCAGTCAACAAACAAAACAAAAACCCTTGTGCTCACAGCACTTGCATTTGGGGGTCTGTTCATTAGGGGTGCTGGATCGTTAGCCCTGAGTTCAGACATGACTCGGCCTCTAGTTTAACCTCTCCAATGGAGGTAACCATATTGGTCCCTATGTCTGGCTTTGGACCTGTGATTCTGTGGCTCACCCCCTGAGGATCGCTTTCATCAGGGGCTGACAGTCTGCATGGGAGCTCCCTGGCTGGTTCACAGCAGCAAATCTGGGCCACACTATAGAAATTCAGCTCCGAGAGAAAGCCAGAAATAACATGATTTCTTCTCAGTGCAGATGTACAAGTTGGGGGGTGCAATAGCTAGGGCATCTCTCTCTCTCTCTCTTTTAAGATTTTACTTATTATTTTTAGAGAGAGGGGAAGGGAAGGAGGCAGAGAGGGAGAGAGACATCAATGTATGGTTGCCTTTCACCTGCCTCCAGCTACAGACCTGGCTGGAGACCTGGCTTGCAGCCTGGTTATGTGCCCTGGCTGGGAATGGAACCAGAGACCTTTGGGTTCGGGTTCGCAGGCTGGTGCCTTATCCACTGAGCCACCAGCCAGGGCCTAGGGTATCTCTTAATGTCAGTATTTCAAGTGAGGCTGAAGGGTGACATTGAACAACAGCAGCTCTATGATGTTGTTTGAGTTTCAGTGGTTTCACAAAAACAATTTCACTGATGAAAAGTATTTTAGAGGAAAAGCACAAAACCTAGTCTGGGCTGAAAATACAGCATTTTGTGGTGCATATGGAGCTTCTGCACAGAAAGTAATATGTAGTTGATTTGATTCACAAAAAAATAAGCCTTAAAGATCTGTTATAGGCTATAATTATGTTGGAATTTTTTTTGCATGATGGAAGCATGAAAACTCAACTCTGTGCTGTCAGAAATGCTTTCTTTCATTGCTGTTTTTCCCTTTCTAATCTTCCTTAAAGTATTGGTGTGAATTAAACTCACAGAGGAGGAAACCAGCGAACACCTTCCATAATGCAGTTATGAAAATAGGGGGACAGTTGTTATTACTCCCATCTGCGGCACCAGATGTTTGCACACCGGTGTGGGAGGGAGCGGCAGCGTTCCTGACCCCAACCCAAGACCGGGGTAAATGTGTTTGAAATGTCCTCTTTCCTGCTCCAAGCTTGTAAGTGTAAGTGAGTAAGAGCAAAAACAAAAATAATAATACCTCTAATCTGCTAAGAAGGCCTGAAAAATCACCTCAGGGTGCAGTGGCTTCATTGGAGTCTGGTTGTACTTACTGATTATCCCACAGAAGAAGGGCAGTGGCTAGTGCCAGGCAGGCCTTCCTCATTTTAATAAAATGACACCCTATCTGGCTACTGCCCAAAGTGGGGAATTCAGCACAGCACATGTCCTGTACAGAACTTTGATCCTGAAATGTCAGAAGTAATCTAAGTTTCCTTTATCCATATATCTGCAGGGTCAAGAATGGGCAATATAACAAAACTGAAAATAGCCTTAATCAGTTGTAATATTTCTTTGCCATTGTTTAAAGCCAGATAATCCACCCATTTATCATCTTAACCCAGAGTCTCAAGGAAGCATCCTCCTCTGGGATGGGGCCTGAGCCCATCACCTTGTCCATAATTATCAGAGAGTGCAGCTCCATTTTCAGTGTCTGATGAGAGGCAGTAGGGAAATGAAATGTCTAGCAGAGTGCTGAGCTTCTGCGATCAACCTCTGCACTTCAAGAACTTTCTTTTTACATATAAAACATTTGAGAAAGGCCCATGATAATATATGTGCAATTTGATCAGCCTATATGATGGTTAGTTTTGCAAAGTTCAGAAAAAAACATATAGTAATTGTCTTGACCTCCAATGGCACGAGACAGTTCTCATGACAGTCTGATGACAAGGATATGAGGCCGGAGCTTTTGTGCAGTAAAGATCATGCATTTGCTTAACTCTGTTGACAGTAAAACATAGACTTCAGCTTATTCTGCAGCTCTTTGTTGAAACTGTAGTTTTATGTCTTTCTTTTCTATGACCAAACAAGATTATAGGTATGATGTGCTGAGCAAACACCCTGAAAATCTTTGAGATAATTGAACTTGAAGGAAACATAAATAAATTAAAAGAGAATTTGTATCATATCAGGGTTAATAAATTACTTAATGTTGCATTTATAACCAGACACTAGTGGACTTCCCCTTCTCTGTTCAGTCATATGCAGCCTACGTAGAAATTTTTGATGCAAATCGTTTTTATAAATACTAGGTAGATTGTATGAATGAGCCCTGGAATAAGTAATTTTGTAAGGTGGAGAGTTTATTTCCATTGTAAGAAATGTACCTGTTTTGGAAGTTTGGACTTTTCCTAGAATGGCCTAAATATATCACAGAGCTTCAATACTCTACTTCCTGAACGTATAATCAACAGTTAAACAGGGATGCAAGAAAAGGTGAAGATATCCTTGTATCCTTGATGAATGATGGAGAGATAAATTACAGATTGCTCTAAATCCTTTCTCACCCAAAGGTTTGGTAATAAAGTTTGATTAAAGGCCAATGTTTATGCCCTTGCTGGTGGCTCAGTGGATGGGCACTGGCCTGCAAACCCAAAGGTTGCTGGTTCAATTCCCAGTCAGGGCACATAACCAGGTTGCAAGCCAGGTTTCCAGCCAGGTCTCCAACCAGGTCCGTAGCTGGAAGCAGGTGAAAGGCAACCATACATAGGTTGATGCTTCTTTCCCTTTCTTCTGCCCTCCCTGCCCTTCCTCTGAAAATAATGAATAAAAAATCTTTTTTAAAAAGCCAATGTTTATTAAGATTTTTAAAGGACTAAATAATTCTTCGAAGCTACAATAAGGTTTTTCATCTTGTATAAATAGAATTTCTATGAACCTTTTGAATAACGTACATGCAACAGCAAGACAACTCTCTCTACCTTAGTTTTCTCATCTACAAAATGAAGAATTTAAAAATTTGCACCTAATAACTCTAAAACCATATAATTACAAATCATTCCCAGCTGGTAGGAAAAATGATGAAAAGAAAATTTGTGTGCAGGCACTTTACAATGGGCTTTGAACCTCGGAATTGAAATCTTCTCTCCCTTGTAAGTATCATCTGCGTGTGGACATGATGTCAATATCCAGAACACTAATAGGCACTGAATTATTTATAACCAAGGGGGCTTATTATTATAGCCCCTCACAGGCTCTGCCCAATGTACTGTTATTTTCATCTCACATTTACGACAGAGGTCTGTTCCTCACTTCCCTTGTGGATAGAGCCAGGAATGAGGGTATGACATCCAAGCCCTCTACTACGAAATCTGAAACACATTCTAAGAGCTGTCCTCACAGATGTCTTGGGGAGAGCTTCTAAGTGGAGCCAGGGAGGGCTCACACCGCTGGGAGAGAAGTAAAGAGAAAATCCTTGCCAAAGAGGCAGCGCAGAAAGCAAGGAAAGACCTGGTGGATTTATTGCTTGGGTGTGGGCTCTAGTTCCTTTTCTGGAAATGAGGAAACAAGAGATCCCACTGGCTCTTTGCTGGAAGTATATACTATGCAGAGGAACGGTGTGACCTTTTTGGCACTCCAAGATGCTCTGGAGTCACCTTGTATATTTCCTGCCCCAGTTCTAGAACCAGCCGTTTCTCTAAGAAGCCTTGGTTCCTTTCACTGGAGAATGAACCCAAAATCTAGGTATTGCTTCTAGCACCTCTCAGTTGTTTGGTATATATACTAAGCTATATATATATATTTTTTTCTATGTGTAATAATCTATATTTATATTAAGCTAAACACAAGTTTATACAAGTCTCCAAGTCTAATCCATTACCAAATAGATCATTCTAGTCTCTTCCCATTGCTTATCTTCCCACTGCAAAAGTGATGTTGTCTCATATATTTGTTTGGTCATGTTCTGCACTTCATGAGGTCCTGTAACCATTCTAATTGCATTGTGGGTAAAAACAAAACAAAACAAAAAAAAACCTTAAGTGGTGATATCAGAGGATTTTAATGCATTGATGGGAAGAAATTGTTGCTTCAGTGCAAAAATCCTATAGCTATGGATTGAAATCTAAAATAATTATCCTTGGTAACATTTTAGGTTGTATCGTACATTAGAGGCTGATGTCATTTCACTGGCAATGGAAAGAAATCAGAAATTACAACTCTTAGTTACTTCTCAGGGTTGCATCTCTTCCATCTCATTCACTTTTGGGGGTCTCTGTCTTGTTGGACTTACCCAGTTTGACTTACAGGAGGATTCCAATGCTCCTAGCTGTCTTGGCCTAGATATGGCCAAATCTCTGCTGTTTTGGGGTTGCCTGAGAAGAATTGAACTATTTCAAAACTACCCTCACCCCCTCCATTTCAGAGCATGTATCTCATATACCCTTGATCACAGCACAGACAACACAGTCTTCAAAGCAGTGCATCTCAGACTCTAATGTGTGCAAGGATTCCTCAGGAACATGTTGAAATGCAGATTCTCACTCCCAGGGCCTGGGTGGGGCCTCCAGGTGAGGTTGATGCTGCTGGTCCATGGACCACATGTTGAATAGCAGACTGTGTTTTAGGCCTAGAGGATGCTAGACTACCTGACTTGGTCTCCTAGCCTGAGACAATGTCAAGTCAGGGACATTGAACTTCTGGTGGGATTCTAGTCCCTTCCAGAAGTTTCTTCTAAGTGTCAGTTCCAGATGTAAGCCCAAAGGCGCCACCCCCTTACCCTGGGTTGTTCTGAAGCTCTGTCTTTTGCAAGAGTGGCCATGATGAGCATCCTCCAACATAGGAGGGGTCCCTCTTCAGGTTCTTCTCCTGACCTGGGTTGACCTGCACTGCCTTTGCCAAAACCCCCTACAGCCTGGCTGGTCTGGTCTCGGGAAGCCTAACCTGTGTCTGGTCTATTTCAGTTTTTGTTGTTGTTGTTATTGTTTGTTTGTTTGAGTCATTTCATAAGATCCGCCTTAAGTTCCATTCTTCACTTGTAAGGACGATTTCAGACCTGAAGTCAATCATGCCACCAGTCTTGTGGTCTCCTTACTGCCATTGCCTTAGTCATAGCCACCAGAATGTCCCAGCTGAATGTTGAATTTCTTAACTCATATGTCCACACCACTTTGCCCTTCTTCAATCGGTAGTTCAAATGATATTTTTGAAATATGAATCCAATGACCTCTCTCTCTTCTGTCCACAAAAGCAGGCTACTTCCCCAGTCAGTGTTTGTGCTGGAAAATGAGTTTTCCTGACCCACTTTGCCTGCCTCAGCTTTGTGGAGGCGGCATCAGCTCTAATTTTTATCCCCTACAGCCCAGTGTCCCATCTCTCAGCAAGTTACTGAGATCAATAACTTATAGAAGAGCAACCATAGCACAGCTCACTGGTTTACACAGTTTCTTCTTCAATTCCAGCAACTGAAGGTTTTCCATTCTCATGAATTCTACTCTGCAGTACCAAGGACTTCTGATTGTGAATCTAGCACATCCCGGTGTTTTACAGGGGTGGTTTTAGGTTGCTTATTTCTGCATTGGGCCAAAGCTACCTCACTCTCTGCACTCACGCCTCCAGACCAGTGTTCATTTCATTGTTAGGGTTTATAATGCTGTTCTTCATATCCAGGAGAACATACCCTGCCTACTCTAACTTCAGATCATAAGGAAAGGCCCATTGAATAAGAAACATTCTAATTCTTTTGATAAAGTAACTCTTCTTGTGTTTCCACAGTGCCTTATATTCTTCTTCTTCTTTAAAGATTTTATTTATTTATTTTTAGGAAGAGGAAAGGGAAGGCAAACATCAATGGGTGAGAGAAACATAGATTAGTTGCGTGTTGTGCGCCACCAACTGGGGACCTGGCCTGCAACCCAGGCATGTGCCCTGATGGGGAGTCGAACCAACAGCCTTTGGTTCATAAGCCAGCACTCATCCTCTGAGCCACACCAGCCAGGGTGCCCTGTATTCTTTAATAGCACTTACCACGATGATACCTAGTCAGGCCAATTGCTTGATGGGAAGGCAGAGGCCACACTAGTCTCATTCTACACTCTACAGAGTCCCTAGCACAACGCGAGGAAATGACAGTCAGCATCCCCAGAGTGAGCTGTTTCTGTATGCCTCCCCACAACTCCATCGGCACCCCTATTTTACAGGTGAAGAAATTGAGGGATGAAGAAAGATTAAGTAAATTGCTGAAGTGCATGAAGCAGATCTGAAGTTAAATCTAAGCAGTCTGGCTCCAGAACCTACTGTTTTGACCTCTATTGTGTCATAGATGGTTGTTGCTCCATACATTTTTGTGGAATTTCCTCCCTGAGAGCCCATGAGCTCCTGTGCTCCCTGCTGGAGCCAGCCCACAATGTTGCATTGCTTCATTTTTCACCGTAGGACACCTGCATGCACCTTTCTATGTGCACTGTCTGCTGCTCATGTGTATGGCAGGGATAGTCGGGCAGCCCTGACCTGGGTCACCCCACTGGTCTGATTCCTTCCCCAGGTTCCCTCAGAGCACTCACTCAAGTGACACATAGAAGAGACCTGTCATAACTCTATAGCTATTGATGAAGACAGATTCTAATTCAATATGTCCGGAGTGAGGCCTGAGATTCTGCATTTCTAATCATTCCCCAAATCGTGCCGATGTTGCTGGTCTATAGATGGATTTTGAGGGTTCAGGAGCTACAGCCTCATAATCTGCTCTCTGAGATTTCATGCCCTGCTTTGTTACGTGCAGCTAATACCATCTACCTTGTAATATTAAAAGGGGAAGGAAAGAATGTGCGTCAAATACTAGTACTGTGACTGGAATGTTAGGTGATTTTTTTTGCCTTTCTTATTTTATTTTTGTAAGCATAAGTCAATATAAAATCTGTAAAGGTCTTAAAATATACAATATTTACATTGGAAAATTAATACACAGACACAGAGCTCCTGGACCATTTTAATTAATTTATTTATTATTTATCTATTTTAAAATCTATTTTATTGATTTTGCGATTACAGTTGTCCCAATTTTCCCCCCTTGTCCCCCTCCACCCTGTACCCCTCATTCCCTCCAGCAATGCCCCCTTTAGTTCCCCCCTTAGTTCATGTCCCTGTGTCATGCATGTAAGTTCTTTGGCTTCTCCATTTCCTCCATTATTCTTATCCCCCTGTCCATTCCGTAACCACCAATGTGTACTTCTTTTACTTCTTTTCTTTTTTTTCACATCCAGACAAGCCACCATTTAATTACCACCTTCTAATTGTCAGTCTCTGAAATCAGATTAATACAAAGTTTCCTCTTCATTATTTCAAAATGCTTATGTTAATTCATTTGTTTAAAGAATTACTTTTTAAAGTAATATCATTGGCAATATGACCAAACACATGCACAACTACATTTACACACATACGTATTTTTGTAAATATTGCACTAGAAAAAATATTTCTACTCCTGTGACCATGTCTAATAACATAATTTAGTTAATGACTTTCAAAAAATTTCTATTAGAAATATTTTGGTCTAATTTCATTTCTTGTCCCTGAAAAAATATATCATCCTATAATTATTCTTCCCAGGTTCTTGGACCATTTTTAAAACAGGAATCCAATCAATGCACTTAAAATATTCATCTAACATTATGTAGTATATATTTAAAAAGTAGTCATCTTTACCCTTTTGAAACTTACATTCACCCTCTAACCACATAACCTCCAGATAGTTTCTGTCTAACTATTAAAAGCTGATGATAAATCACACTAAGAGGAAGTCCCTATTACTTCTGGGTTCTCACCATTACTGCAAATCCATAAATTGCCCAGAACTATAGCTTTGAAGGTTGTTAGCTCCCAAGATTCTATTATGAGTTTACACTTAATCTTTGATCCTGACATATCTTTTAGGCTTCCCATTTAATTATTTACTCAATACACTTTTAAAAGCCCTATGGGCCAGCCTTCCCCATAACTGCTGTCCTCTATTTTCAACTCCCTCCATCTGTTTATAGCCTCTTGTCTTCCTAGGGGTCCAGACTGCACCCACATGCTGGTATTCCAGGGCACCCTCCTAATGGACTCATCAGGGGACCTCTCTTGGTCTGGAACTCAGTTACTGACATTCTGATTGACACCAAGCATGAAAATCACATTACTCTGGTTGTAAAAAGCCTTCACTGGCTACCTGTAAAGTACAGGATTATGTGTAAAGTCCTAGTTATGAACTTACAAGTCTTTAAATTGACTTGGCTTTGAATACCTCAGAGACATTCTGGAACCATACACATCCCCAGTCGTTTTCCTTGTTCCCTGTCAATTGGATTAGTTCTTTTTGGCTGAAGATATTGAGCTACGGGGCATTTTTAATGCTCACTCTCTACTTATGGAATTTATTAACCATGGAGGTCAGGCTGTCTTATTCTCTGTCAGGCTTTCAGTTGAAATTTAAGAGGTATCTTTTCCAGATTGCTGATTTGGCTAAATAAGCCATAAATTGATCCCCTGTTGTTTGGTGTTTGAATCATTGCTCATCTTTGGTATTTTTAGCAACCTGCTCCAAGAGTATGTTTGACATGTCACAGTTAAATTTTATATTATTCTACCTTTCTCCCCCACATCCTGACTTGAAACACTGTCAAAGCAAGTTTACTAATTAATTGTTTTGCATGACATATTACCTTTCCCCATATGCTTCAGAAGGATATCATAAAGACATTACGTGAGAAAGTACTTGTATTGTGAAATATCAGGTCTTATATTCAATTAGGTACATATATTTCACCTTAGTCTGGTTACTATTCAATCACTCCACTGTTGAGGTACTGGAAAATTAATTGTGAATAGAATCCATGATCTATACCTCTACCCTTCTTGCTAGACACAAAGGGGTCATGGCTTTCTCTAGCAAGTTTTAATCTAGCATTCCTTGATAAGGTATAAACGTGTCAAAAGCTAACTAACAATAAAGTAGATAAGTAGCAGGTGGAGACAACAAGGGAGAATTTGGTGTAGGTTCTTACACAACTAATAGCCCAACATATGCCACTTACAACTGCAGCCCCATACTTTCTGAAAAAAATGACATTCCTCAGGTGAGTGCCATGAGGACGGAAATGTGAGAAGCTGGGTTTGAACTGAACCCATATGTGTGTATGGGAGGAGTGGGGTAGGCAAAGAAGCAGAGGTAGGGAGGTGGTAGGGTACTATACAGAGGTGGAATAATAGCAGGAAATAAAGGACTTTTTTTTTTTTTTTTTTTTAAGTTGGAGGAGAGGCATCTAAATTCAACCCAATTGGCTAGAAGATGGCCCAGGAAAGAAGGATAATGAATAAGGCTTTATTAAGCACTTAAGTTTTCAAAACAAGATGTTCTCCATTCTTTTCAATGAAGAGAAGATAGTTTTTCATTTTTTTTAGTGGCTCAAGACACTCGCTGAGGTCAGAGAGATAGGGCAAGTCATGATGGGCCATCAGTAGAGGTTCTCTGGGAAGGAAAAATATGGATACAGTTGCTGGGTGTACATTCCTGCCTGTTTGGGCCTGTTAGTTTGAGGACAGAGTTAATTAATTAGTTTGGGCTTGGGGTAGGAGGCCAGATCCAATGCTAGAACTTAATTGCTTATTTGAGAACCATCATTGCTCCAAACATTTTAAAATATAAAATCTCTCATAAATTCTCATGGGGCCTATGAATCCTATCTGGAAAGAAATGTATTCTCAGTATGACGTTAGAAGTCATAGCAGATTCAACCCAACCCAACCCAATTCTATTCCACAAGTTGTTACCAAGGCATCTGGGCCTTCAGTGGCCTCAGTACGGCTGAGGTCAGGAGGCACTGGGAGCTGGAAGCTGGGCGTAGGGTCCACTTGGGAAGGTCAGCCTACACCCAGGAGACACCTGTCCATTTTTGGAGACCAGCGCTACCAACAAACTGAGGTCAATACCAATATTGTTGCCATGTTCCCAGCTTTCAGAGGAGGACCGAGGAGCAAGAGAAAGGATTCCTTTTGAGGGAGAAATCCCTGGAGCTGGCTTGGAGGGGTAGCAAAGTCTGGCCTGTGGACCAGCAACATTGGATCATTGGGAAGCTTGATGAAAATGCAGATGCTTGGGCCCATCTTAGAGCTACCGAGTCAGGATTAGCATCTTAACAAGACCCCAGGTGATGGATAGTTACGTCACAGTTCAGGAAGCCCTGTGTGAGAAGATTCCAATTGAACTGGGCAATGGCGATAACATGGGACAAACTGACCCCTGGGAAGACGAACCTGGGCCCTTGTGGTGCCCCAGGTATGCCCAGGTACTCCCCCAACCCCTCCCTCTGGCATCTCTCGTAGACTTCAATGGGCCTGGCATGGAATATCCAAACCCTGGGTTGGTGTCCTGGGAGGGAAGAGTGCTGTCTAATCGACAGGCCCATTGGCCCTGAGCTCTGACAGACATGTTGGACTATGTGGAAGGTGAGCACCAGCTCGGGAACAGGCAAGGACTGAAAATGCCCTCTCTGGTGTGTCTCGCCCCCACACCTACTGCCTGCAGGTACGGAATGGAGCCATCGCTTTCAAGAGTTAAAAAGTGCCTAAGGAAAATACCCACCTTCCCGTTTCTGTCCTATAGGTCCGTGCTTGTCTGGTTTGAATTAGAGTGGTTCGTTACAGAGTGAGGGGCACAGACACATTTTCACAGAATTGGCAAAACCCACACCCCAGTGCCCAACGGAGGAGGCTGGACTGTGGCTTGACTTTCTACACATGAAAAGGGTTTTTCACGGTGAAAACACAGCCACAGAGATCATTTAATAATGATCACAATCTCTTTTTTCCTTCCTCCCCTTCTTTTCTTCCTTCCTTCCTTCCTTCCTTCTTTCCTTCCTCTCTCCCTCGCTCCCTCCTTCCCTTCTGTAAGCATTAAAAAATAATGTGGTTTCCATGCAAATCAAAAGCAGCTGAAAGCTTGCCAAGGCCAAGATGTAATTGAAGATGGCATTTAAGCCTTTGTGTCTCCTCTGTCTCCCAAGATATCATCATAAAATAAAAGACTTCATCAGGTAGTGTTTTCTTCATTATTCAACATCACAATCCCGAAGCGAAAAAAAGATAATTAGACATACGGCGCTGTCGACACATAGTTTATGAGGCGCTCATAGTTAATTAGTTATGGTAAAAGGTTTTTTCTATAGTCATAATTACTTTATATTTCAGAGGAAAGGAAGCAAACATACATGTATTTTATTTTACCTGGTGACAAGTTTATGAAAGTGATGCTGGTGTTTTGATGACCCTTGGGCACTTTCTTCAGACTTCCCAGGATATATGCAAAGCATCATGAAGGGGGTTTAATAGCACAGGTCTTGTTAATTTTAATCGGAGCTATACATCTGAGATCCTTACATATCATCTTATATGTATGCAAGATATCAAAATATCATCTTGGTATCCAGAATTTCTTTTATCAATGGAAGTTCCACCTACAGAATAATTCAGAGAATGGTTACAATAATTTTCTTTAAAATGTGAGACAAAACACCTTCATGAGTAATACTTTTTCTATTCTCATCTCTGAGATGAGCCAAGGAAGCAAAATTAATAACAAAAATAATCTAGTGGGAAGTGTAGCATTCTATAATTTATCTGTTTAAAATAATTTATAAAAGCTATCTCTTGTATTTTTACCAAGTGTTTCTCCTGAAGTGGATATTCAAGATCTCAAGCTAATGAAGAAATGAAAAGAACTTAAAAGTGGGAGAAATACTCTTGGTTTACATCTGTATCAGCTCCAGCCACAGCTGGGGGAGGAAGGGAATAGCTCTGTCATGTCCT
The DNA here is from genome assembly GCA_004026585.1 of Noctilio leporinus. NCBI lineage: Eukaryota > Metazoa > Chordata > Mammalia > Chiroptera > Noctilionidae > Noctilio > Noctilio leporinus. The sequence continues at coordinate 124,762 of PVIW01000115.1, forward strand.
GTACCCTCTTGGTTCTTGGAGCACAAGTTGTCTAGTCTCTTGAAATGCCAGCCCTTGAGGGAAAATTAATCAGGCCGTGCACGTCCTGCTGGTTGATCTCCCAGGATGCCACATGACAGGCATACACCTGCATGTACAACCAAGGTGTACTCCTCCACAGACCAGAACACCATTTTCCTCAATCTCAGGTCAGTGCTTTACTTACTGGGACAGAAGATGGAAACCTGAGATAGGTACCGAAGAGGGTATTGGACTGACTGATTTTCTACAGCATAATGCACAACACTAGGGTGGCCTGACCCTCACCTGGGCGATGGAGGAACCATCTAATTAGTTAGACGCATGTTATTGTCAAAGTCCTAGTTTTACTTTTAGGTAGTGGATTCACAGGTGCCTACTGCATTATTAAAAATAATAACTAATAAAAGCAGAGGTAGCAGGACTAATGATACAATAATAAGGGTGCATCAAGAAAAAAGACAAACAATAAATATCAGATTAGCACAATGCCAGACACAGTAAATGCTCAGTGAATGTTAGCTATTATTTTTACTCTGGGGACAACTCTGTGAGTAGGTACCATTATCATTCCCAGTTGACATGATATAACTCAAATTGAAGGAGGTTAAATCGCATAGCTAATATGTGGTAAAGCTAGGATCCAAACCTAGGTCCCAAACACAAGCAATTACCTCATCAGAAACGACTGTAACCACCCTGAACCGTTACCTTCCCACTTGTCTTTCCCCTTCACCAGCCATTCTGGAGGCCATGCTGGAAAATGAGATCTAAGGCTTCTGGTTCCCCGGCATTGGCCCTTGGCTGGCTCCATGCAGATCTGGAAGACCTAGGAGCCTGGACTGACTATCCTGACCTGCTTGCTTGAACTTACCCAGCTTTCAATGCCTCCCAATTTACTGCTTATTTCAAGGATGGAGGGAAAGGAGGCCCCAGTTAGCACTTTCTCCACATCCTTGCTCTCTTGGCCCACCTGACAGGTCTTTTGTGATCAAAGACAAGATTCTCACTGCTCCGGGTTTTTTTCTCTAGATACCTACCCCCTGCATGGTTTCCATTTCTAGTGTTAATAAATCAAGAAGTGGTCTCTTCATTCTCTAGCCAGGAAAACATCAGCCTTAGCATTCAGCACCTCCAGGTCCCTCTTCCACAACCTCAGGTGGACCTTTACATAGGGTTCAAAGTGAATAAATGCAGTTCTAGTGTGTGCTGATACATTACCTATAAGGCTATCTCTTTAGGTGGGAATTATGTTAATTCACTATGGTTTTTATAGCCAAACAGAACAAAACTCTATTTAGAAAGACCAAATAAATTATATTTTATTCGGGGCATGTAGAGGTCCTGAATAAAGGAGATCAAATAGTTTACTGTATTGTCACTAACGTGATTCATAGCCTGTATCCATTTTCCACCCTAAATCTAAACCTATAAGATGTGCCCTGGTAAAAAAAAAAAAAAAAGCCATCTTTAATCCTATTTCCTTGAGATGATTAAGACAATATTTACTATTTCTATGTGTTTTTAATGGGAATAGTTGTAGCTGTAATTCTAATAACTAATAATTAGTCTTTAGGAAAGAAATTTAGAGTGACAAAATAATGCTTGGAACTAATTTCCTTTTGTCCTTCTTAGAGGAATAAAAGGTAAAAGTTTTAATATATTCAAGGTGAACGATTTCTAAAACTGGTAATAGTTCAGGTCCAATAAACATCTTTAGATGACTGATGTAGAACATTTTAATAGTTTAAACTCCTGAATAAATAATTCTCAATTAAGCATGTTCATTATTCTTAATTAATTATGCTAATTCACACTAATTACTAATGTAATTACAAAATTGCAGATTAACCTGGAAATTTGGAAGCGCTGCATTTCTGCTAACTAAACAGGAATAAATTATGTAGGCAGGAGCAGAAGCAGGGTTCTTATTTTGCCTGGCTAGATTGAGGCCTACAAAGTACAATATAATCTGGGAACATCTGACTTCAGCATCTAATTCACTTGCAAGACTGTGGGATCAACTCTCTCTCCGTTTCACTTCCACATGTGTCCTTTGCTTTCAACATTCTTTACATTTTCTAAAGCTGTGCTTAACAATGAAGAGATCATTTCTAGCCACAAATGTAAAAAAAAAAAAAAAAGGCCAGGACCTTCTAGAACATTTTGTCAGTGTCTGCCAAGGCTGCCGGAAAGCCACAGAATTGCTAGACCTGTTGAGTATGTAAGGGGACTAAGAAAGCAGCTGTCATCTTTGTTTGCAGAACCCAACCTAAGAATTCCACGGGACATGCTCAGTGGCTTGAATTACAGAATCCATACCTTGCTGAGGCTCGAACAGATGTATGGGAAATTGGGGTGGGTTCCAAAGTAATAGCAAGAGCGAGGCTGTTTGAGATAGTAAGGAATATCAGTCCTTAACTGTTCATCAGAAACAAGGACAACAAGACTGGATTTAATGAGTTGCTTCACTTTGCACATTAAATGTTATTTACAGGGTGGAAGGGGGTGTGGTTCTCTATGACTTACTGACATCCATCCTTGGAGTCAATTAGTAGCCATTGTGCGTGCACGTGTGTGTGTGTGAGCATTCCCCTGTTCCAGGTTCTAGATCTTGAGTATACAAAGATGAAAAGGTGAAACTGCAGCCTGTAAGGAGCTCTCACCCAAGCAGAAGAGATGTTTCATAGTTTTCTCGGTAGAAAAGCACAGCCTAAAGAACATAAGTTATCAGTGAGGGGGAGGGGAGACCCACCTCTGGGAGAATACAACTCACTGAGCAACAATTCCCAACTCTTAGTTCATAGGCTGACCTAGCCTCAACTCATGGACAGAGTATTTCAGGGGTTTGCACACGGTGGAATAATTCATCTCATTCCCAAGCTGCAAGGAAAGGATCATCCTTGCTTCTTTTGCCTCTAGTCTTGAGAAGCGCTATTTCTCAGAGGACTGGTAGGGAAGAATCCACTGGAATTTGATATAATCCTTATTTCCCTTCCTAAAGGCTTGTGGCCTATCGCAGGTCCTGAACCCACTCTTAACTCCTTGTGACACGAACCGTCTTCTTCTGAAGTGGAGCACACATGGCCCTGGAATGCCATGAAGAATAACAACCAAATGCTTCTCAGGCACTTTAACCGCCAGAATTGAAATTTGCCACATTAAAGCCACGTATTGTTATTCATGACAGGAATTGCCAACATGCTAAGAACAAAGGAACTCCCCAAGCACTTATCATTCATCTTGTGCTGTTTAATCCACTATGTTTTTCCTTCGCAGCAAAGCCTATCTTGTTGTAAATTATAAACTGTAAATTACTTACTTAAAATCTTACAATTGTTTATTTGAGTAAACCATGAGGTATATTTTAGACACAATTTAAAAAGCCGCCAAATGAACTATAATTCATGTACTATTAACATCCAAATAAGAGCTATAAACCATAAGAAGAAAATGAGTCATGGTTGTATCATGAGAATTAACTTCAAAGAAATATTAAATAATTAAATATTATTTTCAGTACATTGAGATGAACTCTTACTTGCAATTCGACCACTCTATTTATGGTAGAAAGCACAAAAACACACGGTTAATCCCGACCTGGTATCTATTAACATTAATCTAGATTAGTGTCTCCCAACCCTAGTTTGTTTCACTCCAGGGCATTTCAAACTCCCTCAAGAGATGTTATGAAATTCTTCCAAATTCCCAAAACAAAATTAATTTTAATTTGCATTAATATTAAAAATAAATGTGCACCACCTGGCAGATTAGGGGAAAGAAAATACTAGAAAAGTCCAACTAATAATTTAGAAAAACCTTCCAACTCATTAGCCAAGTGGGGGATTTAGATAACACTTTTTAAGTCACAAATTCTTAGTAAATAGGAATGTAGTTTGGAAACTCAGAAAAATATTAGTCAGTGGTAAATCCTCAAATTTGTATTGAGGTCTCCTGATGAAACACTTCTCTTTACAATGAGCTGATTCTATTTCAAAAACATTCACAGATGTCCTTGCGCTCTCCCAGTTGAGATAAAGGACCCTGGTTTACTCCTGGGTACTGCTTCATGGTTCACAACACAATTCTATAGGTAACCTCCAGCTGGTCACTAATACTGGTAACTCATCTGGCCAGGGGAAAGGCTATTTCAGCGAGGGGCACCTGGGGAGGGGGAAGAATAGTGACTTGGCTGTTACTTCTCCAGCTCCAGCACCATATGCAGAAGCTGAGTAATGCATGAACTTGGCCTCACTCTGTCCCACTCCCAAATAAAGCAGCAGGAGGGATAGCCAGGAATCAGTGTAGAGGGGATAAAAGAAAATGGTTCAACATGAATTGCGTTTTAAGTAAATGGTGTGGGTAGTGGTCACTGGGGGCAACTGCATGAGTAAGGCAGGCAGGCCCCATGGTTAGAAACTGATGAAAAGTTCTGATGGGAGCAGTTTGAAATAACCCCTACTGGTGAAGAGACCCAAAAAGAGATCCAGGAAGAGGCTCACTCATTCTTTAAAAAAGACCAACTCTCACACACAAATGAAAAACAAAGATGTTGTGCTTGTTATAATACTCAGGGTATGAAAAAGTATCTTTTTTAATCAAAAGTGCATCCCGCCCTGGCTGGTGGCTCAGTGGATAGGCACCGGTCTGTGAACTCAAAGGTTGCTGGTTCGATTCCCAGCCAGGTCCGTAGCTGGAGGCAGGTGAAAGGCAACCACACATTGATGTTTCTCTCCCTCTCTGCTCCTCTCTCTTCCCCTCTCTCTAAAAATAAAAAATAAAATCTTAAAAACAAGAAGTGCATCCCCATTTGTGATAATAGGGACCCATCTCACATTCTGATTATAACGCTTCTTCAGAGGAAGGCAACTGAAATACTGTTTAGACAGTCGTAATGCTTTGATCATGAATACAGTTTTTAGTTATACCTAATATTGAATGAATTTATTGAGGGCATCATTAGACGAAGCAAAATGCTAAGAAAGCTATGAATAGTTTGAGAAATGTGGTTCACACAGGGAATGTTAAATCTACTGAGGAACTCTACCAGACGTGCATTTAACTCATCGACCCTAGTATTAATAAAATGCACAGCTTCTCGCATAATTAGGTTACCCTCTGAGCCTCTTCCTGCGAATGGCAGACAGGCAGATGTAAACAGACGTACAAACGAGGCCCTTGTACGATGGCCAAGAATCATAAAATGAATTCTCATTAGCAGTTAGTTGTTTATGCAACAATTTTTGGAAAACTTTAGCAGTTTACGGTCCTGGCCTTCAGAAAGTGACTATTGAGTGGGATAGAACTATACCAACATGTCATATGAACACACTCTAGCAAGGTCTGCAGGAGAGGTACACACACGGAATCCAGGAGCTCAGGGAAGTGAGTGGCAACCTCTTCCTAGGGGGATAGGAAAACTGCCTCACAGGACATAGCATCTAGTCTCCCAAAGAGGAGCAGGACTTAGCAAGTTTAAGAGAAGGGTGTCAGGTTAGCGGCAAGAGCTGATGAAAAGGCTTGAAATGTATAAAAAGGCAAAGGTGTTGTCCAGGGAAGAGTGGCCTGGGTGGTGTGCCCAGGTAGTGAATGAGCAGAGACTAGAATGAGAATGGAAAGGGCAGCTGTACAGGACGACAGGAGGGTAGATGTAAAACGGTAAACAACCACTCAACATACAACCGCCTCCAGGAAAGCAGCATTGGTCTTGGCAGTCATTTCAGCCTTGCACATGTGCCCAACTCCGAATCTCTAGTGGGTGCTTTATTCAAGAGAACACCAAGCCAATGATAGAAATCAATGAGCAAACATATTTTTCTCTTCTAAAAATATGCTTCAGTTAGTTTGCTGGAACACACTGATTTTATAGTAAACTCATGGTGGTGGTTGTAATATTTGAAAATATTTACCAGAAAAATCTAGAAATGATTTATGTCGTGATTATTAAGAATTGCCAGGGCCCTGGCTGGTGGCTCAGTGGATATGGCACTGACCTGCGAACCCAAAGATTGCTGGCTCAATTCCCAGCCGGGGCACATAACCAGGTCTCCAGCCAGGTCTCCAGCCAGGTCTCCAGCCAGATTCGTAGCTGGAGGCAGGTGAAAGGCAACCATAGATTGATATTTCTCTCCCTCTCTGCCTCCTTCCCTTCCCCTCTCTCTAAAAATAATAGATAAAATCGTTTTAAAAAGAGAGAATGTTTTTTAAAAGGAAGAAAAGAATTGCCAGAGTTCCACAATTCTATTTGAAAATTGTAACACTTCATGTACACAAGCTTAATGAGACCACAACCCACATGTACAACTGAACACTTGTAATTGATACCAAATTTTCACCTCCCGTGTTTCCTCTGGCTATAATCTTCCCGACTATCCTGAGAAGCTGCTGGGAAGTATGCCTATCATGAAAATTGCTCAATTTTCAAAATGATCTATGAATCATAATGGGAGTCTTGGTAGTTAAGTGTCTACAATAACAGAAAAATGCCTCCCAGCCCTTAAACAGGTGGTAGAAAGAAGTCAAAAACAACTCTTACAATGGTCTTTTTTCATCCATTTAAATCCCCATCTATCAGACAGCATTAGACGAAATAATTTAAAAAAATAGAGCATGGCTATAAGATATATATATATATATAAGGGGACTATATATAGTATAGGATAATAATAATATGATAAGGAGAGAGAGGCAGTGAAGCCAGACTACCCGGGTTAAAATCCTGTATCCATCATTGAAGTAGCTACACAGTCAGGCCAGTTACTTAACCTCTCTGTGCGTCACTTGCTATGAACATTTGTGCACCAACACTACCTACTCCACACGGTTACTCATGCGTGTTCTGAGTATCTTGGCTTTTCCAGATCCTCCTCCAGCCTTTCTCCACCCTGCTTCTGTACCCTGGGAGGCTGGCCACAGGCAACAGTGAGTTATTTGCCCTCTGGCTTTCTGTCCCGTTTGGCTAATGCCAGGCACTTGTCATGAAAAAGCAGGAGGAAGAAGAATGAGGTTGGGGTATTTATTTCCTTTGTCCCCTCTCTGCCGGATTGCCATGGTTGTCACCACCCTCAGCTCTCTGCTGTGCCTCTAGCCATGCTCTGTGCCTGCCTTAGGCTCCCTGCTGCCTTAGCTACGGTGTTGCAAAAAACCCAGCTCTGCCGTTTTCTCAATTCCACTCACACCTTTGCAAATATTCCTTTTATTCAATTCACTTCAATTTATCCAATTTGAGCATGCCATCTGTTTCCTGCCAGAATCCCGACTAATAGAATGAGTTTCTCTTTGTAAAACACTTGGAATAATAGCTGGCATATGTAAGTACTATGTAAGTATTTGATAGATAAATAAAGTAAATGAGATTTGGAAATGTTTGTAGTCAATTTAAGCGTATCCTTCTGCGTCTTGCCATCGAAAGCAAAAATCTTCAGAAACATTTCCCAAATAAAAGCTGTTTTCTTCAGTGCACTTTGTGTGTATGAAGTAACCATCATTTTATTTCTAATCATGTTTGTAGCACGGTGGTTTCGAAAAGCATGAGTAAAATATTATTAAAGTTGTTTTTGATTCAATGTGAACGTGTGGGGAATTTTTGTAACTATATTCATTATCAATACATGGAGTTTTTTCCACCTTTTTTCCACCTTTGTTGTCCCTTCTCTATCTATCTATATACCTTTTATCACATGTATGATATTGTCTCCTTTGATGCTTTAACATAATTTGGAATATAAACACCTATATTTTTTATTCAACTCGTCAAATGTAATGGTATTTTACAGCTTCGAAAATTACAAACATCTGATAAAAACAATAGTTCATTACTTCGTTGAACGAAAGACAAGATTTTGCATGTTGGATTCCACCATCATTTCTAAATCTATGGATCTGAGATCCACCACCCCTATTTTATTCTAAAGTATTTACTTATTTTGTGTACTGTTTTTTTAAGTCACTGAAGCCAGATAGGCACAAAGCCTTCTAGGTTGAGCTCTAATCTAATTATTGCTGTATTGACAAGTGGTTACCCTATATTCCTCTTTGCAGGAGCATCTGCACTCAATATTTTAAAATTCTAATTCATTTCCAAATATTCTGGAGCATGGCTTCAAGCTAGTTGCAAAAAAGAAAGAGCCTGAGACTTTGCAAACCTGAGATTATCCTTTCGTTCGCTTTTGTACCTGGGTAACAACATGACTAAGTGAAGTATCCTAAAGTCTCAAAGTCTTTTTCCAAGGGTTCTATAGATTTACTCCAGCAACGTATAATGATTCTTATAGTCCAGAAATATAAAGATGGTCTGATGTTTACCATTTTGAAATTAAGCAAAGTTGCTGGCTAGAACACCGTCATACAAAGGTCAATAGTGTTTCTGTATTCCAGTGACAAACACTTGGAAAAATATAATTTCTCTAAAAAAAACCCCCCTATTATTCATAAAAAAACCAAATGTATAAGATATTTAGAAATAAATTTACCAAAAATTATGAAACTCTATGGAAATAGATTAAAGAAGATGTAAATAAACAGACAGGTAGGTATACTACACTCATGGATTGGAAGACTTGGTATGATATCGATGTCAACTCTCCTTGGACTCTATGCACCAAGGACGGGGATGGTTAGTCAGCTACATGGAAAAAATGGTTTCCTGTCTCACACTACACCCAATAAAGTAAAAATAAAAGATAATATATGAATTTTCTAATGATAGGGAAGCATTTCTCTTTTTTTATGGATTTTATTTTTACTTATGTTTAGAGACTTAGGGAAGAGAAGGAGAAAGAGAGTGAAGAAAACGTTGATATGAGAAACAAAGACTGGTTGCCTCCCATTTGTGCACTGACCAGGGACCAAACCCGCAATTTCGGCCTGTACCCCAACCCAGAATCAACCCACTGACAGCTTGTGTTTTGGAATGATGCCCACCCAACTGACCCGCACTGGTCAGGGCAGGAAGCATTTCTTAAGTAAAATATGAAACTCACAAACCACATAGAAAAATTATTAATTTGACTACATCAATAAAATGAAAGACTTTTGCTTGTCAAGAGGCATTTGCAAAACATCTGACAAGGGTGATGTATAACTTAATAAGAAAAAAGACACAATCTAAGAGAAAAATAGGCAAAAGACAGCTACAGACATTTCATAGAAAAGGAAATATGAATGTCTAAAAATAAATAAAGACAGTCCATTTCACTAGATATAAGGAAGACTAAAATAAGACCATAGTAGGTACCATTTTGTACAAACTGGATAGGCTGAAAAGTTAAAAATTCTGAGAATGTGAAGTGTCGGTAAGGATAGATGTTAAACAGTAAAATGCATATAATGATGGTGGGAGTATAAGTGGGTACAACCACTTTAGACAGGCATGTAATGTTACCCAATGAAGGGGTAAGCACCCTTCTCTGATGCAGTTCTCTGGTAGTGCTTCTCAAGTTGGACTGTGCATCAGAATCTCCTAGAGAGCCCCTTAAAACAGATTGCTGTCCCCATCCTTAGAGTTTCTAATTCAGTGGCTCCCAGGTGGTGCTGAGGCTGCTGGTACAGGACCACACTTTGAGAAAAATTGCTCTGGAGAAACTCTTAAACACAGGTATGGACAAGCATGTTCACCGAAGCATTTTGGAGTAATGACAAAAAAACTATGACCACCCAAATGTATATAAAAGAGAGAATGAAAAAGTAAATGGAAATATGTTTATTAAATATGGTAGAGCAGTGCAAATGAATGCACAGCACTAGGTATATGTCTCAGCCTGAGTAAATATCAAAAAATACAATGTGTAAAAATAAAAGTTACAGAAGAAAGCGTATAGCATAAGACAATTTATTTAGAGTTCAAAAGCATGCAAAAATTAAACTATGTATTACTGTACAGCATGTGTACTTACATTAAAAAGTCAAGGTAATGATATAACTCAATATTGTGGGTATTTTTGGGAGTGTGTATAAACACATTCAAAGAAAGGCATAGGGTAGAGTTTAAGAGTATTTGCTAAGGCTTATTTCTTAAATTATTTCTTGATATATGAATGATTTCAAAGTAAATTAAAAGTAATGATTATATCACATTTTTAAAGAAACTCAACTTTCACATTCTCTTTGAACCTAGATATCATAGCTGACTTAAAATCCCTGTCTGCTAGTTCAAGCCACTGGGTTGTTTCATTGTCAAGTCTCCATCGATTGACTTTGGCTCACTTTTTCTTTCTTTGTTTATGTGCTTAGTATTTCAGTGGTGTCCAAGAAATTGTGAATATGCTGTAAAGCCTCTAGATTCTGTTGTGTTCCTCTGAAGAGCACTGGTATTTTTAAAGGCAGCCAGCAACTTAACTGACCTCAACCTCCACACACTCTCCTTTGCGGTGAGAAATTAATAAAATTTTCTGTCCAGTTTCTTTAGCCTTTGCATCAGCAAATATTTACAGTTGGGGATGTCAGCAGTGGTATGTGCCCAGTTTATACACAGTAACACATTGCTGCACCTCTTTAGTTCTCTTCTTTCCTAGGGTCCCCTCTCATTTCCCAGTTATCGTAATCACCTTGAACGCTCTCTCCTGGTGCTTCATGCCAGTAAGACTGCAGGTTTTCTATACAAGTTTGAGCCACTCTCATTTGGCCCGGGTTGGATGCTGCTTCCCACAAAAGGCAGTAACAATGGGAAATGAGCCCACTGCCATTCTCTTCTTCCAAATGCAGACTCCACTCCTGTATTTGCCTGTTTACTTACTCCGTAGTACCTTTGAACAGCTGCTTTTTATATTATGCACAGAATTTATAGCTTTTATGTGCAGGAGGATTACCAGAAGCCAGAAGCCCATTCCATTCCTTTTTTGAGCTTGTTTGTATGTTTTTTTCTTCTTTGCTATTTATCACTTCCCCTCCCCTCCGGGCCCCAGGGCAGCTCTTCTGGGCCCAGAGTCTCACAGTCCCCCCTGAAACGATTCCAGCATGTCTCATCTCTCTAATCACAGAAGCTCAAACCAAGTCCAAGGGGCCAGATGGGACAAGGATATTAATGACCCTGTCTTAGACCACACTTCAGCATTTCTTCAAAGCAGCCGTCTATAGGCCTGAAGCCATGTTTTCAACTCAGCAAATATTTACTGAGTGTCTACAAGGTACAAGGCTTTGTTGTGGGCCTTTTGGATACACTGATAAACAAAACAGTCAAATATCCTGCCCTCAGGGAAGTAACATTATGAAGAGGGACGGGCAATGAATAATAGACAATAAATAAGCATAATAGGCTAGAAGGCAGTAATTGGCCACCTTTGTTCTCATTCCCAAAGCAGTTTGGGCTTTTGGAATCATAATTGTTCCAACATCTTTGTTTCCCTTAACTTGACTGACTTGAGTTGTTTTCTCAGAACTAGGAAACAGGCAGTGAGTGAGTCCTGGAGGGAAAACAAGGACTTGAGGTTCGGCCGCTGCAGTGACTGAGTTTTACCACTGGGTGGGAAGAAATGAGAGGAGCTGAAGAGGAAGTATAAAGGGGTAGATGACAAAGGAAAAGCTGTTGTTCAGTTATTGCTAAGTTCAACTTAATCTTACTCTTACTCCCCCACGGCTACTTTTCCTACAGAGGTCACACAACCAGGTAGAGTGATTTTATCAGAGAGTGGTTATTTTGCACCCAGAAATTGAGAAAGTACTTTTGGGGGGGCAGGGAGGGAAGGGGGAGCAAAGGATTTTTAAGTGTATGTTTTTATGTTTTGTGTATTATAATTTTTTATTACCTAGTTTTAATTTTTCATATATGTATACGTAATACATATTTATGTATTTTCTACTTGTTTTAATACCTATTAATCTTTTTTATATTTATTGTACATAAGTATGTGTTTGCACGTTTGATATATGTATGTATGGGAGTATACATATACTATATATATTACATTATATTGTGGGCCTTCAGTAAGTCACTTTTAAAACCTTGTTGAGGTATGATGTTTCCTGTACGGTAATTTTACCTATATGTTCACCATCATCATCATCATTATTCACATTTTATAAGCTTACCATGTTATAGGCACTAAGCTAGGGGCCTTGGGATAGTTAATGTTTATAATATTCCCACAGAGTAGATAGTATCATTGTTGCCATTAAGTAGGTAAGGGAACTGAGGTGAAAAGAGGTTCATTTGCCCAAGCGGGAACCAGGATTTAAACTCAGTTTTGATTGACAAAGCCATTATCTTGAATGAGAGACAGCAAACTCTTTTTGCGAAGGGCCAAGGGGTAAATACTCTAGGCTGCTCAGGCCACATGGCCCCTGTTGGGTCTATTCGCCTCTATGGTTACAGTGTGAAAGCAGCCACAGACAATGTATAAATGAACAGTTACGACTCTCCCCATAAAATGAGAAAAATTAGAGGTGGGCCAGATTTACCTAGTACACCACAGTTTACCTATCCCTGCTCATAACCACCAAATTCCACTGCCTTGGTGATGATGAAGAGTCAGATTAAAACGGGACGCACTTCCTCTTTCGTACTTCATAGCAATGTTCATCAAAGGCACTTCTCTAGTCCTTGACTCCTCTGGGCCTCGATCCCTTAGCTCCTTGTGGGGACAGAAAAACTTGACTTACCAGGTAGCTCTGAAATCTATGATTCTGGGTTTGCAGGAATTGAGCTTCGATACAAAGAGTTGCAGAGAGCTGTAGGGAAAAAAAAAGAGTATGTCGGTGTCCATAGGAGTGGTTGAATCTGTCTACTAGAGGCATTCAGATGGAAATGATAAATGAGGCTTCTCCTATTTCTTTTGCTTTCAAAACAGTACCCTAAATGGTGTGCCAGATCATGGCCAGATGAGTCAAAAAAGCTGACTCAGAAAAGATACTTAGGGCTTACTGAACGTAAGTGCTAGGCACTTGCCAAGACTACTTCAATCATGGTACCCCTATGTGGGCAGGTGTGGTATTTTGGGGGTTAAGGGGAAAACTGATAGGATTTAATGCCCAGAGGGTTGTAGGCCAGGGCCTCTGAGGACAATACTTTGTTTGGGAATCTGGCAGGTGCAGAAACAAAATATTGTTAGTATGTCCAGGGATGACAAATTCAACTACTCAGTAAATAGGCCACATGCTCTGATGCATAGCCAGAGTGTCGACTTACTCATTTATCTGGGAGTGTTCATACCTAATGGGTGTGGGCAGTTGGTTCAACAAGCATTTCTTATACACCCAACATGTGCTGAACCCTTGGGAACACAGATAGGGAAGAGGCCATGGCCTTTGAATGAAGAAACTTCCAGAATGTCCACTGTATCCCTCTGAGGGATCTGAGGAGGCTGCGTGGAAATGGATCAGGCCATCTGAAAGTGGGTTGCTCCCCAGTACAGACCTACCTTTTGGGGAGCATTCATCTAGAGTCTACCTTTGGGCTAGAAAGGATAATGCATTCAAGACTGTTAGCCTTGCTCTGCCTCAGATCCTGCTGAGACCTCAGGTGATAATAATAACAGCTCATCTATACAGAGCACTTACAATGCACATGGTGCCTTGTTCTAAGTTATTACACATATGGCCTCACAGATCGAATCTGAACTCTAGAGTGTGACAGTGTAGGCCTCCGGTGATTCAGCCTTGACATAAGGTTCTAGTTTTTTCTCTTCTATGTGCACCCTAATCTGCAGCCATATTGCACAGCACATCACATATTACATGATTTTTATTTCCAGTTTTGGCTTACACAATCTCTTCCATCTGGAATGCCTTCTCCAACTCAGTCTATCATCATGTTGGCCATCGCTCCAGGTCCAGCTCACATGCTAATCCTTCCTTGAAAAATTTTCTTGGCGAAGATCTTTCTTCTAAACGCCTATAAACCCTTGCACCTCATTCAATAGCACTTAAGTGCTTTTTTGAAAATCCATCTTAATGCTCTCAGTTCTGATTACAAAAATAAAGCATGGCGAGTTGTAAATAACTCAAACAATAATGGGAAAATTTTTGCAAACACATCGCACTCTTCTCATGATTTTAAGTTCCTTACGGCCACAGGCTGTATTTTATTCATCTTTATATCCCCCAGAATCTGCCCACATTAGTTCCAGAACTACCCCAGGCTTGGTTCAGAGTGAGAACTAAATATTTATTTGAATGACTTATATTTAGGACTTTTATAGCTAAACATTCAGCTGATTTTCAAAACTTATGTGTGAATTGTGGTCAATGATGTTATTAACATGTCTTTATTCTTAATATTACAATACTTCTTTAAAAATTTACCAATAAAATTGTTTTGTTGCTAGATTAACAAAATGCATGCATGTTCTTGGTGTGAGGGCCAGCCCTACTCTGATCCACTGTTATTGCTAGAAATTCCACTGCTTCTATCTTTCGACCATTTTAGAGATGAATTATTTAATTCATGCTGAGAACATTTCATTACTCCAAGTTGTTCACCCTTCAGAGTTCCTCAGGTATCTGCAAGAATTTGTGAGTTAAAATATTCCTGGGTTATAGGTCTCAACTTCATTGAAAATTGGCTGCACATTTTTATCATTAAATCATGAGCATCGCAGATGACTTTCACATTTCTGCTGAAGGCATGTTTCTTATTAGGCTGAAGCTTTTCAGGCTGTACAATTAATGGTTCATAGCACACTAGGGAACATTTATTAATTTTCATTTTACTTCTTTTTTGAAGGTTATGAGGGTTAAGGGTTCTAAGTTGGAGTTATTGAAATTTTAAAAGGTGTAAATAGGTAAATATTATGGTTCCTGGAAAAGTGAGACATTTTTCCCTTTAAGCATGTGATTAATATTACTAATAAAAATGTCATCAGCCTTCCCGGCTAGGGTTATGCAGTTAGAAAGACATTGCGTGTGTGTGTGTGTGTGTGTGTGTGTGTGTATGTGGCTTGTTTTCCAAATCTAATCGGGCATTTTGAGAGAATGCTTAATATGAGGTAGTTATTTTAAAACTAGATAGATTTTTGATGCTCTGTTAGTCTTATACAATAATTCTAAATGAAAAATTGTATCTCCCTATGCAGCTGAGATTTTCCTCAACTGCGTTTGGTGGCTTATATCAGTGTTGGAGAGGCAGGGGTCTTTTTCCTATTGTCAGATCATGTGACACAAATACCATTCTTACTGAAGGCTGAATTTCCAAAAGGCAGGCCTCCTTCCTATGCTTTTGTGGCTAGATTACTTATTTCATATTTCAACTTAATATCATTCATAAGCTAGTTTCCTGAGTGGTAATTCCCTTATGCTACTATTCATAGCTCATGATGTTGGTTTTATATAGTAAAATATTTAATTTTGACATATATCAAGCAGTACTTTTTATTTTTATTTATTTATTTTTAAAAGATTTTATGTATTATCTTTAGAGAGAGGGAAAGGGAGAGAGGCAGAGAGAGAGAGAGAGAGAGAGAGAGAGAGAGAGAGATCAATGTATGGTTGCCTTTCACCTTCCAGCTGGGGACCTGGCTGGAGACCTGGCTTGCAACCTGGTTATGTGCCCTGACTGGGAATCAAACCAGCGACCTTTGGGTTTGCAGGCCCGCGCCTTATCCACTGTGCCACCAGTCAGGGCTCAAGCAGTACTTTTTAAACAGTTGTGTTGAGTTCATCCATTTGAACAAAGTGCACATTCAATGTTTTTTAGACTATTCACAGAATTCTGTAATCATCACTACTATCTAACTTATAACATCATTGTTACCCCTAAAAGGAGCCTCATGCCCATTGGTGGTTACACCCACCCCCATCTTTTCCATCTCATCCCAGCCCTACGTAACCATTACTTTTTGTCTCCACAGATTACGTAGCATTTTTAAAAACAAATGTTAATTACTACCTAAAAATGGTGGTGATTTATGACATTATTAAAGCAAATACATTCAATACAAGCCTCAGTAATGCCATTTTCCTTATTTTATTATTTTTATTGTTAAAAACAAAGCATCTGGTTTTCTATCATTTCAAATCTATTGTAGATTACAGGTGTATCATGTTCGCCTGTGCTGCCCTACTCCTTGGTTGTTACTGTAAGAATTCTATGTCTACACCCATACAGATGCAGAAATGTGAAGTTAGAAAAATGGTGACTACTTAAATGGTTTGTATGACACACCCTCAGAGCAGAATATCTCAAGCAACCATACTGTTTCTCCTTTTCATTTTCCAGTTACTTCTACCTCTAACACATAAAGACAGACAGACAGACACACACACACACACACACACACACGCAAAGTAGCCATGGTCATATATAATGAAAGATGCTAGTGAGCAGACTTGATGCAGTGACAACCAGAAATAGCACTCAATGTCCAGTATTGATCTCTTCTTACGCACACTATAAAAATAACGTGTTGTGTATTTTGACTGCATATACGTATGGTTTATTTGAAATCGTAGTGGGAGTCACAGAACAGTCTCTGGAGGTTGGAGGCACTAAGCGGGAATGTATAAAATAGTATTCTTAGTCAATGCTATTTCTACTGATTTTATTCTTGGATTATCAGAAAACCTGAAGGTTATTCATCTATTTGCTCATTGGTGTAACACCTATTTATTGATTAAAGAAAAGGTAAACCACATGGTTTGAGGGCCCAAATAATGATGAACCCTCGAAGTCTGGCTTCCTTGGAAACTGTTATCCAGACTCAGTACATAAAAGGATGGGCTGTCTCCTCAGGAGGAAAGAGCTCAATGAAGCATGCATCTTTTCCTTCCTCTTGAAAAGTTGCAGCCTGTATTTTGCAGGAAAATTCAGCATAATTGGTATATACCCACCTTTTTCAGGTGAATTAGGCCTTTAACTGACAGATACCCTTTTGTTCTAAAATTCAACACTCTTGGAAAATCTTATTCCATGCAATCCTTTGAATATGTCATTTGCTATTTATATTTGATGGCCTTAAGCAAAAAAAAAAAAAAAAAAAGTTATAAAAAGGTATTAATGCAAGTAGATAATAAAGCTGCATTCTATAAATCTATAGCAGCTTACAGTAATCATTAAAGCATGCAAAGGTCTTTCATCTATTCACAAATATGCAGCGCACAGAATGTCTGCTGAGGTGCATGACAAGTCAGAGTTAAATATATATTAATAAATGAATTAGCTTCATAAATAATAGCCATAATGACATTTTAGGAGACAATAAGTCTGAGGATTGTCAGAAAACGGTTGATGTATGAGCTTCACGTCTCAGTGATTCTTCAAAATGAATAGGCTTTGTCAGGTAGTTCAGGGCCGAGACCAGCCTACTTCCTTGAATAATTTACTTGTTGTCAATTTGTACAGCCACATTACACATGCAAATTGTGCTGCCTGTGCAAACACCACTTGGAGATGATAAAAACAAATTTACGAAGGCTATAGAAGAAGGATTTATTTCACTTTCTCACCCAGGTCAAGCAATACATGTATCTGACGATTGTGTGTACCCAATTTTGTTGTAATTATATCAGCAAATTATTCCTTATAATCTTATTATTTTTAGCAGTCTCCTTGTGCTTGGGATAATTAGCTTTCTTCACTCAGTGTAAAAACAATTCAACTTGCCAGCCAGGCAGGGCATAGCTCCATTATCTGTTTTGGGTTTAAATTTATTCCCTATATTCTTGGACACTTTGTGTAAATTAAAAATTTCATAGTCCCTAATACAGTACACGCTGTTCATTCAGTGATGAATTAAGGCCCCTAAACCTCTCCGTTTGCTATTAGATATCTCACCCACTTTATATGTTAATCTGTGCTAATGAATTCCACAACCCCTAGCCACAGCGAAATGACTAAAATTATTACCACTTACAGAGATATGCCTTTTTCATTTAAAGTTCAATTCAAATTGCTCCCATAAACAGTCTGCCACACAAAGATACCTCCTATAAAGGAGAGTTACTTACCTATAAGTAGAGTTCTCTGAAAGTAGCATTATCTTGGGACGCACATTCCTAGGTCACGTGCCCTCAGGTGTCTGGCATTGGGGGGAGAGAATTCATCGCTGAAGGTAAGACTTTCTTTCCTTGGGGCGCTTCATTAGCTCTGTGGCCTGTATTCCTAAGGGTTATTTCTGCCACACCCCTTTATGCAACCAATCCCTTCTGAGCAGAACAGGCCTGTGCAACTACCAAGTGAGAGTCAAAGGACTGGTTAACCATAAATGATTACTGATGATGATCAAGATGCACATTTTCCATCTTCAAAAAGTTACCTATAACATAATATGCTTAGTAATTGAAAAAACTAGGTGTTCTTTTCCATATATGTGAAATTTAAAATCTACATTTACTTTTATATAGAAACACTCATATTGTGCAAATAATAGTCTTGTTATGGAAGAATTAGAAAAAGTATAGGGATAAATAAAAGGAATAAAAATTACATATTCTCACCAAGAGTCCTACCACCTAGTAATGGCCATTGCTCGTGCCTAGCATCTATTTTTATAAACTAGTTTTCTGTTTACACACCCTTTATGGATGCCAACCAGATCCCTAGGATGGCCATGTTCCTGTTTAACGCATTCCAATCAGAGATTCTAGGAAAACTACCCGATTTGCCCCCAAGTCTCCAACTAACCTATTTTAAGAATGTTATTTGTTGGTTTGTTCTAAAGTTGAGTGGGAGTTTCAGGGGTTGAATGCTTTGGTCCTTCCACCCCTTCCTCAACAGAACTTCCCGGCAAGTTCTCATCCAGCTTTGGCTCTCACACCCTCTCTGTAATCACCACCTTCCAAAATAACCCTTTGTTAAACAGTACAGCCAGGGGCAACAGTGCCAGGGATAGTCTGCAAGCTGAATCCTTGGGCCAGACTTCACCATCTCTTCTTCCCTGCATAAGGTGTCTTATTGATATGGGTGCTGCTTCCCATCTATTTTGGCCTCCGCATTTGATCTGCACGATCACCCTGAAAGCAGACAAAGCAGGTCCTATTTATTCCTGTTTCACAGATGAGAACATCTAAGGTCCGAGGGGTTAAGCAACCTGCCTGAGAGAGAAAAAAAAAAAAAAAAAAAAAAAAAAAAAATATATATATATATATATATAGTACCTAGGAGTCTTTATGACTCCTTGAACAAAGGGTTCATTTTAATTCTTCAAAAAATTATTTTTTAACTTTTTAATGAATTTTTTGTTGTGTCAGAATTGTTTCATTTGTTTCCATCATTGCTCACCCCTGCCCCACCCACCTCATCCCGTCTCACGTGGTCAATTCCTCCCCCAATTCTTGCCCTTAACCATCACTTACAGCTTGTGGTGTGTTTTCAGTGCTTCTTAAAAGACAGATCATTTCCAAAGGCAAATCTTTGGCAACCTTTCTGGTTAGAAATTCAGAGCTTCAGACATTACTTTATTTTGAGGCTCCTTAATTATGTATTACTTGAGAAGGCTATTTACATAAACCAAGTATTTTGGAGAGTTTTTTTTTTTTTTAAAGATTTTATTTCATTATTTTTAGAAAGAGGGGAAGGGAGAGAGGCAGTGAGGGAGAGAGATATCAATGTATGGTTGCTTTTCACCTGCCTCCAGCCACAGACCTGACTGGAGACCTGGTTTGCAACCTGGTAATATGCCCTGGCTGGGAATCGAACCTGCGACCTTTGGGTTTGCAGGCCGGCACCTTATCCACTGTGCTACCAGCCAGGGCCTGGAGAGTTTCTAGTAGTCTACATTTTATAGTATCCTCTGCTTCAAAATCAGAACAACTTCTTGGGAATGAAAGTTTGCAGTTTATGATGAAGAAAGTACCTACCTGTTAAGTTAACTCAGTATCACATGTGGATGTATTTAGTACAACTCAGACCCAACCTAAGGCTTTCCAAGTTCTATGCTTCTCTTTGGCCACAGGTCACCCCTGGCACTGCCCACTCAAGCAGTGAGGAGGGCCTATAGGATTGGAAAATCCTCAAGCCAGAAGAGCAATTGAATACATCAGTTTGAAATTTGAAACTATCATCTGCAATTAATCTAAGCTAATATTTGGCAAAGCCAGACGTACAGCTCTTAGCATCTAATCTCACATAAAGTACAATATGTTCTTTGGTGAAGAAAAACCAAATAGACTTTAATTTAGCATCTACTCTGGAATACAGTATGTTTGCCTAATTGTCTCATCTACATCATGAATTTCAAATGTGGGTTTGGTTCTAGAAGACCAAACGCAGAATACTGTGATGTAGGTGAAGCTGGGTTTTTGTGCCTAGACTATCCTCAAGAGGGCTTCCTTCCCTCCTCCTCCCAGCCTGGCCCTGCCCCTTCCTTCTGGGTGCCCTGAGTCCTCCTATAGTCTCTTCCCCTGTCAAAGTGCGCTGCCCAAAATCAGCTGGTCATTTGGTTACAATGCAGTGTAGTTAGCTAATACTTGTAGAGCTTTTGGTGTTTTCACTCCCAGGATTATCTTCATTTTGACTGGGACAAACTCTGGCCAAAAAAACATACATACGTATATATATATATATATAGATAGATAGATAGATAGATAGATAGATAGATATAGAGAGAGCAGGTAAACATTCCCAGTGACCATCAAATAATGTAACTAAATCCACATTTTTGGTGGCTAGGGATATTTATTTGTAGAATTGTGGAGTGCCATGTAGAACATCTGGGTTCCTTTCCTGGTCCTTGAGCCAACTCTCTCTCTCTCTCTCTCTCTCTCTCTCTCTCTCTCGTTCATATACAAGATGAGGATAAAAGAGTCTGCATATAAACTATGCCCTAATTTCTGAATGACCCTTGAACTATGCACATGAAGAACAGACTCTAAGCAGCCCAGCTAACGCTACAGTAGCTACACTTTAAGATACGAGCTGACGCCTATCACAGGGAGACAGAGCTCGTGCTTTGGGCTCAGCCAATTTCCAGCCTGCTTTTAAAAAGAGTGAATGTTCTTTGGAGAAACATAGCAAAATCTTGAATTTCTATAACATCTCATTCACAATTTCCAGGATGAAATCCAAAATTTCATGTCCTATAAAGAAGCAAGAAAACACGAACCCTTTCAAAAGAGAAAATCAGTGGAGCCTAACCCTGAGAGGACCCCAATGTTGGAGTCAAAAGAGAAGGATTTAAAAATAGTTCTGTTTAAAGGGTTAAAGGGAAAATATAATGAATGAAAACAGAGGAAACCTCATATAAATGATATAAACTAGAAACTAATTAAATAGCTATTATAAAACTAAAAAATAATATGCATGAAATAAAAAATTTACTGCATGAAAAAAATAATTTACTCCATGGTGTAACAACAGCGTGAGTATGATAGAAAGGAGAGTCAGAGAATTTAAAGATATACCCATATAAATTATATCATCTGAAAAACAGAGAAAAAATAATAATAACTGATCAGAGCCCCAGGCTCTTGCAGATCAATATCATAATGTCTAATATTAGAGGAATGAAATGAGAGAATGGGCTAGAAGAAAATGTAAAAAATATGGCTGAAAATTCTCCGAATTTTGTTAAAGACGTACATTTTCTTGTTCAATAAGTTCAGTTAGCTCTAAGCAAAATATAAACTGCACGTCTAGAACTATTATTGTCAAACTGCTGAAACACAAAGGTAAAGAGACAATCTTGCAAATAGTCAAAGAAAAATGACATGTTTTATACCAGAGAACAATAATTTGATGGACATCTAACATTTCATTAAAAAGAGACTAGAAAGATAATAGATTTAAATCTGACCATGTGGATAATTATGTTTAAATTATATTTAATACATACATATATGACAATTAAAAGAGATTGATAGGATAAAAAAACAAAAAACAAAAATAAGACCCAAGTATCTATTGTCTACAAGAAACATAGGTTAAATGTAAATGTATCAATATGTTAAAAATTAAAAATGGGAAAACTGTTATGGAATCATTAATTAAAAACTTGAGTGGTTGCCCTGGCTGGTGGCTCAGCGGATAGGCGCTGGCCTGTGAACCCAAAGGTCAATGGTTCCATTCCCAGCCAGGGCACATAACTAGGTTGCAAGCCAGGTCTCCAGGCAGGTCCCCAGTTGGAGGCAGGTGAAAGGCAATCATACATTGATGTTTCTCTCCCTTTCTTCCCCATTCCCTTCTCCTCCCTCTAAAAATAATAAATTTTTAAAAAGTGCAAGATTTTAAAAATAAACAACTAGGGTGGTTATTTTAATGTCAAATGAGGTCAGATTTACAACAAAGAATATTATTTAGGATGATAATAGCTAATATATAATGACAAATAGGTCAATCACAAAAAATAATAAAAACTCAAATACATATGCATCTAAAACTAGCTTCAAATACTGGAAGCAAACAGAAATAAAGGAAGAATAGACATATCCAAATAACTATTGGCGATTTCAACATCCCTCTTCAGTAATCATTTTAATAAGTAGACAGAAAATTAGTAAGGAAATAGAAAATCTGAACAACACTATCCATCATCTTTATCTAATTGATGTTTATGGAACAATCCACAGAATATCAGCAAAATCCACATTCTTTTCAAGTTCATGATCAAAAATTTAAAAATTGTACTTCTATTTAATAGCAATAAACCATTGGAAATTGAAATTAAAAACAATGCCATGTACAATATAGCACAAACTCATGAAATACTTAGGAAAAAACTAAAATATGTACATAACCTATATGCAGAAAACCCCAAAATTTTCATGAGAGAAATTAAAAAAAATAAATTGGGAAATAAAGTGTTCATGGATTAGAAGACACAATAATCTTAAGAGGTCAGTTCCCTCCAAGTTGGTCTATAGATTCAACACATTCCTAATCAAAATCTCAGCAGCAGTTTTTGTAGAAATTAACAAAATAATTATAAAATTTGTACATAAAAACAAGCAAACTAGAGTAGTCAATTTTCGTGGGAACAAAATGTGGTTGGAAGATTCATAGTATCTGATTTTAAAACTCATATAAACTTATAAAGCCACTGTAATTAAGACATTAATTACTGCTATTAGACAAAGGGTATAAACATAAATCAATGGAACAGAATTGAGGATTGAGAACATAGACCTACATGTAAATATGGTCAATTTGATTTTCAACAGAAGTGCAGAGGCATTTCAGTGGGTGAAAAGGTTTCAACATATTGCCAAAAAATGAATCTTGATTTATACTTTGCATCATATATATAATTAACTAAAAATGGATCATAGCTCTAAAATCTAAAACTGTAAATATATCCAAAATAAAACAGGAAAACTGTCTTTGTGACCTTAGATAAGGCAAAGATTTCTTAGACATAACACAGAAAGCACAAACTAAAAAAAAATATTGGTCAAATGAACTTTATTAAAATTGTAAACTTCTGCTCTTTGAAAGACACTTCAGAAAATAAAAAGACAAGTCACAGACATCATTAGTCATTAGGAAAATTAAAATTAATGTCACAGCGAGATACTACTATACACTTATTTGATTGGCTAACTTTTGGAAGTGTCCCAGACAAGAATGTGGAGTGACTGGAACTTTCATACATTGCGATGGAAGTAAACAATGATACAACCATTTGGAAAACAGTTGGCAGTTTTTTATATAGTTAGACATTAATTTATCATATAATCCAGAAATCCCAATCTTAAGTGTTCATTCAAGAAAAAGGAAAAGCTTTTGTTCACACAAAAACCTATAGATGAAGTGTTTTAGCCTCTTTGTCCATAATTCATAATCGCTAAAAATGGAAAACAACCCAAATACTCTTCAACTAGTGAATGGACAATGTTGCAGCTGCATAATGGAATACTACTCAGAAATTTTAAAAAAGGAACAAATGATTGATACATTTGACATGAATAATCCTCAAATGCATTATGCTACATGAAATAGGCCAGATTAAAGGCTCCATACTGTTTTATTTCACCCATAAAACCTTTTTCTGAAAAAAGCAAAGCTATGAAGACAAAAAAATTTCAGGGGTCTCTAGGAGTTGAGGGTGAAAGAAGTGGTTTACTATAAAGGTGAATGAGGGAACTTGAGGTGATGGAAATATTCTATGTATTGATTGTGACAGTGGTTACATAGCTAGGTGCACTTGTCAAATCTCATAGAACTATAAGAAGTGAATTTTATTGTATGTAAACTCTACTTCAATAAAACCTGACTTCAAAACACAAAGAATGAGGGTGGAAAAAGCTACTTTCCAATAAAACAAAGCTAAAAAATGCATTGCCAGCAACCTGCAGGTTAAGATGTGCTAAAGGAAATTCTTTACAACAAAAGTAAAGGAAAACAGACATAAACCCAGACCCTCTTGGGAAGGAATGAAGAACAATGGAAATAGTAAGCATGTGAGTAAATGTAAAAAACTATTTCCCCCTCTTTACTCCTTTTAAATGCATATATCACATATATACAGTAGTATATATGATACATATGTGGTTTAGAGCAAAACAGAGCACTGTACTGTGGGATTTATAATGTATGTAGATGTACGTATGTGACATCAGCCAGATGTGTCAAGAACAGTAAATGGACCTCTACGTATCCAAGGTTTCTAGATTTTACATGAATTGTTGAAGTAGTAAGTAGTCTGTGAAAAGGGTGGATGCTTAATTCCTAGAGTGATCACTAAAGTGTAAGACAAACAGGGAAAGATAAAAAGCCAACATATAAATGAAAATGTAATTCTGGAAAGGACTCAGGAAGTGAGCTTGGGAGGAGGGAAGACTTTGCTCGAGGGACCTGCAGAGAGCGGGGCTGGGAGGGCAAGATGGCTGCGGATCTTATTTGGTCGCGTTGGCTGAGAGCACGCAGCTTGATTCCAGACGGTACAGTGGATTGTGCTTTTCCTAACTGGAATGAAATAAGTGAAGCAACTCACAATTTAAAGAGAGAAGGCAATTTGAAAAAATGTCCAAGACAGAACCTAGCACGGGGAAGATTTTATGATCATTCAGGATGTCCTCAATTCAGGAAGGATATGGTTTCAAGGGCTTTACTTCCAAAGAGTTACAGGAAATTCAGAATAGTTATTTCATTAGAGACCGTATCCTAAATGCTTATTAGGTTCCCAGGCCATAAAAGATAATGCTACGTTGCAATAAAATCAAACAAGATAATGAAATAATAACACTGAATAAGAACTGATTCTGCCTTACTTCGACTAGTGAAAACTTGGGAAAACATTCTGAAGTATTCTTTGGACACATTCAAAGTGAGATACTGGTTCTTTAATTAGTAGTCTTACTTAAACTTGCAACTTTCTTTCTTTCTTTCTTTCTTTTTTAAGGCTTTATTTATTATTTTTAGAGAGAAGGGCAGGGAGGGAGGAAGAAAGGGAGAGAAACATCAATGTATGGCTGCCTTTCACCTGCCTCGATTTCTCTTTCTTCAGAGGTACATCATCACCATGTGGTTGGCAGTCCTGATTAGCAGAGTGGGTTGTGGGGTTTTATGGGTCACACACCCACACACACACACTCACACACACACTAAGGGTGGAGAACAAGACACCAATGTTTACTGGGCTAAGACTGAAAAAAAAGATTTCCAGATGGTGTAGCTGTATTTGTGAGAAAGAGATTAGCTGATGTGGAATTTCCATACTCTGACCTGTAAGAATCAAAAAAGCAGCAGAGGGTGCTTTGAACATGTTCTCTACATTGAGAGGAAATTGTGCCAGGTCAGCCTCCAGGTGGAGCACTAGGGGGCCACCTGCATGACCACCATGTTATTGCTTAGAATAAGTTGGTGCTGAAGGTGGAAAGGAGGTGAGAGGTGGCCTACAACAGGTTGTCTGTAGGGGGTGTTTGCAAGTCAGATTTCACTTAAAATGATGTATGAGAGTTCATAGTTGAATTCATAAAACTGAATGCAGAATATGAATGGGTGAGAAAGGAGCAATGGTAAGAGCAAAGTCAGGAAAGCAAGAATGAAAGAGAATGAATGAATGAATGAGGAAAATATTAGACTTGATGCTCAGATTTGTCCTTTATCCTCCATTCATTCTCATTGCCTTTATTTCTGATGTTAATCATTTATTCTGTCCTGGTCTTATGGCTAGGTGCCTTTCCCATGGGCTCAGCTACCTCCAAATCCATCTTTTGTATTCACATGATGATAACATTCAGCCCCCTGCAGCACCTGCTTTGTCCGATCACTCCCTTGATTAGGGTCTTCCAATTCCCTTCACTGTGTTCAGGCAGAACTTGTCTGTTGGCCTTGGGGAAACCGCCCCTGGTCTGTTTTGTCCTCCCTAAACCGTAGCATTCCTGCCACTCTGCATTTTTCACAACTCTCCTAAACCACCTTCCCCATTTCTGTTCATCCCATGCATTGACACCCCCCCCCCTTCTGTCACCCCTCTATCCTCTCCATAAACATTTAATGAGCACCTACTCCATGACAAGCACAACACCTTTAAAGAGCTCACAGTCTAGGGTCCGGGTAGACTCACCTATGCTGCCTAAATGTATTTCAATGTGCTTTGCGTCAACTATTATCAAGGCATAGAGAAGGCATGAGCTGCATGAATCAGGAAAGTTTTCACTCAGGGAGTAATATTTGATCTAGGTTTTGAAGGATGAAAAGAGGTTCAAAGGTATACAAGAGAAAGGTATTCTAGGCCAAGGAAATGGCGCATGCTAAATTCCATCAGGCTTACTTTTCCATTCTTTGGATCTATGGCTTGTACTTACATCATAGTTCTCAGAATTTTAGCACTTAAGGTGTAAAATGTACCACTTATATGTCTCAGACTCCAAAATTCTTGATAGACCAGTTTATATACTTGCTGTATATTCTTGAAACTCAGCAAAGTGCTGAGCATTGGGTTTGCAGTAAGATCCACATATTGTATGTCAATATTCATCTGGTATTCTATCAACATTTTGTCCATGTGCCCCAATATAACTTTATGAACACAAAATTTTAGGTTTTACATAATTTTCACATGTAATGAATTATTGTTTTGATTTTAAAAACGACTTTATTTTTTGGAGCAGCTTTAGGTTCACAGCAAGAATGAGGAGAAGGTACAGAGATTTTCCATATGTTCACTGCCGGCACACTTGCACAGCCTCCCCTATTAGCTCCAGTTAGAGCTAATTGTACATCATTACAATCGGTGACACATCATAATCACCCGAAGTCCACAGTTCACCTTAGGGCTCACTCTTGGTGTTGTATATTCCATAAGTTTGGAAAAACATATAATGATATGGATCTATCTTTATGGTGGCAATTCATAAATCCCCAAAAATCCTCTGTGCACTTCATGTTCAATTCCTTTTCCTCCAACGTACATGTATACACACATACACACATACCTTCTATTTTTTTAGTGCAAAGAAAGGAAACTAATATTTGACCATTAGTCAATAAATGCCAGACTCTGTGTTAAAAGCTTTACATGTATTCCTTTATTTAGAGAGATGAATCAGGCTATTTGGGGAGATGAAGGTACTGCATTAGAAAAAGGGGGACTAATGTAGACTTCACTGTACCACAAAGCAGGAATGTTTGAAGAGGGTCCCTCTGACAGGATTTGCTCACTCACTAGGTACCATGGGAGTTGGAGAGGGAAGACACGTTTTGCTCCTGAGCTCTCTCTTTTCTTGTGCTCCCAGTGAGTGTCCTCCCCACTGGGTAGTCCTAATGTTTATATTTTATTGACTGTACTGTGCTAGGAACTTTATCTTAAAAGAGGCAGTGAGCAAGGGTGGAAGGAGCATGAGCTTTAGCCCAGGGTGACTTCTGCGCCTGGTTCTGCTTATTTCTAACTGTATGATGTTAGGTAGCTTTCTTAAACTCCTGAAGCTTAAATTCCTTATCTGTAAAATGAATACAATAATAACTACTCCATAAGGTTATATGATATTAGATGCAAAATACCTAGCATATAAATGTTCCATAAACTGTCCTCTTTCTTTTCTGATGAGTAGCCCATCAGACCAGAAGATTTTGACAGCCCTGGACATGATTAGTTAAAAAAAAAAAAAAAATGCCATTCTCTGGCAACAACCTATATTACAGAAATGCTGTTTCCTCAAATGTTAATTCTTGCTGACACCAAAGGGTCGTTGTTTAACATATTCCCGGAAGACAAACAATGTTTAAAGGCACTATGGTTTGCAAACTTCAAAAAGAAATCCAGAAGAGGAATTGCCACACATTCTAAAATTCAGAGCTCCCTAGTTTCTATTCCTTTGCATTGGTCACTAGACCACTTTGCCTTCAATGCAGAAAATAAGGAATTCTGTATAGATGGAAATTAATTATTCTTTCTCAGTTTCAGCGGAAACATATTTATTATATGTTCAACAAGGTCGTATTCACTTTTTCCAACTGAGAAATATTTAAGGGATTTCATTATATTTGGGAAAATTTTCATCAATCAGAGATCTAGCAGCCACCAAAAAAAAGGACCTCCGCAATTAATCTTTTACAACATGAATGTGACTTGTAATCTCTACACTAAGAAAAAAAAAAGACAAAATATAAGGAAAAACTATTCAGAAACTATAATATTTCTTGGCAAAGAAAAACTGCTTTATGATTTTTAAGATACGTTTGATAATTTAAGTGAAACTTAACATGTTTGAAATTAGTGCCAGATGCAACACAATTCAAGCTCAATTCACTAGCTGCCTCACATTCAGTATGATTTAGTAAAAAGTATTCAATAATTCTATGTTTCATAGAAATCTCACAAATACAAGTATTTCATTCACAAAATGCATGGTTTGGCAGATTTCCAGGGCAGGAATTTGCTGGCGGGAAGGTAAATTTATTGATTAAAATAAATCAAATGACTGACAGTTCTCCCAGAAAACTGGCAGAACAATAATATTCCGAGAGTAAAAGTCTCGCAACCAGAACCAGAAGCAAAGTCTGAGCTTGTTACATTTATTATAGGAATCCAATAATGTCATATGGTAAACAACCAGATATTTGAGAATTCTCAAGTTAACAGAGGAGAATTTAAAACACCTATTTCAAAGCAGGACTCACCAAAAACTTTTTATGTGAAATCTGGTGTTTATAGGTCTTTGCAGTACTTATAATTATATTCCCCCTCTATTTACATGCAGTAATAAAATGAGTATTCTTTGGTGAAATTTGGTGGAAACAATCTAAATAGTTCTTAAACTATCTTATTCCGTGTCTTAATCTCCCTCCCTACCCGGCATACTCTCTTTCCCCATTCTGGCCACGCTTCTACCATAAGCATTTTTATGGACTAAATGTTTACGTGCCAATAAAATCCATATGTTGAAACCCTATCCCTAAGTGTGGCTGCATTTGGAGATGGGGACTCTAAGGAATTAAGGTTACTTAAGGTCATAAGGGTGGGGCCCTGATAGAGTTAGTCTCCTCACTAGAAGAGACTTAAGACAGATTATTCTCTCCTATCTTCTCCACCCCACCCCACCTTTTTCTTTTTCCAAACACACAGGTATTAATACAAAAAGGGGATCATGGGAGCACACAGCAAGCTGACTGCTGCCTTACAAGCCTAAAGACAGGACTCAGAAGGCATCTTGATCTCGAACTTTCCAACCTTCAGCTTCAGGACTGTGACAAATGAATTTCTTTCTTTTCTTTCTTTCTTTCTTTCTTTCTTTCTTTCTTTCTTTCTTTTTTTTTTGACAAATCAATTTCTGTTGCTTAAGTCGTCCAGTCTGTGCCCAAACTTATAAAGGAGTGAAGAGGCCCAATGCCACAGCTACAACAGCGCTTTCACACACAGCCTTTTCCTAGCTCTTGCAAAGTTTTTGATTCAGGGAAAACTCTTGGACACATTTGGCCAAGATAGTGTCTAGCTCAGCTCTGCACTATTCTAGAATCAGAGAATATGAGCGTGGCAAAAGGGCCTTAGCCACCCAAGCCTGTCGATTCAGGTTTCACTATGATTCTGGGGTTATTGAAAACGACTCCTCAAACCTGGTACAGCTTCTGGAAGATGCTGGGGGCGAGGCAGTAGATAGTCAAGTAATGTTTCAACATCTGCTTATACTAAATTGTGATGTATTATTGACAGCCAAACAACATGTTTATGCTTTTTGAACCGTTTCAAAGAGAAGCAGTATTGCTAATGTTAACAATAATAAAGAGCCAAGACAAAATTACTGCGGGCCATAAATCGGGTAAGGAAGGGCTTTATGTCGACTTTCTTATACAAATATTACACCACCAGAAAATAGGAAACATTCCTAGTCCTCTTATCATTATTAGAGAACACTAGTTCATAAAATGGAAGCCCCTTTAAAAGAGCCCCACTCCCATCCAGATCACATCATTGTTTTATTTTCTTCAGAGCGCTTTTTCTTTTTTTCTTGGCTGTTTTTTCCTTGCTCATTTTCTAGGCTCCCCCATGTCCCGCCCCAGGGCCTGAAACAGAGGCTACCACGGAAAAGTCCTTTCACCAAGCTTCCGGCCAAGGTCAAAGCTGGCTGGTGAAACAGCTTGGACGACAATCAGACGGGATGCTCCACGAAAGCAGGGGTTGGACCGTTCTCTCCTAACCAGAGCCTGGAAAGAAGTCTGCTAAATAAATATGTAGAGAAAGAAGAAAAGGTAGGGAGGGAGGGAAAAGGATGAACGAATAGAAGCATTCCCAGGAGGACCTGGAGAGCATCTGCAGCGATTCTCTCTCCTTATGGAACGAACTCGGGGCCAGGTCAAAGCCAGCACCGGGTTACTGGAAGAGATGGAGGAACAACAAAGCCTGAAGAAACAACTAGGGAAAAAGAAAAAAAGAAAAAAGAAAAAAAAAAAAAAGGAGGGAAAACGGTGCAAGAAAAGAAATGGAAAGAAACCATCCACTCTGAGTTCCGCGGCTTTCACCGCAGAGTGGAGCGCGGCCGGTTGCCATGGCGACTGCCGGGCCAGAACGGCCCCCGCCCATTGGCGGAGATGTCAGAGCCAATGAGAAAGCGCGATGTTGGCAGGGCCTTAAGATGGCTGCCGGGCGGCTGGGTCCTGACCGGTGAGTAGGGTTTCTCGCCGGGCGGATCCCTGGGCGGCCTGGGCTATCGCTTGAGGGATCGGGGAGGACCGGGTGCGGGGAGTGAGGGAGCCGGTATGGGCGGCCTTACAGCCTTTAGGCCGAGGCGCCCCGGACCGGATTCTTGAGAGTGTCGGCGGGCTGGCTGGCCTCCCGATTTGTTCGGAAGGGGCGTCGCGGCGCCCGTTGTGGGGAGAGGGGGCCTCCGTCCCACCGTGGCCCCAGCGAGAGGAGTGAGGAGGCTTTCGGTGAGGGAAACAGGCTCCTGTCTACAATTGCGGTGTGCCGGGAAGAGCTGCAGTTACTGGGAATGTCAGCAGGCTAGACGTCCTGTACCGGAACCTTCGGCACCCAGTGCCACTGTGGCCGGGACGGGAACCCCGTTCGGAGACCGGAGTGGGACGCGGCCGCCGGAGAGCCTGCCGAGTTCCGGGTTGGGCGGCCCAGCCGGAAAAGGTGTACCTTTCTAGAGCCACCCTCTTGCAGTCTTGAGCCTCGTAAGTATGGTCCCAGCGACACCCGACTTAAAATCAGCCCCGAAATGTTACTGGTTAACTGGAAATCTTTCTTGGGGCCGAGGAAGTGTTTTCTCCCGCCGGACTAAACACACACTCTTTCGTTAAAGCATGCATACATGCAAAATCCTGCTAAACGCATAGGTACAATACATAGTTTATCTGCGGGATCCGATTGGTAATTAAATCCTGGGGCAGGCCTGTGGTACACTGGCACTTTCTACCTTTATGGGAAGCGAGACCATGTTTATATCACGCAAGTAAATAGGATGTTTACGTTAATGTTGATGCTACATATTTAAAAGTATTTTAGTTAATTCACTAATTCCAAGATTGGTAGGTGGTGGTATATGATTATTATACAAGTAAGGGGAAATTCGTAGCAGGCAAGGTTCAGGGTCCTCTGATTATTTCTAATTGGATATGAAGTATGGGAGATGAAGCTGAAACCGAAACGTGGGAATAGAGACAGGAGACATTTACTCATTAGACCGCTCAGATTGTATCTTTTGTGTTTTGCTTACAAGCAGCCTGGTTATCCACAAAATGTGACAGTCTCGAATGTGACTTTGACATATGCGATGGAGTGTAGCATCTTCCATAGCTTTCTGCACTTAAACAATCGAGGAAAAAAAATTCCTTAAATCTTAGTAAGTGTAGGGTTACAGGCTAGAGTCATCCTTCAGACCCACTTTTAGATCTTTTGTCTCCAAAAATATATTATCAGTTAGAATGCCCTCCGAAAGTATGTAATTTGAAGACATAGAGTTCCATTTTTGTAAATAAGTGGATCACAGTGCAGTAGGCAAGCCAGTCACCTTTTCTTTTGTAAAAGGCAGTAATTCCTAGTAAAAGGATGGTTGTGACATTAATGGTAAATTAGTGCCTGTCACATTGTTTGTGTGCTGTGTATAGCAGTAGCCTGCTTTGTTTCCTTTTTTCTGGTTATTTCTTCTGTCATAATTAGGTTTTCTTCCCTTTCCCCAGAGCATCTTCCAGGTGTCCTCTGTGAAGTGCATAGCTAATTGGACACTATTAATCTTGGCTATGGCAGCTAGTTGAGGAGACAACCTTATCTGCTGGGGTATTGGGGTTTAATCACTATTGCATCTGGGAGAATGGATTGTTGCAGCAAAGAATGCAGTGACTATTTGGGCACATATGATGCTAAGATCCATAAAAAAAACATTTTAAAGCTGCAAGACATCTCAGGGATTATCTGAACAGGCCTTCATTTTAGAGCTGAAGAAGGGGGACCCAGATGAAATGCGACAGCCTGCCTGCAATTATGTTGCTCAGGACTAGAAACCTGTCTTCGACTTTCAAAACCCAAGTCTTTTCCTGCTGTGCCAGCCAGTCCCAATCCTTTCACAGCCTAAAACCCCTTTTACTATAATGTGGTATCTCCATGGGTGCCATATTTTGAAAGATTGTATCTACTAAAGTATATTTATTAATTTTTAAGAAATAAAAATCAGGTTTATAACTGCCAATCAGAGCATCTGATCAATGAATATGTGGTGAAGAAGAATGCCTCATTGGATCTAAGTCTTTTCATCTAAAGGTGGATGATACTGGTTAAAGGGGAAAATATGTTGATCTTTTTGAATATTGAAAGTAGCTTAGAGACCTCCATTACCATCTGTATAAGACTATAAAACCTTAGATTAGAAATTGCTGAACTGTGTCATGGTCTCTTTGATGCATTGCCATCTGCCCAGGTGTGCCAAATAAATAGTGACTGGTAGGTTTTCAAGGGCAAAAGAAAACCCAGCATTCAGATTAGATTTTCAGTTCATAATAAATTGTGTCAGCTCAGGACTAAAGATGTGTCCTGTGTGGTATACACAGAACTTTTTAGAAGAATTAATTGTGAAATGGAAGAAAAAATCTGTTAATTTAAGAAGTAGAGAGTGTATGAAATGAAGAGGGTGATACTTAGAACCATAGAGTAAAAAGGGCTTCTGAGTCATTTACATCCTCCTGGGGGCAATGTGATTAATTTAAAATTTATTTAAATTACAGGCTAAAGACTGAAAGGTCTGTTAATACATAGACTGTTATATAGACCTGGCTGGAATTATACTAAAAAAAAAAATTGTAAGTTTCTAGCTGTCTGGTATACCACATCTTTTAGGAATGACTGAGTAAGTTTCAGACTTAAAGGGTAATTTGGAATAATCTGTTTTAAAAATAAAGGAATATATTCTGACAGGTGTGGCATGAGAGATGTTCCAGAGAATCAGAATGACTAAAACAAGTAACATCAGGCCTGACATAGTACAATTGGAAATGTATCAAAGATACTTAATATGCTTTTGAAAGAAACTGCGGAAC
This sequence comes from Noctilio leporinus, assembly GCA_004026585.1. Taxonomy (NCBI): domain Eukaryota; kingdom Metazoa; phylum Chordata; class Mammalia; order Chiroptera; family Noctilionidae; genus Noctilio; species Noctilio leporinus. The sequence continues at coordinate 158,552 of PVIW01000115.1, forward strand.
TTGAGCCCACAGCACGTCACAAAGCAGCCACCCCACTTGCTGACTTGCAGTCCAGCTGCTGCTGGTGTGAGCAGCCCCTTCACAGGCTCCTGAGTGAGGATCTGTGTTTATCAGGGGCCACTTGCATTTAGGTGTTCTTTTTTTTTTTTTTTTTTTAGGCTATAGGAGAATGGCGCATTAAAGATGTTTGGGAAGTGAGTTGTAAAACTTACCATATTTGAATTTTGCCTTATTTGGTGGAATTGGATGTAGTAGAGTCCAGCTTTTAAAAGTTATTTTGATTTTTTTTTTCCTGTGGGCTCACACAAGAAATCATTCCAGCCAGTGCCACACTGAAGGCAAGTCTTCATGCCACATCAGCCACGGCTAAAAACAGATGATTTTGAGAAAGTCCAGAAAGCAATTAAAAACAGATAACTGCTCGAGGGCTGGTGAGGAAATGTGTCCGCTCCAGGGCATCTGAGAAGCACCTTTGGGAACTCAGAGCACAGGCTCCCACACAGGTGCTGTCACTGTGGCCTGTTGGAGGAACTGTGTCTGAGAGGCACCTGTCTCCTGAGCAGCCACCACCGACTTCTGGGCTGCGGGGCACTTGGTGGACAGGAGCTGCCGCGTGCAGAGAATGTCGGCTCTGTGAAGTTAGGCATTTTTGTGCACTGCTGTCCCCACTTCTTGAAGAGTGCCTGGCACCCAGTGGGTATGCAGAAGATACGGTGGACAGGGAAAAGAAACTGGCTTTAAGCACAGAAGAATTTTGATTATGCTAAGAAGCTAAATTTGAAATTTGTCACTATACTTAAATCCCGAAATGGATAATGAGCCTAATGATATATTAAATGCTGGTGTCCAAGTCATGTTGAAGCTTATTATTACTCTCCTCCCCCTGCTTTTCAGAACAGTGTAAGTACTTTCATTAAAAGTGTCACACCTGTTTTTAAAATATTGACATATTTTACATGATGTCTTTTGTGCCAGCAGAGAATCTTAAGATGACCCCCATTCCAACTTTAAAATCCTCAGGCCTGGTGTAGGGATGCATCCAAGTTTTATGGAGCCTGGAACCTATAAAATTGTGGGACTTTTCTTTAAAAGGGAAAAAAAGGAATACATATTCTGAATAGAAATTTAGGTATAGTGTTTTGTGCAAATGTGTCTTATAGTTTAAGCTTCATTATGGTAATTTGTTTCTGGTTTTATTGCTCCTTCAGAAAACCAGGCACCAACAATTTTTATAGGAACTTAAGTCAGGGAGAAATGATTTGCATCAATTGTTAAGTGAATGCACTTCAAACATTAGAAACTTCAAAACTACCTCATGAATGAATGCTGCCACCCATAGTAGAAATGATCAAAATGTAATACACAGCCACAGAAATATGGGCAAAAAGAACTTAGCATTGATGGAACCCCTAGAACCTCCTAAACACTGTGTTGAGTGTTTTCATGACTTATCTCATGGAATCCTCAGAATAACTCTGTATGCAATATAATTATCCCTATGTTACAGATGCAAAACTTGAGGGGTTAAAAGTGATTTCCATGTACTGCCAGTATATGGTAGGCAGGATCACAGTGGGAGCAGTTAGATGTCAGAGCCCTTCCTCTTAAAAAAGCTAAGAGAATGTTTTGTAATTGATGTTTCAGAGAGCTAACAATGGGTGTGTCTGGACCAAAGTGGCAGAAAGTAAGATCTTTAAACCTGGAAGGAGGTTCTTCAAGTTATCAGGACTCCATTATTTAGGGAGATGGAAAGCACATTTTATCTTTGTCTCAGAGATAATGGTGGTGGTTTTGTGACTAGGCTAACCGTAATGGGGGCAGACAACTCAGCTAAAAAGATTTCCCTCCCATTTTATTCCTTCAGGTTGATAGTAAATCCTGAGCAGCACAACTGACTTCTCCATTTTAGGCAACCTTTAAATAATCTGGTTTTGGCTCGGTATGTATGCTGAAATAGACTGTGCTGTGGGTTAATCGTGAAAATGTACTCCATTATCATAATTTGAGCAAATTTATTGCAGCTCCCAATTTTTAAAAATAATTTTTATTAAACCTAACAATAGCTAATGGTTTTCTCTGTCAATGGGAAGTATAGCTAATGCTAAATATTATTCTGAACTTTAATATTAGTTTCCCAAATACAGTATTTTCATTCAGAAAAGCTGTATGTTTGTTAAAAGGTTAGGATTATACTCCAGTTAATATTATGTTAGCAAACAGTGAACAATTTTAAGCTAGGAGATCCTTTTTACCATCACACTTTTCTCAAACTATTTGTGCAGCTCAAGGGTTTTTGTTTTTTTTTGAATAACTGTGTGCTCCTTAGTCCATGAATGTTTTATACATTCAGATACAGGTGAAACAGTCAATTTTGTTTCCTTTGCTAGTTCCAGCTTGAAGTACAGCATCACAATTCTTAAATTGCCTGCAGTGTATATTGTTAGGCTCTCGACATTCTTGAGCAATGGATGCTTTTCCTGGACTTTTTTTTTTTTTTAAGCAAAATTATGCATGTAATAGAGAATCTGTGTTCTTCAGATAATATATAGGTATGTTTTGTAACAGCTTTTACACAATAATGTAAAAAAAGTATTTTACACTTTTTAGCTATACAGCAAAGAGTTGAATTATGTTGATGTGGAGGGCATAGCCCGTTATATATTTTAAAAGTTTAGATGTACTCTTCCCAAACTCTAGGCGTAACTATTAGATGGTTTTAAAATTCTTTTAAAGAGGGCTAAGTTCATCCTTTTCCCTTTAGAAGAAAAGATGTGGAGTGGACTGCTGCCTCCTGGCCTAAATGAAAGTGATGTTGAATTGAACTCTGAAGATGAACATGCATTAGGGGACTCTGGATTTAACGTACAGCAAGATAAGGAAGATAGGACCATTGCAGAAACAGCGGTCTCAGAGTTCCCTACAGATGGACCAAACACTGAAGCAGAGGCGAATGTGAATGCATATGAAGAGTGTCCTTCTGGAATTCCCTTACCTGTGTGGAATGTACGTTTTCTATGCTGTGTCCTTATTAAAGCCTGTCTCTGCCATGGTCAGAATGTATATGTCCTTGGGAAGTAAGAGGTAGGAAAGGTTGACTCGGAATTCTGTGACTACTCTGTGAGTCTGCAGTTGATCCATTGGCTACTCGGATCCTGGCTTTCATTTTTTTTTGTTTTTCATAAAAAGAGGAAGAAAACATTAGTACACTTAGCAACCTTGCCTCAAATGATACAGGAGGGATTTCTATTTTAATTTTATCTTTTTGTTATCTCTGAGTCATTGAATTTTAGTTTCAGATTGACAGATTGACTTATTTAGAAATAAAGTAAGATGAATTCAGGTTGTGAGAGAGTCTTGGAGGACAGAGTATCTCAAGAAGTTAAGTTTATATATTTATAGATAATGGAATTTAATTTTTATTAACATTTTAAAATGTATGCTTTGCCTCAAAATAGATTTGCTTTTTTTTTAAATTTTTATATAGAAATTTCAAGAATTGCATAAAAAGCACTCTGAACAGAAAATCTCAGCATCAAGATTCAGAAGGAAAAAGAGAAAACACTCCAGAAAAGGTGTTTTGTTTTATTTCAAGTTAATTGTCCATAGTGCTAATGTTAAACTGTAATTGAGCTCATTAATTTTTAATAAATATAGTTTTGAAATAACAACTAAAACTTAGCTGTTAACGTTGTGAATTCTTTTCAGATAAATTGAAGAATGATGAAGAACCTCATAGGTAAGTGGAATTAAAAATATTTGCCTATTCTAGACAGTATTTGTGGAATTTGTACAAATAGTTCAATTGTTAACCTTTTTTTTTTTTTTTTTTTAAAGATTTTATTTATTGTTTTCACAGAGAGGGGTAGGGAGAGAGGCAAAGAGGGAGAGAAGCATCAATGTATGGTTGCCATTCATCTGCCTCCAGCCGTGCACCTGGCTGGAGACCTGGCTGGCAACCTGGTTATGTGCCCTGGCTGGGGAATCGAACCAGCGACTGTTGGGTTCGCAGACTGGCGCCTTATCCACTGTGCTACCATCCAGGGCTTCAATTATTAACCTTTGAAAGATAAGAACTAGTTGTTGTAATATAGCTGCAGTAATCAATTAAGAACAGTAAAAATAAAAATGAGTACATTTAGCGCGAAACGTATCATCTCTCTTCTTACAGTGAACAGTCCTCAAGTGAAGCCCGGTGGAAGGAACTTACTCAGTATTTTGGAGTCAATGACAGGTTTGAACCCCCTGTTAAAAAGAAGAAAATTGAGAAGGTAAGGTCTTTTTGATTGCATCTTACATTACCCAGTAGGAAGTGTTTGGAATTAGCCTTACCTAAGGTGTTTTCATTAATTTATTCAGTGAAAATGTTAAAATGCCTACTATGTGTAAACAAGGTGCCAGATAAACAAGTAAATATACAGTTACAAGTCATTTTAAAAAACTGTTAAGAAAGACATGAACAGGGTGTTGTGAAGAAATTCAAATGCAGGCTCCACTTTAGCTTGTTGTGGTCAGGGAAGACCTTTTTCAGAAGATGCCATTTCACTGAGACCTAAAGGACAGGAAGGAGCTGTCTAAGTAAGGAATGCTAGTCATAACCTGGACAAAGATCCTGGGGGAGAAAGAGTCATCGTGGGACATTTGAGGAACTGTGAGGTGGCCAGCCTGGCTGCGAGGCAGTCAGCGAGGAGGAGGCGGCCTGAGATAAGATCGGAGAGGCAGGCAGGGACCAGACTGTAGGACGGTAAGGAGCACAGAACAGACCTGGGTTTTAGTCCCAGTGCCGTTGAGAGTCATTCAGGGGTTTAAGTTAAAGGAGTGACGTGAGCAAACTATTATGTTGAAAAAGATTGCTGTTAGGTAGAGTCTGCTGTGGGGCAGCGGAGTGGGCGAGAAGAAACCAGGCAAGAGGCTCTGCCAGGCTTGAGGTCAGAGCGGCTTGAACAAGAACACCGCGGCTGGAGATGGACGGATCTGAGGTTACGGTAGAAGTGGAGTTGACCGTCCTCACCTCCGGGTTGTTGGCGAGAGGGTGGGGGCGACTGGGGGCTGAGGAGGGGAAGAGCCATCCAGGGCCTCACCTTCAGCAGTGGCGCAAATAGTGATGCCAGTTGGAAGGTGGAGAGCCTGGCGGGGGGAGGGTTAGGGGAGGTCTCCCGAGTTCAGTTTGCAAGTGGGTGGCATCAATGGGCAGGAGAGCACACTTGGTAAACGAGGGAGGAGCTTGGAGGAGAGGCTGAGCTTCAGAGCCCTTTGGGAGTTGTCAGTCCATAGATGGTATGAATACAGAGCAGAAGCTTCGAGAATAACTTAGTCTTCACAGTAGGGGCGATGGCAGGTTCCAGCAGCGAAAACACCGCCGAGTGGTAGGGCTAGAAGCACAGGGACCTGCCTGCTTGAGCCGCAAGGATATTGGACCTTGTGTGTGTGGGTGGGAACCCCCTTCATTGTCATTGCTGTAGGCTGCCATGTGTCCCTAGAGACCATGGTTACCATTTTCTGATGAATCAGTATTTCTTGTGTAAAACCTGGTTTTCAACTGATTGTGGATGGTGTTGCATCATTGAGGGTGTGTGCATTAACCAATACAACAGAATTTTACATTTGAACGGGTGGTTCCAATTTTGTCAAGTATCCTTGTCATTTAGTTTCTAGAACTCTGAGGAGTTGGAACCAGGATTGCTTTCTGTGACAGTTTATTACTGGTACTGAGCAATCAATCTCTCTTTCCCTTCTCTCTGTTTCTGTGTCTGTCTGTCTCTCTCTCTCGTGTGCACATACACACACACACACACATGCATACATACATACATATATACGTATATATATATATATATATTCAGGCAGATGCAGAACGTTCTTACAAAGAAAGCTTCCTGGCAGAGTTGACACTCAAACCCAGCTTTTGCATCACGCTCAGTTCTCTAGGTTCGTTGCAGAAGAGGCTGGGAAGCATTTTCAATGTAATTGCCACACGTTTGACCCTCACCACTCAGCTGGGCTGGGGAGGGGGATGCTCTTGACCACCAAACTGGTTCTAAAGCACCAAGGAGGGGCTTGTTGACAGGAGTGGCCATGGGCCATGTCTGGCCTCCCTGCTTTAAGTGTCAACCTTCGACTAGGTGGTCTTTGATCTTCAGTTATTTACAGTATTTGTTATGTTTTCTCATAACTATATTGACTTTATGATGTCTAAATTATTCGTCAGTGAAGTCAAAGCCATGAATTACATTTTTAACCATTGTAAAAAGTAGAACTTTTGAGAGTATTTTTTATAATCTATCTGTGTTAGAATTTTATTATCATCTTATGTGTATGAAATTATACCTTTGTGATACTGTCTGGATGGATCTGCCTAGCTCTTATTCATTGTCTAAAATTTATAGTTTGTATAGAGTAACTTTAGTAAGAAATAAAATTCCTTGTGCAAATCTTTTAGACAACTCAGCTTTAGGAACTAGTGTTCTGTTTTATATTATATACTAGATGTATTCTAAAAAAATTGTAAGTCAAACATCATTTCAAAAATGAGATTTCTACCTTAAATGTTTTAGTAATCTCCCGTTGATCTTTTTTTTTTTTTTTTTTTTTTTTTTTTTTTTTTTTTTTTTTTTTTTTTTTTTTTTTTTTTTTTTTTTTTTAAGATTTTATTATTTCCAGAGAGAAGGGAAGGGAGAGAGGCAAAGAGGGAGAGAGACATCAATGCATGGTTGCCTTTCACCTGCCTCCAGTCATGGACCTGGCTGGAAACCTGGTTATGTGCCCTGGCTGGGAATTGAACCAGCGACCTTTGGGTTCACAGGCTGGCGCCTTATCCACTGTGCCACCAGCCAGGACCAAGATCTATTTTCTTAATGGTAGATGTTACTCTGTATGGATGACATCTGACCAAGCAAGAAAGTTATGTCAATCTTCCAGAACAAGCAGACTGAGGCATCCAGTCTATCCACCCAGGATTTGCCAATACTATTCTAAGAATAAATGCAAGCCTGAAAGGAAAGGAAGGATTTAGTGAAGCCAGATTATTTGTGTTCTGTTGGTAGTTGAGCATAGTCACATGCCAGCAGATTCACACCCCTATTTCTGGTTCCCAATCACGGTTTTGCATGCACCCCTTTTGCTGTAAGTCCAACGCAGTAAATAGACATTAAAGAATGTCTACAGCGAAGGCACCAAGATGAAAGCTAGGAATAAATGTAAGTCCAGCAGATGGTTGTTACTTCTCAGGAAATCTGGAGAGGGTCATGGAAAAAACTAGCATGGATTTCTAGTTCATTATTTGATTTCTGTGGACCAGAGGCTGATCTGTTACCATGTTTCAGAGAGCCTTTTTGTCCTGTATTCCCCTGACCCTCAAGAATGGTAAAACAAAGCAAACTTTTTTGGGGGAGGGCAGGTGGGTAATTTCTTAATCTTATATCTGTCTGTTTTTGCTAAGTCAAGGCTGTATATTTATAGGTGAAAGCAACCTATTTCCTTGACAATGCAGAGAGGCTTATATTTTAAAATGTAATCTTCCTAATATCCAAAGCTGTTTTAAAGTGTACTTTGTACCAAGTACCATCATCGTATTTCTGGCAGCAGTTTTCGGACTTACTAATAATTCTGTAATTGTTATTTTGAATCTGTGTGGAAATTTCTTTAGAATAAATTTTAATCATTAATTTCACTATAAATGTTTCAAGTATTGTTTGGTTGAATCGGTTTGATAAGTCAGCAGTCATTACTGAGGTAGTGTTATGTATTCTTAATGGATTCCTTTTGGCATGCTAAACCAGGGGTACTTTTAATTTTTAGAGTAGTTGCACAATGTCTTTGCTGATTTTTCTTTTTTATTAGAGTAAATGGCTATGGTATAGTGTAATTTTTTCAAGTTTACTTATTTTAGTAGAATACTTTTTCCATCCAGAATCTTACATAGAACTCAGTACACAGTTCTCAGTACACAGGTTGGATAAAAGTCTGGGTTCCTTGAGTGGGTAGGTAGGGGGTAGGGTTGTGGTGGAGGGTGGAGGGCAGTGGTGGGGGAGGGGTGGGGGGTGTAGTGGTAACATGATGCTCCCTGGTGTCAGTGACAGAGCACTCTCTTGATCCCTGTGTGATCCCCGAGGGGCAGCCAGGCAGGGCCAGTATCATTCTCAGAATATAGATGAAGAACTGAAGCCCAGCATGATTTGTCTAAAGAAAACAAACAGAACAGGTAAGAAATGAAATGAGACTTTAAGTCATTTGGTCCCAAATAGAGATTTTTCTGAAGTAAAGCCCAACTTAGTTTTTATTTACCAGACTCAATATGTGGCTAGAGTCCCCATATAAAGGTAACAACACTAATACTTGGCCCCCCTTTTCTTTACAGAGAGATTACCTAATTTTTTTCTAGATGTTTAGGTCTGATAATAGTGGGTACTTCACTTGTATTAACTTTTAAAAATTGAATATATTACATATTCAAATAGTAAACTTTCTGTAGAACTGTACTGTGGTACAGCTTGACGAAAAAGCTTCTGTCATGTGTTGAAAGATAGTCTACATATGCACATGTGGATGGTTGATCCTTAACATTGAAGCCATGAATTTCTTTGATAGTTGCAGTACTGCTTCCTTGGCAGCTATAGCTAAACTTTCAAGTATTTAGAGGTTACTTCTTGCCTCAAGGGAACCTCTTAGATGCTGGCCTTAGGTGATTTTTCACCTGTGGCTCAATTGCCAACCCTAAGTTTGTCTGTGTTAAGATAGGAAGTGGAATTCTGATTTCTGCCAAAAGGCCTACTAAAAGCACCCCAGGGCTCCGCAGGCTCTGAGCAGCCTGCTGTCCTCCTGCCACTCCTGTGGTGTGAGGGACACCCTAGGTGATCCCTGGAAAGCTTCCTCTTAAGCCCAACCTGCAACTTTGGAAAAGCCTAGTGCTCAAATCTTATTTCATGAGACTACTTGCTGACTCAACCTGAACTCTTGGGTCTTGCAGTTGGGTTCCAGCCCTTGAAGAATGGTGACCAGGTCTGTAGCCATGTAGAGCTAAGCCTTCTCTTTGTATTAGTGGTATCCTCAGATTTAGGTATAATATGAATAGCTTACTTATTGGGTGACTACTATATTTTAAAAACTTTGATAGGTATTTTACATGTATTTTCTTTAACCCTGATTGTAAACTTACAAGGGTTGTGGCATTATTCTGTTTCTAATCTATAGAATAAGGTTAGAAACTCACCTTGTTGCTCAACTAGTAGGCGGAGGAGCTGGGATTTGAACCCCCAGCTGACCTCACCGACCATACTCCTTGTAAGCTGTTGTTCACTTAGTGTTAGGTGATGGGAATGTCTTACCTAAGGATAATTTTGTACTAATGTAAGCATTTGGAATGCTAATATCATCTTAAAAAAGCAGAAAGGTTGGGTGTGCACATAAAACCAGAAATTTTTCAGAGCCAAAAAGAACTATTATGTTTACTTAAGTAAATTGCCCAAAAGGCATGGGGACAAAGGGAACAGTTTTCTCTAGTGAAACTTTGTAGAAAAGAAAAACCAAAACCAAACTTAAGCAATAGGAAGATTATAAGTAGCTAGAGCTATAGATTTTGAAACAGGTGAGAGGTCAGATGTTTTAATTTATGTAGAGATGCAAAGCAACTTATCAGAATTGAAGCATTGGGGTTGAGTGATTGGGTGAATGGGAGTGAGAGAGGAGGAGGCCAGTCACAGAACCTGCAGGATTACTACCATTATGGGGTCACGGGGAGGTAGGGGCTTCAAAGGATATTGAAGGTGGTGTTTGGAGAGATTGTTTTAAGAATGAGGATGTTAACGTAAAAGATGGTCAAGTAAAAGGACGACATACAGTATCATCTGTGACTGTAGAGGGTTAGGGTTAGATTGGGGTGACACGGGACAACTGATGCAGTGTCTCAGAAGAAAGAGATGAAGCACTAACTTAAGAAATCATCCCATCTGGTCCAAAGTGGGGAGATGAAGCTTGTGTGTAGGGTGGGGAAAGTGAAGAGAGGAGAGACAATTTAAAGAGCAGGGTTCTAGGTAGCATGTAAGCAGGTAGGATAGTGATGGGCTTGGGTGGTGGCATTAGTCTTTCTTAGAGGCAGTAAGGATGGAAAAACAGAATACACGGAGATAACTCCATTTGAGGTGGATAAAAGGAAGTTTGTAGAAAGGACGTGCATGTTCTTGGTCCTTCTCTTCCCTCTCCATGCCTGCCTTGGACCCCTGTGAAGTAGATGTAGTTATGATCTGAAGAAAAGGAAGAAGGTGGGAACTTTGAAGGGCAGAATTGCGAGTTTGAAAATGAGCTTTTAGCGAAGCCAGTCAATTGAGTTATTTGATTTTCTCTGACATTACCGAGACACCTAGATGTTAAAGTAGTAGAAAGGAATGGTTGGGACATAAATGGCAAAATGAGACGGAGGAAGTTGAAGGGATTGCTTAGGTCAGTCATTCACAGACCGGAGCATGCTTAGAAGAAGCAGTGCGTTGCTGAACTCCACCTGAGTCCCTCTTTCAGAGAGGTTGCGTTTCTGACAGGGTCCCCAGGTGGTACTGATGCTACTGGTCTAGTCTCAGGCTTTGGGAAAACCATAGAGTCTGGTTAGAAAAGATGAGTCATGGTTGCTGGCCAGAGAGAGAGGAAAAGAGAATCCAGGAAGGGACCGAAGGACTGAGGATGAATGTGTGGGTTCTAGGCTGTGGGGTTCCAGATGCAGACAGGGCAGGCTCACTGGCTACAAACACTTGGGGTTAGTGGGAGGACAGGAGCTCGTGTCTAGAAATTCCAGATTGTAAAGGTTTGCAAGTAGAGCTCCCTGGTGATGTCTGTTACATGGCCCTGTGCACGCTCACTCAGACTTCCGGGCTTCCAAGAAATGACAAGCTCGTGCCTGAGTGTAATTCCATGTCCTACTTCCTCTTTAAGAAGGTCTTGTTCTCCTTTCTCATTCTCCGCCCCTAAAATAAGTCAGCTAAACAAAACCGCATAGTCATGTAGTTGGTTTGCATTCTGGCACAATCTCCACTTCTGAACTGGGACTGTTAGCAGACCAGAACTGGTGCACAGACAGCACTTGGAGTGGTGCTGACCTAGCGTATAGACGACTGAGCTGGGTGGAGTTAGAGGTCCCTGAAGGTGAAGGAAAGGTGTGTCCAGGGTGTTGTTTGGGACCATCTGGAGAAGAGGTCTGCAGAATTACAAGAGAGAGTAATTTCTGGAGACTGGTAGGTGGTCACAGGGCCAGAGTGGAAAAAGGACAGAGCCATGTGGCTGATGGGCACTTGAGTGAAGGTCTCAAGGTACCTCTGAGAACAAGGAAAAGTTTATCATCCTATCAAGTTCTTAGGTAGGTTGAGAGATTTTGAGAAGGAGCAAACTTCATTTAACATAGACATCAGCAACAGCCTTGCAGGTCTTTGTTTCCATAATCATTTGGGGCAAGTTATGTGTGGGCATTTTTTATAACTTAGATAGTATAAACTTTGTTCCATTTTTGCTACAATGAAAACTCTTGCTCTAAGGCAAAAGTTACTCTATTTATCTATGATGAAATGATAAATCGAAGGCTATGGTGAATTGTTTGTAATCCAGACACTTAACAGCTTTACTTAGAGTACTGAACTAATAGTACTTTTGAAAATATTTATTTTTCAGTGCAGTTGATGTACAATTCTGTATTAGTTTCAGTGTATACCATAGTGATATTAATATTGGACTGGTCATAAAGTCTGTTTAATTTTTTAATAAAAGACACATTTTCCATTTTCACCAGTAACTTTATTGATTGGGACATTTTGAGTATATCAGGCTAATTTCCATTGATTGTCCTCAGTTGATGTCTCGACTTGATTGCTGTCAACTTCAACTGGTCCGCCTGCCCACGGAGCATTGTCCAGTGAGAAATCTCCATCATGAAACTTCACAAACCACTTTTGACGCATTTGCTCAATCACAGCACCAATCATGGCATAAATCTTTACTTGTGTTTCAGTTGTGTTTTTACCTTTTTGAAACAGTAAAGCATAATATGCTGAAAATGTATTTTTTCTTCCATTTTCAGTATTAAAATGGCTACATAAAAATTGGCCAATTTTTTTTTTTTAATTCACACTGAGAACGACAGCTGTCATAGAACAATCAACATAACTGTTTTGAGTGAAGTGAAAGACAACTTAGCTCTACTAGAGCCATCTGATGCGAAGACTGAATGAACTTTTTGGCCAACCCAAAACCCCTTACCAAGTAATCACTCCATTAAGTCTAGTTCCCATCTGACACCATACATAGTTATTACAGTACTATCGCCTGTATTCTCTGTGCTGTGCTGTAAGTCTTCGTGATTATTTTTATACTGGCAGTTTGTACTTCTTAACCCCTTCACCTGTTTCACCTAGGCCCCCAGCCACCCTCCTCTCTGGTGATCGTTGGCTTGGTCTCTGCATCTATGAGTTTGTTTCTGTTTTGTCAGTGTGGGCATTTTTTAAGTCTCATTTCAACAAAGGCTACCTAGTCACAACATTTCACTGAGATGATGGGTATAATGAAGCAACGTGCTGATGGAAGACCCATTGCAGGGCTTCTTTTATTAGATAAGGAAGGAAATGGTTAACTGAAAATGTGGAGATTCAAGAATTCACTAGATAAGCCATTGTTAGGATAACATTTTCTTATAAAAAGCATATATGAGCTCATTTTTAAATATTAATTTTTCTGTAAGTTTTCACAAGCTGAACCTCAACTGTTTAAGTCTTAAGCATCTTTCAATAAATGTATGATGAATCCTACCTGCTTGGTAATTCCATGAGTTTTAATTACGATTTACTGAAGTATCTTTGGTAAGTAACAAATTTCCATAAGAAAATAAAATCATTTTCATCTATATCTTTCTTCCCATGTTTAATATTCAACTTAGTACCCATAGTCAAAGACTAGGAAAGGCAGCTGAATGAAGGTCTCAAACTACAGAAATGGGCAGTAGAGAGAAGGCAGGAAGATTGATTCATTCGATGACCTTGTCACTTACAGACTGTGACCTTGGGCAAGTTAGTGAACCCAAGCCTCTTGTTTCCTCTCCTTCAAAACAGGATAATGGTGTTATTTCGTAGAGTTGTTACAAGGATTAAATGAGCTTTCTTACAGTACTAAGCCCTGGGTCCTTCATATAATAAGCATGCCATAATTTCTAACTATTACATTAGTGTCGTTAGTAAGAGAAAGCATAGGTCTTGGAGTCGCAAAAATCTGAACTGACATCTCATTTGTCTTAGTCCAGGAAGTTATGTGACCTGGGATAAGCCTTGAAATGTCTCTGAGTTGCCTTGTCAGTAAATGGTTTGGTACCAAGTGTCGTGTAGGGCTATCATGAGGATCAAATGGTCTGAGTGTGTAATGTATTCCGTGTAGATCCAAGACATGGTCTTGGCTAGCATATGCTTATTTGCCTTTAATTCCTGCGTTTAAATTTGAGGTTTCCTTTCTCTCTAGTCGGGCCTGGAAAAGAGCATAGACCAGGCTGTGGAAGAGTGGGACATTGAGAAGGCGGAGGAGCTCAGCAACCGGCTGGCCACCCGGGAGGTAAGCCCAAGTGAGGGCACGTTCTGTGTCTGCATTCTCTAACATGAATGCACGTTCTTTCCGTGGTCCTAAGGAAAGAGCATTCAGATACCTGACCCAAGAGTTTTCCTTTCAGTTTGTTTTCTTTCCTCTTGTTCTGCCATTTATTTAAAAATATTTTTGTTTTTTCTGTTTCTCAGTTATTAAGTCTCAAACTTACAGTGGAAATAACCCATGATTGGTAGTCAATCCTAGATTTTGCATAATTTAGAGAGCTTTTTGCCTGCTATGATTAAAGGCTAGCTTTCTTTTTCCATTTGCATCTTTAACTCAGTTCAACTCGCCCCCGGGGCACAATGCTTTTCTAACCCTTGTCCCCGTGATGCTTTTTTACTTCATAATTCTGCACGTTACCCTCAGCCCTAAAGAATGTGCAGTCCTTTATTTTTGATCTGTGGTTTATAGTATAAAGCTAATAGATACAGGATATGTTGAATGTTATTTTTCCAAGTACACAGGCTTCTAGAAGATTCTGTCCTGCACCTTCTCGGGGGAATAGTCCTCTAGTTGGAAACCACTGCTGGGTGTCACTGAGCAAGGTCACATGCAGAGTAAAGAGCTTGTACTGGCATATGTTTTATTGTTGCTATTGTTGTTTGTAATGTCTTTTTGTCCTTTCTAGGAGAAAAGTTCTCTCGCTTTCACTTTTAGCATATCTCTACCTTCTCCTTTTATTCTTAAGCTGTAACTGCTCCATGGTGTTTGGTTACATGGAAAACATCATTGGTCACCTGCATAAACTGTTGGCTGTATGTATGGTTCTTTCTTGCTCACTTTTAAGTCATCCGATGTCAAAAATCTACCATTGATGACTGTTTATGACTGCTGGCCATAAGTATCTTGTGAGGTTTGTATTTTTATGTAGGGAAAAATGAGTCCAGAAGTGAGGTGTAGGGATTCAGAAGTTTTCTTTTTTTTTCCTGAAGCTTCAGTGATGCCCTGGGCGGAGACAGGGTCACCTCCACCTGTGTCAAGCGGCAGGTGCATGCTATCCCCACCCTGTCTGCCGTACCCTTGCGCGTGGGCACCCTCCTTTCCCTCCCTCCCCAGCTGCTGGCCAGGCTGTACACAGTGGTGCCTCGGCGGCCTCAGAAACGGGTCTCCTTGGAGGATACTTGGTTTCTGGCTTGGGCTTTGTTCTGTCGTACTGCTGTTTAGAAGTGGGCCTGTATAATACAGACTCGGTATTTTCCATCTTAAGGGTTATTTTCTGTCATAGTTTTATGACAAATGAGATTGCCATAGAAATACATATTTTCAGCATTTGTAAGGATAGTAAATATTTTTCTGAAGTGTTCATTTTACTTCCATACAAAAGTAATACTTTGTTCTGGTATAATAAATTAAATTTATTTAGTGTGGGGTTAAAGAATTCTGATTAAAAGAGAAACAATAATTTGGGTCCTATTCTTGTCTTTGTGTAAGTGGAAAAACATCTGGAAAGTGTTTGCTGTTCAGACACAGACATTGGAAAGATACTGATGCCATGTCAGTTAAGCACCCATGAAGAATAACTAAAGTAATCAAGATGGAATTCTTGAATGGTTTAGTTTGAGATTTAATTTTTCATATTTATCCCTTTGGTGTCAAACACCGTGGAGATGAGATGGGATTTTGCGAAGTAATTGTGAGTTTGGGGCAGAAACCCTTTGTAAATTAAACGTATACGTGCATGGTAGGTATATATTGGTTTTTAATCAGTAGCATTTTCCATTTTTTTAAGAAGCAGTGACTGGGACCAGCTGATAAAGCGTTTGCTCAGAGGCACAGATCCCTGAGTTCTTAAAGCCTTTTCTAACCCTAAGAAGTGAAACTAATTTTTGATGTTTAACACGTATAATAAGTCTCTGAAACCAATAGGGCAGAATCAGTATTGAGAGAAATGAAGCCAGACATGCAACCATGTTTGAGGATGGGCCTTGCAAACAGTTCCTCAAAAATAAGCCCAAGTAAGACTGACAGTGCACTGCTAGTGAGAAACAGCAAGTGCTTATTTTTCCAGAATCACGGTCCCTTAAATAAACAGTGACGTTAAGGATGTACATAATCTGGTTTGAGGTGATGGTGGCCCAAGTTCACATATTTTCTGTTGATTAAATACTTTTTTGTTGTTAATAATCTTAGAGGAGAGATTAAGTGAAAAATATACTTGGGTTTGTGTCATACCAATGAAACAAACAAATTATTTAAAAAAATATTTGTACACACACACACACACACACACACACACACACGTATTTAAGTGTAGTATTTGTGGCTCCTTAACCTCAGGCCTAAATTAGAAGTACATTGCATTCATTGATAGTGATCTTCCTCTGGTACTTTTTATAATTTGCAAAGTATTAACATTCATATCCAAGATAATTGCAGTTATAATCTGCTGCCATCTTTGCTAGGGCCAAAACTTTTCAATTTGGAGTAATGCTGTGAAATGTTTTTTATTTTAAAGCTTTTTGCTTGGTTAATGAATGCAGGCCAAAGCAATGACTTCCACCACTACTGCTTTTGGGCATAGTGTTTTTTTAGAACCTAATTAAGGTCTCACAAATATAAATGATTTTTAAAAATCCCATGTTAATATTACATTTTTATAGATATTAAATATTACATTGACAGTATGAATTAAACTAAGAATTTTAATTTTTATTAAATAGACTATGTAAATGTTTGGATTCTAAAACATAGGCAAAGTTATTAATATTGAAATAATAATAACTTGTTACTATTTAAATAACAAAGGTAGGAATTTTTTTTTTTAAAATAATGTTTGAATTGATTGAGTTATATCCTTTCCTAGCTAAATTAAGTGCTGTCTAAATTTGTGCAGGTTATTAATTTGTAGTATCAACTTTTTAGAGCAATTTTCTAGAAAATCTGAAGGCACTTTCGTTGAAGTGGGGTATGTGTCCATTTGAAGAGGTGGCTTCTGCATTTTATACGCACACCTGAGAAGTGCTCCTTCATTGGAAGCACTTCCGGTGCCAGAGCACTAACCAGTGTTCAGTTTTCCCGGCACTGCTGGGCGTGCGGGGCCCTGCGAGGATTCCGGTTACAAGTCACCCCTGGTTCTGGTGGTTTTGTGTGATGTATGTGCCTTGTTGTCTTGATGGACTAAGAGCTTGAATTACCCGCCCCCTTCCCCCAAAATCCTTCCCAAATTATGTAATTTTGACAGGTTTAAGTATCAGAGTACCAGGAGCACGATCCTATCTAGAGTTCAGAATTGAGACATTGTTTGAACGTTTGGAATAGAGATGCTGCCAAACTTGGTAAATTCGAAGCCACTTTCTTCAGTGCTATTGCGGAGCTCTAATATTTGGAGAGGTGTTTGCGTGGCCCACAAAAGAACTGAGCTGACATGTTACAGGAAGGGAGTCTTGTGGTTATAATCCCAGTGTGTTACAATCCAGAGAGCAGAATTATTTTCTTCCCATTCTCATGAGTTCTCTCTTTGGGTAGAAGTATCTTAACGACCATGTTTCCAAGGTAAAACAATTCAGATATGAAGCGAACTGTATATTCCAATTAGCTATTGTAGGAATTTATCAGCAGAACCTGTGACTTTATGAAGGATGGCAGGAACTTTCTTAATTATTGTGATTTCCAGCCATTGAAGATTATATAAACAAAGCAAGAGTGCATTAAATGTTACTCATTTTTATATATCAAGAATTTAAAATGAAATATCTTTATCTTAACATTTTATTTTTGTAGAAATGAGGTTATTTTGTTAATCTAATACCAAGTGTATATGAAGAATGCATTCATTATTTCGTACAAAGTCATCTAATGGCTGCAAACTGGCAAAATATATTTTATGTCCTTTGAAATTTTACTACTTTTTATTGTTACTATGTTTTCTCTTTCCAGTTAGAATTTAGGACCGTTTCCTTCATGGTGCATTTCACTGATTGGCACTGGGGAGGATGGAGGGCCCCGGGGAGAGGAAGCCGCACTCACTCGGCAGCTCCGCTGGTCAGCAGCACGAGCAGCTGCCTGGCACGGCGGCGTTGCTGCCAGGGGTGGTGTCTGTTAGGGATCATCTAGGACTGGCTCACTTTCCCTCTGACTGGTCATTTCTCAGTGGCTTTTTAATTTAAATGCCCCTCTGTGTATCATTTTGTAGTCTGCACAGGGTCCAGTTATTTTGTCTAGGTGAACAGTGAGAGTGCAGGAAAAATAAGCTGTTCCTGTGCAGGTAAGGGATGGCTCCACTGAATTCCTTTACACACAGGTTCAAAGTATGTTCGTTCCCACAACAATTGTGTGCAGCCTTGCAGTTGGAGCCTCTTAATGTGAAACAAATAAAAATGGTACTGCATGGTGGGTTTCTCTTGCAGGGTTGAAGGTGGGCTTCCTCAGATCCTAATGGCATTGAGGACATTTTCTTTTCACCTTTGGGCTAGGAGTGCGTGATCACCTGTAACGGGGTTCCTATGCTCTCTTTTAATTACGTTTATCTGTGCTTTTAACAAACCTTAAAAAAAGATTTCAGATGTTACAAGTCTAATTAAAGAGACAGACAAAGCGTAGTTTATACTGTAGATTTTTTCTGCAGTTCAATTAATCAGCATGTTTTCTCTTTTAATTAAAACCATTTTAGTAAATTAAAGCCCACAGCAAAACACATATATAATTTGTTTGTAATTAGCTCTTAATTGGTGGTAGTTGGAGCTTAGCACCCTCGGTTTCTTTCTTCATGATTGCCATTTTATTAGCAGCCAGTCATTAATTAATCTTTTTCTAATTAGCTTATAAAACTGTTGATGGCACATTATTGTAAATGTGATTTTAGGTTCAAAGCTTGCTAATAAGCTTTCTTACTTAGAAGAACAGAGATAAAGAAATTGCTGAAAACAGTACTACAGTTCTTTTTTTAAAAACTGTCTTTCTTGTGGGGACTGTGTAAAGCATCTAACAGCTTATGGTTAATTTTTTAATGCTTTTTTTCCCCTTATGAATGGAATAAGTTGCTTAAATATAAATGTCTGTATCCAGGAATAATTTCAACAGTATAACATCTTTTCTCCCTCCTTTGGAGTACTGTAATCTACTTAGAATTTGAAGCCTTAATAGTCATCATTAAAACAGGTGTTATGTAAACCATTGCACTATGAAATCAAAGTTGATTATTCGAATCAAAGGATATCTTCTCACACCTCATGGGCCAGATGCATTTTTTAGGTAAATTGCAAGGTGAATCATACACACACATACACATAGACACATGTATACATACACACTATATATATATATATGTATAAACAGATTTTTTGGATGTGTTTTAAAAACAGGATTTGTTGGGTTCCACTTCAAAATAAAAACCATTTGGATTTAACTGACATGAAGTTGTAGTATAAATGATAGGTGTTTGCGCAGTCGTACATACACGTACCTGCATGTAGTACACACACATGCAGACCTGTGCATGCACGTTTTAAGATGACAGCAGAGAAAATGATTTAAAGTCAGAGTTGAGTATGTTACGCGTGGCTCACGTGCTGCTGTTGGAGCTCCAACATCTCAGGTATGACCGTGGAGAGAAAGGGACTGACCCAGGTGCAGGCATCCTGCATTTACCAAAGCACGTACCATGTGCAGTCGTGGTTTGAGCGAAACACACTAACCACATCAGACTCTTTACTGAAATAAGCCACCAGCTCTATAAAACTCGTTAACTGCATGGTGTTCTGAGCTGTTGATCAATATTAGTACGAAGTTTTGAAAGTTATGTAAAACATAAAGCAATGTCAGTCATTAGAAGTGTTTTTTTAATTTGCTTTTTGGACTTTGCGTGTTATTTTAACTTGGGCTATTTCTTTGCTTGTTTTTCAGGCGGCATTTTAGCATGCCACACTAGAAAGGGATAGCTGACAAGGAAAAAATTAAAAATTGGATAAAAAGTAAATGAATAATGTCATATTACCAAAAAGATGAGAGGCTAATTTGTGCCGACTTTTTGCTAATTTTGCTCAAGCCTCAAAATGAGGAGCTGTCACCCGTTCTGTGTAGCGCTGATGACAGTGCCAATGATCCATGAAATAAGCAGCCGCTGGCTTTGTTCTGATAAGAATGAGCAAATCTGCACAATGCGCGGCTCCCAGAATCTCATTTTCATACTTGCATGCGGGCTAAAAGAAATAAGCTGTTTGCAGACTTGATTAATCAGACATTGGAGGGGTTTTTGTCTCTTTGATCTCTTTCGTCTCCTAGGTAACTTGCTTGACATTAATGTTGAGCTTGAGTAAAGACAATCAGGAATTGTCGACCAAACTGATAGAAAAATTAAAGACCTTGACACTTTAAGTACTCCAGTAATGGCTCCGCTTTACTTCAGAAAACATCTGTTTTCATTTAATTAAAGAACAAAAGAGAATGGCATAAATATTTTTCATAGAAACCTATTATTCCATAAAAAGTTAAAGTATGATAATTGGTGTTTTAAAATAAGTGCCTTGAAAGTATTCAAAAGGGAGGAAAACTTTATAAATCTGTTACAAGCTAGTAATTTTGAGATGAGGAAAATGTTTTATGAAATGGATGAGAAGTTTACAGTGAGGCTAGATTAAGCTGTTTGAATCAGATGCTTCAAATGATTATCAGCCAACTTGAGAATGGCAAGGCTTAGCAAGGAAAACTAACTTGATTTTGAAGGTTTGTCTTTTTAAAAATCACTGCCGTGGTGCAGGATGCGCTATTATATCTATTTTACAGCCCAGTGTGATTTACACATGCTAAACCTGTAAAATTGAAAGGAATTAAAAAAATGTCGCCAAGCATTTGCTGGAGGTTATGCAGCCGCTTTTACAAATCTTCCAAGTGGCTGTAAAGATGAATGCCTCAAGGGTCCAGCCAGGGCCCTGCTTTTCCAACCAGCTAAAGCCCTTATCTTAAATCCAAGCAAAGTACCATTAATCTTTTTGAAAGACCTTTTATGGCTTTTAATATATCCCAAATTAGAACATTTTACACCCTTGGTTCCTGAAATATGGTGATAAAAAGCCTTTAGAGCTTAATTTTCCTTACCGCTTGCTCTGACCAATTTGCAGTTCTTTGTGATAATGTTTAGACACCTTAATTAAAATGCAGCAAAATATTGGATGTTCTATATGGAAAATGCTGATACTTTGGCTACACGTACGAGGAATTCTGTGTATATTTTTATTCATTTAAAAATATTTCTTTACACGTCGTGTTGCTGTGGTTATCTGATGGCCTGGACCTGTCTTCTCATGCAGAAACCATTGACCAGGCGTTTGTGATGTTTACTTGGGCACGCAGATGCGTTTTCCTTCTTACAGAAATGAACGGACATTCCTGCTGGCCTGTATTTGTTTGTGATACTGAAACGTAGCACGATACGCTTTTATCTCTGGAACTCGGGTCAGTCATCTTGCCTTGGCAAATGTGTTTCTTCTCTACTGTCTCTTCCATAGAAGATCTTACTCTTTCATACTTCCAGATAGTTCTACTTTTAAGTTCACCACAAGAATAAGTGAAACATTTATTTTAAGCCTACGAAGGACACAAAATTGATAGGATTTTTTCATAATCAGGGCAAGCTTTGAAGAGTCTTCCTATAAAATGTATACGTAGACCAGGCTTGTTTCATCTTTATCACTTGAAGAACATTCCAAGGCAAAGAACTGATAGAAAATAGAGCTTTTACATGAACGGATGTGTTTGAAAGTATTGCCTGTACCCAATTATTATGTTTACTTAGTCTACAAAATGGCAACCTCTCGTGTAAATATGTGTTTTGAACGTTATAATGAATTACTTTTTAATCTAGAAAACCTATATTGGACAATTTCATTACGTTAAAATGTAAGATACATCTTAAGTTATAACAGTTTTAGGAAATAACTTGGGTCACATGGTTAATCGTATATGGCAAATACGTTTCAGGTCATTTTTGTTTCACATTCAGTGTGTAAGCTCAATTTAAATACAAAGTAGCCGAGTGGTATTGTTTTTTTAATTTACTTAGGTAAATATTTGCCTTTGATATGAAAATAAGACATAAGACTACAGTTAAGTAGAAAGTGGTTCTGTGTTTTACCTTTTGGAAGTGGGAACAGGAAAGAGACTAACATAAATGTGGAGAGGCCTAGCATACATCTTTTTTTTAAGATTTTATTTTTTTATTTTTGAGAGAGCAGGGCGGGGAAAAGAGAGGGAGAGAAACGGTGATGTGAGAGAGAAACATTGATTGGTTTCCTCTTAGACACACGCTGACTGGGGACGAACCTGCAGTCCAGGTACGTGCCCTGACTAGGCATCAAACCGGTGACCTTTTGGGTTGCGGGACGCCGCCGGACCCACTGAGCCACCCTGGTGAGGGCCCAGTGTGCACCCTGAACACAGGTGGACTGAAGCTGTTAGGGCCAGGGCGAGACCCTCCGCTGTCTCTTCCTCTGCCACAGCGAACCCGGTTTGGAAGCCACACGTGGAGATGCTGGCACCACAAGGCAGAGGAGGCCCTGCCGTCCGCCACTGACTTTTAAGTGAAATGAGGAATAAAAAAGTTCAGCCAGTGGGATTTGGGGACTTGATTCTGCAGTTATGACTAGTCTAACCCGCCAGGTGCTAACCCGCTTTTTCACTTCTACAAACATTTCCAGTGAATAGGAAATCCTTCTTACTGGTAAACCACACCACAGTGTCCTTCCACGGTTCCATTTCCTCTTTGGATGATGATGCTGCAGCCCTTTGAGTTTTAGCCCTTTTCAGTTGACCTGGATGGACTTTTCATTAACAAAAATCTGGAAATAAAAGGAACCAAGAGGACAAGTCCAGCCTTGACGCAGTAAAATGTCTCAGGCAACCCCTTCTCCCCAGCCCCACGATCTGAAAACGAATCCTCCTTCAGTGCTCTGCCCGCGTTGCCAGCCTGACGATGCTCCGGGCCGGGGGCCGGGTGCCGGGTGCTGTCCTTGCGGGAAGGGTGGTGGTGGCGGTGGCGGCCGAGGGTTTTGGTTTGCGCTCTGGGAAGCAGCAGGCTCGTCTGCTTTCTCCAGGGGGCTCTCCAGCCAAGGCTGACCATCTTCTCTTCAGTGGCTCTCCTGTGGGTGTTGCCAGCTCCGCACCTTGGTAACTCAGGTTGCTCCCATCTGTTACCGTTCTTTATATAGACCCTGCCCTGCACTGAAAAATCATATCTGTTTTTGCTCTCGTTTAGAAACCCCAGTCAGGGCTTGATTGCTGCGCCTTAGTTCCACCCTAAAGGACGCCCTTCCCCAGGATAAACTAGAAGAAAGGCTGTGCCTGCCACAGCCTCACCCTGCTAAACCGACTTCTCTTTCACGTGCTCTTACCTGTGACTCTGCCTCCCTCTTGGTGAACAGATCCCTAAGCCTTGGGTTTCCCTCGTGGACTCTAGTGGCTTCCAGGACTTGTTTCTCTTGCTTAAGTCTGCTGTCCACCGATAGGCATTTGGTGGAATACAGGGATAGAAAGGGCAAGAAACAACAGAAAAAATTTTACCCTTTGTTGTTTAGCCTGGGCTCTTAACAGATACTTTTGAGCCAATCATATAGATGGGTATTTTTAGAAACCAGAGCCCATTAAAACTAGGTCACCATACTTGTCCTAGAGACGCTTCCTAAGGAGCAGCCCTGCCCCAGGGAGCTGGGTGGAGCAACATGGTAACTGGGGAAGCTGTCCAGCTGGAGAGATAAAGAAACAGACTTGTAGGCTGAGGGAGAGAAGGCGTCGTAGGGGGGCAGCGGAGGAGGCTTCCTTCTGATTGGGCTGACCAGGGCGGCAGATGGGTGGAAGGGGGAGCGCGAAGAGAGGGTACCGTGGTCCTGGTGTCCAGCCCTTTCACTTGTTCACACCCTTTCTATCCTTTTCCTATCAGCGAATTAAAAGCCGTTGCTCGTCATACAAAGTGCGTTTACGAAGGAGTAATTAGCTTTCCCATGTTTTATTAATCACATCTTATGACTGCCAGTCAGAGCTCCTGATCAGCGTGAGATAACTGGTGTGACCCTACTGAGTTACTGCAGTTCTAGCCCAGAGCAAAGAAACTTGATGTCTCTGTCAGTCGGTGCGTTCTTATCGGGGTAAATTCCTGTTCAGCTGACTGAAATGCTGAAATAGCTTGCAGATCTTCATCACCACCTTTGTGGACCCTAAAGGGGCCTCAGTCCGGGGAGGATTTCCTTCCAGGAGACGGGTACAGCTGGGCAGTAGGGGAACACAGGCTGCATCTGTGTAGCCACTGTGCTGTGGTCGTTCAGGCGTCCTGAGCTTAAGAAATCCTTGTCTCTGAGCACAGGTTTCTTACCCCCAAGTTCTCAAGTATTTGTATTCTTGTATTAGCTGGAATATTTATGTTTTCTTTTTCTTTTCCTTCCTAATTAGCTTGGTGTAAAAATTGCCAAAGCAGTTGCTTGCCATAATTTTGTAAAAGCCAAAAAGGAAGCCGAAAATTCACAGGTTGCTCGAAAAAAGAAGAAACTGGCATGGGGGTAAGTTTAAGGCTTTTAGTAGTAATTCTAACATCATAAAAATGACACATCCTGTGACACATTTTACGAATCCAGTTTGTGTTTAATTGTTGTTCATCGTGTTCTTTGTATTTGTGCCCAGCATCTAGCAGGTTGTAAATAAAGAGGCATTCCTTTATCCTGTTTGATATGCAATTGGTAATCGATGGAGTGTGTGAAAATGTAAGCTTATTTTACTTCGGCACTTAGTGAACATGTGACTTCAGTTGAGATTTTTATGTTCTTTGTTTCAGATTTGAAGCAAAGAAGAGATGGGAAACCAAAAGCAACATGGGATACATGTAACTTGCCAGAGTTCTTCAAGATATTGTGCTATTTCTTGAGTTTTTGCTTCAGTCTTCAGTTGCTCAATTGCCTGAAAAGATATTCCCACTTATGTTAAATGTCAGAAAATTGATAGAAATAGGAAAATAAGCATTAATTTTAGGGGTTGGTTATCAGCCTTTTCCTAAAGAGTTCATTCTGTTGGAGTGAATGGAATGGAGTGTTCTGTTATTTGTACAGGGAATTGAAGCATACGTACAGGAAAAACAGAAAGGTTTATTTATTTATTTACAGGGACCGCCAGTATAGAATCAGATTTTCTTCAGCTTTTCATTGGCACTTACTGTATTAGGAAGATCTACAAAATCATTTGCAATAAAAATATATACCAAGTATTTTATTTTGAGGAGTTATTGGTCTTTATGCTTTTTTTCAAGATTTTATTTATTATTTTTCAGAGAGAATGGTAGGAAGGGAGGACGAAAGGGAGGGAAACATCAATGTATGGTTGCCTTTCTCCTGCCTTCAGTTGGCGACCTGGCCGGAGGCCTGGCTTGCAACCTGGTTATGTGCCCTGGCCGGGAATCGAACCTGTGACCCTTTGGTTTGCAGGCCAGCGCCAATCCGTAATATCAGTTTTACTTTTCATCCATGTAGTACAGCATAACCAATGAGCCCCTTGTACTTTCTTATCTGTACTCATTGCAACTGCACTTACTCTGGAATTATGTTTTTTAGATTGGCATTTGTTTATAATGGATTAGTCAGAGATGTAAGAAAATCTCAATTGATACAGTCTTTACGAATGACTATCTTAATGTTTTAAAATAACTTCTGGTTCTTTATGGGATGTAATAGAGTTGATACTTGACAGTCATAATAAAAGCAATTGGTTAGTTTTAGTGTACCTTCAGATACAATACTGCAATAAAAAAAAAGGACAGAATGTAGTGCTTGGAGGATGATTTAAATTCAGCTCTGCCTGGAAATGGCTTCCTAAATATCTCTGAGCCGTGTCATTCTTTAAATTATGAGATGATTCTTAGAAGAGAAGAGGGTATCATTATATTAGAGTATTATAACTGAAGATAGTGTAACTTTGAACCTTCTAAGACCATGGCTTGATTATTTTTACTCCTGTTCCCCATTGCTCCTTAAAAGATTGACACATTGAGGGACCAGAAGAGGGGTTCGGTGCCGTGGGAAATGGATTTCGTCAGGTGGGTGTGCTCTGGCCCTAACTAGAACAGGCTTTGAGAAGTCGTACGGCCAGCTGGTAAGGCCGCAGCTGGATGTTTTGGTGTTTGACCGGCCTCAGGTATTTTGGCACCTCTATACTGGGTGCTCGGTGGGCAGTAAGAACTACTTATCATGGTTTTCATCAGTTCACCTTCCTTCTTAACCCATCATCAGACATGTCCTCGCTATCTGATAGAAACTTACTCTGGGCTGATAATACAAATTTAGGAACATAGGAAATAAGTAAGTCATGATTCTCATCTATTATTATTTTGTTATCTTTAGACTTCTGGCAGTAACATAATTTCACTAATTTGTTGTTGGCATATTTAGTGTTTTATCAGTGTTCTGGAATAAGTAAATTGCTATTTAAGGGAACAAAAACTGTATCTTGCTTCCACTTAGGTGAGAAAAGCCAGTGTAGAGGAAGCAAGATTTTAGGAGATGGTTTCTCTACTTACAGAATTCACCACGAAAAGGTGTGCAGACCAAATATTAGAAAATCTTAATGTTTTATGATTTATTTCCTGTTGCATTCTGTAGGTAAAATCATATACTGCTTACATACAACGTCTCATTTTAAAATCCTAATAGCTGACTATAGGAACCTTTCCCTTAAAAAGTCCGCCGCACAGGGCTCTGGCTGGTGGCACAGTGGATAAGACACGGGCCTGCCAACCCAAAGGTCGCTGGTTCGATTCCCAGCCAGGGCACATAATCAGGCTGCAAGCCAGGTCTCCAGCTAGGTTCCCAACTGGAGGCAGGTGAAAGGCAACCACACATTGATGTTTTTCTCCCTCTCTGCCTTCCTCCCTTACCTTCTCTCTAAAAATAATAAATAAAATCTTTAAAAAAAAAATAGCCCACCGCACAACCCAGTGATTCTGTCGAAAGCATTGTTGTCTTGGAGCAGGAGGAAGACAGCCTCGTGCCCAGACCAGCCTGGCCTCCAGCCTCTGCCTCAGTTTTCCTTCCCTGCATCGCATCTTGGCGCACTGAGTGACCCCAGCAGGCATGTCTCAGGGTCTGCTCTGCTTGTGCTGAGGCCTCACCACAGTGGCTGCTTCCGGGGTCTGAGGGGGAGCCCTTCTTCAGCCTGTCCCAGTGCCTGTGTGCCCACTCCACCCCCTGCCTCTCGTGGATGGGCCGTTTGATCTGAGTGGGAGGCATTAGGGCAAAATCGGGTATTGCGGGGGAGTCCTATCTCTCAAGACCCTACTCTTTGGGGGCCTGGGTTGTGGAAAGCTTCAGGACATGGCACAGCAGAAGCGGGTGGATGGTGGGAGGGAGGGAACTGGAGGAAAGAACAGGAACTGCTGTCTTGGGTTCACCCTCCTGGCACATCATTTGGAACCAGTTTTATTAGCTTTAATTCAAATGAGACACTGTACTCATTAAAGCATTAAAATGGGAACATTATTCTTAAGAGTACCCATGTTGCCTAAAAAGTGTATTCGTCCTCTTCATCTGGTCACAGCAAAGGAAGGATTCTTTTTGCATCAGTAATAACCTTAGTTCCTGAAGCTTTGACATGTGCATTTACTACCCCTGGAATGCCTGAATTAGATTAGTAATGTAAATGTCAGTTATTGTTAACGGAGATTAATATGTTTCAGGCCATCAGCATGGCATTAATGTAACTGTGATTTATTGAGGACTGCGGGCTAAAACAACTCACTACAGAACAATAATTTTGAGCTCACAGTGCTGGTTCTGAAAGTCAAGTAGGGAGTGCGTTCCTGTTTGGGAACCCCGGGATGTTTCTGATTTTCAGCAGAACATTCTATTTCTTTCACCAGAAGGAAAGCTGAATGTGTAATCTCAGGTTTGCTATAATTAGTTCTGATGACAGAGTTAAATACCTTGGCCAAAACTATAAATCAGTAGTTAAACAGGTTTCTGCAACTGATCATAAATCTCAAACTCTGTATTTTAAACACTGATTTTTTTGTTTAGAGAGACAGCTAAGGGAGGGACAGGCCAAGGACGGGAAAGAAATGGTATCTGAACTTCAAGTAAAAACAACTTAGAACTTCACATTTGAAATCTTACTGATTTCCCTGATGCCTTTTGTCTAGCATGTTACCTTTTCAGTATTGTAGTAACTTGGCTTATTGCTTACTTTGATAAGGCAAGTTTGAGTCCCTAAAATAACATTAATTTTCAAAATGTCCAAATTTTCATTTGCTAGGTTAAGATATTTTTTAAATGTATGTCTTACTAAACTATAAAAATTAATGTATAAGGTTGTTATTTAAGTAAGATTTTTAGCCCTGGTTGATGTGGCTCAGTGGATAGGTGCTGGCCTGTGAACCCAAAGGTTGCAGGTTCAATTCCCAGCCAGGGCACATGCAGCCAGGTTGCAAGCCAGGTCTCCAGCCAGGTCCGTAGCTGGAGGCAGGTGAAAGGCAACCGTACATTGATGCTTCTCTCCCTTTCTTCCTCCCTCCCTGCCCTTCTTTCTGAAAATAATAAATAAAAATTTTAAAAATTAATAAAAAGATTTTAATTGCAATTTTTTCTTAAAGAAAATGTTTAGGTAAGCCAGATGATGTTTGTCAGACTCCACTTTGGAAATATAATGTAGTGTAACCTAGTAGTCAAATTCAGAACCAACAGAAACAATTCAAGTTTTTCCATGTTGGCAGAAATCGCTTTTATTTTTAGTATCTGGCAGAGCAATAAATGCGTTTCACATCAGTTTAATATCTTTTTAAACCCAGCTGTTTATTTATTGGCTTAAAATTTAAACTCTTCTTAAGTCTTAGCTGACTTTCATGAAACAAATGGTAATATTTGGACAAAATAGGTACATGAAAATCTTTTTCCAGAACCAAACGTACATTGGTCTTTGTGGCATCAGTGCATTCTAACATGGTAACGGATCTTAAAAAGACTTTGAAAAGTCTTGGGCATTAAAAACCCAGGGCACTGCATTTCAAGGAATTAATTTTTATTTTGAAGTAATCAGAGCCTCTTTCTATGTTTACAGATTTAAATTAGAAACTTTCTGCTAGAAAGCGAAACTCCTGTTAGAATAAATGTTAGTGAGCTATATCACTATATCACAAGATAATTCTTGGCCTGTCTGTGTAGCTTACAGAGACACCCTGACATGACCCGTCTTCCATGTGGGAGGGGGTGCTCTGTAGATTTTGATAAAATGAGCAGAGCTGCATTCTCCAGTCTTTTAGTATTTGATCCCCCCTCCACACTCCTCACCTCAAAAGAAGAGGACACCCCCCACATTGGTAGTCTTGCGGCAGGCCGTGGGTGGCGGATCTTAGAAAAGAGCCAGGCCCTTGTGCTCTCGTGTGAAAACGGAAGACAAGAAACATGGATAGCATCCTCAGCAGTCACTTCTGCAACCCCTGGTGAGTACTTGGGCTGTATGTGGTTTGTTTTTTTTTGGTAGAAATTCTTCAAATACAGTGGTCTTGACCCCTGGACTGTAACTGAGCTTTGGGTGGGAATGCCCGTTAAATGCCACGCCTTACGCTGTTTTACATGTGCTTGTAAAATCCAGCTTCAGCTGAGGAATAAGTACCTTTTATTAGGATTAGTGACCCCTTTTTAGATTTAAGTGAAAAATGCATAAAACTTTTAAATGAGGTATGTGCCTTCTGTACCTAGACCCGGTTTCTTAAGGAGCGAAGAAATGGAAGGGGAAGGGCGGGTGGTCCAGAGAGAAGCCCTGTGCCCAGGAGCTCCCGTGCCAGGCGCCCCCCTGCACCCTCGCTGGCTGCCTTCGGGAAGCCCCGGTCCACCCCCCTCGGAGTCCACGGCTGCCTCTTGCTGGATTGCTGCAGGGGGCCTTCTCTGGGACAGGCTCGGAGTGAGGTAATCTTTCCCCACCTCTAATTGTGGAGGGTGTGTCTGTCCAGTTATTACTTGTTCATTGAACTTAAAGGTTTGGAAACCTGCGGCTCCAGTACAAGCTGTAATTATTGATGTCTGTTCACATTCATCTGTGAGTCCTGGCATTTGGGCAAGAAGTTAATTCATCACTTCGTCGTCAGGCCGAAGGTGCCTCAGCTCATCACGTTTTATTGTTTGATGGGACAGTGTACAATTAAGACTGCGCAGAGTAAAAACTGTTTGTCCTGTGAGTGATGCCAGAAGTCGTGATGGCTGTCACAAGGACGGGCGAAACAATGAGGCCTCGTGTTGCTCTGCATTCCTTCCTGCGTCATCTCTTGAAAGACGTTTCCTGAGCGCCTGCTGCGTGCCAGGCATTAGGCAAGGCCCTCGGGTGCCAAGATCAGTACGCAGCCAGGTTGGGAGTTGGTGTCACCCGTGCTGGGACACCTTGATGTTTTAGGTGGGCTTGTAGAAAACCAGGCACCTTTTCTTGGCTAAATACAAAGAGATCAGCTACACGTACTAAAGTCAGGACCCTAGACTCACACATTTTGGCGACACGGGTGCGAAGTTCTCTCGCTGGGCGGCTCGCCGCGGTCCCTCGCTGGCCCGGTGCCCCGTTGCACACGTGTTCCCTCCCCAGTGAGCAGGCTCGACCCCTGGCCTTTGACCTGTGTCTCAGACTCGGAGGAATGAATGCAACTGTTTTTGCACAATCCTCAGCAATTTTAAGTGTCGGGTTTTTCTTGGACTGTATCAAGATGTCCTTTTGTCAGGACAGCTGTGTCACAGTGCCTGCCCATGTTAGGGTGCAGGGTACGTGCTTCCCATCCGTACCGACTCAAACAAAGTAGAAGTTTATTCTTGTTCACAGGACAAAGGCGGAGATTCCAGTCAACAGGGGACCGGGCTCCATGTAGTCATTCCAAGACCCAGGCTGATAGCCACTCTCTCTCACACACACCCCGTAAGCCTGGGCATGGCCATCTCAGTCACCTTCAGGGAAAAGAGCATGGACAGAGCAGTCACAGGCCTGGCGTGGGGGTGGGACGTCCCCTCCTGCTCACTGCACTGGCTAGAGCTTGGTGGCTTCGCTACGCCCACCTGCAAGGAGGCTGCAAAACGCACACGGGCTGTTCCCCAGGGAGAAGCTGAAGTAACTTAGTAACCAGTTGGCAGTGTGCCAAGTCGCCTTAATCACGTGTGACCTTGACCCGGTGGTAGCTGTCACTGAGGTGTAATATTGAAGAGGCAAACTGCTCTTTGTGATCTGATGGGAGCTTTTTTTCTTGGATGTGTTTATAGAGCTGATCAAAACCGCCGCTCATATGACCAGGTGGCGTGCGTGGTGTGGGTCCCTAGGATCTGTGGCCCATAGGGGCCAAAACAGAATTATATGCTTGGGGAGGCCCAGATGACAGTGGCGACACTTGTGGACAGTCAAGGCGTCATGGCAGGGGTGACTCTTAGTGTGGTTGGAGAGGGTGACAGGGACTTCACCTGTGAGACCAGTGGACGCAGGAGTGCCCCGGGCCAAGAAGCAGTGCGACACCAGGGGTTCAGCAGGGGACTGAGCGGTGGGGTGGGGTGGGTGATGGAAGTCCACACGCTGAGGTGATGCGGGAGAGGGTGGCGGGGACCCGCCTGCACACAGCGTTGTGAGGCACACCGGGGAGTCTGCACCGCGGTGTCCAGAGGGTAACAGGGAAGGTGGTGGTAGAGGGAAGGTACCGTGGCTCATGTTTGCTAACTTACATTTAGTCACATCAGTCAGACATTTGGTGATGCCATATCCAGCAAGGTGGGTCCTACTCAGATGTTCTGTGTCAGGATACCTGTGGCATTAACTTTCGGGCAGTGTGGATGAAATCTGGAGGTGAGAAGAGAGATTTATTGCAGAAGACCGGTTGGGCAAGGGGGATTGACAGGCAGAGTGTCAACAGCAACATGGGGCTGAGCTGTCAAAGGCGAACCGTGTGGGGTGGCATCACAGGGCCCTGGTGGTCTGGGCCAAATCAGATCCAAGTCACCGTCTCTCAGTCTGGGTGTTCTCGAAGCGGTATCTCAGACGTCCTGTGACATAACCAGGCGTACATCTGTGGGAAAGCCGGTAAGGGACGGAATCAAGAGCAGCGTAAGACAGACAGAGCCCAGCAAGGAAGAGCAGCCTCTTCATGGCCGCATCTCGGCCAGCTGGCGGCTGGCCTGCCCCTGGGGCAAAGGGACACCACCCCGGATGACTTGCAGGGTTTAGATAACCCACATCACTCCTGGTGTGGTGATGAGGTGAGAAGTAGGTAAGACTGATACCTACTGTGCTGGGTGGAAGCCTGTGCAATTTGAAATCCTGAGTGTTGGGATTGTTGATTCTAAGAATAAACGAAACCCTTTAATAACCCTCCCGGAGATAGCACAAGAAATAATGAGCTGTTTACAGATTAAAAAGAGAAAACCTCATGAGCACAATGCATACAGCAGGTGCTGCACAAGGGAAAAGGGTAAAGATTAAAGCTACCTACTACCATAGGACACATGCTTAAATCTGGAGAAGAATATATACATATTCTGATACACAGCACAGAGAAAGTCCCAAAATAAGTTCCATGGGCCCTGAGCCCATTCAGAGAGAGGGGCTCCGACGGTCAGGTCCTTTGGGGAAACACTGCACTTTGTCGCTGCTGTTACCTTGACAATGCACCTTGTCACTCAAGGGCTCCGTGAAGTCAGTGAACCCCTGTTTATGTTTGTCACAGTGCTTGTCAAATTTGTTTAATAATACGATCATTTATCATTTTTATTCTTTTAATCTACCATTTATTAACAATCCACATACTGAATCACAACACTCAGGAAAACAGATTAACTGTGTAATAGCTGTGGAGTGGTAACATTTTAGACCAGAACACTTCTTCCGCCCCCCGAACCTTGTCTGGGAAAGGCCCCTGTGCATTCCCCCTTTGGTGTGTATGCAGAACCCCTCTCCCCTCCTTCCCCCTGTATTTGAGGCTGGTCTTAAATCTTCATACTCCCTAGTTTTTCTTGATGTTTGTCCCCAGGGCATGGGAATCACATCCTCTGCACCCTTACATTAGCCAGACTTCTACATCCAACCCAGATCTCCTGAATCTCCAAGCATGCAGTCTGGAAGGTGCTTCTTCTGCAGCTAACATGACAGGATGGCAAGTCACCGTCACCCCCCTTCCCTGCAGGCCACCCTTTTATGTGCGTGGGTGGGTGGGTAGGTGGATGAATGTGGATGGATGGGGTATAAAGACCTGGTCCTTCTAGTTGAACCATTTTCTTGATAGCCTTATTCGATATTCATGACTGGTTGGGAATGTAAGCTTCGGAACTACTGTCAGAGTTGAGTTTTTAAAACACTTTGACTATTCAGTGTTGTATAGACCCTTGCTTTAAGAGACACCTCAATTCTATATGCCTCATAGGAAAGTCTGCCAGTTGAAAAGCTGAAGTTTTCATCACTTTCCGTACTCTCAGAAGCATCCCTCCAAGGACGCCAGTACACATTTCACTTGTTTTTTAGATGAGGAAACAGATGCCCGGAGGTCTAAGAACTCTCAGGCTAGACATCCAGTGCAAGAGGGCCAGGATTAGGACCCAGGCCAGGCCTTGGCTCTTTGTCTGTCTTCCTGGGATTCTCCCATGGGACACCTTTACACTACCTGCAAGCGGAAGAATCAGTTGTTAGAAATGAAACCCCCAGGGTCCCTCTCTGGGGCGGGGCCTGGGCCACTGCAGTTCATATGCTCCTCCGATGGGTGCATACTAGTGTTGTCTTTGAGTAACACCTCCTTCCTGCATGGGGAGGCTGGAGTGGGAAAGAAAAACAAGCCACCAAAACTTGCATATTTTATGTCAAGCCGCAGGGAGGAAGGTGCGCCCCGTAGAGTAAATGCTGAGTCTGGTTCTATCAGTGTCACCGCTCGTATCCCCAGCAGGCTGGCTCTACTCCGTCAGCCCCTGTAATTTTCGAAAACAGAAAGGTTCCGTGTCAAAGAACTCAACGGGAATCCTCGCTCAGAACTTGCTTCCTTGCCAGCAGTGCTCAAAAATGAAAGAAAGAAAGAAAATCCAGTCCATAGACATAAAAGTTGCATCCCCATGGCAGAAGGCTTAGTGAAAGCCCTTAGATGTTTCCCTTCACCTTGGAAGGCGTTTTTGTGAAATTCATATATTATCAGAAGTGGCTCTGGCCCCAACAAAAGCTTTGTAAAGAGCTTTGTAAATAGCCCCGCTCCGCCAGAAGCTGCCTCCTTCTAGATTCTGTGTCCTGGTTCCTTTACCTCCAAGACCGCTCAAGGATGGCACTAGAATGTGCTTCAAAGTTAAGAGCAGATGGGTAACGGAATCTGGAAGCAATGGATTTCCCCCATTCCCTTCCCTGATTTTTTTTTCAATAAATTCGTATTAGGGGCTTATGGTGTGGCGGGCACTTTGGTGAGCACCGAGGATCTGACCCTGAACAAAACAGCCTCACAGCCTTGGCAGGCGGGTACTTCATCTCCATTTTCCAGGAGAACCAAGATGCAGAGAGATGAAGGTGCCACCATTCACAGCGGCAGGGAGAGCTCTCAGTTCGTATGCAGTGTGGGACTTCATACAATAATACAATGATTTGAAGTTTGACTATTTGTGAAGATTTTTATTAATGTGCATAAAGCTCTCTAGCACATAATGTGTGTAAGGTATTCAACCAATGTTATTCAGTCCCCTAGGCCTCAACGCCATACTTTAATGGACTATTGCCTTTTCATGACGGTGTCTGTAAGACCTTTCACAATGAATGGTATGTAGTAGGTGTTCAATAAAATCTTTTTTGACGGAATGAATGACTGGAAGTACCTACTAATTAATTTTTTTTCCTTCCCCTTTTTTTGAGAGACATTTCTGCTGTATTGTGTTCTCAGTATATTCCGAAACCAACAGATTTTTGACAAAGCTTCTCATTTCTTTACTTTCCTCTCTGCCACTGGCTCTTAACCTTCTGGAAGCTACAGACAGACCCTATCTCCAAGAAGATACACATGTGAACATACACACTGCATTTTGACACAGTTCCAGGGGGTCCTGGACCTACTAACCCTTCCATTTTGAGGCCCCTGCTGAAAACCTCGTGTTCTAGAGGACTCAGCCCACTGAGCTATGAAGGCCTGGAATCCCACCCCATCTACCTGTCTATCCCAAACCAGCAAGCTGTGGGACAGCCTACAGCTCAGTGCTATTTCATCCCTCTGGTCAAGGCTACACCTAGCCATTTCCAAATTCCTTGTGATTTAGGGATAGCAAAGCTTAAAGCAATTTAGGCAGTTTTGGGTTCCTTACAACAGGATGTGGTTATTGAGATAAGCTAATGAAAATATTATTTCTAAAGATGGATTCATTCCATCTTACTGATCATGTCTGTAATCCTGGAAATACAGAACACACTTTTTATAAGTGCAGTTTCCCTCCCCTTTCCTTTACTAATTGTGAGAATACCCAAGGGTCAAAGTATTACCAAGGTTCCCTGGGCCCTTGGGAACTGAACAGTCATGTGAAGTTCCTGGAAGCAGAAAGGAGGATAAGACAAGAAAAGACTTTCTAAAACGAAATCATGTCAAGTGCTTTGCTTGACCTCAAAAAATACTTAACCCCGGTTGGTCTTGATTGACAGGGAAACTCAAGGGGAGAAACGGAGGGTGTACGAAAACACTTGGGTAGAACTGCCCAAAGGAAGACCTGAAAAGTTCAGCCATGGGTTTTCTGGGAAGATGAAAGTGTAGGCGTTAGCTTATGCAAGAATTAGGCACTGAGATTTCCCCATTTGGAAGCTAAAAAAAGAATGACCTGCTGTCCAAGACAAAGAAGAAAATGATTCGGGCCCAGAGGGAACTGTCACTCACATGCACACTTCGGGGTGGGGGGTGGGGATGGGGGTGGGGGTGGGGGCGGGGCAGGATTATAGTCACCATGGTGGCTTCTCTAGACTGAAGCAGCCCAACAATGTGTAGTGGTTGCTAGGCAACCACGAGCCCATCGCTGCCCTGTTCCATTAAACATTATCTGCCTTCTGAGATTGTTTTAATTTATTTTTTAAACAGGAACGGTATTGCAACAAAGAATGATCAGTGCGACCTAACAATAAAAATGCATTTGAGGTGAAGGCTTCTCACAAGGTTAGAGCACTCTCGGGTGGGATGTTAACCAAAGTGGCCGGTGACTGAAACCTCTTTCCCGAAATATCCCGTCACTGGACCTCATGTTCCTTGATGCCAAAAATAACACTGGAGACAGTGATAGTCTCTGAGCATTGTAAAACTTCAGATTTTTACATTGACCCGGTTTGAATAATCTCAGTGCTCCGCTGTGACCTACCCCACCTAGATCTTGTCCTAGAGCAAGGCTATCAGCAAAGATTATTGTCAGAGGGAGTGAGATGCACTTCCGGCCCTGATCAGCTTTGTGGGCAGCTGAAGGCATGGTGGCCACAGTCCCTGCGCATGGGCCTGTGGAAATTACCTCTGTTAGGTAGGGAGGCCTTTCTGGGACATAAAAATGTCTGGAAGGAGAAACTACGAGTCCTTATCCAGAAACCCGTTTGCATTCAAGTAGAGTGCTACCTTGATACTCGTCGTTAATTCGTTCTAGGACTCGTGACGAGTGCTGAGACCAAAGCGTACCCAGGGTTGTGACTCCAGTTCTAGCAGGTGCGACAAGTCCTGAGCAAGTGCTGAGCGCTGAAACGTTTTTTTCTTGTCAAAGTTCAACGAGTACAGGATTTGACGAATTCTGAAGCCAACGAGTACCACGGTATGGTATTAGAAATGCACTTAGGATTTTCACAACCAGAGGATGAGGTCATCCCCAGAAAATAGGTATAAGACCAAGGTGGGGAGAATTACCGCTCGCCCCACACTATTTTGTGACCTATAACAGTTGTGTTCAAACAGATTCCCACCCGAACAGTACCATCCATCAAGGCCTGTATCATAAGTCAACTTATTATGGGCGGGTGTTTGGGAATCCATGACTTCTTAATAATCTGAAAAGAAAATGTTACGGAGCCTCTTTTTAGAAAGGGACACATACGTGTACCAGTATAGACAATTTAAGGGAGATCCAGAAAGTCTTGGAGTTTGGGTTGGGGTTGTACTAAGAATGTGAGGACAGGAACTCTGAGCTAGGCACTAGACTCTTCAAAAACAATCTTGTGTGTGCGTGTGCGTGCGTGTGCGTGCATGTGCGTGCGTGTGCGTGTGTATGATTATACATGCAGTGTAGAACCCAGCCGGAAAGAAGTAGAAAGTAAAAGCTACTTTCTTCCCGAGTCTACCCAGTAGCCTGAGAGAGGTGCTAGGCTTCGAGTTGCACGTGTGCCTCCCTGTGGCGAGTTGTTCCCCTGCAGCTCTGAGCGCAGGGCCTCCCAGCTTGGGAGGTGTTGATCAGTCATAGCGTTCCTGTGGCTCTCCAGCCCCTTCGCCAACTTTATATTTAACCAATGTCAGATGACACTCTAGCAACAGAGAGGCTGCAGTGCTATGACCTGGATTGTGGTTCCTGCACTGCGGCTGATTAGACCAGAGGACGTCAGTCGTGTCACTTCCACTCGCTGGGCTGCCTCCTTCATTCTTTCCAGCTGTGCCTTCTGAGGCACCAGGGCCTGAGCTGGGAAGTCACCAGGGTTTCAAGGTGGATGACTCAAGGTCTCTAACCTTAAGTGTCTCTTGGTCTTGCAAGAAATCTTGAATATTAAACAAACACACAACCTGGTGATGACAGGAAAAGGAGCTCTGTTTGCACAAATGTAAAATAAAGGGTTCGATTAGAGCAGAGGCCAGCCAATTACAGCCCTGCTGTGGCCCAAATTTGGCTTGCCAGCTGTTCTGTAGATAAAGTCGTGTTGCGGCATCGCCACTTTCATTTGTTGACATGTTATCTATATGTGCTTTCCTGCTACAGCAGCAGAGCTGAGCAGTGGTAAGAGAGACGGCATGGCCCGCAAAGCCTAGAATGTGTACTCTGTGGCCCTTCACAGAAGTTTAGTGGATAACTTCGAATTTTTCCTTCTACCACCAAGCCTCCAGGACTTCCTGAAGGTGATTTTCTTCGAAGAATTTGGCAGAAAGTCCGTGTGTCCCAAGCAGACAGCAAATGCCATTCTTTGGAAAATGGAGGCCTGTCAAGCCCCTGGTATGCAGAATGCAGGCTGGCTTCTGCTCTTTCAGTCTATACAAAAGTTCTCCCGATGAAGCCATCGGGAGCTGCTCATGGGTACCAGGTAGTGAGCACGCACTTGCAATGAGAAACAATGACGTTTCCGGGGAGTCACAGTTGACAAATGCACTCAGTTGTGTAAGAGCTGACTCATGGACAGACTGAGGGGCCTAGCTGGTGTGGTCGGACAAGCTGGGGAACCATCAACTCTGCATGGTTTTCCCTTGCAAGTCTCCAGGAACAAGTGAAAATTGGTAGCGTGGAACTGGGCTGGCCCCATGAGAGTCTGCGTGACATCAGACTTGAGCAGCTCTTCCAGGAGGACTAGATGAAGCTTTGTGCAAGTCGATTAGAGAAGTTAGGCTGGGTGGCTTTTCGCGGAGGTCTGGAACCCTTTCTCCTTGACAGCCTCCCTCCTCTTGGGCCATTTCTATTTAGCCTTCTTTCTTGAATCCTTAAAGGCAGACTCCAAGTCAAGAGATTTTTTATCTTTGAGTGGCTCTGGGTGGTTGCATTATTGGCCCCAACTGTTTACTCCCCACGTATTCCTTCTTTCTTAGTGACATTGCAGTTCTGCCATTAATGCTACGAGCAGATCGGCAGGATACAGTGTGAATGCCTTTCGAATCTGGGCTTAGCCACGTGACTTGTTTTGGTGAACGATATACAGGTGACATGACAGTGCGCCAGGTCTGATCCTAAGTTCGGGTTTCCACTTGTCATTTGGTACATTTACCATCACTGCAAGAAAAACATACATGATGTAAAAGAGATCAAAGAGGGGAGACAAAGGAGGACGAGGGACATATGGAGGGGAATAGCCCAAACCAGCCCACAGACCTGCAGTGAGAGCTGCCAAGTTGTCTGAAGCAGCTCTGTCAGATGAACTCAGTGAGTAGAGCAGCTAAATCCCAGCAGGTGAGACCAATAACAAATCATAGCTACTTTAAGCCCCTGCGATTTGGGGGTTTTGTTACACAGCACAGCTAACCGATACCAACCCCCTACCCTCAACTCAAAGCTCTGAAAGAAAGCTCTCAGAAAGCAAGAGGATGAATGGTTAGGTGAGGAAGCCACCTACTATACTTGAAAGCCAACAGCAAATTCGGATAAAACCCTTCTTTATTCATGGAAAGAAAGGAGGAAGAAAAGAAAGAGGAAAGGAAGAGCAAAAGGGGAAGGAAGGAAAGCAAGATGGAAGGACAAGAGAGAATTTGGGGCAAAGACTGAAGACAAATGTTGGACTTACACAGTTTAAAAAAATTGGAGGAACATATCACAAAGGTGCAGAAGGAGATCAGTATTTTGAAAAAAAATATGTTTACTTAAGGAAACAACCTTTTGAATTAGCTTCCGCTTGATACTTCTGAAGAAATTCAAGAAAGTACGAACTTTCAAGAACAAGGACCCAAACGTGAGACGAGACAATCGTGTTCACAATACGCACTCTCTCTCAGGTCCCTGGCTCCGGTTCACTGCCAGCTGCCCTGTCGGGCCGACACTCGAACAGCCGCATGGAGAGGCCTGGGTGGGGGGGACCGAGGTCTCCCGCAAGTAGCCAGCATTAACTTCCCAGCCGCGGGAGGGAGCCACCCTGCAGGTGGCCCCTCCAGCCTTGAGAGGCAGCTATTTGAAGCGAGTATCAGGTGGCAGGTGCGAGGACTTTCATGACCTCTATGCAGAGGCCATTCTCCATCATTTCCTCACTGTCTCCCTGGTCGCATAGTCAACCCTACTCAATGCGGAAGAAACTATACAAGAACGTGAATGCCGGGAGATGTGAATCGTTAGGGGCCATCTTGGGAGCTGGCCGCCTCACTCAACATGTGAGATACTTGCCTGGTGGAAGAATTTTTCCAGTAAGCAACAATTGCGAATATTTATCCTGTACTTGGCTGTGTTAGAGACCTATTGAAAGCACTTTGCATGCAGAACGCATTTCCTCGCCCCAACAGCCCCGAGGTAGGTACCATTATCCCTATTTCATACATGAGGAAACTGAGGCACTAAGAGTTGAAGTAATTTGTTCAGTGCCATTTGCTTGGTGTGTAGAAAATGCAGGCGGTCTGGCCCCAGAAGCCACACTTCCGGGCACTGTAGTATCCTGTCCCTAAGGCTTGGTAAATTCCGCCACCATGGCTTGGCTTGCCAGTGTTTTGTGGAAGTGGGAAAGGAGACATCAAGGATAGGAGGGGGCCAGGGAGGTGGGGGAGAGGCTCCTTTGCTGCTATGCTAGGAGTCTAGAAGCTCACGATCTGTGCCGTGACCTTCTCTGCACACGGGGCCTGTGACATCGGGCTCTGTTCCCCTCACCACGCAGGAACATCCTCAGGGTGCCTTGCGATGGTTTATGCTGCGGACAAAGCTGCTTACGCATTTTCACACCTCCCTGGGAAAGAACACAATTAACTTTGCCCTTTAAATAAACTTTCCTCACCAGTCCATTAAAAGTTGTCTGCTCTCTGCCACCAGGGAGTGGAGAGCATTTCACTCGCCTCTGTTTGAAGAGTGTTGGGCAGTAAATTATAAATGAAAACCCAACCTGCTCAGAATAGCCCTGCCTACGTGCTGGACCCCAGGAGCATGTTAACTTACACCAGGGGGGAGCAACTGGATTTCCCAGTAACAACCCCTGGCTCCCTCGCTGGCCCCCAAAATGGAGCCGGGACGGGGTAGGCCCACTCATGACTGAGACACAGCTGTGGTTCTGCATGAAGCCACCTGCGAGGTCAGGCCACTGCCTCCTGGGGCCTCAGCCAGAAGATGCCACCCTTTGAGGGGATACCAACGAGATTTGTCATAAATAGAAAGTGTGACTTGGAGCAGGGTTGGGGGTATGGAAGAGAGTAGCCCAGAGAGGACAGGGAATGGGTCTCCTGTTTCTGCCACTCCAACTTCATGATCCTTCATTTCTTCTTTTTGGCTCAGGAGGTTTA
The DNA here is from genome assembly GCA_004026585.1 of Noctilio leporinus. Classification (NCBI taxonomy): domain Eukaryota; kingdom Metazoa; phylum Chordata; class Mammalia; order Chiroptera; family Noctilionidae; genus Noctilio; species Noctilio leporinus. The sequence goes on from PVIW01000115.1 coordinate 199,182, forward strand.
ACATGTGGCTCACAGCTGCCTCTTGTGGGGGTTTCAGAAAATGATGGCAAGACGGAGAACCTGGGCACCCTTACTGCTCTGTGTGGAGAGGGGATGGAGCCAGTGGGCTCTTTTCTCCACTCTCTTTATTTATGGGAGGCTTCCCTAGCTTTCTAACAGGAAGGGAGAGGGAGAAAGGATCACTGGGGTTACGTGTTCAGGGACAGGAAGCTGTATGTGTGCGCAAGGGGGCTCGGGTAGCCCCTCCCTCTTCTGAAAGTCCTTGGCCGGTGGTCCCATCAAGGGCTCCTTGCAGGTCACAGTGACAGGAAGCACTCCTGTAGCATTGACACTGAACTAGGCACTCTTCCAAGTGCAATAGGGAGCCATCTTTTGAGGGAGGTGTACCATTATTCCCATTATACAGATAAGGAAAGTGAGGCACGGAGAGGTTAAGTAACCTGCCCATGTGCATCCAAGTGGAACCAGCAGAGCCAGGAGTGCAGACCCAGTCTGGCTCCAGGGCCCACGTCCATGACCACTGTCCTCCATGGCTTCGCATAGCAGGAAGGTCCTGGAGGCCACCTGACCTAGCTTTTCCGAAATGTCACTCACTCCTAGACTACCGTCATGATCTTTGTAATGTCCGAGTCCCACCTCTACCATTATTTACTTAACGTTTTTCTCTTAATAATCCACCATGTTTAATTAAACACATTTATTGTGGGAGGAATCTCGAGATTCCTCCTGAAGGTGAAAAATCAGCCTCATGTGCTGAAAATAGAGGGAAGTGTAAAAATAAATTCAGCGCTGCCCACGCGGGTCCTGGAGGAGCTGAGGAGTGAGAAGAGAAAAGGGAGTCGCGCTCACAGGCCGAGCCTCCGTGGAGTGTTGGGTCCCCTTAGGGACTCTGGAGTCACCTTGCTTGCCCGGCCCCCCACCTCTGACACAGGTTTAGGGATGGTCTCCCTTCTCCCCATTGGGGTGACTGAGGCTCAGAAAGGAAAGTCCTGTGTCCAAGAGTCAAGCCCCTGAGCACTGTGGCCCTCCACACCCATTTCTAGACGCATGGTCACACATGCCACACTTATTATGTTAACTTCTGAGTTAACTCTTACCATTGACATCAGACCATAGCTCTGCCACCTAACATTGTCCTTCAGTTCACAAGATTCTGGAGTAATTCCAGACCTCTGCTTTCCCAGCTGTCACTCTCCATTCTGGACACATGTGACCTTGGAGTCAAAACCCCTGGATCCGATGGGATGTGAGCTGCTTACCGTCTTTCCATCTGCCAGCCCATTTGTAAGTGGAGGCTGACTGCACTTCCCCTACGCAGGGCAGAGTTGTCAGAATGTGAGTGAGGCAATGGACTTGAACATGCTCTGGTGGAAAACACGGCTCTCGGCACACATGTTCGTGTCCACTCCAGCACTCGCTTAGCTGGTGAGCACGAGTGAGGGAAGCGAAGGGTCACTTGAACAAACAGAACAGATATCTCCAAGTCGACCCGTGCAACAGTGCTAGCTGGGGGGTGAAGAACACAGATGCGAGACCATGTCTTGAAGAGATCCACCATGGAAAAGGCTGATAAACGCAGTGGTTTACAGCGTTGGGACTCTTCATGCTGTAGACCCTTCCCCTGGGCATCCTCAGTCTTCTTTCGACCCAAGTCTAACAGGTCCGGTCATCTGTTTTTCTAAATTCAGGCCTTGAGAACTAACGGACAAGGAGGCAGAGGCTGTTTCTACACCAGGCAGCATTGACTCAGTGAAGAAGAGGGGCTGATTTGGAGAAGAGATAAGAAAATGAGGAGCCAGGAATCTGGGCCCTAGAGTCCAAGGTCACTCGGGGGAAGAGCGTAACGCCTTACAAATGGCCAAGACCCGAGGTGTGTTATGTTGTAGACTCAGTAATGAATAACCCATGTTCGTGATGAGCCCCTGAATCAGGGCTTTGCATTTGCTCTTCCCTCTGCCTGGATCGCTCTGCCCCAGGCCTTTGCTGACCTGACTCCTCAGCTGCTTCAGGTCTCTACGCGACTGTCCCCAACCTCAGGGAGGCCCACCTTGACCCCCTATTCTCAGTTATATCCCTCCTGGTTTTTGGGACTCTTCTGCTGATTTTTCCCACAGTACTTATCCCTTAAGACATACTATTTGTCATCTATCTATTCATTCATGTACCTATTATCTACTTATCTATCCATCCATCCTTCTATCAATCATTTATCGTTTATCATGGTTTTTGTTTGACTCCCATTTCTGGAACATAAGTCCCATGAGTACAAGTGTGGGTCCCCCCACCCCCCGATAGAGCCAGTGGCCTGAGAATATAGTAGGCGCTCAGCAAAGATCTGTCGGTTGACTTCCAACTCTTAAGCCATTCAGGAAGAGTCAAACTGTAGATTACATATTTTGAAAATAGGGTGCCTGATAGGTGTTTCATGCTCGTCATCTGATGTGTGACAGCAGGTCAGCGTGTCCAGCACTTCTGTTCCTGGACAGTTGGACCGAATCTCGCTCACCCGTATGTCCACCACCAAGCCAGGGCTGCATGTACAGCTGTGGCCCTCCTCCAGCCTGGCCCCCTCTGGGGGCTCCCAGGGCGTCCCACGGAAGAGCATTGACAGAGAGTAGGCTTATTTTTTATTGATTTTTGCCCCTTGCCCAATTCTCTTCACAATTTCTGCTTTGCTTACCATTCTTTCTTTTCATTTTTCTTTTTTCTTCTTTTTAAAAAAGATTTGTATTCATTATTTTCAGAGAGAAGGGCAGGGAGGAAGAAAGAGAGGGAGAGAAACATCAATGTATGGTTGCCTTTCACCTGCCTCCAGCTAAGGACGTGGCAGGAGACCTGGCTTGTAACCTGGTTATGTGCCCTGACTGGGAATCGAACCAGCAACGTTTGGGTTCACTGGCCAGCATCTTATCCACTGTGCTACTAGCCAGGGACGGCTTACCGTTCTTTAAAAAGTTATTTAGAAGTCCTCAAGGTGCTGGTGATAAGACTAATTTAAAGAGAGGAAAAAATACAGTTACGTCTTACAATTTATTCATCCATACTCATTCACTTAAAAAAAAAACCAAAAACCCACAAAACTAAAAAACTGTAAAGGCAAAGTTTCAAATTAGCAACCAGAAATGCCCTGCTTCATTTATGTACTTTTTAGGTCCACCGTTGCTATAGCAACTGGAAGCAGCTCTCGGTGGTCACTGTGCACAATTCTATTGAAGCTAAAAATTACTGTAGCCTTGAGCACGTGCTTGGCCGGCCGAGTAAAGACGGGGTTACAGAAAATTAAAACTTTTTTCAACCAGCGAAATTACTTTTACTGAAGCAAAGAATCCTCTCCAATCTGTTTTTCTTCTAAAAAAAAAAAAAAAAAAAAGGCATAATTTGTCGGACATTAAAATAACAAAAGGGCTTTGAGAAAGGATTATGGGTCTAGAATTCATTTGCTTTACATCCGACTGATGTGGTAATCTATGGTTCTGCGGTAATAACGTTGGAGCTCCTTCTCTTCCCGTAAATAAAGATGTCAACGATAGCACTTCATTCCTCCTGCCCAGGACCTTCCTTTGGATTTCTCCCCTCTCAGACTTGTACCCCAGGGCGGTGGACAAATCCGATGCAGGGCTTCTGCCGGGGGAGGGCAGGGAACTCGTGACCAGAGGTTTGCTTGGCTACCAGCTCTGAACGGAAACGTCGCAAGTCAGGAGAGCTGGATTGGCGACGCTCAACATCAGATGTGCTTCCAAACCACAAGCCACTTTTGAAATGGAGAGCTCCAAGTTCCCCCAAAGCAGAAGGCGCCTGGCCCTGGGACTCCTCGGAGGCCTGCCTGCGGCTGGGTAGCCCCTGGGGTGGTTGCAGCTTCAGGAACGAAGCCCCAGCACAGCCCCGGCCTGCCTGCGAGACACACATCTCCTCCCCCTGAAACCTCCAACTCTCTCTGGGCAGCATGGGTTTAATGAGTGTGACATCGCTTTAAAAATTCACATGAGTACCGCTTTCCAGTGTGAGGTGACTACAGAAGCTAGGCTTTGACTAGTGTTTGAAACCCAAGCAACTGTAGGTAAATAAAGGGCGGTGGTTTACCAGCAAGGGCACCTCTGCTCCAGGCCACCGAAGGACTCCTGTCCCTGCAATGTCATACTTGCTAGTGTGATTGTCCACGTCAGGTTATTATTCACACTCTCCCTGAGCCCGGTCTTTGAATGCAGAGAAAAAGCGGCTTGTGTGTTCCAGTTGTTTGCTTTATTCTCCTGGCTGAACTAAAAGACGCAGTATTTTCTGCCTCTGCAGAGGCAGCGGGGAAGAAACACAAGTTGTAATTACCTTCAAGAAGCAGGCAAGAGAGACGGCTTCTGCAGCTTCTGGCCCTGGGAGAAGTGGGGGGCCCCAGGGTGCCTCACCTACACTCAGCTTTCCAAGTATCTGCTCACTCGGGGACTAAAGGAGGGACCCACCCACCTTGCAAAGGTGGCCTGTACCCCGAGTGGTAGAAATGCTCTCTGCAGGGCATAAAACACATGCTATCCAAAGTAATTGGGTATTCCTTTGATTTTCTTGAAATATGAACATTGATAAATGTTTGAAAGGACAATCAATGTATCCGAGCAGCCCCAAAGGACAGGTGCCAATCTGAATTTCACTCAAAACATTCCATTAAAAAATCACCGCATGATAAACACACATGACTCTGAAACAAAGATGCCTTCGGATGAAGATTTTGATCAGGACACATCAATCAGGCGATCATCCAAAGTACAAATAGTGTCCAACGCTTGACCTCCACAATAATCTCAAATTCAGTATCTGATTTGGGATCTGGTTCCAAGACGGTCAACTTCTTCTGTAATTGTTAAGAAGCCAAAAATCAAAACAAAACAAAACAACAAAACAAATCAACTAAGTCCTTGTTGACTTTTAAGCCTAGGTGTAGGCTTGAAAGAAGTGGTTTTATGAAACAGTAGACAGCCTCTCTGCCAGGTAGTGACCTCTGGCTGTCCTTGAGAAGAGTCCTTGCTGAGGCTGGTAGGGTACTGGTCTCACAGGTCTGGCCCTGAGCCTCCCCATGCTGGCTGCGCTGGGGGCCTGGTCTCCTTGTCCCCTCCCTCTTTGCCCTCTCGAGAGGAGAGGCTGGTTTATTCCTCCTCATTCTCCTGTAGCAAGTGTGTGCTGTGTTTCTTCTACTACTAATTAATGTGAGAATAGAGAACCAGAGAGGGTATCCCCTCCGTGGCAGTGTATTTGAAGAGTGACAAATTAATCCCCTCGGATATGCCTGGAGGCAGGCAAGATTACCTTTTGTTTTGTTTTGCAAAATTCTGTAATTAGATGTGCAAAAGTTCCATTTTTAGCAAAGTTGTTTTTTTTTTTTTTTTTAAATTTCATCCATTTCAGAAAATACAGAAACACACAAACACATACCTAATTTCCAGAGAATAACTCTGGAGACAGTATATGTTTGGACAACTGAAAAAATCCTGTGTCAGGTCCTGCTTTTTGCCACCCTTCCCTAGTGTCCCCCATCCCCAGTGAGGCCTGGCAGAGACTGGCCAGGGCTCCAAAGTTGGCAGTGGGCTCAGCAACTCCTCAGGATAAACACTACTTTATTTTATTTTTTTTATTATTTATTTTTTAAGATTTTATTTATTATTTTCAGAGAGAGGGGAAGAGAAAGAGGCAGAGAGGGAGAGAGACAGCAATGTATGTTACCTTTCACCTGCCTCCAGCTACAGACCTGGCTGGAGACCTGGCTTGCAACCTGGTTGTGCCCTGGTTGGGAATTGAACCAGAGACCTTTAGGTTCACAGACCAGTGCCTATCCACTGTGCCACCAGCCGAGGCTTAAACACTACTTTAAACACACCAGTTGGACATCCTTTCCCTCATTTCAGCCCTGAAATAACCCTGGACATTATTATTATTGCCCCATTTCACAGATGAGAAAACTAAGGCTCGGGTCACATAGGGAGCCAATTTGGGAGCCAAGGTGCAAACCCAGGTGATTTTACTCCAAATCTTAACCTGTCTCCCAGGTTTCCAACTTGCTGCAGGTTTCAGGGAAATGAGAATGAGAGTCGGACATGCTAGAACTGCAAGATTAATTGTGATCCCAGTGAAATGAAGTCTGTATTTCTCTTGCAACTCAAACCTAGGTATATGAAATGCAAGATAATTACAGATCATGATCTAAAGTTAAATGTTCAGTTTTTGTGTAGCACGCATAGAATTCAACACTAGTTTCTCTTATATCAATGCCCTTCAACCAATTATGCTCTTAGACACAGATAAACCCTGGAAATGAGCTGTAATCGGGCAGGCTGGCCAGTGAAGTCCCCCCACCAACCCCCCATTGATAGAAGTGGACTGACTGAAATGTTGATGAAACTAGAGCACCTCTCTCCCCGTCTCCCAGCTGCACTTCCCACGGATGAACGCCCCCTCCCTTGGCTACTCATTCGGAAATTGGTGCCCATGGCGTATCATTTGCTTTCCTCTTGCTTGTGTTTTGGGTCAGTTCTTTATCTGGCCAGACTGCATAAAATAACATCAAGATGCACCGTTTCCTTGTGAACCTTCAAGGGGAAGGGAGGGGAGCTCACAGTTATGAACTCCCACCATACTAAGTTACAGCACTGGCTCTCTCTGCCAGCGTGGGTCTTCCCAACGCCTGGGGTGCGGGGAGGCTTGCGATTTTGGGTTCATGGGTGCACAACTTGGAAGTTGAGGCGCTGCCGTGCCCTTCCAGGCTACGTCCTGTCTTTCTGGACAGCAAGTCAAGAAACTCGCACACTGAGGTGCTTGAACAGAATATCCTCAATCAATAGTGGCAGCTACACTCATGGGAGACCTGCACTGTGCGAGCCATGGGTCCCTTCGGCGAGCTTATCTGGAAGGTCAGACACCTGCAAGGAGGTACATTATCTAGCCAAGGTCTTGCTACGTTTACTTAGTGGTGGAGCCTGGATTTAAGTCAGCATCCTTTTATTCCTAATTATTTTTTGTAAAAAAAAAGTATTTATTTATTTACTTTTAGAGAAAGGGGAACGGAGGGAGAAAGGGAGAGAAACATCAATGCAAGAGGGAAATACCTATCAGTTGCCTCTCTTGCCCCGACTGGGACTGAACCTACCACCCAGGAATGTGTCCTGACTGGGAATCAAACTGGTTTGCAGGATTGTCACCCAACCAACTGAGCCACACTGGTCAGGGCTACTCCTAATCCTTTACATCTTAATGCCATATTTCTGTCAATATGATTCAAGTTAATTAAAGTTGGGCCAGTTAAAAAATAACAAGATGGTGGCCGGAGGTGAGGGCTGTCTTTCCTCTGAACCTGGTAGCAGCACGTGAAAAGGAGGGTGTTTGCAGAACTGCACCTAATGCTAAGGGCTCAGTGTTAACTTCACAAGGATGGAAGCATCCATTCTCCCTTCTCACCCTGAGTCCTGGCCGGGTCTTCAGCTGCAGCCCCTAAGATCCGCCCAATTGTGAGAGCTTTATGCATTAGGCCTCATTCTCTAGTCGTCAGGTTTTTAGTGTTTGTGTTTGGGCAACACAAAAGAGGAGGACAACAGGATGTTTAGCCAAGGACAGAACACGTCTCCAGAACGAAGGTGTGACTTCAGCCAATTCTGGGCCTCAGAGGGCCCCTGGGAGTAGGATCAGGGCAATGAACCTGTCCAATGGCTGCTCAGCCATGCGTAATTCAGAGAGAGGACAGTCTCATGCAGGAATACGGGGCAAGGGCCCGGCAACACCAATGACTGTGCCTGGAGGCATTTGTGCCACTGCTGGGTTCCCAGCCGGTAGTTGGTACCTGCCAGGATGGAGCACAGAGGACAGTCAGGTGATCCACGTTTCTGTTGGCTGCCTAGACACACGTCAGCTCTTCGTGGCCTGGTCGTCTTGGGCTGTGCAAATAAATACCAAACATGACGATTAAAAGCAGGAGCTCTGGAATCTGATAAACCAGGATTTGATCCCTAACCATTTATTTGCTGTGTGACTTCGTACAAGGTGCTTAACCTTTCTGAATCTTGGTTTTTCTCATCCGCAGATCGGGGATAACAATACCTGATAAGAATCATGTGAGATCATGTATACAAAGTACTCAGTGCCTGGCACATAGTGAGGGCTGAATAAATGGTAGGTTAATATTTTTATTAGCAATGTAGAGGTCTGTCCTGAAAGTGCCACAAGCCAATGTCAATGTCATTAAAATAGTTTGCACAGACGATACTTTCAGGCCAGACCCCGTGGGTGAATCTACATCTTAAAGACTAGGCTGAAAATTGTGTAAAGGGGGCTGATGCATCCCATGATATGGATAAGCCTTGGAAACATTATGCTGAGTGAAAGAAGCCAGACGCCAAAGAGCACAGCTTATATAATTCCGTTGTGATGAAATATTTGGAATAAGCAAATCCACGGGGCAGAAAGCAGAGTAGCGGCTTCCAGGAGGTGGGGGGAGAGGTGATTGAGGAGTTCCTGCTTGGGGTGAGGGAAACGTTCTGAACCGAGATACGGCGATGGTTGCACAACGTTGGAAATGTACTCAATGCCACGCAAGTGTATACTTTAAAGTGGTCAAAAAGGTAAAAATTTATGTTATGTGAATTTTGCTACAATTTAAAAACATTGTGTAAAGCAGATCTTCACACTTTTCTTCATCCAATTCTTTCTCTTTTCCTTTGAGGTCACATACCTACCTGGATAGTCATAGAGCAGGATCAATCTCTAGTCACTTATCCTAAAAATTGATGATCAAAATCAAAAGCCTTCAAACTTTAAAAGAGCGCTTTATAATTTATTCATATTAAACCATATTCTTCACCATACAGTGAGGTAGGCAAAGAAGATTGCCCACAAACAGTGCCCCCATTTTACAGATGACAAACTTGAGGACCAGTGAAGGCAGATGGGCTGCGGTTATAGCATTCGCTGCTTTATTGCGTTGCCATTAGTTTCTGATTTTACAGAGCTAATAACTGTTGGAGGCTGGATTCAAATCCTTGTTTTCTGACTCCTGGAATAGTGGTTGTTTTTGGGTTTTGTTTTTAACTTTTCCCCATATTCCTTGCCAGTGCATTTGATACTACACACATTGCCTTAATTTTGTTACTCATTCACAAATGGTGTTGGATTAGTGCTCATTCCTGGCTGACTCACGGGGGAGAAGGGCAGGTTGTGTCTTGGTGGCCAGTTTGCACTTGGACTGGTGGCTTGCTCTGTTTAACTGACAATTACTGCCTTCCCAGGGGTCATTAGCACATCAAACGGGTGTCTGTTGAGCCAGGAAAAGAGATACATTATGCTTGCATTTATTCTTTAGTCCCTGAAGACTAATTGTTGGTTTGTGCTTTTAAATACCCTTTCAAGAGCTAAGAGCCCGTAATGAGTTAAATTAACAAGCCGTTAGGTTTAAGAATAGCAGTGTGATGAGGGCCCAGTGTTCCAATTACATGCTTGATGCCAGGGCGAGCCTGGGTACCAAACACTACAAGCTCCTCTGTGTTTGATGTGTTTCTTCTGCATCCTTCTTCTTTCTACATGTCAATCCTTTGACATGGGGAACTGAAACTGCCTTGAACAGGTGAGGACAGAGGGGCCTGGAGAAGTGAAGTGGGGTGCCAATTCAGAGCTAGGAGGGAGCATTCATTCAGATATGGGTGTTGGCACCCCAGGGCCCCTGCCTCACGCCAGAGGGCACCTGTTTCGCGGATGACGTTACACGCTCCATTGGGTTGTGGGCATACACAGCACTTGGGTTCCCATTACAAACTGCACAGAGCCCACCTCCACGTGTGCATGTCCCACCGTTCCACTCACAGATCCGACTGACCCCCAGAGGCCGGTCCCTACTCGCAACTCAGTAACTCAGAGGACACCCACGAAAGCCACTGCAAGAAAGGTGTTGGGGCTGCCCCTACCACCTGATGAGGTGCTCAGCCGATTTCTCTGAGCGGATGGAAACTTGACCCTACGCACAGGTATGAAAAAGCAGCAGCCGCATGGGAAACATCCGGAGACATCCTCTGAGAGGACTTGCTCTCGGGGCACCTAGAATACCAGTTTCAGGTTGACATTGTTTATCTTTATTGTCACCACCATTTAAACTTACTCGGTACAGGTACCTCACGCTTCATGTATTTATGGTATCAGTTCATCTCAGCTTTCTCGTGGGGTTGGTTCTATTACTTCCCTATCTTGCTGAAGGAGATCGTGCAGCTCAGAGCAGTTGAGTCACTGCCCTGAGGCTCCATGGCCTCTCCTCACACTGTCTCCTCTGCACTTGACCGAGATATCCCAGCCGGCCTGCTTTTACCAGGGGTCCCAGTATCGTTGCTTGTCCTCATGATTCTGCCCAGTTGAGCTCCAAATGCCTGTACCAGGCCAGGGCCAGAGGGAGCCTCAGGTTACCCACCACAGACGGCCCTTGCCTTTTAGGGTGCTGGGGAAGAGGGACCAGGAGCCGCTCAAAAATCGAGGGCTTCCACTCCCCAGAAGGTGCATTTCTGTGACATGTAGCAAAACAATCCTCTGGTCCTGTCTGAAGTTTTCAAATTGAAGTCTTGTTCCCAGATTCAGCCTGACCCATCACCCATCTGCTCCTCTGAGCTGTACACTTCTGATGGGGGGCTGCTTGGTGCAAGGGGACTTGGGCTGCATCTTAATATGGAATAATCACCATCACCTCTTATTACTTAAAAGATAGAAGTGGGGCCCTGGCTGGTAGCACAGTGGTTAAGGCCCCGGCCTGCGAACCTAAATGGTCGCAGGTTCGATTCCCCAGCCAGGCACATAACAAGGTTGCAAACCAGGTCTCCGGTCAGGTCTGTGCCTAGAGGCAGGTGAAAAGCAACCATACATGGATGTCTCTCTTCCTCTCTGCCTCTATCCCTTCCCCTCTTTCTAAAAATAATGAAATAAAATCTTCAAAAAAATAAAATAAAAAAAGAGAGAGAGAAGTGCAGGGCCAGGTTATTTCAAAAGAGCCTCCTGAGAGTAGGGCTGGAGATATCTTCTTCATATGTTACCCAGAATTAGCTGGCAGAGGGCAGGCGATCAGATCTTTTAAGGTGTACCCTGGGGAAAATGCACATATGATGTAGCAATACCTCAGGTCACTCCATAGCTACTCCTGGCTCTTCCACTTTAAGCTCAGACCCGGGGGCCCTCCTGGCTCTTATTTTCTGAAAGAAGACTAGTCAACTAGGAAGAGGAGTTAATCAGGGCCCTGTTGTTACTAGCACTGGGGACAGCTGGACTGGCTACGTTGCCTTTGAACCTAGCCTACCTAAACTTTCGGGCTGAGACCAAGTGATCAGTTTGGCAAAAATGGAAAAAAAAAACAAAACATTAAGTGAGAAGGGAAAAAAATCAATGAATGAATTAGTGGGGGAAAATAAAGAAGTTATGCTGTTTGGTGTTGGGCAGATAAATTAAAAACTAGATTGTAAGACGTCTTCCTTTGTCCTTCTGTGCTGGGTTTGCCAATCAGCAGGTATTACTACAATTTTATGAAAAAGACGTGAGTTAAACATAGCCCATTTTCTTGAGAAATGCACCCTTTCCCCATTTTTAGCATCTTAAACAAGCAGTGTTTTCTACGAGAAAGGAGAAGTGAAAAAAGACCTTTGGTTTTCTACCCAAGATTTGATTTTGATTTAATGTAGGATCGCCACTTTGGAAAGAGGTCTGCTTTGGCCTGGTGGCATGAGAATGAAAATTAAATTTGGGTTTAACTAGACACCCTCAATGAATAATGAGGATTACGTGTCAGGGGCCCGTCTGCCCATGAAACTTTTGATTCAGTTTGATTGACGTCTCTTCAAAGCAGAAGACATACTTCTAATTCACAGGTGTTCGAAGCCCTCAGGTATCCTGCTTCCTGGCTTTGCGTGGGCCTTGACACCCATTGAACAGTCATGCACTTCTTGTAGGATCAAGTAATAAAGGAAGAAAGAGCACAAGGCGAGATTACCCTTTCAAAACCCTGATTTCCACTAGCGCAAAGGTAAGCTCTTTGTAACCATTGGTCAAGAAATAAATCCTCTTTATTATTTCACAGATGAAGGAAGAACTCTTCCAGCTTTTCTTCAACTCTTTCTGCAAGTGCCTAGTCTATACTGACCTTGCGTCTCTTCTCCCAGACCTGGAACTTTTTGTCTTTAATTGTTAAATTGTTTTCCCCTCCTCAAGACAGGAAGTAACAATCCCCCAGTGGGCAAGGTAAACTTTTCCATGTAAAACAAATATGTTTCCAACCATTCCCATTTTCAGTTCACCCAGTAAGGAAAAAGTGATTATCTTGCAATCTTGGTCAAGTCATTGTGGCCTCTAATGTCACATTCGCTATCTTAAAATGATGCTTTTGATTATATTCAAGGAGTCATGTTGTCAGTACTTCAGATTTTTCTATTAAAAATGAGAGATTATAACTACATAGATGACTTCTAAACGCTTTTTGAGGACATGTAATTACTCTCCTTCAGGCTCTGCATAGAAATACACAACTTTGCTCATGTGACAAGTCTTTGCCAATGAGTGTGCGTGGTTGGCCACTGCAAGGGTGGTGGCGGGGAGCAGTAATGATTAGTGCATATATGTTTATGTCATTTATGTAGAAAATCCGTGGGTCATAGTCATGAATTGAAGGTTCTGTGACAATTTTTCTTTACGACTACTCTTGTCGGATACTCTGTGAACTGAAAACTGGATTAACCTTTAATTACCCCCAAGGATCCCTCAACCCTGAGACATCACCACTTTTCCCAGTAACATTTGCATATGCAATTTAATGAGAGAAACATCTGTTTGCATATTTGGTATCGTTGCTGTTATGCAGATGAATAGATACTTACAATGTGATAGGCGTTTCTTCCTTTCTAGTCTTCCTTCCTCCACCTACGGATTCAGCTGGACTTGTGGTAATTAGAATTAAGAGCTGTCTGGAGCTCAGAGGCTGGTGCCGAATGTGCAAATGCAATGGCCTCTGAACGTGCACACAGCCATGGTTTATTCAGCTGGGGAAAACGCTACTGGGTCTTCCAGATGTGTACCCTACAGGCCTGCGTGTGTGTGCGCCTGTGTGCTTTACACAAAGCTGTGTGTCCTCTCTTTAATCCAAATAATAACAATAACAATGACCAACCTTTGTATTTATTTTCAGAAACACTGGCTTTCATACACACACACACACACACACACACACACACACACACAGTTTTCCTCTCTGACAGCTGGATCAAACATACCCTACAGGAGTTTGACAATTCTAGTGATGACAAGAGCTCTTGGAGGCCAAGTCTATTAACCTTTTTTTGTCTAGCCAGGCTAAGCGACTTGCCTGCAGTCACCTTGGTGGCTAGTGACAGGGCGGGGTCAGGGTGGCAGGATGTCCGAGACTCCGGTTACCACACCTTGTGCTTTATTGACTGAATTAGGCGGCCCCCCTTTATGAGTAAAGTTTCAAGACACAAAAGTCAGTAACCTTATTTTACACAGGTTACTAGAAATCCTATGTGGTTATCAATCGAGGCCGTTTAAAAAGGGCATATCTGCCCTGGCTGGTGGCTCAGTGGATAGCACAGGCCTGAAAACCCAAAGGTTCAATTCCCAGCCAGGGCACATAACCAGGTTGCAAGCCAGGTCTTTAGCCAGGTCTGTGGCTGGAGGCAGGTGAAAGGCAACCATACATTGATGTTTCTCTCCCTTTCTTCTTCCCTCCCTGCCCTTCTCTCTAAAAATAATAAATAAAATCTAAAAAAAAAAAATTATCTGGAGTCCTCTAGTCTATGGGAAGATGCGGCACATTTTCCAGGATAGCTGGCCTCCCCAGTTCTATTCCCACTCCTTCCTGTTCATTTCCACGCAGCTCTGGACATCTGGCCATCCCACCCAGCTCCAGCTGTGCTGTGTGTCCCTGACCTGCTGGTTTCCCAACCTTGGATTGTCTTTTTCTCTGCTTTGTGCGTCTTTATTTTACTTTCGTAATCAGTTTCCTGTATTTGTTGGACGGCATGGATCTTTCTTTCTGTAGGCCCTATGACTTCCTCCTCTATCTCTGTACAGCTGTGCAGGCTTATGGCCCTTACTGTCTTCTGAGCTGCGGGGCAGAGACGGTGATGGGGGTTGGGGGGAGCCTAGTTCAGCCCTTTTCTGAGCATCAGGTTCTCTCCCAATATGGCTGAGTCTAATCCAGTGACCTCCTTCCCTGCCCCTTCTCTAGGGAACAGGTTAGAGAGAGAGCCAGAAGGGAAACCAGAGCCTCTAACTTTCTAATGCAATTTGTGTGGGTACCTGGAATACCCTGGTCAAGGAGACTGGGGCCCCTGGCATGTGAGTCCGTTCTTGACGGGTGAGCCGCAAATGATGCTGGAGAAATGGCTGATGGTCGTTTTGCAGCGTCTAGACCAGAAGAACTGTTCCAGATCCAGCCCTGGGAGTCCCAGGACGTGGAAGAGGTGTGTGAACACTGGCTGCTGAGAAAAGACAGCCAGGCGGGGGACTCGCTGGACTCCCCTGGATAGAAAAATGCACCCAGCTTGGGGAGATCTTTGTGCGAAAGGAATGTCGGAGAATGCAGTGCTTTTGCCTTGACAACCCGTGTTTTTAAAAAGGGCAGGTCCTTATGAGGAGTTGGTGCAAATAAAAATGGGACAGAATGTCTGCGACCCATCCTTTAAAACGGCCATTAATTTTTTTTAATGTTATTTTCACTCAAGGACATTTTTATACCTTCGTAATGAATTAACATTTCAAAAGTACTCTCACCTGCTGCGGTGCTTCATTCGGCTAATATGGGCAATGCTGTGGACTCAAATAATTAGTGTAAATTGCCTTTGAAAAAACCCAGAGCTGGGAACAACTCTAACTTGCTAGAGCTTAATGCCTCTTGCCATACGGGATGAAGAGTCCTTAATGGGGCCTGGAAAAACAACTAATACCTACAAATCAAAGGAGAAAAGCCGTTTTTGATGCATTTGTCTGAGAGTGTGAGTTTTAAACTAAATTGTTAACACTTCCTCCCTGCTGAGGGTCACGGATTAGCGAGGCTGGGAGATGCTTTGAGAATCTTTCACACTGACCAGGGAAGGTAGGGGGTTCCAAATACAAATGTTTTCTTAACCCTAATCCCTACCTCCCTGACCAGGACAGCTCTGCATTTCCCTCTAATTAGGGGAAGAATTAGGAGGTGGATAAATGTGTTCAGAGATGAGGATGAAGTGATTAGTTCGCTCCAGATCATGATAGTGATTTCTAGGCACTACTTAGTTCCTTTCAAGATTATAACTTCTTTCTCTCACAAAAAAAATGTATTCAAGCACACCTCAAACATGTATTTATAAGCAATGACCATTATCTTTGGGCACAGTTGGCACAGCACACAGTGACAATATTTCTTCTCCTTTGCATTTGTTAAATTTTTATGTTGGTCCCATACAGGAATATCCCAAAGTTCCTAATTTGACCCAAGTGTTATGATTAAATGTTCAATCTGAAGAAGATCTAATAGTCTAACCTCCCAAAAATGAATTCACATTTAAATGACTCTTTCAGGGACAGGAGCACAAGGACATGTTGCTTGTGAGCTCTCTGAGATGAAACCAATTTGACACTTTTTGTGCCTAGAAATACATACTACAGCCTATAGCTTTAAAAATATACGACAGCTTATAGATACTCTTCACTGAAGTGTACATTTCAGGCTGATTAAAGAAGTTTCTGAATAGCTTCAGACTTTGGTAACAGCAGCCACCTTGACGCATGACGAATATCCCAGGACCACCTGCACCTCTGAATCAGTGTCTACACACAAAATACCAGTCAGGAAAAGACACGGTGTTTTCCCCTCGGACAGTCAGTTCCAGGACTGTCCGCACCAAGTTTTCCTCGGCTTTTGCTCTGAGCTCACTTGTTTGCTGAACAGATTGTCCTTTGTCTAACCCAGCCCATGGCTTCCGTGCAGTAAACACACAATGAAAATAACCTCAGGAGAAGGAAAAGTGATACCCAGCAAATAACAAAACATCGTGTTCTTCTACCTCCTCTCCGAGGGTGTTTGAAGGCCCGAGGCGTTATCCCCCTTGGTGCTGCAGCAGGGCAGTGATCTAACCTTTTGGAACAAGTTCTTGTCTCATCCAACTTGGACATTCATCTTCGACGATTATACATGAGTCAGAGCAAACCAGAAGGACAGGCCTACTTTCAAAGTTAGTGTCTGCTGATCAGGAGTAGGCATTACTACGGCCTCTGGAAGGTGCATTACGTGATTATCTAAGATAAAGTGAACAAACAAAAGCCCCCGGCCCCTTAAGAAAAAACAACTTCTTTCGAATTGCAGCGAGTTTTTCTTTCCACTCCTGTAACTTGCACGGCTGGCTCAAGGTATGTCTGCCTAACGCCCGCTTACGGTATACAAGACAGATCACACGACATTAGCCAGGATTATGTTGCCTCTAGATCTTATCAGCTTTGTTTCCTGAACTACACAAAGATCTCACACGGGGCTGGTGAGCAGTCTGGCTGAGACCCTCTCCACCGTCATCCGTCACTGTCACTGGGTCTCAGGAGGCGCTAGGCACGGAGCGAGGAGACAGGATGCTACGCAAACTCGCTTTCCCTGGGCCAACACTCTGATTTCACATTTCAACCTGCTCTTCTTCCGAGTGTCCTTCCTGACTATGGAAGCTGCCTTTTTTGGGGGGGAAGCCCTATCTATACCTGTTGCCTTCTGAAATCTTACGCAACGTGCTACACATCCGGGTTGTTTATGTTCCTGTTGTCATATGCTCAGCAACTGTAGAAAACAGAGGGACCCGCCATGTAAGTGGCATGTACACCCCTGCACTAAAAGGAGGGTAGTAACTCAGAGGTCTGAGGGAGAAGAGGGAAGCAGTAGGTGAAACCTGACCAACCCTAGCTTTGCAGTTTAACTTGGGCAAACTCCATGCCCACAATGGCAATTCTCAGCGGAAGGGATACTGCTGGTCTAGCATCTTTTAAAAAAAAGGATCAAACATGTACTTATTTCAAATTCATCTGTGTCAGCTCTAAAAATCTGGCTCTTTGAAATAACCCCGGGAGGAAATACTTGTAAAGTATATGATTGTTTAACCACTATGCTGTACACCTGAAATGGTTATAAAATAATACTGAATGCAAACTACAATTGAAAAAAAGTTTAAGTAAAGTTTAAAAAGATAGAAAGAGGAGAAAGAAAAGGAAACCTGCAGAGGTAAAAGGCACAAGTCCATGTGTTGAGACCAGGCCTATACACACTCACAGCTGGAAGGTAGGACCTCCTCATCTACGAGAAGGCACAGATGAGTCAAGGGACTTCGGAAACATCTGTCTAAAAGGCGGAAGTGGGAAAGCTGATCCTTCTGTGAACCTAGAAGAAGCCAGCCTTTGGCCTAGCGAAAGATCAGGGAAGCTTGTCTTTTCTCAGGATTTTGAGTGAAACAAACAACCAAAAAACCAGGCAAGTAAATAAAACCAAAATACGCCGGAGTCAGCGAGGACATCCAGATTCTGATGCTCTCTATTGGCTTGAAGAGACCACCTGCGTGGGCATCTGCTTCAGCCAGGTCAGCAGCACGTGGGACAGCCTCCTCCAGAGACGTGAAGCAGCACAGGACTTGAACACAGAACCCATGCCCTTATTTGTGGTCTCCTCTGATAGGATCAAGTCACGTGTCCCTGGGTAGAAGTATCTGTGTGTCAAGTAGTATGTTTGATCGTTGTAAGAATACATTTCCTGCAGCTGGAGAGCCTACCAAACCAGAAGATTAACATTGCTGTTACATAATTACAAGTTCAAGGAGTTCGGCCTCTTATCATTTTAGAGTGAGGATAGGAAGTAGGAGCGATGGTCTTTAATTTGTAATTATTTAACTGAAATGTGAGGTCCAGTGGCCTTGCTCTCCCCGTTCCGGGCAGGCAGACATTGGTATGCTGGGACTGCACAAGAAGGCACCATACACTATCAGAGGACGACATGTTTGATTATTCTTTAAAACCAACTAAGAGAAGTTAATCTCATTGAACTTCTTTTTATTCCACAAAAGAGTTGGATGTTTCCAAGTCTAATGTGACTATAATGTTCATTAAATGGACTTCTTTACACCTTTAAATGGATTAACAGCACATCTTCACAGTCTAATTATTATACATGTCATTCAAAAAAAAAAATCACAGATCTAATTCAGGGGATGATAAAGACCTTTTTCTTTTTTTCTTTTTTCTTTTTTTTTTTACAACTACAGAAAAGACACTGCAGTAAATGGATGTGATTTTTATCTGTGCCATTTTATTTTAAAGGGCACATGTTGCTCCAAGGAGGTGGGAGGGAAGGTCCTCGCTGAGGGCAAGGAGGTTTCCTGCCCTGGAGATTTAAGTTTTGAGATTTAGGAGTTGACCAGGCCGGTGCTGGCCCTTCCGAGCTCTCTGTGCCAGGCACCTCAGAGGTCCCCTCCCGCCGCCGCCTAAGCCTGCCCAACTAATGACTTCAGTCTGTCCAAAACCGCTCTGAGCCAGATAAGCGATAAATTATGGACAGCCCCCGTTCAGCCTCAGGCCTTCGGGGCTTCCTGGCGTTCCTTTAGTCAGACCTGCCTTCCACGGGAGAGAAACGCTCTTTGCATGTCCCAAGAAGCAGCGGTTCAGTTTTCACCTGTATGTACATTGGACATCAGCTACCTTGGGGCCTGTACTTTGTCTCCTTTCTCTGCTGAGGGAGCAGGGACAATGGGCGTGTCCTGGCAGATCAATGCTGTTGTGAGAATGCCACAGGCTTCACTCATGTGGATACAGAAGGACCCAGAAGCCATCAGAGAGCTGAAAGGACGTTTCTCTCCTTGGGGCAGGGAAGTGTCGACAGGAGAGCGCCAGGACCCCCACAGTGAACATTTTAGGCTCTCCCTCGTCCAAGCTGAAGGAGGTACGGACTCCTCTTCATTCATTCATTGCCCCGGTATTATTGGGACATTACTGTAGTTCAGGCACTGGGCACCTCAGCTGCCGCACAAAGTTGGGCACACAATTCCCACCCTCAGGGAGCCCCTCCGTCTAAGGAACTTGAGGGTATAATTTTGTAAACAGATGGGTCCACAGTTGCCATAGGAGAGGCATTTAGAGTTGGCGATCTGGTTAGAAGGGGACTTTCAGTCCAGCTCTGGATGTTTGCTTGCTTAGCCAGCCCACCCGGTGTTTACTGACCTTGCACCCCTATAAGGTTGCTTGGCAGTGGTGGATGGAAACAGGGGGAGGGGAGGAAGTGCCCATTCCCTCGCTTGGGGCAAAGTCTGGGCACCTTCCTTAGAGCCAGTCAACAACCTGCCCACCACGGGGTCTGGGGAGGAGGGTGACCCCAGGCGAGACCAAAGGTGGGACTGTCTGGTGAGTCTCTGCAGCCTCCCTATGACACAGTGGGAGAAGCACCCACTGTGTCAGGCAATGCTGGGTGGGCCCACCAGCAGCACTGCCACTTCCAGGGACACATGGGACTGACAAGTTCCTCCCCCTCTTAAAGCCTCCGTTTTCTCATCTGTAAACAGGGGTAATTCTATCCATGTTTCAATGTTCTTGTGGGGATTTAGAAACAACAAATATATAAGAAGTCTAGTGCAGTGCCTGGCACGTGGTAAGTTTCAATAAACACTAGTTCTCCAGCTCTTCCCTATCAGCTGCCCCTGTCACCACCCGCCTTCTCTTCCTGCTCTGTGCCCCGTTATTAATCTTCATAATTAATCATTTAATTAGGTCTTACCTCACAAAGTATAACCATTCAAAGCCTGCCTGTGCTAGGGTCTTTGCTTAGCCTGAAGCTTTTAAAACCCCAAGGAGGAGTGGAGTGATGGCCACCAGGGCTGGCATCGGAGAGGTGGACACTCTTGGACATGGGCAGCCACAGGACCAGGTGACTGTCCGCTCTCACAGCCCAAACTGCACTTCAGGCTTCCTGGCTGATCTGTACGGAAACTCCGTCCTGGGCCTGCCCAGTGTGTGATGCAAGCTCTGGTTTATGAGCGAGGGCGGTGTGGCCTGGACCTAGCATGTGCTGTCCCCAAGGGTGAGCCGCCCCAGGTGCAAACCTTAGACAGGACACTCCCACTCCCTGTTCTGCCTGCTGTCCAGTCTCCTTCATGTCTGGTCTTCCACAGGATACAGCAGCCGTGGGGAGATCCTCTTGGAGATGCCTGTAGTGAAGCCCAAAACTCTTTCATGAATTATTGAAGATCCATGTCATACCAACGCCAATGATCAGAATTCACGGCTCTCTAAAACATAAGGAATTGTGCTACGAAGAGTCAACATGCGCTCGGGAACTGTCAGCCTCTCCTTCCCATCCTCCAGAGGAGGCTGAGGCAGGTACCTCCCAAAACAAACATCAGTCCTGCGTGGCACGCGCAGGGCCGTGTCCCTGTTCCCAAACTCATGCATACTGAATGAGTAAACAGGTCTGTTTTCCCTCTGTGCTATAAAGATTCAGTCTTATTTGGCCAAGTAACTTCAGGGAATATCATTAAGTACTTTTCAAACAGTGCTTTCTCTATGCCTTGCTGTGCTCCTCTTAGAAAATGCCCACAGATCAGCCTAGAAGGTTGAGGTGGAAGGAAGTGGGACGTGCACCCAGCCTTCCGGTAGAGGATCCTTGAAATTGCAACTGTCTGTTGTCAGGAGAAACATCAGCACAGAGAGCACAGCAGCCATTCTTTCCGTCACTCCCTCACCTGGTTGTCTTCTCATTAATGCCACCGGAGCTAGGGACTCTGTGCTATAGAATGGAATATTCAGTTAAGGAATTCAACTCTTACTTAAGTGAATAAACTTTGTAAATAATACAAAGACAGAAAAAAAATTAATTATCAAGATCTGATTCTAGGATATTTAAGAATAGAATTCTCATACTTTATGATGTATGTAAAAAGTGTACATGCCAATATAATTTTATAATATAAATGTATGAATATATATATAAATATACATGCACACTATATATGAGATGATATTAAGATGAAAGGTCTCTACTCATGAGCCAGAAAACATAGATGTTTTTACTTCAAGGTTTTTCTCTACTAGGGCATTCTGTGATGATCTTATTTCCATGTTATTTGCATTTGATCCATAAGATAGAAGAGTTGAACAACTTCATCATATGTTAATTTAGATCTAGGCATATCAGGAAATAGTCAACATGCTTTGATTTGCACTTATTCAGAGACCTGACACCAGCTTTGGATGTTTGGGAGGGGCATCTAAACATGTTAATTGTCCACATTCCTTCATTTAGGAAATTACTTACGGACAATTAACATGTGGAAACCATACCCAACAGTATGGGAAAATAAGTTCCCACCGAATTTCCAAAGGGTGCAGTCTCACTCTTTTTATGATTAGACTGTGACAACTCTCACTGATAGAATAAATGGGATCATATTTCAACCTCTAAGTAATGATCAGAAATGAAGCTTTGTGAATTTTTTGTTAATCAGGTCACCTGTCACCATCTTTGTATACAATGGCATTTTGTCTCAGAAGGCCCTGGCTCTAGTTTAGCTCTTCCAACAGTTAGAGGCCATGGTCTGAGTATCACTGTCTCGCTATGACGAACAGATACATTTTCAGCTGGTTGGCGGCCCTCATTCCAGCACATGGTGCTGTGTGACCCAAGTGCCTATGGCAGGTGTGGGAAGGTACAGCACAGCCAGGGGTTTCGCCACCGCTGCTCACCAGCGACTTGTTTGCTGAGCCATTGTGGGGGTGGGTGATTTACTCACCATGGCCTCCCCAGCCCCTGCCCCTCCCGTCCGCTCCTGCCAGGTGGTCTCCCTGGTGCTGAGTCCCAGGGTTGGCAGGTGGCTCTGTGTGGCTTGCAGCCAGGTGAGCTGGGGCTTTAGGGACTTTGTTCGGGGTCCCAGCTGGGATGTCCGCCCTGAATCTTCCCCCCTGCACCCTGGCTGTGTGCACTCAGTGCTTTCCCTGTCAGCTGGACCGAGGAGGCACATGGGTTCTGAGATCACCTGTGTCAGCTCAGTCCCGTAGGTGTCCAGCTGTGGACCCCCGGCCAACGACGGAAGAGGGTTCTCTATCAGGGCATTCTGTGACAGCCCATTGCCATCATGGCCCTGTGTGATCTGGGAGATGATGAGAGTTGGGGAGCTTTACTCTATTTTATGGTAACTTCGTTCTAGGTGTGGGAACAGAAAATGGGCCTTGATTGGCAGTCATTCAGAGACCTGGCACCAGCTTTGGGTGCTTGGGGGGACAAGGATTTTTGATCAAGAAATTACTTAGGGGCAATTAACAGGTAGAAACCATACCAAACAGTATGGGAAAATAAGTTCATGCTGAATTTCCACAAGGCAGAGAGAGGCTTACGTCTTCCCTTCTCGGAGAATGAGAAACCTGCGTTGTTTGGGCTCCGTGACAATTGAGCAGCAGACAGCGTGGGGACCCTCTGAGAGGCATGTCCTCGGCACCAGGGGCTCCTGTCCCAGGCAGAGGGGTGTGGACGGAGGGCCAGGCCCACAGGAACTCATTTGATAAAGTAATTTCAGTAGGTCGCGGCTTGTGTTTAGCTTTCTAAAACAAAAAGAGGAAACAAAACCCTTGAAAGTCTTTTTCACTTGAGTGAAAGCACATTTCGGGGCTTGGGGTCGAATGTGGTGAGCATCTCAGCCCACGTCCATGCTGTCACACGAGCCTGGGCAACCCGAATACTTGCCTTTCTCATGATTACGCTGCTACAGGCCAGCTGGACAAGGCTATTACAGGGAAATATAATTTCATGCTCATCGGACTTCTCAGAACTCACTTCCCTGGATTCAGGTTTGCATCAGTAAGGCAAATTTTAATCAGCAATCCAAAGTGCTCACTTCGGGTGCAGGAAGAGCCCTCAGGACGGCCTTACCTCCTCAGTAACCACCGCTACTCCACGCTGGACTCAGCAAAAGCAGGGGCCAAACCGCCTCTTTCCCGAGTTAGGTCTTCAATCCTCTGGCAAGCGATGGTTTTTTGGGAACCTCCCCGGGCCTCCCTCCCCATCCCTCTGCTGGACACGATGGAGTTAAGTCACCTCGGCTCCTGAGAAGCTGAACTGAAGGCTACCACGTCCACAGAGCGGGTGGCATGACTCTGACCACGTTGACACCTGTTGAAATAATATTGGAACCACATTTGTAACTCATCTCAACCAGGATGTCAACTCCACCAGTCCGACAAGAGGACAACCCGGGATGCGCTCACGCCCCGGCTGATGCTGCTGGTCAAGTCCCGGCTTGTTTTTTATCAGACAAGCCCTGGACGGAATGGACACTAAACAGAAGGTAATTTCATTAACTCCTCCTGCCCCCCAGACAGGTCCTGGCACCCTGGGTACCCCAGGCCTTCCAGCGAGCACAGGAAGCACCCTGGAAAGCAAACACTTAGACTTAGGTGCTTTCATTGTTTTAAGTGGGTGATTTGCAAGGGATTCCACGAAACTCCTGTGAGTACGAAAGCAAAACATAGGTTTTGTTTGTTTGTTTGTTTGTTTCATCCTTAAGGACAGGGTAATAACTCATGAAAAAAACACAGGAAAACCTATCATGTAAGACTCAGGATTCTTGAAGGAGTATGTGTGCCTCCTGGCGAGAGAAAATGAGGGGAGGTAAGTGGAGGAGGGGGGAACCTTGATATAAAAGAAATAATAGGAAGACCATTGGACAGGCCAACAAATAAATCATGAAAATTAAAAAAAAACCTATAATAAACCTAAGAAAAAATAGTTTGTGAAATTGTTTTATTATAAAGACCTTCCCCAAGCTGATAGTTTCAGAGGCTACAAAGGGCTCTTTTACTTCCAAATTTCAACACAGCTGACCCTTGACCCCCAACCCCAGTGAACTGAACATCAAACTAGTTAACGATCCTTCCCATTTTTCCTGCGCTCCGCTACGAAGCCAACACAGAGGATACGAAGCCACAGGTTATGAGCTTCATGAATACAAATTGCCGCCCTTCAGCCTGAAAAAATAAAGGAGACAAGTTGAAAAGGCTGATAGGAGAAACGAGGCAGCTCATGGCTGTAGACACTAGCGGGCAGAGCCCTTCATTTCTACGCTGTCACTGCAGGCTGGGCGAGCAGGTGGACTTTTCAGGGGTGCCTGAGGAGTAGGCGTGTTTGCTGAAGGCAGGTCCATGCACTCCCCTGGCTGGAGGCTGGCTGGGGCTCTGCGTGGCTTTGGAATGCTAGTTTTCTCCTTGTGACACCAAGGATGCCAATTAGATGAGGGGTCCAAACAGTGGGGAGGTTACTGCACATTTTCAAGTCTAGATGAAATAAGGTATTTGGGTCAGTGATTACTACGTCAATAAAAGATCGCAGACTTTGTCAATAGGCAGATCACCACCCAAAGGCGTCTCCTTCTGTCACCTTGTATTTGACCCCCTTTACCCTCTTCTATACAATGCAAAATACTGAGTATTATAGGATGGCCCACTTGGACTTTATCTTATTAACCAATGTCACCTCAGTAAGTTTAATCAAATTAAAAAAGAAAGACAGGAATAGTAGTCATGACAATAACAACAACAAAAATACCAGCAATAATAATAGCTGATGCTTGGGGAAAAATAAGGCAGATCAGGGGATGGACCAAATCATTAAATATGTTATTTTGCAGCAAGGAAAGGAAAAGTTTGGGACAAACCAGTGTCTGGTAGGAGTCCCAGCCCTGGGTTTTTGTCTTGGCTTCCTGACTTCTCTCCTTGGCTGACCTTGGGTGACCTTGGGTGCTCTGGGCCTTAGTTTCCTTGTCTCTTTTTGTGAGGAAGTTGGAGTGCTTGATCTTGATTTAAGTTCACCCCAATTCCCTGACTCCATTTACTTGATGATTCTGGACTCTTAGACACTTTAAGCAGGTGCTTCTAAGCCAGGGCCACACATTAGAATGACTTTGAGAACTTTTAGTTATCCTAGTACTCAGACCCGTCCCAGACCAATTCAATCAAAATCTCTGAGGGAAAGGGGAGGGGGGAAGAATCAGTATTGTTAAAAGTTTTCCCCAGTGATGCCAATGTGTGGCCAAGAAGAGCATCACCAAACTCTCATTCTTCCTAATGAACCGAACTAGAGAGCCCTACTCCCCCACCTCATTTTTGAGAAGAGCTGGCATTTTCTTGATGGGAAAGGATCAAACAAGTTGCTTTGTCTCTCACTTCATTTCCAGGCAAATGGGCCAGGAAAAGTTTGAATCAGTTGACAGATCAGAGGTGTAGGTAACAATAAATGACAAGGACCCAAGAACTGCCCCGTCAGCTTGCTGAAGGACAGGGCTGGGGAGAGCAGCGTGGGCCTTCCCCTGCTGGTCTGTAAGGTGTGGGCTGTATAGAGGACTTGGATGTACCATTTCTTGGCTTCTTAGGCTGACACTTCCAGGCCCTATTGAAGCATAGGCAGTTCTTACCAACCTCTTGTTCTTTGCAGAGCAACTACCATGGAGCGCCCTGTCCCCTGACCTCTCTCCAGGAAGGACAGAAAATGGAGACCCATAAAAACCAGTCAACATGAAAAGTGGGTTAAGGGGAATGACTGTTTTAGGCAAATTGCTTTTGCTACACTGTGTTGAACAGCATCTTCTCCAAAATTTATGTCCTTCCTGGAACCTCAAAATCTGACCTTATTTGGAAATAGTCATTGTAGCAACAGTTGATGATGAGGTCATGCTGGCGTAGGGTGGGCCCTTAACCCAATGTGACTGGTGCCCTTGTAAGAAGACGAGAGACAGAGGCATACAGGGATGATGCATGTTGGTGTGTTTGGGCTGCCATAACAAAATACCATCACAAAAATTTGTTTTCCCACAGTTCCGGAAACTGGAAATTCAAAACCAAGGGATCGACAGGTTTAATTTCTTCTGAGGCCTCTGTCCTTGGTTTACAGTTGTGTCCTCACATGGTCACCCCTTTGCCTGTTATCTGTGTCCTACTCTTTTTATAAGGACCAGCCATACTGGATTAGGGCTCATCTGAATGACCCCATTTTACCTTAATTACCTCTTTCTCTCCAAATACAATCACATTCTGAGATACTGGGGAGCTAGAGCTTCCACAGATGAATTGGGGACACAGGAACACCATTATTCTCACAACACCACATTATGATGAAGACAGAGATTGGAGTGATGTGTCTATAGCTCCAGGAACTTGGCTATTGCTGACAGCTGGAAGTGACCAGAGGATCCACCCCTGCAGACTTCCCATCGAGCGTGGACCTGCCCCCTCCTTGATTTCAGATTTCCAACCTCTGAAACAGACAGAGGAAGTTTCTGGCTGAAGCCATCTGATTTGCGATCATTCGTTGTAGCCGCTCCAGTAAATTAATACAGTAAGTCCTCCCTTAACATCTTGGGTAAGTTCTTGGAACTGTGGCAAAATAAGGCGACAGTGCAGGGCCCCAGGAGGGCCCCAGGAGTGGACTTCTCACCTGTTGTGACAGTTGCCGTCACACTTTCCACAGGGGACCCTGGGGCCGGCCAGGCTGGGAAGGGAAGGGCCGGGCTAGAGTTGGGTTATGACGAGGAGGGAGACCTCCTATCGCTGCTGGCCTTCTACTGGCGAGTGGTCCTCAGAGCACATCACCCACCAGAAGCTCTTCCTGGGATCTGCCCTCACCTTGGGACCAGTGTGATTTTAGGGGTGATCTACTGCTTATTTGTGGCTCTCAGGGTCCAGCCCAACCCAAGCTTCTCTGCAAGTAGTGATGGCTGTGACCCTGGCCCAACTGTGGTCTGAGTGCAGAGGTCGGGCAGCAGCTGGCCCCTAACCCTGGTGCCCTCATGAAGTGAGAGGTCAGCCTATGAATCCCCTTCATTTGGCAAGTCTGGTGACAAAAGGAAATCAGCGCATTCCCCTCCCCACCCCCACCTCCCACAGCTGAGTCCAACTGACCAGTGTCGGACAACACAGGAAGGTCTCTGGTCGGGGGAGGCGCAGACAAGGGGAAGCCAGCCCTCAAAGACCGCATTGGGGAGGTGTCTAGGAGCTGCAGTGGCAAAGAACAGGGCACATTCAAACCCCAGCCAGTTGTGTCCCTTAGGAAGCTGAAGGCTGGGCTTGTGGCCCCTGGCCTGCAAAAAATGCATCTTTGAACTCCAGAACCTCTCTGCCATAAACAAGGTGCTCCAGCTACCCACTGAAATAAAGGAGCAAGTAAGCAAATAAGTAAGTAAATAATGAATGAATGAATGAACGAATGAATGGCTTTAACAGGGAAGTGAAGACACGGGAGAGCGGCTTCCAGGAGGCCTTGCATGCAGGCACCGCAGCCCTGACCTCCGCTCCAGGCTGTGTCCCAGCCCTGGGAGGCTTTGCACCTGCCACTTCCGCTCTGGGTCTCCGTCAAAGGAGAGAATTAGGATGCACGACCCCCGCCATTGTGACTTGGTCCCATTTTCTTAACGATCAATAACAGTAGCAGGAGAAGGCACGATTCTTTTTTGTTTTTTTTCTTATTTGTTTTTGGCTCCAAGCCTTGCAAACCAGCCAAGGAGTGTAAATCAGGCCCTTGACACCTCTTGGAAAGGAAGCGGGCTGACAGCGGGGACAGGCAATGCTCTGGCTACCTTCCCCCCTCCAGGGCCTGCAACCAGGAGGAGTAGATGGCTGGGCCCGCCTGGAACCCTGCAGCCACAGCCAGGGGGACTGGATTTAGGAATGACGTTAAAATAAGAGGAATAAGGGAGACAAAGGCCAGAGGAGAGAAAGGAGCCCCAAAGGCAAGGGTTGCACCAATGAGATCGGCTAACAAAAGACAGCCTTTCTCCCTGGCTGGCGGGAAGCACCCCAGCCAGTGATGAGTGAAGGAGCTGTTGGGCGGGCCTCCATTTTCAAAGGCAACATGTAATTTGTAAACAATCAACATCTTTACAAGCTATAAACAACCAGCCCTGACTCCTAGCAGATTTACTGATGCTTGAGTGACTAAAATTCACAATGTTTTTCCAAACCCACTTCGTTAATTTGTGGCCTGGTACTCATTAGGCAGACAGGTCTCCGGGGGCCGCTTCCAGGTCTGCTTCCAACCTAATGACCGGGGGCTGGGGTCTGAGCGTTTTTTGTGGTCTTGGGTGCAGGCCCAGGGCTGTGGGGCCTTGCGTCCTTCCCCCTCTCACCAGAGCTGGCTGGCCTTGTAACTCACAGGATAGGCTATGTTTGTTTTGTTTTAAAATTCTAGCGTTTCAAAAATCACCCATCATTTATCACTCATCTTAGATGAGCAATTGTGGGTCGATGCGGCCTGGATATTTTCCCTCCAAACTCCTCCTCTCTCCGCCTCTCCCCTTCGCTCCCACGCCCAGGGGAAATCAAGAAAAACAAGATTCTACTTGTCCAGGCCCTCGGAGACCCCTCACCAGCCTTGGAATCGTCACAGTAAGTGGTCGTAATAGAACCATATACAGGACTGTAAATACAAACTGCTCGGTGGAGTGGCAAAAAATAATGAAGTAATTAGGTGAACTATTATCGGCACCTGTGACGGACTGGTGCACGCACGTTTCTGGCTTTATTATAGGCTGGTTTGGCAGGGACAATAAACAGATCGTGAAGTTGCAGAACTCCCAGCCCCTGCCCCAGTCACCCCGAGGTGTGCGTCCCAGAGTGGGGAGGTTGGCCGCTCAGCCTGGGCCCAACCTTCAGGGCAAATGAGAGTCCTGCTTCCTAACCCATTAGGGTTAATGCCGCTTTAATTAGCGACCCATGCGCTGCCTAAGAGGTGCCATTTAATGCAAAATTTGGAGGCTTAAGTGTGTGTCCCCCAGACGGACTTAAAGGGCAAGCCCACTCGGAATGGGAGACGGTTGAATGGTGACTTTCAAAACAACTCACTGCAGGTTCTAAAGGGAAATGGCTGTCCGAGTGCTCAGCCTGCGATCTTGCACCTGGCTGAGTGCCCTTCTTCCTAGCTGGGATTGCAGCATGGCGTACCCGCCTGGCAGTGATAATCACGATAACATTTGATGATGATGATCATAGTGAACAGTTCTGTATTACTCCGCACCCCACCCTGTTCGAAGCATTGCATGCTTATATATATATTTACTCAGTTAAGCTTCTTACGACAGCTCAGTGATATAGATACTGTTATCACCCCCATTTTACAGATGGGGAAATCAAGGCACAGGGATGTGAAGCGACTCATCCAAGGTCACCAGAGTTAGGATTCCAAGCCAGGCTGTTTGGCGGCAAAGTGTGCACCGTTTATCTTCTGTTCTCAGTCCCTGCTCAGTGGGTGCCTTCCAGGACTGTGGGCCAACGGGCACCGGCAGGGTGCCTGTCACAGACAGGGCATGGTGAGAGATGAAGGAGTGAAAAAAGGGCCCAAGGCACGAAAGCAGGTTCTCATAGACTTGCCGCCGGACTTGGGAGAGTTGCAGCACCCTCCGTTAGCAGGGGAAGGCGGACCTCTGGGCATAACCATCACCCCTACCGAGGCACACGCCAGAATTCCCATCACCACCTAAGAAACACGGGACAGCGACAGGGCAAATTCATTCACTGGGAGCCAGGACAGCCCCCAGGCTTCTCCTGGGTTTCCTGCTGCCCACATCCATCTGTTGGGGTTCCCCAGATTTGACTGGGTGGGTACCCATAGAGTTGAATTGCCAGCCCCTTAAACCCTGGACCCACCCTGTGATTATCTAGAAATGAAAGCATTTGGCTGGGGTAATGGCTGCAGGCCCATCTAGCTCAAAAATGTGACGTTTCTGGGTCCTAAACAGGAAAACACATGTGAAGGACCTGCCTTTGCAGACAGGGGTGCGAACTTCTTTTTGAGACAAGGGAGTACACTCGAGAGTCCTTGCAGCGTGCTGGCCAGTCTCAGCTTGCCTGGGATGCAGCAGTTGTAAAGCCTACAGCACCGGGGCCCTCACATCCCCTTGGTCCTGGGCAAACTAGGGTAGCGGCCATCTACTTGTTGGGGACAAAGGTAGTGCCACCTGGCAGGGTTGGGGTGGGGTGGTGGTTCCCAGCCAGCAGAGTGCCTGGGGGCGGGTAGGTGCCTAACATACTGTACGAGCTCCGGGAGAAAATGCGGTGATCTGGGGTGGGCAGGTACATTCCATGGAAAACCAGTGGAAGAAACAAGCCTCCGGTGGAGTCACTGCGGAGGGAAGGTTATGGGATGTGATGAGGGGCACCCCCTCAAATGGAAAGCCCTTTCTGTTCCCTTCTGTGCACCTGGGAACAAACAGCAGGTCTCCCATTTATACTCTCCTCACTGGCATTTTCTCAGCTCAGAAACCATGTCCGGGTCCAGGCAGAACCCCGAATGTAAGCTGGATCTGGCCGCGGCTGGGTGGGGGTGGGGGTGGGTGGGGTGGGGGGTAAAGGGTGCCCCACGCAGGTGTGCGGGGGTGAGTAGCTCAGGCCCCGATCCCACATGCTGCATAGACTCCAATTACCAGAGAACTTCGAGATCAAACAGCCCAACTGTGCTTCACAATAAAAGAGGAGGTCTTAATTTTACTTCGCACAACGCCCTCCAGCCAGACCCTGCAAAACAATGTGCTGCATTGAGGCTCAGAGCGCCCAACTTCCCTGGAATTATCTCCGTTTGTCCCAGCGACATCTATACATTCGGCAGAGGAGCAAGTCAGATAGTTGGAAGAATTCTGTGTGGTTCCTGCCGGATTGTACAGGATACCAATGGCTTTAACCACACGTTTCTCCTTGGCCCAGGACAGAGAATTTTAAAGTTTTTATTTATTTTTCTTTTTTAGGGATGCTTAACAGGGCAGTGCTGGCATGGGAGGGAAAGCGTTTGGGTCAGTCATCAGGCGAGTTGTGGCAGAAGCACCGAAGATTTGATAAAAAAATGGAGAGCAGCCAAAGGCCCAGGGACCAAGACTGGAATTCTGCAAATTTTATTTTTCTCCCCTCTCATGGTCTAACAGGATTTGTAGTGGGGCTCAGTGCAGCCGAAAATTAGTCCGATTTCCTTTTCAACAATAACATCAGTTAATAGGTAAATATTCTAAAAAATGCAATCGCTTTGAACACTTACAATTAAAGATAGCAGGAAGGCTTGGGGAAAAATAAATCTTTGTAGACATCTAACGTGGGCAACAATAGAGACCTAATCTCCCAAATCTGATTTGCTTTTACACACCAGTATGTTTTTTGTTTTCTTTTTAAAAATCACTTTAGCATTCAGACAATAGGTTTTTAATAGAGAAGCATGCACCAAAGTAATGAAATATTTCAGGATTTTTGGATAGGTGACTTCACCTGTATAGTAACCAGTTTCTTCATGTTGCTACTTGTTTACAGCCTTTTCTAAAAATGAAAATACAGACTCCTGAAATTGATCACCGTTTCCCTTAAGATAAATAGCTCTTTGTTAAAGAAAGTGAAAAAAACACATGTTTGAGATGTAGCTGAAGTTGTACCACAACATAGGGATCAGGATTATAGCTGAAAAAGCAGATGTAAGCGGCTTTCACGCTGAGCATTTTTATACTAAACACATATATTTCTCATGGAAATTGACCTTACCATGAAGGGGAAATGATCTTGTAGGATTTCTTATTTTGAACTAATATGCTAAGTTGTCTCGTATTTGATGCTCTAACAAAGCGGTTAGCTAATTCTGAAAGCAGCATTTTTCAAGCACCGTAAATAATGTTGGAAACTGGGCAGAAGCAAAATTGTCCTGATGGACAGATTCCTAAACAATTTGTCTTATTTTAATTGTTTAGTCTCAAATTTCAAACGCTCTTATCACCATCCCACTATGCTCACACACTTTATTTAGTGGTGTGCGTGCATGTGTGTGAAACTTACTCCCAAATGACTTACTGTTTCACTGTGAACAACGTCTTGAAGATACTTAAAGATGATATAATGCAAGAAGAACTCAAAATGCTCACTCTGTTTTGGACCACCTGACACACTGCATGAGGAGTAAACCTGGAGATACTTATTTTTCACGATTAAATTTGCATTTTAAAATTCTTTTTCTACAAGAGCACCAAGTCAGAAAGTTAAACAAAAGTCAGATTATTGATAATTGCAAAATATGGTATCCCAAGCCACTGCGAAATGTCATGGTGATGCCTATGTGGAAGAATTAAGATGTCTTACGAATTAGCCCTAAATGCTGCACTCAATGCGCCACCTGCCAGGGAATCTTCCTTCCCTGCAAACTTGGCAGCGGTTAAGTGCGTCCTTCGGGCCGGGAAGTCACGGCCAGGCCACGGATTTCTGCAGGCAGTGACTGCGCCCGAGTGGAAAGTGCAGCAGGCAACGTCATGCAACTTACCTTGCTTCACACCACAACTGTCGCAGGCAAATGTCCCTCCCGATTGCTTCTCAGTTTCGTTTCTCTGGATCCCGTGAGAAACAGTTTCCCTGAATAGTTACTGCTTAGTTGTTCCTCCGAGTACAGAGATTTTGGGAGATACCGTCTTGCTTCCCCCCGCTAGTCCCTCTTAGTTTAAAGCTTTAAAAAACGGACAAATCTATGTGGGCTGCCCGACGGGCACTGCAATTCGGAGCAAGGCAAGCTTGCTCCCGAAGCCTTTTCCTGGACCGAGCACAGTTTCACGCGTAACCACTAGATGGCGTATGGTAACCATTTGTGTCAGCCACACTGGCTTCCCGTCTGTCAGTAACTTGCCAAATCTGTTCTAAACAATTCCTCCAAGGCAACGTCACTATTCGATTCTTATTACCATTTTGATCTTTTTATGGACGTTTACATGATTCTGATTTATATTTTGGAATTAGGAGACTCCTCTCTGGAAGAGTCTATATCAGAAAGTGCGCTGTAGCATTTGCTGTGTTAACAAACATGGGCGCGGAAGGCCGAATCGAGACGCAAATGTTAAATGTCAATGTGTATCCCACCCACTTATCTACCGATGCTCCGACAAACACTTAAGTGCCTACTGTGTGTGAACTGTTACTTGTGCTTCCAAAATGTTGAAAGAATGCTTTTATTATCAGAAACTAATATAAGTATCAGAAAAATAAATAAATAGACACTGCTTTTACGTTGTAAGTGGAGCCACCAGTGTCACGGTAAAACTAACCATGCCCCTGAAATCTTGGCAGCTTCATTTCTGATGTAGAATATGTCTGAATGTCAGGGACAAAAAGTAAGTTACATGAAGCTCTTCATAACATCTCTTTTCCCTTAAGTATGATGCTTCTTGCCTTAATAAACATAAACGGCTATTTAAAAAAAAAAAAAAGTAGCTCATAAAATACGTACATTCTAGAGTGTACTCTTTGTGTCCTTTGTCACCAAGTAGAAGAGTGAAGTTTTTCAATATATATGTACACATATTTAGTCTATTTGCTGATCAGCCTAAATAGTAATAATGGATTTATCACAAAGCATTCAGAAAGACCTGAGAAAATTTCTTCAAAAGTTAGTGTGATACCTGTGGAGAGAATCAAGAAATTCCTAAGATCCTGTCCACTTTTAAGATGCAGTGGTTTAAAAAATTCACCTTTCTCAAAAGAGGTGTGATATTTCTCCTAAGCCAGCCTCTACCCAAAAGAAAAGAATGGTCTCATTTTTAGAATTACCGGCTATTTGTTTGAATTGCAGAATTAGTTGCATTTCAAAATAAAGACATGCCTAATGAAATGATTAAAACATACAGAGCATTAAATTATAAGCAGATGGGGGTGAGCCTGGGGAGGGGTGAGGTTGCTAGAACCTCCAGTTCACAAAAGCTGATAGCTTCGAGCTTTTCTCAACAATGCAGATGATAATTGTTCAAGCAATAGAAGATGAAAAAACAAAAAACCTCTGAAAGATTTTTGTTTTGATAGGCCGTACAAGGAGAGCCAGAAAGTAAAATCCATGTGTACTGTCACCATTTAAAGAGCTGGCCACAAGCGACTGAAGCTGGCCATTCACAACGGTGCCCCGAGAAAGAGGCAGGCATCGCCTTGCAAGTGTGTCATTGCAGCAAGGGGTCCTATGACAGCAAAGAGGATCAGCCAGGTCCAGGATAGTCACGGTTCAGGGTTTGGATTCTTCGTAAGAAAGACAGACATCTCCTTGGCTCTAGTCTGGTCCCAGCTTTTCACGGAACATCTTCTCTCCTCCCTTCTTCCTGAAATTTACCGTTTTAAATGCTGCGCTGCACCGTTAAAAGATAAGTGTTTGATGAGATAGAGTTTAGAACAGCTAAAAAAGAAGCTTAGCGAATAGGAGCGGTTCACAGACGGTGCGAATTGTCTGTTAAGTGGCACTTTATGATTAGCAGAATCCCTGAGAGTTTTATCTCGAATTTCTATCAGGCCGCATTCAGCAGGAGCTGGCTCCTTGGAAACAAGCATTAAAAAAAAAAAAAAAAAAATCTGTGTTGTGTTTCTATCTTTGCTGGATATACAATGGCAGTTTCGACCCATTTGAGCTGCCTTCCTGAACAGCAGCGCTGATTGTCTTCCAGGGTGGGTTAATGGATGTAGGTCCAGAGATAAAGGAAATAAACCCTCGAAGATTTTGTCTAATTTTTAAAAGGCATCTCACCTTCCTAAGTTGTGTGTCTTCTTTGTCCTGGATGCCTGCAAGGGGGAGGACAGCCCCGCTGTGGCGACGGTGGTTTGCACCCAGGGCCAGGGCCGCGCTCCGAGGCAGCGTGAGTGTTACTTTGAGAACTGCAATCCGTTCTTGCTTTAATAACAGAACATCCTAAAGATGTTCTCCCTCCCTCCCTCCCTCCTTTCCTCCTTCTCTCTCTCTCTCTCTCTCAGGAACCGGTGGTACTCCTTCTATTTCAGGTAACACCCCCACCCCCATGCATCCAAGCTGTCCCCTATGTGTGTCCATGGCACACCTATGTCTGGCCTCATGGCTGACAGCAGAGCTCTGAAAATGAGCCCTTTTTAGCAAAATCTTGTTTCACTCTGTCTTGTGCCATATGAAACCTCTCAGAACCATTCGTGACAGGGGACAGTGGCTCCATGTTAAGAATTGAGGAGGTGGGTCGTTTCCCAAATAATTGGTTTCCTTTGCAGGGAAGGTAGACATTCATGGAACGCTTAGCTGCACTGACCACCCTGGCCTCCCTAGGGAATAATGATGCCCACCCCCACCCCCCACCCCTGAAAGACCTTTGTCTTTTCCCGTCAATGTGTAAAGTTCTGTTGCATGTATCCTATAGTAAATCTCATTCAGTCCTTGGAAAGTCAATGGGCCATAAATGTAATTTTAACATGTATGTGTAAAAATATGCATGTAGGATCTAGAGAGCCTGTATCTTGAGATGCACCCTTTGGAAATTTGACAGTCTTCCCATTCTTCCATGAGAAAAGAACATTCTTGAGGGGGTTAACACCTTTCATCTTGATTAGCTACGGGCCAGTTGGAGGGTGGGGGCCCAGAAGCCGGGAATTAGCTGGCAGCCAACCAAAACCAAAGCTTATCAGGGCCTGGGGAGGGAATGAGACGCAACTGACCAAGAAGGGGACAAATGTGGGGGGCGTTGTGCTCCTGGTGGGAACAGGAAAGGACCAAGGCCAAGGGGAGCTGGTCCTGCCATCTGTGTGGCCCTGCGCACCTTCCCGGTCCCTCCAGGATTCCCCAGGGTGGCGCCAGGTCTGCAACCGGCCTGGGAGGAGCCCGTGTCCCCACCAGCGGTTCTGGCTGCCCCCACTCAGGCACATCCATGTGAAGACCTCGAATTATGGCCTCTGAAATCTCAGTTGAGTGCTTGTCATCCTCCTCCTCTTCTTCATCATCACAGTACGTGCATCATGTCATTTAAACCTCCCGTCACGCTATGAAGCAGGCACCATGCTTGCCCCTAGTCCTGGATGGAATAGTTGGCCTGTCATCTGTGCTCCAGGAAGAAAAATCATGGCCGGTGTCCTGTGTGAAGGGCTTGCATGAGACAGTCCTTTGAAAGAGGACAGAGTTGGCAAAGAATGATTAATCGACATGCATGTGTCTATCTACTCAGAGTCTGTGGAAAATACCAGGCTGGTGGCTCTGTAGGGCTCACTGCATGCAGAGGTGACGCATCACAGTGGACTAGGGTCGTGTTGGGGAAGGGGTCCTCCCAGAACAAGGGAGGCTCTGAATGGGCCCTGAATTTGATCATTCCTAGGATCATTTATTTCAACCCTTCGCTGGGTTAAAACTCCGATGGTAATCGATCGAAATGGAGGGGCCCCACAACTCCAGAAACATAACCTGCCATGCTTCAGGATGGGGTGCCTGGAGCGGGAAGCAGAGACAAGATACAGGCGTGCATCCTGCTAGTGGGGGGAGATGAAACGAGGCACAGATTAGCTCCGAGGTCCCCCGAGGGCCGTTCAGGGCTCCAACCAGCCAGGAGGAGGCCAGGGCGCCTGGCTCAGCCTGTCGTCCAGCTGCCTGGATGGAACAGCTGAACTTCAAAAGAAGCACGGGGTTTACCCAAGGACAGCTGTGGATGTGTGGCTGGGTGGGGTGCCCAGGGGAGCCCAGAAAAGGCCGGAGAGCAGAAAGGGAGGTGGAGGGGGATGGTGCAGAGAGATTCAGAGAGGAAGTTAACAACTTTGGGCTTGGGCCTTATTGAAGAAGGAGGTCTCCCACCAATGCGTTGTAATCAACCCTGCCTTTCAAGTCACCGCAATAAGCCCTTGAATGCCCACGTGGAAAAATTGTTTCAATGTCCTCCTACCTGACACCCCTTCCCGCCTTCATGCCTAACAAGGACTGCCACTAAATATCCCCAGAACCAGAAGGTGAGATCCCTGCAACGCAACTTCCACGTTGCTTCTAGCCAATGCTGTTGCGTTATTTTCTTAAGATGTGGCGATTTTTAAGAATTTTGCAAAGGGGTGGAGAGAACCCCAAACAGACAAAAGAAAGCCACCGGGGCTTTGGAAGACAGAATGGTGAGGTGGCTGCACCCGGCTTCTTCCCAGGCAGACGCCGGGAGCCAGGGCCCCTCACAGCTCCTCAATAGGTGAGAAGATGTTATCGAAGGAATCACTTTCAGTGGCTTAAATTACAGGAGGGAAAACATGGGCTCAGAGCTTGAAGACGTTTTAAAGGGGGGGGGGGGGCACAAAAAACCCACGCAGAGGGATTGTGCAGAACAAGAGAACAAGCAAAACAAGGGAATGAACTGCCAGAGAAAGTGGAATTTCCACCCCTGGAGCTATTCGGGGCGAGAGCGGGGACCTCTTCATTCCAGGTTGTTTAGAGTAATGAACCCGGTCCTGCGGCAGCGCCTGGGAACGGACCAAGTGACCCAGCGCTGTTCCTTCCCGGCCAAACAACCCCGTAATTATTGACCCAGGTGGCCAAGGGTTAGTCTCAGAGGAGGAAGAGTCCGTTTTCCACCGACGTGCGAGGGCTCAGTTGCCAGCAGTGCTTTGTCATTGCCTGGATCATTTTCAAGTCATTTTGTTTGGTGGGAGCGGGCCCGGGAGGCCCGCTCTGCAGGCGACAGGCCCCAGTCACCCAGCCAGGTGGAAGTCCACGCTGCACCGCGCAGGTGGGGGAGGCTCTGGGCATCCCCCCAAGGACGCTGTGGCTCCGGGAGAAAGGAGGTAGTAAAAAACCAATACCCCCCATGTTTTCCCTTGCTAGAAAGTTCCATCCATTAGCCTTGGAGTTTCTCCCCCAGGACCTTTGAACTCGACTTACCTCCATTCTGCATTCGGTCACTTCGATGTGAGTTTGAGGTCACTCCGGCCTCCGGGTCTGCGTGTTTGCCGCGTTTTCTCCCCCAAGCGGCTTGACACAGCATGTCCCGATCTCAGAAGAGTCCAAAGGGACTCTGGTGGGTTTTTGCTCTCCACATCGCCCCTCATGTTTTAGTCTCAGGGAGACCGTTTTGAAAGGAGTTTGAGGAAACCAGGTTCAACATTTTATGTACTTATACAATATTTAAAGAACTTAGTAATTTGATAAAGCAAAAGCATCAGGCTTGAGCCTTCCCAGGCTTCAGCTCAAAGGGGTACCTGACCCAAAACCATGCATCCCTGGCTGTTGCCTCATGCTCCCGACCTCGGGCCCCTTGGAGCAGAACTCCCCGGAAGACTTCAGAGGTTCTCCCATCAGCCCTCACCACAGCTCCCAAGGCCAGCGCCCCACCCACCCCCAGGAAGAAACACAGAAGGGGCAATTTGCCACCATCTCTGCTGCCTGGACCCATCGTGACCAAAGGGGCTCCCTGACAAAGGCACTGGGTCCGGGCATTTCCGGAGAGGCCTGGAGAGAGGCCCGTGCAGCGCTGTGTTCCTCGTAAATCTGCATGCCGGAGACACAGGTTCAAATCCCACGCACATGGGAGGACCCCTCTCCCTGGGTTCCTACCCACCCCCTCCCATCCTGTCTCTAGGTCTCTGTAAGCGAGACTCAGACACCAGCCATTCCCGCTTGGCCCTGGCGTTAACACTGGGCACAGATGAATTCTTGCTCATTCGTGGTGCTTCTCACCAAGGATCGCGACAAAATCCCTTACTGCCGTACCCAGTCAAGTCGGACTCTAGCTCCTCTCGCTGGCGTTTTCAACTCCAAAAACCCTCATACTTTTTCTTAAGTTAATGCCCTTCGACTTGGCAAGTTCTCCTGAGTCACTTTTTCTAAGGAAATAATTCTGGGTACAGAAAAGCTGTTATGTGTGGATATGTTTATTGAAGCATCATGTACAAGAGTGAGAAATTGGAAATCATCGGCATGTTCGGCCATTAAAAACTAGTTGGGGGTAATTACGGAACAACTCCCTTAAAGGAATAGTGCACAGCCGTTGAAAATGGTGTTTTCAGAGGCTTTGCAGCAAGAAGGAAAATGTCACACGAGAGTGAGTGAAAAAGACACTCGGGATACAGATTTTAAATTAAAATGGTTGTGATAGTATAAAATAAAACAGGAAATCTGCATTAAGGGTCGAGAAGGATATATAAATAAGCATTACTACTATTGGTCTTTAGTAGAATACTGAGTGATTTAAAAAGTGTATTTTCTTTTTACTTTTTTTAAATGTAATGTTATTGTTGTTGTATTACATCCATCCCCTTTTTATTCCCCTCTGTCCCCTCTTCCCTGCCTCTTTTCTTAATATATCACATTTCATCAAATGAGAGTAGGCTCTTAAATAATAATAATAATAATAATAATAATAATAATAATAAAGTAAGCATAAATAAAGTGGAAAATCCCCATCCTCATGTCCTTACAGGTGAAACCCTGGCCATATCAGCTGGTGGGGGTCACAGCATCCTCACCGCACACTTGGGCAGCTAATGTTTCCTCCTAAGTGTCGCTGGCCGGGTCTAAAAGTCACTTCACAGGTTTGTGCGGTCCTGCTGTCAATTCTGAGTGTTTACTGAGCACCTATCCCACGTCCAGCATTATCTCTCAGAAAACACTGAAAATGCATATAAATTCAGGCCCATTTAGAAACTCGTTAGAATTGCAGAACTAATTGTCATCTCCCAGCTCAGCCCTGCTTTTCTGAACTCAGCCAGCAAGATCGGGGCGGGGACTCTGCCAACCCCGTTCTGGCTTGGCCAGCCAGTGCTGGGCACGCTCTGCCAACAGGGGGAGCTAGAGGGCGGTGGAGGAGAAAGGAGGGGCCTCTGGGTCTGGGAGCACCCCCAGACCTGCTGCTTCGCCCACCCGGGCAGCTGCAATTCCTTTGTGAGGCAGTGACTGAGCCCAGGCCAAGTTTCTCAACACTTGCAGAGCTGTTCTGCTGCCCTCCTCCGAGGTCTGGGTCCCACCCCAGTGCTCCCTCCTGTGAGGT
Source organism: Noctilio leporinus (assembly GCA_004026585.1). Classification (NCBI taxonomy): domain Eukaryota; kingdom Metazoa; phylum Chordata; class Mammalia; order Chiroptera; family Noctilionidae; genus Noctilio; species Noctilio leporinus. The sequence goes on from PVIW01000115.1 coordinate 238,928, forward strand.
TCTGCATTTGAATAATCGGACCTCTTCCCTTGCTGCGCCAGCCATGGGGTGGTGATGTGATGGCCTTCCGCTGTTGCTACCTCTGTGGTCGGCGCCTTAAAGTTGTCTTTTTAAGCCTTTCAGTTACTTGGTTAATGATTTTCTTTTACCCTTTTAACACTTCTTTCCATTGAATGATCGCCATTCAGGTGGCTGGGGTGGCTTCTGTGCATGACGGCTGGGTACTTCCTACAGGGAAAAGGCACTTGGGTGGGATTCCAAATCCCCAGCAGCAGGTACCCCTCTCAACCCACAGCATGATGCTTCCTCCTACCTCACAGGAAATAATGGACACCTTCAGCTGAGGATTCCCCTTTCCCGCCCTCCCAACACAAACGAATCCACTCCTGGGTTGCAGTAATCATAGTCGTCTCTCCTGTTGAAGACCAAATCCTCATGCCTGTTTTCAATTCCACCCCCTCCTGTCCTCTTAAGGAACCTAAGCTATTCGTTAATTACCCATTTCTCGCATGTTGTCAACTTTTTCTCAACAGGCCCTTCCTATTCGCTTCTCAGGCTGCATGAGTCTCACAGAATCTAACGCATCTCCCCTTGATTCCTAATCCCCCATCAGCCACCATCTCTCTTTCTCTCATCCTCTCAGCCACCAAAGTCCCCAAGAGTTGATTCACTCTCCGTTTCCGCCATCCCTGCTCATTCCTCTATGTCCTCGATCTGGTGTCTGGTCCCACAGGCCTGCTTGGTTCAAGTCACCAATGGGCACTATCTTTGCAATCAAACGGGCGCATTCCCCCGCAGTGCTCACTTTATGGGGTTACTCAGTAAGTCCCAATGCTGGTTTACAGCTTCCGTTTTTTGAAAATCGATGGTGAAGCAGATATAATCCTGCCTACTGTTCCTTTTTCCTTCTGGGAGGCTCCACCCCCTTAATCCCCATCTCCCTCTCTGAACACCCTCCTTCCGCTCTTCCAGAAAACTAAATATTGACATTGCATAAGGCTCACTCTGCCTACACATCTTATCCACATCAGTTACCACTGCAGGTGATGTATTTGCACACTTACATCTTCAGCCCAGGAGTTCCCTCTGAACTCCAACCGGTATAGCCTGCGACACCTTGACCACTGCATTTGAACATCTTACAGGGATCTCAGACTCAACGGGTACAAGACAAAACCCATGTTCTTTTCCCCAACATTGATCATCTCCCAGGGTTCCCTGATCTTAGTCAAAAGTACAACCTACCACCTTGTGGCACCAACCCTGAACCCAGGAATATCCTCCATGCTTTCCTGTGCCTCTATTTCTGATTCATTACCTAATATGTCCGTTTCTTTCCATAAATACCTCTTGGAAAACAATTGTTGCTGTCCTTCCATGTTCTTTCTCTACTGCAGTGGTCTCCTGGCCAGTTCCCCCTCTCCCATTTTTCCCCTCCCAGGGCATTTTCTACACTGCAGTCTGAGCAACCATCTAACAGTGAACATTTGTGCATGTCACCCCTTGACTTAATACATGTCAGTGGTTTCTTGCTGCTCTTAGAAAAGACTTAAGTCTTCCCCAAGACCTCTAAGGCCTTGGTTCAGCCTCCTTAACACCCTTCTCTTTCCTGTTCTAGCCTTCTGGCTTTCTTTCTGGCTCCCTTCTGCCCCAGAACCTTTGAACATGCTAATTTCATGAAGGAAATGAAAGGAAAGAAGGAAGGGAGGGAGGGAGGGAGGGAGTTTGAACTGATCTCAGGACATTGATCTCTCAATGCCTTTCCACCGTGGGGTCTTTCCAAGTATTTGAAGGGAAAAGGTTAAGTCTGTTAAGAGACTGTTGTGATCTGAAAGGTGCTGATTGAACCACCATAGTCTCATGGAGAAAATCCATGATTGAAGTTAACATTTTCCTAAATTGAAAACCAAAAGAAACTTCTTAGTTATCTTTTTTTCATTAGAAATATAGTTTTAGGCTGGAAAAAGGCAGACGCGTGCTTCATTTATTATCTAAAATGTGGAAGTTAGACATGATATAATAAGGGAGGTATTTACTTTTTATGAATATTTATTGAGCAGCTATAATATATGATATAGTACTTATCTACGTTTTTAAAAAATACTTTATTTATTATTTTTAGAGAGAGGGGGAGGGAGAGAGGCAGACAGGGAGAGAGACATCAATGTGCAGTTGCCTTTCACCTGCCCCCAGCTAAGGACCTGGCTGGAGACCTGGCTTGCAACCTGGTTATGTGCCCTGGCTGGGGAATTGAACCAGCAACTTTTGGCTTTGTAGGCTGGCGCCTTATCCATTCAGCCACTAGCCAGGGCTCTATGTTTTATATAATATATTAAAATAATAGCTATACCTTGAGCAATGATATGTATTACCTGAATTAATCTTCACAAAATTACAAACAGAATTTTGACATTGATAAAGCCCAGATATATGAGGTCTGTCCCAAAGGAATCAACTGTACAAACTGTTTTAATTATATTGACATTGACTCCATACTTTCAGGACAGATCTCATACAATATTTCTATCACCTAAAGAACTCTCCCTAGTCACTCTTTTAGGGCAGCACCCACTTTCCTCCCATCCTGATTCCTGTTTAACCAGAGCAACCACTAATCTGCTCTCCCTTTCTATAATTTTGTCATCCAAGAATGTAACAAATGGAAAGATGTGTGTATACAACCTTTTGGGGCTGGCTTTTACCACTCAGCACAATTCTCTGGAGATTCATTCAGATAGTTATGTATATTAAAAATTCATTATTTTTTATTTCTAAGTAATATTCTATAATATTTTATAATGTGAATGGACTACAGTTGAATAATTCACCTGTTGAGGGACATCTGGGTTGTTTCCAATTTTGTTATTACAAATAAAGCTACTATAGACATGACTTTGGTTTTCATGTGAACGTGAGTTTCACTTCTCTGGTACACATTCCCAGAAGTACAATTGCTGGACTGTGTGATAGTTGCCTATTTAGTTTTTTAAGACAGTTTTTTAGAGTGGTTTTACCCATTTACATTCTCATCAGCAATATAGGTGTGACTCAGTTTCTCCGCATCATCTCCATCACTGCGAGTTGTCACTATGTTAATTTTAACCATTCTAATTTATGTGTAGTGATATCGCATGATTTTAGTTTGCGTTTTCCTAACGGTTAATGATGTTGACCATCTTTTAATGTAGCTACTTGCCATCTGTATATTTTCTTCAGTGAAATGTCTGTTTATAATTTTTTGCCCATTTTTTAATTGGATTGTTTGCTTTCCCACTGTTGAGTTTTGAGAGTATGTAATTATATGCTGTATTCTGGATACCAGACCTTTATTGGATATGTGGCTTGCAAATATTTTCTTCTCCTCTGTAGCTTGTTTCTTCATCTTAATGGAGTCTTTTACAGAACAAAAGTCTTTAAAATTTTTATGAAGTAAACTTTTCCTGCAGTGGTATGCGATTTTGGTTCAAATCTAACTCTGCTTAGCCCTAGAATCTGAATATTTTCTCTATTTTTCTCTAAAAGTTTTACTTTTACCTTTTATATCTAAGTTAGTGATCTAGTTTGTGTTGACTTTTGGATAAAGTGTGAAACTTGGGTCAAGATGAACATTTCGCCCTTACGGATGTTTAATTGCTTCAGCACAATTTTAGCACAATGGATGAACATCTTTTATCCATCAATTTGCATCTGAGCCTCTGTAAGAAATCAGTTAGGTATTTGTGCGGGGCTCTTTCTGGGTTCTCTAGTCCATTCCATTGATCTAGGAGTCTGTTTACCTGCTGGGGTCACAGTTTTGATTACTGTTGCTAACAAGTAAGTTGGATAGACTGATTCTTCTCACCTGTTACTTCCTTTTTGAACATGGTTTTCACTGGTCCTGTAGAAACCGGGGTCTGTGGGTGGGGGAGCTCCTTACTTCCTGGGAGGCATGAAAGTTCTGGTTATTTGGCCATCTTTAACACGAACCCAGCAGGGGTGAGGGAGGCATTTGGGGAGCCTCCTTGTACCCTGGTGAGGGTGGACTAAGTTTCCACTGTCTTTGCCATTGTGGGTATGGATGAGGGTGCAGTGTTTTGTGGGATGTGTAGCTGCAGTGGGGTGGTTGCTTTCTAAGCACGTTTCTTCTTGCTGGGCTGCCCCTTTCCTTGGTTAGAGAAGACAGGCTCTCTTGGAGCTCTTGTGTCTGCATTTGTTTCTAGGTTGCCGGCGTTTTGGGCACACGGTCTGGGGTATATGCAGCAAAAAGAAAATTCAGCTCATCGCTGCATTGTTGTTTGGGTCCTGTGGCCCTCAGCCTCTTCTTCCCACCTTTCGCAGTCCCTTTATGCTTGTTTCACGTATAATGTCCAGGGCTTTTAGTTGTACTTGAGCAAGAGGAAGGAAAAAGTACGCTCATCTTCCTAGAAGTGGAAGTTCTCACTTATCTTTGTTTTTAAAGAATATGAAGATTTTTGTTTCAAAAATAATAATGTCGAAGGTATTACAGGAGGAAAACACACACAGCAAATGTACATGTGAAACCTAGCGATAAGTACTCGAGACATTCTTTGAAAGAAACGTGCAATCATTAAAACTACCCAAGACCTTCACTGAATAAAAACAATGCTCCCTTCTATTTATACTTTCTTAAGTGCTTTCTTATCTTTTATCCAATTTGATCCTGCTGGGGTCCTTAAAAAGGAGGTAAGACAAATATTATTACCCCAGTTTAATGGAAAGGGAAGTGGCATTAAAAATAAAAGAACAACACTGGAGCCACTCCAGATTTATACTAAACAATTAGTGTGTATTTTTCCTATTGTGAAATAAGTAATTCTCTTTAATAGAAAACTCAAAGACTGGTCTTTTTGGAAGGGTTTCTCCCCTAGCCTCTAAAAACAGAATATGTTACCTGTTCTAACATTTCCAGGTTGCAACCATGGGAAGGCTCGTTTGGAAATGATGAGAAGATGGGAATTTACTATTTCTCCACGCCCTTCAAATATTCCACACCATAACTCCTCCAACTCATGAATCATCTTTTGAAAGTCTTAAGTTATCCGCTGAACGCTCATCTGGCCCCAAGATGGAGAAATGGCATCTTCTTTGAATTTCAGATTCCACTTGCGCTGTGGGGCCCAGGCCCAGCCCCGCGGTGTTCCCCCCACTTGCCTTGAGCGCGCTGAGACGTGGAAACTCTTCCCAGGAGCATGGGATGATGAAATGGGATGATGAAATGGGATGGTTCCCATCCTGACCCCAAATTACAGGCGAAGCACACTAGCTAAACTTTTCTTGGGCACCGAAGTGTCTCCCATGGTGGAAAAATTCCCTGGGCTTGGGGTCTCCACTCTCTGCGTGTATAATTCGGCAAGAGACAGGGTGCACGGAGGAAGTGGCCGCAGGGCTTTGTCTTAGAGATACAGCACGGAGAGCTTCTCTGTTTAGTTCAACTGCTGGGTGCAGGTGTAAGACATTCAAATACAAAATCTATGCAAGAGGAGAGTGGAATCAAACACTACATTAAAACAGGAGCTACCTTTTATAACTTCATGATATGAAGGACTGGAGAGTTAAGGAATTTATAGCTGTCCGATGGTGGCATTGAGTTCATTGAGGTGCACAACCCCGGCCCATCAACAGATCCATGATGCTTTGACACAGAGAGGCCACTTCCGCAGTTGACCAGGGTCTGGCTCTCCTGTCTTTTGTCAGGAATTACCTGCTGCCTCTCTCTACGGCAATTGCCGAGGACACCAAGATTCAGTTCCTGTTCTCAGGCGGCTTCCCCTCCGGCTGGGGAGGCCAGACCTATAGGCAAGCAGATAAGGAGATGCTAAGTAATGGTACAGACCCATCATGACTTCATCATTTTTGGCTGGGCTGGCCCTAGGATGTACATCTGAGATGAAGAAGGGGGAAGAGAGTCCAGCCAAGTAGTAGAAGGCAGAAAAGACACAAGACAAGTCTCCACCTTTTCTGAATGGACCTACCTCTAGGACCTCTGCCAAGGAGGGACGTTGTGGAAAAAGGGGGCCAAGAGGCAGGACTGGTGAAAACAGGACTTTCTTTGGCAAGGAGAGAGAGGTCTTAAAGGTCAGCGGGGAAGAGAGTGACACACAGAAAGAAACACATTAGGAAGATGAATCCAGGAATGTGGCATCAGCTGAATTGCAAAGCAGCGATGTGTATGAAGTGGTGACAGATCATTTATTTAGAAAGAAATGTTTCCATTTTGTTTAAACGACAAATACCCACAAGGAAATGATTAACTTGCATCCTCCCAATCTGTTTATAATTAATCTGGTTGAATAAATGTTCACAATTCAAATTCAGCAAAGTTCAAGGTTTGTCAACCCCAGGGATTCCCTAATTTAATGACAAAGCCATTATTCAACATCCTCTGAGCACCTTCTGATCAATCCCTTGCTGAAATATGCTCCTACATCTAATTTGTGATGCAGAAGAAAAACTACCTTTACTTTTCCTCACAAATCTCAGAATTTTTGTTGCTACATTTGGTCAAAATTATAAAATTGTATTTCATGTCTGTCTGGTGCATCTGCTGCCTATCCTTGAGGGTAAAAATTAAAGAATTCGCATGGTTCAATAAAAGTTCCATTGCAAAGTTTATATGGACTGGAAAGAGGTTGGCTGGGTTTGCCTCAGTATTCAGAACTAGAAATGTCCTTCAAGACCAAATGCTACAAACCTTTCACTGTAAAGGTGAGGCTGTCAAAACCAGAGAGGTTTCAGCACCCACCACTTGTCTGGTTGGTGGCCAGACTGGACTCTGCCATATCTACCCCATAATACTCCTGATGTTTTCTGGGATGGGTGCTCCCATCCATGGTGGCCCCGGGTCCTTGCTGGACCCATTGGACAATAGGTTTGAGCATCAGTCCTGGTCTGGGGTCCAAGGGGACAGACTCTGAGGTCCCTTGCAGAGTAAGTACCATGAGGATTTTATTGCTAAGGTCTATCACAAGTTTCTTCGACCTCTCTGGCTCAGTTGCTTCTTCTTTGAAATGAACTAATATCAGCTCCGTCTATTTTATAGAGCTTTGGTTAAGATCACGGGGATTTTGAATGTGAGCTTTCTTTGAAAATAGTAATTTGTGATAGAAATATTTCCATATTAGTTAATTTATCCTCCAATCAATCATGGATGGGTTTGTTATAACTAGTTGAGTAATAGCTAGTTTTTAGGTACTTGACTAAGTGTTAGTATTCATATTGAAAGCTTTGGTCAGACTGACCATGGCCTGTAGAATGTTACATGATGATTATTCTAAGTTATCTTCCACTTTAACTGCATCAATCATTTCTCAGGATGGAGAGACAGGTCTTTCTTTCTTCTTCCTGGAAAGTAGATTCAACAAAGTTAATGGAGTGAGCATGAGGCAGGAAGAATCCTTCTGAGTGCTAAAGAGCTAAGTGAGAAAGGTCCAACTGCCCAGAGAAAGCTCATAATCCAGAAAGTGGAAGAGATAAGTGCAGAATTATTAACATCCCAGGCTGAGGGTCCACTGTTGGCTACTGATAACATGGGCTGATATGTGCACCAGGGCACTAGGTGGAATTGCCCTTCTGAGAAGCAACTGATTGATAAATCAGCCTGAATTGAGGGGTCGGGGTGACATCTATACCTGTAACTTTCAGGTTGGAGCCATTGAAATCAATGTCTTTTTGCTCTTAAAATATATGTATGTGACAAGTAAAATAGAACCAGAAGCATGGAAACAAGGAACAGACTGATAGTGACCAGAGGGGAGAGGGGAGGAGAGAAAGGGGCAAAGAAGGGGAAGAGTTGAGCCAAGAAACTGGTATAAATGACCCATGGACATGGACAACACGTGGGGATTGACTGCAGGAGAGGGTAAGGTGGGTGAGGTAGGGGAGAGCAATGAGGGAAAAATGGGACAACTGTAATACAACAGCAATAAATTCATTTAAAAAAAATGTGTGTATGTTACATGCCTCCCCACCAGCAGTCACACTGGCCTCCTGTGGCTCTCTGTTCTGGCTACCCTGAAATACAACTGCCACCCATATGCCACATCCCACCCCAGGCTCCTCTAGAGTGACTTTTACAAAGACCTGTGCTCCGTATCCTAACTCAGACCTTCCTAAATTGATGAAAGATCTCTTTGGCCATTTTATTTAAATTCTTTTGCAGAAGTTTCATTTTATTTATATAAAGTTTTACCCAATTCCTTTGGGGAGAAAAAACCCACAAAGATTAAGGCTCCTAGTCATGATCTAACGAGCACGTTAAGTGTCCCAGGACTGCCGTAATGAAATGCCACAAACCTCACCCATGTATTCTGTCCTGGTCATGGAGGTCAGAAACCAGGGTTCAAGGTGATGATAGAGCCGCATGCCCTCGGATGCTTTAGGGAAGGCTCCTTCGTTGCTCCTTCCTAGCTTCAGCGGCCCTTGCCAGTCCTTGGCCCTTTGGGTTGTGGTTCCATCCCTCTAATCTCTGTGTCCATCAACACGTAGATGTTGAAGGACACCTGCTTTCACTGTGTCCTCTCTTCTGACAATGACACTGGTCATTAGATCGAAGGCCTCCTCAATCTAGTATGAGTGCATCTTAATTTAACGAATTATTATCTACCTGCATAAGTGTTATTCCTAAATGAGGTCACATTCTGAGGTTCCAGGTGGATGTGAATGTTGGGGGAACAGTATTCAGCCCACCACACTAAGCAAGAGAGAAGATCAGCAATGGGACGACGAAAGAGCTTTCCAAATACAATGAGGAATAGGGTTGATACCCAGATGCTGGGCAGAGGGTATCCCACAGCTATTAGAAGGCAGGCTGAAAATTCGTCATTGCAATGCCTTACAAAGCCAAGTTGCTATGGTTAAGAGCTTGACCTCTAGGGCCTGCCCACCAGGTTTGAATCCTGGCTGATTTCACCCATGTGATTTGGGGCATCTCGATTTCATCATCTCTAAAATGGGGTTAACAGCAGTCGGAGGAATAGGTTAAACAAGGCCTGGAGAGTACTTGGCACAAGGTCAGTTCTCAGTGAAACCTACCCATGAAAATGCTGGGTATGTGGCTTTGTGGGCAAAAGTAAAGGGAGCTACTGTGTTCTGGTGTGGGAGGGGATTTCAAAGGAGCCATGAAGACTGGCTGAGAGCTTAGGAACGGGTTCCTGGAAGGGATGGCCCTTGGAAAGAGTTGTGTTCCAGAAGGTGGGCGGGAGAGGCTCTACCCAGCCAGTCGGGGAAGCACAGAACTTGGAGGAACAGGGACCAGTTCAGTATGGCTGGAGCATAGGTAATAAGAGAGAGGCTGCGTAGGACCGGCTGGAAAGATCTGCCAGGACCACCATGGACGTCAGGGTGAAGAGGCTGACCCCAGCTGGCATGAGTAGTCCTGGTGTCATCTGCCCACGTTCTGACGCCTGTGTGGCACTGGCTTTTGTTCAGAGCGCGGGTGAGGGTGCTCCTTGGTCTTCGGGTGCCCACATCAGCCTGTGCCCTCTCTCCCTGTATTCCCATTGTGGTTCCTCCTGACGTCTGTGGGTTTTCAGTCCCGCTGTAAATTTTGTAGCCTGCTTTGATGTGTCTTAAACCTTTCCTCATCTCTCCTCTTTGGCAGAATCAGAACTGCCCATGGCGCGGGTTTTCCTCCACCTTAGATGTTTTATGCCCCAAACTCCTAGTTTTACAACTTTGTATTAGACATCTCTCCCCTCCCTCATTTTTTTCTTTTCTTTTTTTAATCTATAAGCAGGGTTACGTATGTGACTCGGTGTCTGGTCCCTGTGACCCCTGGATTATTTCCAGCCTGTCTCCGTGATCTGCAGGCATTCTAAATCTTATCTTGGCCTAATTTGCCTTTTCCTTCTTTGCCACAAGGGCACTGTGATGTGCTCACATGGTACTGCTCTATGTCAGGGCCGGGGAGGCTGCTCTCCCTACAGCCATGCACCATAAAATTAAGAATTCTCTTAATTAATTTCACTTGCCTGCCTTTCAATCCATTCAAGAAAACGCCTGTTTAAATTATTTCGCAAGCTTATTTGTATATAATACTTTCAAAACTTAGTCTCATTATTCTTACCGCAGCTGAACGTGAACAGATTGAAGACGAGATTTGTTTTGTCAGCATGAAGGTACCCCTTTCTCTCTCTCTCAACAATAGGCAACTGACAAAATTAAAACAGCAAATGTAGACCAACAGAAATTAATTTGCACCAGGCTTAATCGTTTCCCTGAGTAAATCCAGCCTCTCATCGGCTGTCTATGAAACGCTATAAAATTTTCTGAGAGGAATCCGGAGTTTAGGATTCCACACTAATTGCTTACCCTCCCCTTTTACCTCATCCCCTTCCCTTGTTCATCTGGACTGCAAAGGGGCAGGCAGTTTCCACGTACAAGCTGCGCTGGGCTCTGCTGGGGAAAGGAAGTCAGGAGGACCCACATAAATAAATGGGAATTTCGACATGGACACGAGGATTTTCATTTAAAAAAAAATGAGAATAAGGCACGAGTATAAATTCCAACAAGAGCCATTTATTTAAGTCTATCATTTTTGGCAACACAATAGAATGCACGTTGGGATGAGCAGCCACAAATCACTTCTCTTCCCACTGTCTGTTTCCTCCACCATATGTTGTGGAGAATACAGTTCGCATGCTGAAGTTCTGCCTGCTTTCGATGTGAGAAAACATATTGTGGTATCAGCAGCCTGGTCACCAAGCCAATGTTTTTTGGAGTAGTGGGCGCAGGAAGTTAAGAGGAAGCAGCAAATACAAGTCACCCTCCAGTCAGAATGGCTCTTACAGCCCGAAGGACCTTAGAACTAGTTTACTCTTTAGCCTAGGGACTGGGCTGAGCACCCCCGACCCCGGGCACTTCCCACGATGGCTTTCATCAGCTCCCGGAACTTCTGGGCAGAAGAGAACTTGTAGGAGGACCACAAGGCAAACCCACGGCATTGGTGTCCTGTGGATTTTTTTCAGTTTGCCACTTTATGCTCAAGGATAACTAACACTCCTCCGTAACCAGCGAGATGTGTGAGATGAATTTACTCATAAGTAAGTACCCTCAACCCTTGTGGACTCGCTGGGCCCCGCCGGGACGATACGGACAAAGGGACGGCTGTTATTGTTGAAGCAGATACATGGTAACTCCAGGGCCTATTCCCAATTTCAACGTCTCTTTGCCGTGACCCAGTGAGCTGCTGTACCCACAATGCATTTGCACACCCAGACACCGACAAAAGCTGTGACGATCCTTCAACGCCAGTCTCCACTCCTCCCGAAAACGGTTGTTGGATGGTCTCTGAACCCTGGCCTTCATAAACTCCCTTCTTCCACGTACGTGGCACAGATGGCCCTGATGAAACAAGGCTTTCAGGAGGTATCCTAAGCCGACTCAGTATGAGGTCAAATATTTTATTAAGCTCCGCTCTTTCAGTTGTTTAAAGGAAAAAAAAAAAAAAAAACCTTGTGTTTTCATTTACAGCATGACAGTGTTTGAAACAACATTGAAAAAGAGGCTAAATCGTTTGCAAAATGCCAGTTAGCCTGTTTGAAACTTCACGAAAAACAAGAAAGAACTTTTTTCAGCTTCTGGGAATGACAAGAATCCCAGGTAAAAAGTGGACTTGGTTCCCCTAAATGGCGCATCAAACTCCTTGTCTAAATTAAACTGAACAGATGTGGAAAAAATGAGTCAGGAGCTCCCCGTATAATTTGCAATGAGCTTTCAGGTTCCGCTTCCAATGGCCGATTTCAGCCTAAGCTGTCTTATTGCCTGAAATCTGCAACTTGATACTAAAAGCTTGTCAAAATTAAGTGCACGGTTTATAAGTTTACATTTTTACAGTCTAACTGTTTTTCTTTGATATTTGACAGGGACACAGGTTCCCATGTCATCTGGCCTTGAAGTACTTTTAGAACTTTCTCCTGGACCAATTTGAGGGAGCTCAAGGTTGCGGTGAGTTATGGGCCTTGAAGCTGCTGGCGCAGCAGCCGCGGCTGGGTCCGCACTTGAGGGCTAACACCTGTTGCTGGGAGAGAGCAATTAATTTTTTTTTTACATGCAGTAAGCCGCCCCAAAATCAAAGCTAAAGGATAAAAATATAATTTTACCTCTTGAGCTTCCAGGGGTGACCTTTGATCTCATCCGATGTCTTTGTGGCAGGAGGCACCATCTTAAATTTTCTTCCAAAAGAAGCACCTTGGAAAGACACAGATGCTGAGCGCTGACTGAACGTTTCTATCCTCAGTCCTAGAATGACTCTTACACGATGACTCACTCGACGACCTGACTTCAGTCACTGGCAATAAAAAGGCAAATCTACCAAATGTCCCTGTCTTGAAGAAAATCATAATTGGAAGCTCTGAAATTATACCGCACTCCATCTCTTGTAAGATCAAACGCGATTTCCTTCAGAGGCGACAGTTGGGTTTTCCGGCTGTTGATTATAATGTGGTATTGTTTCAGAATATGTCTGTACATTAACTAGATAACTGTGAACTTCAAAGAGCTAAATACCAATTGCGGGCTAGGGCCTGGCCACACGTACCGCCGCCCTCCTTCTCTGAACCCTTTGGTAGCCAAGACAAGGTTACTGATCAGGGTAATTTGCAGGAAAAGTCAATTTCTCAAATACCGAAGCAGGTGTTGTGGCACTCTCTGACAATTTACTGAATCTAAATTGAGGAAGTTGAAAAAAGCAAAGGTCATGCTCCACAGGAAGAAAGGGGGAAAGGAAATCTCCTTGACTGTATTTTTAACTCCTTTTCAGCCAAGACACCCTCACCAACTGAGAGGATTAATGCTAAAAACAAATAAATGAAAATCAGAGTATCTTGCTTCAATCAGCAACTTATCTGATTTTCTTCTTTTTTAACTAAGAGGAGAGGAATTTAATTTTGCTTGCATTCACGAGGAAATAAGCCCAATTTATAGGAGCTACAAGCAGATCTTTCCGCTCATGAAACAGAAATCAAACCAAGATGTCAGAACTTTCTGTCTTTAAAAAAATCAAATACATAATGTATATTCCATGACATGTACTGCTCAGGATGGAGTATAGGTGTAGTTTAGAGTGTAATAATGATAAACATATAACATATATGTAAAACCCTGGGCATTTTCTTCTAAATGAGCACATTCCACACTTTCCCAGCCTTAGGGAAGGAGACAGAGCCAAAATGGAAATGCTTTTGAGAGGGGAAACTGCTCAGGGGTTGCATGATGTTGGTGTAGCATGGAGAATGTGGGATGTGAAGTTAGAAGATTTGAACTTGAATTTTAGTTAATCGCTAGTTAACTGTGTTATTATAGCACACCCTTAAACCTCTTTAAGTCTCCGCTTTCTCACCTGTAAAATTGGGAGTTGCTGCAGGGAATTACCATTACTAACCTTTTGGGCATTTTTATACTGATGGGTGAAATGCATACCACCAGTATGCATGGCGTAGTTGTAAGCATTTAAGAGTTTTTGAGTCAATTTGAAGACAAGTGTTACGTAAATAATAGTACAGGTGGGGAAATATTGAAGGTGGCATGGGAAAGACTGGCATTTAGATGACTTCTCAAGATTTAGGTAAACCCTTCATGGGAGGCCAGGAAAGAGATGGAGCTAGCAAACTCACTAATTACATTTCCAGTATGAGAACATTCCAAATATAGAAAAAAAGGTAGAAAAAGAAGTTGTTTTTAGTTAATTCAAATACTCAATCTAAGAGAAAAATACGTTTGTTTGCATGCCTTTTCTGGTATCAAAAAGGAAATTCTCATGGAAGCAACACTATTCATGTAGCCAGGTAGACTTCTGAGTTCTAGCTAGTAGCTCCACATTTTCAAGCAATACTAAATGCAATAAAATTTCCTTCCAGCATAACCAGAATGCTCCCCTTGGAACTTACGTCCTCTAACAAGGTAAGCTCATAAGGTATTGCAGGTAGGAGCGTGATAGCCACACATCATCATAAATGTCATGCACACTAACCTCTGTTTTATAGATGGAGAAACTGAGGACCCAAGGAGGGAGGCAGTCTGGTGACTTTGCATATGTCCTAGAAATAGAAAGGGCTTTGGGTCCACTAGATCCAGGGTTTTTCCTAGCCCCTCAATATCAAGTTCTGGTGTCCCAGCTAAGTGAGAAGAGACTGTGGAGGATGCCAATGTAATACTTTGACATTTACATCTCTATTTGTTATTTGAAATTTATAGATGCTACTGAAAAATCTCATGCCAAACACAGAGGGTGACCTGCAAACACATTAAGCACTCAATACATTAAGGATTGAAATATAGGTTGACTATTACTTCTTTTAGACTCATATTCTCACTTGCTCTTAAATTTTATGGTTCTCTTATATGCTTAGCTTAGTTCTGAGGTTACTTTTCATGTTCATGTTAACTCCTCTTGGGTATAAAATATGCTCTTTTTTTTTTTTTTTTTGGCAAGGGTACTTCTTAATGTTAACCAGGGTGTTTGTACACCTCCTACATTTATTTGAATATTTTCCATTAATTGAAAATGTAGCACACAGGGACATTTGTCCATAAGGAAGAGAATAATAAAATTTGTTGATACATACTGTCACACTTGGAGCATTTAATCTGAAAGTAGCCCACTGTTAAAATGTTGGTACACATTGATTGGTAAAGCACACTTCCTGGTGGCAGTCGAATAAATTGCTGGGAAACAATTTTGTTTTAGCTATCAGGATTTGATGGTCGTTTTGGTTTTCAGAAACCAGGCTCCAAACATGTGGAGAGAAGTATTTCCTATAGTGTTCAATCTCAGGAAACGCCAGCATTTTATTTACACCCCCAGGACTGTACCCTCCACCCTCCCCTCCCCACAGAATTGGCTGTCTAGTCTAAAGGCTTACTTATTTTAAAGTTTCTTTTTTATTGTACTTTAAATTTGGAAATAATTTCGGATATGGCGAAAAGCTGCAAAAATAGGACCAAGGGTACCCTATGTGCTTCATCCTAACTGCCAAAATGTTTTACCACGGTTGCTTTATTGTTCTCAATGGATGGCTAGATGGATGCATAGATAGAAAGATATAGATCTATTGTTTCCTGAATTATTTGAGGATAAATTATAGGCATGACATCCCTTTGTCCTTAAACACCTTCATGTTTAACCCCATATGAAGACATTCTCTTATGTAGTCACAGTACAATAATCAAGACCAGGAACTTAGCATTGATATAATACTATTATCTAATCTACAGACCTTATTCAAATTCTCCAACTATTCTGCCGATTTGGTTTACAGTATTTTCATTGTGTCAGTCACCTTTGAAATGCTTTGTTCTGCCCCACATATGGGCAATTCTGTAAACCAGAGGCTCCTCTTCCCATAAAAGAATACATTGATCTATTTTAAGTAAATTAGCTACAATAAATAGTTCAGATTGAAGAAATATTCCAATTAAATTTGTATACCAGGCCTATTGGAGCACATTTCAGTCATTTGATGGAAATCACGTAAGCTGGTCTCAAAAGTATGTTTAATCTCCAAAGATGAACTTGCCAGGGTGCTTGTGCTTTGTGGGGAGCACCAAAAGGGAACCACGTGCCCAGAACTACGTGCCTGGAACTGTGTCCCCTGGAGAAGTTGAAGCTTGAAGCTTGAAGGCAACTTCTCCAATAAGGCTGTGTGCACTTGGGCAGGTTCTCCTTAGAACCTCCGTGTCCTCCTCTGGTCAAGGGAACAAGTGAAATCTCCTCTCGACTTCATTATGTGAATTACATCAGCTAAATAAAGCATGAAGCTAGAGCTGGCTCATTCGATGCCTGGTCACTGATAGACATATGGATAATGATTTTATTATTAGACGTATGAAGGAACTAACAGGCAAATGTATTTTGCATGGAACAGGAAAGAATTTATTTCCAATTCAACTGTATGTAATAACTGCATTCCCTTTCTATAGATTTTCTAATGAAGCTAAAGAAATCGTAGGTCTTCTCAGGAAAAAATATAATAATCACAGCCTTGGAACTTTTTAAAAGACTGTATTAAACTAGGAGCACAGAATAGGGGCTGAGGAGATGCTATTCGTGTACCCTAATGGGTACTTTGCATTAAGTGCAATCCTAATGTGTATCCTAATGGATACACTGCCATATCCCTATTTCTTATCTAACAGGTCTTAAAGGTAAGACAATTTTTTTAGGAAGTAAAGAAAATTAGAAAGCATCTTTCTCTCTTTCTCTCTCTTTCTCTCTCTCTCTCTCTCTCTCTCTCTCTCTCTTTCTTTCTTTCTTTCTTTCTTTGTTTCCTTCACGAAGGGACAAAGAAGGGACACATCTAGCTTGGGAATGTGACCCCGGGCTGATTAGCCAGGCAAATAAATAAATACTGTAGAACCCAGAAATACAGGTCCCTGCACCTGCAGGCACATGGGCTGGGTGAGAAGGGCTGGGTGGGAGGACCATGCTGGCCCGCCTCCACCACCACTGACTGTCCAGCAAGTACAGCTGTGACACTGCGTTGCCTCCAGCAAGGTCAGGGCACAGGGGAACAGGAACAGAGGCGGCATTGTCTGCACGTTCACATGGAGCACCTTCGTCACATGTGCTCTGATCTGCAGCTGCACCAGGGCCTCCCTAAAAAGCCCCCTGTTGTCACCTATCAGCCACCTTTCTTCCATGAACTTGCCTTCCATGAAAAGCCTTATCTTGGCTTTTTGAACACTTTCAATCCTTCGGTGGATGTAAGGATTCAAACCTTTCCTATTTGTACAAATTGCCTTTAAATGAGAAGTTATTTGGCCTGTGATGGGCACTGTCACCTGGAGCCAACAGCTCAATGAAAGCTATGATTAATGAATTATAAAACTGAGTCATTGAGCCATGACATTAGAACAGCACTGTCGTAGCGGGAACTAATTATATATGGAAATAATCACTCAACCAGAGAAAGGCATTTCCTATCCATTAGAAAATACTCTGAAGAGATAATACTTTTTAAAAAATATTTTTATACTATTGGCCAAAAGAAGGGATTATTTCATTCTTCAGAATGAATTTGTCGAGAAACCCTAAATTTGAGTTTCGGCTTAGTCATAGGTTTTGCTTTTTTGGTAAGAGAAGTGCTACTTAATTATTTGATTATAAGCAATTTAGTACATGACTCATTTTCGAATAAAATAAATATATATTTTTAAATTAAAAAATGTCAAATTGTGTTTTATTACGAAGACTCCATAAAGACTATATAGTACAAGTTTAGGGGAAAATGTTGGTCATTATTGTTCATTTATTTTCCTTATTGAGCTAATTTAATTATTATAGAGACACAAACATTAGCTCCAATACTGGGCTTCTCACATCTGTTAGTAAAGATTTCATTAGGGCTACACAAATGTGCTAGATTAAACTATCTAGTTGGTGAAATTCAAGCCACCTGGATATTTTAGCAACATCAATAAGAATAATTCTCTTTCTCAAAATCAGTAAATCCAAGCTATATTAAAAAGAATTAATAAATGAGTGCCAGATAGGCAAAACAAACATTTGACAATGAATCATATTATCAAAGGTTTTGAGGGAGATCTCTCTCAGCTTATGTTAAGATGTCAAATTATATTACCGAAACTAAACAATCTGTTAAAATGATGTCTTAATGCAATTAAGTCTCCTGTGCCATGAAGACTTTTTTTTTAACTTCTTAAACATTTTTAGTAGAAAAAGAGATATGATCTATTTACCAATGAAAATCAAATCATAAGACATTTGCCCCCAAATAGTGCCTTGGATATTTCCAAGAGCTGTTAATATAATTTAAATCCAATAAGAAAGAGAAACTATTACAGAGTTTTGTTAATGAATCATACATATCTTTTGAATCAGCACAAGGCATATTTTATAGGAGAAGCTCAACAAAGATATCAGGATTGAAAGAATTAATACATTAAACTTAGGTGCTTTATAGACAATGCAAAGAATTCTGAAATTGGAAAAGACCCTCCTAAATTGTCAAGGGCTGGCAAACTTATTCTGTTAATGAGCAGATAGTGAACATTGTAGGCTTTGTGTGGGCCAGATGGTCTCTGTCACAACTGCTCAACTCCACCCTAGATGCCCCAGACAATAGTACGCTAATGGGCATGGTTGAGTTTCAATAAAACTTTATTTGCAAGGCACGCAGCAGACTGGATTTGACCTACTGGTAGTATTCTGATAAGCCCTTATCAAGCTCAACTTCCATATTTTAAACATCAGACACCATAGGCCTTGTGTGGGAACATAACTTACCAAGTTAAATAGCAAGTTATACGAGGATTAGAGCTGGTGCTGAAATCAGCAGTTCCCAGGCCATTGTGTGCTTCCCCTGGGCTGAATTCTCACGACACGTGGGTGGGTGGCCCTGTCCAGATAGAAGGTCTGCCTCTGCCTTAAAGTGCACCCAAATGCTTCATGCATTTGATATCTGTAGAGTTAGGATGTGTAGATGGTCCTTAAAGTCTCCTGAGAATAAGTTGCTTTTTGGAGACCTAAGCAGAGTCACAAAGATGATTTTTTGGGGAAAGGAGTGCAGACATCATCACTAACCAAGCATGAAAATGCTCGCCTGAAAAGTCACACATGGCTTGCTTCATTAAAGGCCATTTCAGTCCTGGAAAACCACATTTCTATTGAATATTTATAACAAATATGATTGAATAAGAATTTAAAGTGGGAAAAAAACCCTGTGTGTTGTGATGCTGAATTAAATCTTTTCATGGTTGACAGTGTTCTGTATCCCCACATGTTTGCATTGTATAAAATAACCACCTTAATACAATGACCTTTTCCAACACAAAATATGAATTTCTGGATTAACACTCGAGTCACCAACATCCATTTTCTGTCAGGTGTCTCCCTTTCATATCCCTCATTGCTTTCATTTGGAAGGAAGCAGAGGACACAGGTCCCTAGGAAATCTTCAATGGAGACGTGGAACTGGTTCTTTCTTGGAGAATGTCTGTGGATGTCGCATGGAAAGGCTCCATAATCATGGCTCTAAACTGACAGTCTAGAAAGACATGATTGATGAAAGGGAATTGGATGTTGAGCCCAAATGGACCGTCATTAACCAACTGAACCAAAGAAACGAAATGGAGTTTCCAAGGGGGCAGTGGGGCACATTCTTCTTGAAAACATGGGCCCAATGTTCAGGATGTGTTTTACCGAGGGGGGTGGGGGGAGTGGAAGGAGCCATTACTTAATGGCTCCCAGCTTGCAAAGGTGAAAGAACGCACACTATATAGTTTCTTTTATTTCCCTCAGCAGCTCTGTGCTGATTTGCACATTTCTCACTGAACAGATGAAGGTGCATCTTTTCCTGCGTCATGCATTTTCTGGTCTGAAATCACACACACACACACACACACACACACACACAGGTTTCTGTACTAATACATGCAAATAAAACTCTACTACTGTAATTGTTTTCTAGCTTAGGCATTTTTAACAAGTTTAAAAGTAAAGCTCAACTCTATTATTCGCTACCTTAGTTTATGTAAGTGAATGAAATTGTATACCACAAACGGTACAATGATGCATGTATGTGAAATCATGTTTTCACACATTCATCTCATTTTTGATCAACTCACAGGTTTCTTATTAATTATTTTACAATACTTTATGTTAGCATTCACAAGTAACATAAAGGAAGTTTTAGAATATCATAAAAACAAGTCCATGTATTTACTGATGTATCGAAGCACATAAATATATTTTTTACATTTTCAAATAAGTAGTTTGACCCCCCCTCCAAAAAAAAAATCCACCAGATTGCTTTAGGTCAAGGATAACAAAAGCATGAATGATTCAGATGAACACCTTTTGAACTTCCCTCAGGAAAACTTGAGCAGTAGGATAAGAGTTGTAAGCAGAATGCATGCAGGTGGCCATTTCTCAGCTCGAAACATCTTGAAACAGTTTCCGTGCCTAGCAAGGAGGCTTCTTGTGTCAGAGTGTGGCTTGCTCAAGACTGGAGGGAAGGAGAATATGCAAATGAGCACATATGTATTAGTTCAAGAGCAAGACAGAGCACTTTTAATGTCAGGAGCGCGGAATCTCATTACCCTCCTCTCGGAAGCTGGCCAGAGGACATAGTGACCAAAAGTGCGGTTTTCCTGGTTTCATTAACTGAAGGAATTTCTGTTTGGGTTTCTGTGCTAGACTATTAAAGACTAGAAGAAAGCCTTTAATACATGATTATTTAAGAATAACAAAGACAAACAAGTAGCAAACTACTGAATTCGAGTGGATTTACTATGGTGGATGTTTAAACAAAAATCTGTACATTGGATTTAACTATTAATGGGTGACAATCCTGGTCAGCTCTTTGCAATGTCCCTACTTCTAAAGTAGGACCTGAGACAAGTGTATAAGAATTTGTAGTCGGCCCTGGCTGGTGTGGCTCAGTGGATTGAGTGCTGGCCTGTGAACCAAAAGGTCACTTGTTCAATTCCCAGTCAGGGCACATGCCTGGATTGTGGGTCAGGTCCCAGTTAGGGTTATGTGAGAAGCAACTGATCAATGTATCTCACATATAGTATGTTTCTTTCCCTCTCTTTCCATCCCCTTTCCCTCTGTCTAAAACTAATTAAATAAAATCTAAATAAAAAGAAAGAATTTGTAGTCCTATACAGTAAATTTTTTGTATTAGCTTCATTCTTACTTTTGTTTTTTACTAACTTATTTACCTTAAAGTATCTTCTGTATCTTTAGAAATACTTGAGATTCTTTCTGGAAAGTTATGAATATAGTATGAATCATGACAATTTGAAGATGTTATTCACAATAGGCATAAATTATTACCAGGAAAGCTAGTCATTAGCTCTAATAAAGGATTAGCATTAACAACAGGAATTGAACCTAGAGTATAATTAATGAATTCTCTAATTGTTCTTCTTGTGTTAGTTCATTAAGCCTGACTATTGAGTGGATATTTGGGCATCTGTCTCCAACATCTGTCATTTTGTTGGTTTTCCAGGTTGACTCTGTGAATGCTTGGGAAGAAGGGTTGAGCTCTCCCTCCCTCCCTCCCTATTTCCTCCCAAATCTGCTCATGCTGTAAAAACAACAACCAGTGTCTACTATGATAGTATGACAAAGAACCACCTTGAGAGTGGAAAACATGAAACATGATATCCCAAGAAACTTGTTTTGTGTTTACACTGCTGACTTCAACTGCAATCAAAGACACATTGAGCACCTACTTTGCACAGTGTTCTTGGTTAATGATGGCATACTTGGTGGCAAGAGCCTTACACTCTTTATCAATTTTAACTCACTCCTGCCCCAAGGGCCGCTATTGGTATCTACGTTTACAAATGGATCGACAGAGGCTGAGAGAAATCACATGACTTGCTCGGTTTCAATCAGCTTAGTAAACGACATAGTGAGGATCCACACCTGCATAGACATGTTCCCAGCACTGAACTTTTATCCAGTACTCTAGGCATAACCTTTACCCTCCAGAAAGTTGTTCGGAGCATGTCTTAGTCTGTCCAGAGTGGATGACTTAAACAATGCACCTTTATTTCTCACAGCTCGAAAGGCCTGGAAGTTGAAGATCAAGGTGCTGGCAGATTCCATGTCTGGTGGGAACCTGCTTCCTGGTTCATAGATGGCTGTCTGCACGTTGTGTTGCTTTTATAAGGTACCAATGCCATTCATGAGGCTCCACCCTCTTGACCAAAACATCTTCCAAAGGGCCCATCTCCTAAAACCATCACATTGGGGGATGTTTAACACATGCATTGTGTAAGGTCACAAACATTTAATCCATAACACAGAGAAACTATGAAGTCCCCCTGCCGCACTTCTTTAATGGCCCAGGAATAAGAAGTGGGAACAAGGAGTTGGGATGTAAAGATAAGAAACAAAAATCTATCACTTGCAAATAATCACTGGTGTCCTTGGCATCAGTCGCTAGATATTAATAAAGGAAGGATGCAAAAGGAATCAGACATTGTTAAGGATAATAAACTGGGAAGCTGAATCCTATACCAGGCTTGTTTCATTAGGAAGCCACAGCTTCGCACATGCCCGGGAAACCTCTGGTCAACTTCCCCCAGATTACCAAGGCGGGGCTAGAACAATAAAGGGGAAATTCCTCTGATGGGTGCATGCCAATAGAAGCCACGATAAATAGCTCGGGAGGAGGTGCTTCCACGATGAGGTATGTGCAGTAGGAACCAAGATGGCAGCCATAAAGGCCTATCTGTCTAGCTTGAGAAAATGGATTGGATTGAATAAGGGACACAGAACACCGCCCCTCACCCCAAACAGATCTAGGAAATGAATCGGCTAGGGAGAGGATCCAACACAACACAAGTCTGTGAAAGATTGATATGTTGATTGATTAGTTTGAAAGCGTACCTGGTCCTTCCTGAGCCTGAAAGAGTATAACCCAAACCTAAAACAGCTCTCTTGCTTGCCTCATAAGGGTAACATCCCTTTCTCTGTGCGCTCACTCTCTCTCTTTATCAGCCAAGTGGCCCCAGCGGCTGTCTGGGGCCCACTGCCGACCATGCAGGCTCCAAGTATGACATGGGGATGAAAGCACCAACCAGCTTGCCGCTGGGAACAGACTCTGCTGGCTGGATGGTGACAAGGACTGGACTGCCACAGAATTTTTGGACCCTGGCTTTTCTGCTGGGCTTGATGACGAATAGGCTAGACTTTTTCCATGATGGGACAGACAGAGAGGTGACACCAAAGCTGAATGCTGGACAGTTCTCTGTGTTTGCTCCAGCTTCTTCAATAAACCTCACCACAGGACACCGGCCTCCCAAAATGCTTTCCTGCAATTCTGTGGAAGAGCCCAATTTCCACCGACAATAGTGTCAGGGGGGAAAACACATTTCTAGAGATGTGTCTAATTGCCTAGGCTCATTTCAACCTTTGCTTATGTAGGTTGTCCATGGTTCACAGTGTGGCAGCTCCGGGTCATGTATCATTGTCAGGCTTAGGGCTCTGCTGGTGATGAGGTCATCAATTGGCAGATGTCTGCTCAAGGAGAGGAGTGTTCCCGGTGCCACAGACTCGTTTGACAGGAGCAAGGCCATGGCCAATGTGGGGCCTGCTCCATGTGACCCCTCTTCAGCAGGAACATTCTAAATGGTCTCACTGCGCTCAGAGACTAATGGTATGTTTTATGGTGACCTGTCTAGGACCGGTATTCTAGATAACATATTCACTAAGAATTGGAAGGACAAAAAGACCCTGAAGAAGGTCAAGGCATGGAAGGAAGCATAAATCAGGTCTCTACTATTCAATCAGCATGTTAAGGGTTAGTTCTTCCTTCCTTCCTTCCTTCCTTTCTTTCTTTTTTTTTAAAGATTTTATTTATTATTTCCAGAGAGAGGAGAAGGGAGAGGCAGAGAGGGAGAGAAGCATCAATGTATGGTTGCCTTTCACCTGCCTCCAGCTATGGACCTGGCTGGAGACCTGGCTTGCAACCTGGTTATGTGCCCTGGCTGGGAATCGAACCAGCGACCTTTGGGTTTGCAGGCCAGCGCCTTATCTACTGTGCCACCAGCCAGAGCAGGGTTAGCTCTTTATATTAAAAAAAAAAAAAATGTTCCTTAGGCAATCGTGAAAAGGGAACAATAACACTGTAGCTGAAAAGAGCTGGCTGGTAAAAGCAATCCTGGAATGAGTTGAGTTAAAAGCTAGAAATGATGTTTGTTGGGGCAGCCTGAGTTAAAATGCTTTCCGAACAGGTGTGGGTGGTGATTTGGATGACCCGATTAAAATGAGTTCAGGATACATATGTATATACGAATTATGAACTCATATGTGTATATGTTATTTTAAAAGTAGCAGTGGAATTTATTGTACTTATGTATATAAAACATTATATTGCTATATCAAATAAAACACACTGCTACTTGTAAAATAGTTTAGTTTCGGCTCGCACCTGCAGATAGTTGTAGATATTAAGTATTTGCTCATGGCTGTTACTATTATTAATGTATGACATTTGGGATGTTTCCGAGTTCCAGTTGCATGAATTTATTAGGAAATTCCCTCCTGTATGGAAGATGTGCAATGCTACAGTTTCCCCCTTCCGCAGGTCAGCAAGGCTAGCAAATAAGTGGCACCCTTGCAGCCAGAAATGGTTTATGGTGCTCAGTTTCCTCAGTATTGGTCTGAAATTGGTGTGGGGATGAGAGGCATCATGGGAGGTGGGGACGGGGAAGAGCCAGGGATAAAGAATCAAGAGGGTTGGTTTCTAGTCCAGCTTCTGTCGCCCAGCGACTTCAGCCAGGTTGGGCCTTGCATTGTCTTTGTCTATATAAGAAAGGGGTGAGTGAACCCATTGATTTCTGAAGTTTCCTTTGAGGCCTGACTTCAGACAGTGCGTCCTTCCCACTGCTGGAGAAATGGGGCTTATTTCCCGTGGTTGGTGGTCTCAGAAATCACGCTCAGTGAATACACTCCCTACTCAGGGAATCACAACCCCCTTTCACTTTAAGCTGCTGATGTTGGTGCATTATAAGTGACTGATTCATTCATCTCTTGATTCATTCACTTAACACATATTTACTAAGAACTCGCTGTGCCACTAGAGAGGCGCAAAGCAGATAACAGGATAGAGTAGTCCCTGCCTTCCTGGAGCTTATAAGTGAATGGAGGACATAGACTTAAAAACAGTAAGTTACTACAATTCGTGGAAGAAATATAAATAATAAAGAGGTACAAAAGCTGCGGGAATCTTTGCCAAAGGAGGCCCAATCCAATCTAAGGTCTAGGGAATGCGGTCCCTGAGGAACGGGCATTGGAGAAGAGCCCTAAAAGATGAGCCATAATGAGTGAGCGGGAGGGGGGTGTGGTTGGCTTGGAGTCACCCGAGAGGTAACAGAATCTTAATATGAAGCTTGAAAGGGGGAAAAGAGGAACATTTGGAACAGGAAAAGATAGGATGTTGCATTCTGCACTCAGGAGAGATGAATGTATTCAAACTGAATGCATCAGGCAGTTTAATTGCAGGCAACAGACCTTGACTCTAGAGGATATGTGAATGAAAAATATTTATTTGTAAAAATTAGAGAAGGGACTTTCTCTTGCAGTTAAGATGGAATAAGAGGCACTAAATTACTCCCCTGAGGCAACGACAACAACAAAACCCAGAATATATTAAACAACAGTTTCCCAAACACTGCCTATCAGGAAATAAAGAACAGTGGTCCCTGAGAGACAGGCCAGGCCCTATGTATGCCCCACCTTACTGTTTAGAGAGCATTTCTAGGCTGCAGTGCTGGGCGAGGCAACTTGAAAACCTAGTGGACTCCTGAGTTGGGAGATGGAGCTGAGAATCTGGGGAGGTCATAGCCCCTCCTAAAGTTCGTAGGACAGAACACTAAAGAAGAGAGAGCAGCATCCAAGAAGAATTTCAGAAATCTGCAAGGGTCTTTTGCAAGTATTTAGCTGATTAGTGATCATTGTGTGTGTTAAAAACAAACAAACGAACAAACAAACAAAAAATCCCAAACTATCAAATCCAGAGGAAAGAGAGAGTTGAAAGGATTAATGGTAACAGTGACCTGCATATATTCAGGATTAGGAAAAGTGCTCATTCCCACCAGTCAGACGGGCAAACCTCTTGATTTACAAGGCATTGGATAGAGTGAGCCAAAGGATCTTATGTCAGTAGCAGGAAATAAATACTTCTAGGTTGTGTACATCTTTGGACCCACCTAACAAATCTTAAAAGCAAGATCCAAAAGGACCAAACTATTTTTAAGTAACTTAATCATGCCATGGAACAAAGCTCGAGAATATTTACAAAAGTATAAAAAGCATATATTAAGGTGAAACGTATAGTGTTTGGTATTTAAGTAAAAATAGCCAAGCATGCAAAGAACCAGAAAAAGATGACCTGAAATGATAAAAAAAAAAAAAAAAAACAAAAAAAAACCAAACCAGCCAATCAACACCAACCTTGAAGAGAAAAACTATCATGTATGAGACCAGAATATTTTGGATAAGATTAACAGTAGATTAGACCTTGCAAAAGACAGGGCCAGTGAACTCAAAGACATATTAATAGAAATTTCTTTTTTTTTTTTTTTTTGGTATTCCTTAAGTGAAGAAGGCAGTTTTGAGCTGTGAGAAAACTCTAGGAGCCTAATATAACTGAAACTGAAATTCTCAAAGGAAAGAAGGGGCGGAGAACAAAAAATAATTGAAGAAATAATATTTGAAAAATTTCCCAGTTTCACGAAAACTATAAATCCAGAGAGATGCAAGGTCAACAAAACTCAAACACATGAAACAAAGAAAATCACACTGAGGCACATCATAATTAAATTGCTCAAAAGTAAAATAAAAACAAAATAACAAAAGACATTTTAAAAAGTAAAAAATCTTAAAGGTAGCCAGAGGGAAAAAATCACATTTTATACAGAGGGACAAAGCTATGAATTAACTGCAGACTTAGAAACAATGGAAGCAAGAAGACAGTAGTACAAATTTAATAGAGCTGAAAGAAAAACATCTGTCAACCTAGAGTTCTATGTCACAAAAATATTTTTCACAAAAGTGAAATGCCTTTGGCAGATAAACAAAGGTGGATAGAATTCACCAGCAGCAGACATGCGCTATTTAAAAAAATCTTTATTTTGTTTCTTTAGGCAGAAGGAAAATAATACCAGCTGGAAATAGGGATCTTTGCAAAGGTATGAAGAACATGAGAAATACATGGTTAAATACCTTTTAGGGAGTAGTATTTAAACCCTTTTAAATCATAATTAACTGTTTAAATAAAATAATAATAGCATAGGATAAGGTTTGTGACATATGTAAAAGTAAAATGTATGATGATAGTCAAAGCCTAGGAAGGAAAAATTGGAAGCAAACTATTGAAAAGATAGCATCAGAGAAGTAGTATAATATCCCTTTAAGGAACATTGCAATAAACAAAAGATGTGTATCATAAACCCTAAGCAAACTACTAAAATACCATCAAAGTTAAGACTAATAAATCAATGAAGGAGATAAAATGAAAGGACAAAAAAAAGTTAAATTAACCTAAAAGAACCTATCTCGTTAAGCGCTGTCGATGTCAATGGTGTGAGCACTCCAATTAAAAGCAGAAACTGTCCGAGTGGGAATCGAGTCCGGAAGAAACACTATATGGTTAAAAGAGGATAGAAAAGCTATGCTATGCAAATATTTAGCAAAAGAATGTGGGAGTGAATATATCAATATCGGACAAAGCAAATTTCAGAGTAAAGAATATTATGAGAAAGAAAGTCATTGAATAATGAAACAGGATCATTTTATTATGGGACCTATTGATTCTAAATATTTATGTACCTCCTAACAGAGTGTTGAAGTATAGGTGCTATATTGATGCAATTGCAAGGAGAAATTGAAAATTCCACAATGGTAAAGATTTGACTGCCATTCTGTGAATAATTGATGAAAGAAATAGGCCCCAAATCACCAAGGATAGAGAAGATTTAAACATGATCTACCAATTTGATCTTATTGGCACTATGGAACACTCCATCCAAAACCAGCAGAATATATCATTTTTAAGGAGATTTATCAAGGACCATATTCATTGTCACGTTATATGCTCGATAAATGTACAAGAATGTAAGTTACACAGAGTTTGTTTTCTGATCAAATGGAATTAATTAAAAAATAATGACAGGGAGATAATCTGGAGAATGACCAAATAGCTAGAAACTAGATACTTCTCAATAGATGAATGGTCAAAAAGGAATCAAAAGGGCGACCAGAAAACAGTTTCAGCTGAATGAAAATGCAAGGACAATATACCAAACCAGTGAGAGGCTGTTAAACGGTACTCAGATCTCAAATCGATGACCCCATCTTACATCTCTGGACACCAACAAAGAGCAAATAAAACGCACTGGAAGAGAAAGAAAGGGGGACTACGGAGTGACACCAGCAAGGGAGTAGAAGAGGAGGTTGCAGCCCTCATCCTCCAACAGGAACACAGATTTGGACAACCACCACTGTAAGAGAGTGGACAGGGCCTTCAGAATTTGGGCGATGGGACTCAAGGGAGCACAGCCATTTTCCTTCACATACTAAAGAGATGGAATGGTGATGAAAAGCTTACAGGGCTGGGCAAGGTTCTGCCAGTGGCCAGGGCTGGTCGCCATACCCGCTGCGTCAAAGGCTGAGGTTGGGGATTTAAAAGTAAGGCATCAGCATTAAGCAGAGGGAGAGAGTACATGGTTTGAAAGAGAACAGAAGCACCCCACCCGCTGGCCTTGGGGTCAGGTGTGTAAGACAGTGTCAAGTGGTTCTGAGCTAAAAGCTGAAGAACACCCCAGCATGGGCAAAACCTCCCTAGTCAAGCACAGATGAATGGAGCTGCGGGGCAAGCTGAACTGTGCCTGGGAAATAAGAAGCCACAGACTTCTGTTTTCCTAAGAAAAAACGGTACCTCTGACTCTTCTCTTCTGAAACTGGCCTGATTAGGCAGGACTCTATGTCTTGGGGTGTTTTAAAGGGAGTAAGGCTTAATGGCAGAATTCTGCCATTAACCTAAATCTGTACAACTTTTAAATAAACAATTCCTTTCCTTTTCAGCAAACTCTGGTATTAAAAGTTATACTTTTGAGCCCTTGCTTGTGGCTCAGTGGATTGGCACCAGCCTGTGAACTCAAAGGTTGCTGGTTTGATTTCCAGTCAGGGCACATAACTAGGTTGCAAGCCAGGTCTCCAGCCAGGTCCGTAGCTGGAGGCAGGTGAAAGGCAAACACACATTTATGTTTCTCTCCCTGACTGCCTCCCTCCCTGCCCTTTTCTCTAAAAATAATGAATCAAAAAATCTTTAAAAGAAAAGCTATACTTTTGGCGGAGAACAGTTGAGTCCCTCAAAACTGAACAGCCCATGGGTTCTATTTACCACCAGATGAGAATACTGTTGTGTGAGTTGTGCAGCCCAGCTGAGAGACTGCAGCAAAAATTCTAGTGAACACACTGAATTAAGACTTGCAAACTATCAGAGCCTTCAAACAATAAAAACACATGGCTGAAATATATTAAAGAAGACTTAAGTAAATGGATATCCTTTGTTTATTAGTCAAAAAGCATCAATAGCTTAAATTATATTGTAAGTTATTGTCCTTAATTGCTCTCTATAGATTCAATGTAATCCTAATCAACATCCAAGAAGGCTTTTTTTTTTGTAGACATTGATCAATTTACTCTAAAAGTTTATATAAAAATACAAAGGACCTGGGATAGCTGAAACAAATATCAAAATGAACAAATTTGGAAGAAATTATTACTGCCTGACTTTAAGAATATATCAAATTACAGCAGTTAAGACACAGTGAGGTTGGCATAAAGATAGAAAAAGTAATCAATGGAATAGAACAGAGTTCAGACATAGACCTACTCTTGTATTGACAACTGATTTTCCACAAAAGTGTGAAGATAATTCAGGGGCATAAAGCTTACCTCCTTGACATACAGGCCAGAACAAACAGACATCTATGTGCAAAAAAAAAAAATGCATATAAAACCTGAAACTTTGGGAAGAAAACACTCAAAAATGCTTAGATACAACATTAAAAGCATGATCCATAAAGGAACTAATTGATAAAATGGGACTTCATCAAAATTAAACAAACAAACAAACAAAACGCTTCTGCTCTTCAAAAGACATTGCCAAGAAAAGAAATGAAGACAGCTCCAGATTGGAAGAAAACATTTGCAAGTCACACCTGGTGAAGTGCTTGTATGTAGAATATATAAAGAATGAAGAACTAGGATAGCAAATAAACATGTGAAAAGATGCTGAACGTGAGACATTAGGGAAGTTCAAAAGAACTTACATGCTTGACCTATGGTCATGAATTGCCTGAAAGAATGGGGTTGCTGGGGAAAGGGAGGCAAAGAGGGAGAAACAGGGGCAGCTTTAATAGCATAATTAATACAATATAATTTTTTAAAAAGCTCCGATGAGATACTACTACACACAATTATTGGAATGGCTGAAATCAAAAGGGTGACTGTCCAAAGGACAGTGCTGGTGAGGATGTGGAGGAATTGAACCTCTAGTATATTGGTGGGAGTATAAATTGGCACAAACAGTGCAAAACAGATGGGCAGTTTCTGAAAATGTTAACCATTCACCTGCCAAATTATCCAGCTATTTCTCTTGGGAGAATACTATTAGGCATTCCCAGGAGAAATAAAAGCATATATTCATAGGACAACTTGTTCATGTGCAATTTATTTTTAATAGCCAAGATCTAGAAATAACCAAAATGACCGAATAAACAAACTGGCATAGCCATACAGTAAAATACTACTCAGCAATGTAAAAAGGAATGAACTATAGACAGACACAATATAGATGAATCTCAAAAGAAAAGAAACAAAACAAGAGTACATACTGTATGATTCCATGAATATCAAATTCTAGAAAATGCAATCTAATATACAGCGTCAGAAAGCAGGTCAGAAGTCACCAGAAGAGCCCTGGCTGGTAGCGCAATGGATAAGGTGCTGGCCTGAGAACCCAAAGGTCACTGGTTTGATTCCCCAGCCAGGGCACATAACCAGGTTTCCAGCCAGGTTTCCAGCCAGGTGTGTAGCTGGAGGCAGGTGAAAGGCAACCACACATTGTTTCTCTCCCTCTCTGCTTCTCTCCCTTCCTCTCTCTCTGGAAATAATAAATAAAATCTTAAAAAAAAAGAAGTCACCAGAGACAGAAGATGAAATGGCTGGAGAAAGTGCTGGGTGTGATGAGTAAGTTCATAGTCTTGACTGTGTTGACGGAATAGCTAAAAATGTACCAAATTGCGTACTTTGAATATACGCAGTTTACTGTATGTCAATAGAGCTTTTAACCAACAAGCAAATCCTAGGAGAGTAATTTATAGCAATATGATAATCATATCTATAATAGACATAAAGCCCCTATGTGTTTATTTGAAAAACACTAATAGTCCCAAGTGTAAATGGACAAAGGTCATATATGAACAAATTTTTTAAAATAATAAAACTATGATCAGTGTTTTAAATGAGAAAAATATTAAAATTCACTAAAAATGGAAGAAATGGAAAGTAAAATAATTCAAATATGTCAGTTTTTACTTTAGAAAGTATTTTTAAATGATAAAAAACCCAACATTTGTCAAAGTGTAACGAAATAGTTCCTCATATATCACAGTGACCATGCAAATTTTTATTTTTCTTTTGGACAGCGAATTGGCAACATGAATTACAAAATAACATGCAGCCTGAGCCTTGAAAATGAACTTGATCTAGGTCTAGAACTTCTACTACTGAGAATCAACCCTTAGAAAAAAGTCCAAAACTGAAAATCCTCACTTTTCTCCAAACATATTCATATCAATAATGTCTGTAATAAGAACATCTTGGAAACAATCTAAAATTGAACCACAGGGACTTTTTCTTGTTCTTACATCAATTTCTTGAAAAATTATACAGCCCTGTAAATTCCATTAATTTTACACTAATTGTGGGGAAAAGATTAAAAAAGGTTAAAAAAACCAAACTCTTCTGGGTATTTATCCAAAAGGATTAAAATTAGTATCTCAAAAAAAAAAAAAAAAAAAAACCAAACTCAAACAAAACAAAATCCTGGAAAATTAGTATGGCTACAATTGCTTTATTTTTAAGTGTTGTTTTTGTTGTTGTTGTTGTTGTTTGTTTTTTGTTTTTTACAAGAAAAAGACATACAGAGGTGCATTGGGGTTGAATACACAAGATGTTGCCTCATGGATTTCCTTGGGATTCTAAATTTATAGTTGACATTCTTTCCTTCTTCCTGATCTTCAGATGTTTCCACTTTTTAAAAAATAGAGGCTGCATTACACTTTTGTTTTAAGAAGGAAAAACCAACCACTTTTTAAAAAACAGAGCAGCAGGGAGCCTGGCCAGTTACGTACGCATTTTACAGTTGGAGAATCAAAGTTGGAGTTCCAATGTTCCCTGGTTATTTGGAGGCCCCTAAACACAGGGTGTTTCCATTCCCCAATTGATATTTGGAAAGAACATGAGCCAGTTTCCATCTTTGCCACCAATTATTCACACAGCAAGGTTTTGTTTACGTCTCCGTTTCTTCTTCTTCTCACTAAGAACCAGACTAGTTCTGTACGTTTCTTCACCATGTGTTTCTGAGGTACCTACTCTGGGCCTGATAGGTCAGGGCAGGGGAGATGGACACACTGTCGGAAGTTCTGAGCCCCAGGGTTCCCTGTAGGGAGCTCATGAGAAAAAGCAAATTTCTGAGAGCTGGTTGTCCACGAGCCATCCTCCAGGTGAGGGGCGGGTGTGAACAGTACAAGTCTCTCTCCCTGAGTAAGTGAGTAACCCCCAGACAACAGTGCACGATCAGAGGAAGAGTTAACGTAGCAGACAAAAAGGAAGCCTAGTATGTATTTCTTAGAGCCCAGGTAACGCCCACAACCGACTCAAGAGAAGCAAGAGCACAGGCACATTTCCCAGGGGGAATGGCTGCGTGTGAGACTGACTGGTAGGAGGAGAGAAAAGCAATAGTGCTGTGTATGTGGAAGGTTCCTGCTGGATGCGATGGGTTCATCATGTGGTTTTAACCAAGTGTAATTGGTCCCAGAGACTGTGGGTTTATAATGACTCGGGAGGCCAGCTCAGAACGGGTCTCGCAGGAAGGTTACATGGCTCCAACAAATGCTCTGACCCACAATTAGACACCCTCCCCAACCTCTGCCCGTCTTTCCATGCTGACTTTTTACTGCTGATGATGAGAGGGGAAGCGGACTGCCTCAGACATTCGTCCGGAAAAATGTACCAACTGCCTGGAGCCCAGACCAACGTTCTGATGGAAGCCGGAAAAGGCTTACTTTCTTCTGTGAGTAAAAAGCGATCATTTGATGCAGCTCGTTGTGCAATTGAAAAAGAAAATTGAGATGCGTGGAGGCAAGTACCAACTTGCTATGACAGTTTCAGCGAAGAGGTAGAATGTGTCAAAACTGTATTGCTAGAAATTGTCTGTTTGTTTTCATTACCTAGCATTGCATTGGGCTTGTGGCCCGTGAGCGTGGATTTCCTTGTAGGGAAGCAACGCTGAGTTATTAACATTTTTATCCACAGAAATGGATTGAAAGAAATTTGTTCACTGAGTCACAGGTGAGATTCGTTGCAGGGCGCTGGCTGGCGACATTCCCTGGACAGCACGTTGGTGGACAAGAAATTGGCATGTGGGGTTGCGGGGGTGTATGCACAGTTCTGGAAGGTCCGACAGGGCAGCCACCCCTTCTCCTAGTACCGCCCCCCCAACCCCCCGGAAGTGGTCGTGTGTGGAGATTTTCCACTCCAGCCTGGAGTGTCCGAGCCTCCAAAGTGACAGTCCATGCAACGGGTACATCTGGGCCAGGGCAGTGGCCCAGTTTGGGGCAGGAGCCTTGGGGTAAGTGCGTGTTGATACACCGCCCCTTTGTAATACCGCTTTCTGATCACAGTGCCAACTGGAAGGGTTTCCCCGCTGAGGGCTGTGCCCTCTGCATCGACATTGTCGGAGTACGTGTTGGAAATGCAGATTCCTGCTCACCCTCCTCCCCCTTCCACTCTGACCGACTGGGTCAGCGTTTGGGGCGGCCACACCCAGAATCTGTGTTCTTAGCCCAGAGGTTCCAGGATCCCTGAGAAAAACTTAGAGGCGTGGTTTGGCGTCTTTTTCCTTCAGTCCTGCCTCAGTTGCAACCCTGCCCTCTGCTCTTCTCCTCTGATCCCTCCACTGGAAAGTGGGACATGGGGGAGTCCGTGCACACGGGACCCCTTCCTAGCCACCCATCTGCTGGGACTCGGCTGGCAGTTTTGTGCATGTCATTGATAGTTGAGTGTGGCCTCCTGTGCGCCTGCACACCCAGCCTCTCTCCTTCGATTCTCCCCCACACCCCGGTCCTGTGGGTCCCCCCTTGGAGCCAGACTGTCCTACACACTGGGCCGGGGGTCCCTAGTTTCGTTGTGAACAGACTCACTTTGGTCACTGACATTTTCTTTGGACATTCCCTTCTATCCTTGTGGTAACTTCCATTCCAGCTGAGAGAGTTGGGACCTCTGCAGCGACAAATTCACCCAGAGCTCATTCTGGCTGGGGCCCAGGGTGGCACACAGTGTGAGGGGGAGGTCAGTCTTCAACATCTCTGTCCCCGCTCTGACAAGTGTCCTGTGTCCTCATGGTAGCTGCCTGCAGAAAGCTGTGCACCCAGATCTCTCCCCTCTCTTCTTGCCTTTCCCTCGTTGAAACTCACGTACACCCTGAGCCCTGGAAGGAGCCCAGTTTAATGCATGAGGGTTTATAAGTCACTTTGTGTAATACCTGTCCCCTGAACACTTCAGAATTTCAACAGGGGCCTCAAGCTGTAGTCTGGGAGTGATGTTGGCCTTTCAGGTTCAGTGGAGGCCAGAGGGACCCAGAACAGTCTTGAGGCAAAACCTATGTCTAATTTAGAGATGGGAGTAGGCAACTGCGGGTTCAGCGTGAGGCAGAGCAGCTTCCGATTTGTTCCTTGAGGACTCTCCCCAGCTCTGTGTCCGTCATTTTCCCCCTGATCACCTGAGCTTCAGACTCACCTGAAGCAGCAACACCATCTCTTTTACCAGCTCCCATGATTGTTTATTTAATACCATTCCCCATGGTCCTGCTTGACTGACTGAACCTGGACTGATAAACCTCCCACTGGGGCTGGTCCCATAGCCTCCGGCCTCCCTGAACCGCAGACTCCTAGACCTTCTTTTAATTCTTGGAAGGGGCTTCCCTCTGCTCCCTAGCTTTGATGATGGTCCTTACTAACCAAAAAATGCTTCCTGATGCTGCTGCCTGGCTACTTTGCATTTCCAAATCCTACCCAACTTTCAAGACCCAGTACACATACCACTTCTTCCATGAAGTCTTCCAGGATTCTCTTCCTCCCATCCCAGCCAAAAGAAATACATTCTTGCTTGTTTTCCCATAGCCTTTGGTGTATCAAGAATGTTATGTTAGTCCTGAATCCGAACTAACTCCAGCTCTTTGAAAGTAATCTATGTGATATACAACACCGCAATGGTAGCTCCATGCCGCATACGTTTATCCACACCTATAGAATCAGCAACATCAAGAGTAAACTCTCAGGTAAATTATTGACTTTGGGTGGCCCCAGTGTATCAGCGTGGTTTATCAATTTTAACAAATGCCCCTCTGGGGAGCAGAGGGCTCCAGAGTGAGGGAGGGTTAGCACATGTGGGGACAGGGGTTATATGGAAACCCTTGTAACCCTAAAACTACGCTAAAAATAAAGTGTATGAAGAAAATTAAAGTCTTTTAAAAACAAGAGGCATTGCCTATACAGCAGCTCAAATACATTTTACTCAAAACTTAAACATTTTCTTGACATCCGTTCGAATTCTTTCCCCCAAACAGTATTCCTGAATAATCCGAAAAGGAACAGGAAAAAGGAAACAACTGACCAAATCTCCAGACATGCCTCAGGATGGGGCACACTATGTCTTGGCACCAGCTTTTCAATCTTCATCATGAGGATGAGGAGAATGGAATTCATTTTCTTTTGTCTTACAACCCGGGAGCATGAATAACTGTTAGCAGATGCTTGCCAGGACCTGAAAACAATGGGAATGCATTTGACTCAAGGAGCAGCCAGTAGAAAATAGAACGGAAGAGAGATGACAAGACCAAAATATAAATCGGAACTAATTTCTCCCTATGCTGAGCATCCATTGGCCCTTCACACTCAGAATCAAACCCTCTAGTCCTTCCCAGTCCCTGAAGAGGTCCTGCCTACACTGGCTCCAGGATACCCCACCCCACAAACTCATTTCTCATGCTGGTTCTGGCTGTCTTGTTTCTGCCTCAGGGCCTTTGCACCTGCTGTTATTGTTGCTTGGAAAGCTCTCCTCCACCTATATGACTTCTTGCCACTTCATTCTATTCTCCAATCAAATGTTTTTGCAAAGAGGCTACCCTTGACCACAAGACCAAAAATACCAACCTCATTTCATCCTCTCCATTTCTCTTCCCTACTTGATGTCCTTTTGTAGTCTTAATCCCATATGTAACATATTTTTTTG
This sequence comes from Noctilio leporinus, assembly GCA_004026585.1. Lineage (NCBI taxonomy): Eukaryota > Metazoa > Chordata > Mammalia > Chiroptera > Noctilionidae > Noctilio > Noctilio leporinus. Next base: position 274,983 of record PVIW01000115.1, read on the forward strand.
TTCACCTGTTCCATGTCTGTCTTTCACACCTGAATGTGAGCACCCCAGGATGGATTCTCTATCACCTGGCTCTCATATTGTCACCTCAGTATTGACAACAGTGTTAGACACACAGTAACAACTCAGTAAGTATCTATCGATTGATTTGCTGCAACCAATTTCTAGATGCCAACTTAGCCATGACATTAAATGTATTGTTGGGGCCCTGGCTGGTGGCACAGTGGAAAAGACACCAGCCTGCGAACCCAAAGGTGGCTGGTTCAATTCCCAGCCAGGGCACATAACCAGGTTGCAAGCCAGGTGTCCAGTCAGGTCCATAGCTGGAGGCAGGTGAAAGGCAACCATACATTGATGTCTCTCTCCCTCTCCCCTCTCTCTAAAAATAATAAATAAAATATTTAAAAATATACATGTATTGTTGGGCTTTCTAACAATAAAAGAAAACTTCCCCAGAATGGTTCAAGTGTCTCCCTTGAGTGGGCATAGGTGACCAAGCGTGACCTTCCCCGTTTACTCCAGTTCAAAACCAGACACTCATCGTGGAAAGAATGTCTTGTGCTTCCTTATGAAACAGACAAACTTTTTCAAGTGGATTAGCTTATGAGTCATATAATCCTTCTGGGTCGAGTAAATAGATCTTATAGAAATTACAGGGGCATGTTCTACACAAAGCCTTTCACTAAAATTAAATTACCAACAAAATGAGCTTTTCTTGGGGCAAATTAAAGTGGTTTTTCCCCCCAGCTGTTTTAAACTATCATAATCTGATAGTCCTGGTTCTTCCCCAGACACCCATGATATTTCAAATGCTTCATTTGCAGCCATGGGTCACCAGGCCCTGGAGAGAAAGGGAGGCTGGAATTCAGAAGGGACATTTGTCAAGTTTGCAAAGGGAGGCAGAAGGACGTAGAGTCCAAGTGATGTAAGAACATTACTTGCTTAACTTGGCGCCTGTGACAACGTGAAGCCCTCAGAGGAAATGTGATGAATTAAGACCTAAGTCTTTCAGCTGCCTCCCGACCCCCTGACCAACTGAAACTGAGATGTGCATTATGCCACAGCTCAAGAGCATTTGTCAATACCTGTCCCTGGGACAGTGACCTAATCCAGGACTCGCCCGCAGAACACACACAACGCTGAGTTCGCTTCCCTCCTAGGAAGCGTTGGTCCCAGGGAGGTCAGCCAGCCCTCCCCCACTCGCGTGGGTGCGCTGCTGTCTGCCCCCGACTGAATCATACGCTGTACAAATATTTTACTTTCATAGATCATCTGTAGCAAGTGTAATACTGAGACTTCAAGGTAAATAGCTAGAGAAATTGCAGTTGCATTATCGGACTGACATTCCTATCATCGAAAATCAAATTCTGCTGTGTGGAGCCCAAAGCAAATAGTGGTTTTAGTCAAAACCCTCTTTGTGGGCTTCTTCAGACCATATGTACAAGGCTGTGATGTAGGTCAACAAATAATCAAGTAAAAAAAATATGTTATAAGGGTTATTCTCAGTGAAGGGTTGAACTCCTTATTTTAGAATAACCTATTTTCTTTGCACTAAGAGTCAGAACTCGGTTGGGAGGGAGAAAATAATGTACTTGACATGATCTAGAACAAAGAGATGAGTAAACTTGAATAGGAATTGAAAGCAGGTTTGACTCCTGAAAGGATCTGGTTTGAATTGTCATGGCTTTGTGGATGGCATGACTGGTGACTGAGGCGCTCAGGCCTGAGGTGGCCTGTCCTCTGTGGCAGTGAGACTAGGTATGGCACCCAGCTGTGAAGGTGAAAGTCAAGAGGGAGAGTCAACGAATGAATGAATGAATCAATCAATCGAGGCCAACCTTGTGCCAGGTTCTGTGCTGGAATTTGGGGATATAAAGCAGCACCCCACCCAGCAACTTATATTAGTATTGGGACAAAGAATGTCCCAAAGGATAGACACCTACAAAAAATTTTATTGTTTACACAGTAAACAGCTAAAGGATTCCCCAAGGAGAAAGAATCAGGATCCGCCTGGAGCAAAGTGAATGTATCGTTGGATGGGCACTTTGAGGGTGTCGCTGGGGTGGGGGCTTCCGCAGTACGGGCCAGGGGCTGTACTATTTGAAATCTCCACTGGCACACAGTCAAGAGTCTCTTGCTCACATGGGATAACACAGGTGATGGATGGGAGGGGCCATAGCAGGGAGGCCACCTGGGAGGCTGTCGGCAGCCGGACATCAATGATGCAGTCAGGGGCTTCATTTCCTATGACCACCTGGAACAGCCATCAGTTCCAGGGGGATGTGATGTGATACGCAGACTGGCTTAGGCGAGGTCACTTGCTTCATGCCGAGCCAGGGGCAAAGATACTGGGAATTCTTGAGCTGAGAGTGAGGCTGGCTGGGTACCCAGAGGGAAGTCAAGCTGTGGTCACCGGAAGAATGACGAAGTAAGCTTGGCAGCAGGAAACACAGATACCCACTGGGTCTGGGCCAGCTTTGTTGAGGTCATGTAGATGAGGATTTGATCCATGGTCTGGGTGTTTCCACAATCTCTGTGTTCTCCGTACATCTGGTCTGACTAATCCAGTTCATCATCCTAGTAATAGGTGGCTTGTTTGTCCGAAGAGAGCCAAAGGCTTTGCATGTTAGGATTCTCGCACTCTGGCAACCTGGTAAACTTAAGAAGTCTGTAAGTAGGAAGGCTTTCAAGGTTCTTTGAGTCTTGTTTCGCATCCCAGCACAGATAAGTAAGACTTGGTCATTATGCAATGCAAGCATGGATTCAGGAAGTAGCCAGGTCTTCCAGCCTGAACAAGGACTTTGAAGATCTTCAGTACTACCAAAAGGGGTAGGGGAGGGAGAGATACAGTTCTCTATAATTTATTCTCAGTTAATCCAGTTCATTCAATCTAATTCAAATCCATTTCATTCCGCAAGGAGTGGCTGAGTACTGAATGGATTCTTAGCAGGATGGAGGTTGCAAAGATGATTAAGGTATAGCTTCAGCTACCGAGGTGGGTGGCAAAGACATAGGCAATAAGGTATTAGGTAAACAGCCTAAGATTCTTAGTGGAAGACAGTATACCTATTGAGGTGCAAGGGGAAAATTCCTAAACCTTATTTTCCTGGACTCCCTTAAAACTAGGATGTGACATATTGACCTCGGCCCCATTACTTGGTCATCCTGGTCTTTGAAATAGTGACTAAGACATGCAGGGGCCACAGAGAATTCTCTCCAATAGAGGAGGAAATGGAGGCATGATATCAGACACTGACATGGTGGTAATAATGACATTAAAGGCAACCATCAGGGCTGGGGGTAGGTTGGTGGTACAAATGACAATGTCAAGTCTCCTAAATGAAACATTTCTGAGGTTTGAACTTAAGCAAACTTGCTGGCAGCGATGTGACAACCCAGTGAATTGGGGACCTGCCCCAATTGTTTCTTTTACATTTAAAGAGAATTTTTTAAGTCATCAGCGTTGTTGATATATACTTGGCACACAATATGCTGCCCCCATTTACAATGTGTTGTACAATTCAATAGTTTCATGTATATACCTCCGAAACCATCAAATAATTAAGTGGAAGAAGAATCCCTAAAAGTTTCTTTACAACTGTTTGTAACATTTGTAATCTGCCTACCTCAAACTCTCTCTTCCCTACTGATCTGCTTTTGGACATGATAGATTTGGTTGCATTTGCTGGAATTAAATATCAGTGTAATCACATAGTACTTCTCTTTATTTGTCCAGTTCTCTCATTCAGCATACTTTAAGTTGCATCCACAGTTGGTGGACCAGTAGTTCATTTAGTTTTACTGCTGAGTAGTATTCTTTTATATGGATTGACCACAGTTTGTTTCCCCACTCATCCATTGAATAAATATTTGGGTTGTTTCCAGTTTTTGAAATGCTTTTAAAAGCATTATCATACATATTGTACACGTTATTTGTCCCCCCCAAAAATGAAAAAATCTACCCTCTTCGGGAGGCTGAATCATATACACCTATTTTCTATTCTGATTTAGTTTTATTTTTAAAGTTATGTTTTATTGATTATGCTATTACAGCTGTCCTGATTTTTCTCCCTTTGCCCTACCTCCACCACCCTCCATTCCCTCAGGCCATCCCCCACCATTGTTCATGCCCATGGGTCATAAGTTCTTTGGCTACTCCATTTCCTATGCTGGACTTTCCATCCCCATGGCTGTTCTGTAACTACCTATTTGTACTTCTTCATCCCCTCACCTCTTCGCCCATTCCCCTTCACCGCCTCTCATCTGGAAAGCATCAAAACACTCTCCATACACATGATTCTGTCTCTGCTCTTCTTGTTTGCTTAGTTTGTTTTTTAGATTCAATTGCTGATATATTTGCATGTTTGCCATTTTATTGTTCATACTTTTTATCTTCTTTTTCTTTTTTTAATTTTTAAATTTTAATGTTATTTATTATGCTTAGAGAGAGGGGAAGGGAGCGAGGCAGAGAGGGAGAGAGACATTAATGAATGGTTGCCTTTCACCTGCCTCCAGCTACGGGTCTGGCCGGAGACCTAGCTTTGATTTTGTGTCTTGGTAGTGTGGCCTAATGTAGTAGGTGTCCGGTAGGGTCCAGTGGCACAACGTCCCCTTTCATCCGAGCTGGATATTCGAGGTGCACCCTTTGTGTGGGTTGAGTGCACCCTCGTTGCTATTGGCAGGTCAATGGAAGGGGTTTACCCAGGTCAGTCAACTGGAGGGACTGGCTGTGACCTCTGACCACCAACTTCTGCCCTCTGTGGAGGCTCAGCTGTGTGGGAGCAGGTGATGGTGCATCTGACATGTAGCTGTCCCCTGGGTGCACTGGCCCTGGGGTTTCCCTGGTGGTGCAGGCCAAGGTCAGCTCCTACCTGTGTTTTCCCGGGCCACCCTGCCTGAGCTATAAAGCAACCTGACATGGGTGCTACTTGTGCTGGGCTTGGAGATCCCCAGGTGAAGCCATTCTGGGCAGCTAGTGCCTGGTCTGGGGCTCGCTGATGCCAGCGGTTGCTTGTTTGATAGGATTTAGGAAGTTGTGAAGCAGGAGCCAAATCAGTATCCATATGGAAAAGCAGCTTGAGTCAGCCCATAAGTTGGGTGGGGCAGAGTCTCTGAGGGCTTCCAAGGGGGGCGTCAAACAGCGTTAGCCAGGTTGTTGGAGTCTCAGATATGGCACCAACATGCCAGCTTTATAGGGGGGCAGGTTGAGGAAAGGGACGATGGTCTCTGCTTGCCTTGATGCCGGACGCTTCAGTTTCTCTCTTTATGCCCCTGGTGCCTTTCAAGCTGCTACTCTGGTGCTGGATCTCAGAGGGAGTGAGTCTGACTAGGTAAGTCCGTGTGTGGGTTCTTTTAGAAGAATTGCCTGGAGCTCCAGCAGTTTCTTTCCCTGACTCCATCCTAGCTGGGTTTTTCGGCCAGATGTTATGGGGACTTCTCTTCCTGGCACTGGAACCCTGGGTTGTGGGGCCTGGTGTGGAGCCAGGAGTCCTTCCTTGCTCCTGAGATATCCCTCCCAAATTTTTATCCACCACTGTGGGTATGGGACCAGGCTATTCTGCATCTGTACCCCTCCTACCAGTCTGGATGGATGTGGTTTCTTTAATCCCATAATTGTTAGACTTCCATTCAGTTCAGTTTCTGATGACTCTGAGTGATGGTTGTTCTGTATTTCTGTTGTAATTGTGTGAAGAGGTGAGCCACGTCTCCTCTTTTGGTTTCTCTTCTGGTTTTTAATCGTTCAGGAGTTTATCCACATTTTATTATGCAATGTGAGATGCTCTAAATTATTTCCTACATGCCTTCTTCCCCCATCCAAAAGCCTTCTGATGGTCATAACATCACTTATTGTATTCCCTCCCAGTAATTTGGGATAAATTATTTGTTGTTGTATTATACTTTTGTAGGAGATGATGTAATTCATTATGGGTGCATGTTTATTATGTTACAATGATCTTTTTTTCCCCCTCTCTTCCTTTTTCTTCTTTCTCTTTCTGATAGAATACTTTTTAAAAATACTTTATTTATTTATTTTTAGAGAGAGGGTTAGGGGGGAAAAGATGGAAAGAGAAACATCATTGTGTGGTTGCCTCTTGTGCACCTCCAACTGGGGACCTAGCCTGCAACCGAGGCATGTGCCCTGACTGGGAATCGAACCGGTGACCCTTTGGTTTGTAGGCCAGCACTCAATCCACTGAGCTACGCCAGTTAAGGCAGAATACTTTTAACAACATTTTTGTGTATTTCTTTTTTATTTTTTTAAACCCTCACCCAGAGATATGTTTATTGATTTTAGAGAGAGAGGGGAAGGAGGAGAGAGAGATTGAAAATGACATTGGTGAGAAACATCAATTGGTTGCCTCCTGTATGCATCCTGACCTGGGATTAAAAACGCAACCACATTATTTTTTCATGTGCTTCAGTCAGTGATGTGCTAGAGTTGGCTTTTACTAGATCACAAAAGCCAATTCTGTGCATCTCTTCCCAATGCCCTGTTCAGTGAAGCCATGTTAGAAGCTCTAAGTTGACTCATGATGGGGGTACTTACACCACAGCAATTGGCAAACACTATATACACATCAGCATGCTTTTTTTTTAATCTTTTGAAAGTTCGCCAGCACACCATTTGGGCTAGTTTATTTCTCTTATCTTTTCCCAAATTGTTGTTTGCTCTCCACATATTTTTATTAAGCTTTTTATTGGCATAATAGTTACTAATTTAATTTGGAAAGAATCAACACCTTCCAAGTAGAGCATTCAACCTTATCGTTCTGATAAAATACCCATAACTTTGTTTCAGTTTTGTCAAACAAATCACTTCAGAAATGGTCAATAGTTTTCTTTGTTTGGGTCATATAAATTTTGGGGCCATATGGTTAACTGCCATTTAGACTGAGAGATTGTGATGAAGGTGGAAAATTGCTGATTCAAAAGAAATGAGAATTAGAAGCAGCACACCTAGGTGTCAATTAGGAAGCTGAGTTTTGTGCTCATCTAGTGTTAATTCCATTCTGCCTCATCTGACTTCAAACAAACAGAAGGAAAACCATGTCTAGGGGGCCCATGATGAAACGCACGCCAAGGGACCAAAAATGGGTCATACAAGACAAGGCCAAAGGGTCTGAAAGCTTCTTTTTCTCCTAGAGAGGAGACGTCTAATGCATTCTTTGATTAAAAATACAAAAATTCTTCTGAAAAATACACTAAGCAGTCCATTCAAGCATGAGCACTTGCTGGAAATGGCGAGGAGGAAAGACAGGCATATAATGTTGGAATGAGGTGGATGGACCAAACTTTCAGGCGCTTTTGACTCTTAATAGGCCAAGATTTTAAATGTTCTTTGATCTTGGTGAACACAGAAAAGAGCTGACTTGCATCAAAGCAGAAGTTTCAGTTCAATGTGGGGAGAATTCCAACTCTATTGATGCAAAGAAATAGACAAACAGCAAAAACAAAGTAAATGCTGGAAAGGATTTGAGGACACTGGGTGTTCTCCACTTCTGCATATTTAGCAGCAATCCCTGGGTGACTGAGATCAGTGGCAGTGAACTGGGAGGTGCTGATCTCAATATGACAACCAAGGTATTTTTCTGGCAAAGTGGTACTGAAAAACATAACCACACCTGAATGTCTCAGGTGGAGGATGCATTCGCCCATTTAGCACAGTTCATTTATTCTCTATTGCTTTATATCTTTCTCCAGGAAGTCTGCTCTAGTCATTTAAATTCCCTGCCTGGCTCTGAAGATGACACATTTGAAAGATCTGGCTTAAGCAGCCAGACGTCTTAAGCTGAAATACCGAAAGTCAACTCCAGTCTTCAAATTTGAAAATCCTTAACACAGGATTTTAAGTTGAAAATTATTTTCTACATGTTGGACTCTTAAACTTATTTATTTATTTAGTTTTGCTAACATGAATCTCTGCTCATTAGCAATGATTCAGAAGAAGCATTTAGGTCATGTTTTCTGCTGCTGATTGAAATTGGTAACAAGTCTACATTTAGAGATGAGTTTGCTGAATCATTTTCTTGGTGGATTATACCATTCAGTATTGAATGACGAAGCCCAAAGGTCAATGCTGAATAAGGAAAAATTAAATTGTTTATTCTTTAAATATATTTTTAGGGAATAAAACAGTTTTTTTGTTTTCTGTATATGGAGGTAGAATGGAATCATTTTGACCATCACATAGAAAAATGGACAAAAACAGTTCTAAAGGTTCAACTGCAATTAAAGCAGAAAGTAGCCTTATAGAAATAAATTCTAATTATTTAGACAAATCACTATTATTAAACTTCTAACCATGGCTCTTGAACTTTTTGCATAGAAGAGTAATGTGTATGTTAAAAAATAACATGGAACTGAGAACTTGGACTCCTAAGAGCTCTGGTTGGTGACTCAATTACTTGGCAGGTTTGTTTTTGTTTTTTTCTTTTAACTCCTTCCTTTCAACTTGGAATGAGAGACTAAGGAGAGAAAAGGCCTAATAAAGAGCAAATGTCACACCCTCAACGTAACTTAAATTTTAATATATGAGAAGGAATATAAATTTAGATTGAAGAAACTGTTTTATTTTCTTTAGATGGTGAGCAGAATTCCACACACAGTGTTTTGAGAACTAGAACCCCCTAAATGGGAGTTTCAAGTTATTTCTTAGTCCTTGTTTAAGCAGTTTTGGCTAGGGTCATGTTTTGAACATATGTATAAAACGGCATTCCATAATTGATTTATGAACATATGAGGTCATGTTTATGATTTCTTTCTGAAATATTTAAAAGCAAACTATAACTTCATAATCCTATAAAATCTATTCATCACAAACCTGCTTCAAAAGTTCATAAAAAGCACCAAAAGAGCCAGCATATTGTATTTAGTTACGGTTGAAGCTTGTACTCCAAAGGATAAATGAATACGATTTGTATTTGCTATGGATCAGGCTGTGTTTTATTCACGTTGTATTACATCTCAGGAGAGAATCTGCTAAACAAGTCCAAATGGCAGAGATTCAGAAATCCAGAAAAATGCAAACATTACTTTTTTTTTTTTTTTCCATGATGGACAAGACAGGAATGATTAAGAAATTCTTTAGAAAATACTATGTTTTCAAAAGGCCACAAAATTCCTAAAAGCTAAATCCCTTCCCATCCCATTCATCTTTAACTTTCCTGTCATTGCATGAGATCTTTAAAGTTTTAATGTGCATACTTTGCTCTGCTAAACCCTTTTAAATTAGGTTTCATGGATCTTTTGTATTTAGATCCATTATTTGTCGTCGTCCTTGCTGATCTCAGTGGTTGTGAGAGACAACTAAGGCCTTATGTTTACTCAAAGAACAGGGTTGGCGATTTCTTTGTGGTACAATAAGTATGAAAACTCCTCCCTCCCACAAAATTATGTCCCAAAACATGTGGGTTAATATCTCACTTCTTTTATCCAGGGTACCTGGAAGAGCTGACATATTGAGTTAAATTCACTTTAAGTTGTAAATGATTGTTATTAGTTCTCTTTTGAGAATAGTTTTTTTGCTAGAGGAAAGGGCAGAGATCTGGCATTTGTTGGAGTCTTCCGAAGGGGAAAGGGAAAATTTGTGGGGAAAGGGGAAAGGATCAAGAAAAGAGAGGCCTGGAGTATCAAAGATGAATTTCACAGATTTCTGAGAAAGCAAGTCAAGAAAGTGATGGTATCTGTGCCTTGAAAAATGCAAGGATGGTGCGTCATACCGGGGGGCCTGTTTACTCCCACTGTAATCTTGAGAGGCCATTTTTTCTTTTCTAGATAGGGGAACTAAAGCTTAATTTGTTAAGTGGATAAAATCCTGACCTTCATGCAAATATACACGTTAAAGGCTTTTTTTAAAAAAAAACTCATTAGTTAATAAGAGCACCAGTAAGATATAAGGGTTATAAGGAAAAGCCTTGGAACCGATAGATGCATATAAAAATAATCAAGTATTCTGACATGAAGTTGCTTAGACATGCTAAACTGGTCAATATCTACATGGAAACAAATCATGTGCATCTCCTCAGGGATCAAGTTCATTTACATCTGTATGAATAAGCATCATCTATATCACTGTAACTTTCCTGCAATTTATAGAGTTGTAATACAGCTCAAAAACAATGAGCAGTGTTGACCACTAAAGGATCGGATAACCTCTGAAAGGATCCTAGACCAGATTTTCTCAATATTATTTTGGGTTAGACAGTTTTTCCTAGTGCAGATCTGCCTTATGCACTGTAAGATGTTTTGCAACATCCCTGTCCTCTGTCCACTAGATTCTAACAGCAGCCCCCAAGTTATGACAACCAAAAATGTCTGCAGCAATTGCCAAATTCCTTTGAGAGGCAAAATCACCCCAGATGGAGACGCTGGATTAAACAATGTCTAGTATTTTATTAAAAGGACATCAGTAAACTCTGCTTATTTCCAAGTCTTCCACAATTTTTCCAGACAGAATGAAATTCAGAATAGTTCAGTCCCTTGGCCAAGATTGCATAAAAGCTAGGGGATGGAATGGATTGCAAAACAATTTCTGAATCTAGAGCGTGTTTTTTTCTCTATTCCCCGACTCTGAAATTGGGAGTTCGTAATATTTAGCTCCTTACACAAACTACTCTCTTGATAATTATAATCCAAAGAACCTTGCTTTTTCCGGCACTTGCCTTAAGAACCATTTTCTGCTGGATGTCACCATGAAGTGAAACACAAATCTGACTCCAAAGGCCTAGAAAAATGTCTTAACTAAAGTTTCTTGGGGTAGAAAATGAGAATTTCATCACCTGAGAAACAGCAAAGCTTCTCAAAATCCTCTGCAGGCAGGCACCTCACGTCTGAGAGCAGCGTTCCCTGTTTTCACAGCTGCTCTCCTACCCACCCTTCTCTCCGAGACTCCAGCTTGCTTCTCTCACTGCCCCTAGCCCCGGTCTCCACAGAGAAGTGCATTGCCCTGCTTAAACTAATTTAGTGTCTCTACATTCATTTTTCAGTTCCCTCTCCACCCCTTACTCTGATCAGCCCAACAGAGAGACCTGCAGGGGAGAAACAAAGGTAAAACTGCGAATCCTTACATTTGGGCATTTTTGGTTCTGTTACAAAAATGAAGAATACTTCTTTTCAAATGGGAAGTCAGAAATGACACGTTTGAAAGGCTGTCTATTGATAGAACCTAGAAGTTATAACACTCCAGGAGCAATGAACACGGCTGGTGTCCGGATCTTGGTTTCTAAATACCCAAATCTCCAATAATAAAAACCAGGAGAGAAATGAGCTGGGAAATGGGAAAATGCAGCATGAGCCTGGGTGGATGGAACATGTCAAAAAGATACAGGAGCCAGCTAAAGGAGTTTCCACTGTAAGATTTAGGACAGTTTGAGCAGCAGAAAGAATAACGATAGCTATGAATCACAGTACAAAGAATCCGTGAAGCCGTGGTGATACACAAAACAAAAGGAAAATAGAAATTTTAGGGTGCTAAGGGGGAGAGAGAGAAGGGAAAGATTTCTTTAACAACAACAACAACAAAAATACCAACTATTAAAGAATGCTAGCCCTGGCTGGTGGCTCAGTGGATAGGTGCCGGCCTGTGAACCCAAAGGTCATTGGTTCAATTTCCAACCAGGGCACATAACCAGGTTGCGAACCAGGTCTCCAGCCAGGTCTGTAGCTGGAAGCAGGTGAAAGGCAACCATATATTGATGTTTCTCTCCCTTTCTTCCTCCTTCCTTGCCCTTCTCTCTAAAAATAATTTAATAAAGTCTTAAAAAAAAAAAAGAATGACAGAATGATGCAGTATTTACAATTTGCCAGCATGATTTTAATCAAATTTCCCTTAATTACCAAAATAATACATATTTTTAGGAAAAATGATCTGTGTATCTATTCATCTATCTCTGTGTATATTTTTGTGTCCTTAATCCTTAACCTATATGCCATTGAGGGTATATAATCAGAGGAATGTACTCAAAACTTATTTAGATTCTTTTTTCTTCTGTGTGGTTATGTTATTAATTTCTTACATACTTAGATTAATTTATTTTCATTTGTATTCAAGGTTAAGATCTTCTCTATCCTTTGTGATTTAACTCTATGTACAAATATATTAAACATAGATATGATTCCAAAGTCAAAACGATATACTCATAGAAACCTTTTCTTTCTCTCTGTTCAGCTATGTCCCCACCCATCTTTTGTAAATAGCTGATTTGATTCATTTCTGGCTTAGGCTTTCTGTATTTCTTTTGGGGGAAAATCTTATTTTTCCTCCTGTCTTATGCACAAATAGCATATTATATATACATTCTTTTTTTTTATCTTGCTTTTTTCTTAACAATACATCCTGAAAATTATTTTTATTATTCAGTTCATAGAAATATATCTTTTCATTTACATACTGCGTATCATCACTTATTCAACCGTTCTCCTAAGTATTGGCATTTAGGCTACATCTGATTATTTGCTATTATAAATCCCAACTTCAAGGAATAACTTTTTATATTTCTAGGGGTGAATTTTCAGAGTAAATTCTCCAAGGCTGGGTTTCTGGACTAACAGGTAAATGCATACGTAATTAGGTGCTGCCTAGTAGCAAGTATGAGCATGTATTTCCTCAAAGCCCCATCAAGAGGATGTGATCAATTTTTTGACATTTTGCCTATCAGATTCTGGAGAATTTATATCTGTGCAGTTTTAACTTACTTGCTGTATCATAAGTAAAGTGAAACATTTCAATGTGTAAGAGTCATATATATATATATATATATATATTATTAATATACACCTATTTGTTGTGAATTTTCTGTTTCTCTCTTTACTCAACTTCCTGTCAGGTTTTTTCTTTTTCTCCTATAATTTTTAACAGTTCCCTCTATAGATGGGGCATTAACTCTTTGTCTGTGATAAATGTTGCAACTGTTTTTTATTGTGTAACATTTGTGTTTTGATGAATTATCTTTTTGACACCCAAAAATTTTAAAAGGCCATATGTTTATTGTTTTACCTGGATTTGGAGTCATAGCTGAAAAACTTTCCCCTATGTCAAGATATATCATGAAATTCATTTGCGCTTTCTTTCAGTATTTGGAGGGTTTTGTGTTTTGCATGTACACTTCTCACCCATTTGGAGGTAATTTTCGTTTGTGATGTGAGGGACAAAAAGATTTTAAATTAATTTTAAGTGGCTATTTTCCTGGTTTGTAATTTCTTTTAGGTACTTGCTAGAATGTACAATTTATGCAATTCAAGTGCTATGAGAACAGAAAACAGTTGAAGAGGCAACATTCATGCCTGAGAGACATGCTCTCTCTCTCTCTCTCTCTCTCTCTCTCAGGGGGCCAGTGGGTCCAGGGTCCCACTGTTCAGAAGCCCCCGTCTTGATTAACATCATCAGATCAAATTGCCAGTGGGCAGGTAGGCTTCCATCTAATAAGAGGGTAAAAAAAGGTGACGAAGAGAAGTTGGGGATGATAAAATCAGGGTTGATGAGTGATGAGTTCAACAGAAGGAGAGTTCTCCTCAGTTGAGCTGTGGAGGCTGAAGGAGAGGGGCACCAGTGGCAACTAGGGTGGCTCCCCAGAGGGTCATGATAGTAAAGATCAGAGTCAGGCAGAAGGTGAGTGTCATGGGGCAACTAGGAAGCCATCTAGCAAGAAGGTGGAGCCAGCGGTCATAGTGTATCTCTGCCAAACTGCTCTTGTTAGCCTGAATTCTGTGCTCTGTGTCTAAACGGTTGGATTTAACCCAGACTTGAAAGCAATCTGTGTCCTCCGAACTAGGGGGTGGGAAGAGCAAGGAACTTCAGCCATGTGAGGGAGTTTTATGGATAAGTCCCATGAGCATTCAAAAATGCATCCTATAGAACAAAACACAACTTACAAGGATTTAGAGAGATTTCTGACACAGACCATGAAATCTGGCTTGCAGAGACATCCATGAGTCAGGAGTATTGCCCTAAGTAAAAAAAAAAAGCTAATTTTGCTAAGTGAATTATTGCTGAATATGAGACCAAAAGAAAGTTAGCGTTTTATTTAATCAACATAATTACTGCTGCTTTACCCATTATCTTCTGTGCTCTCTGTGGCTGGGTCCTCTAACGCTGGATGCAAGGATAACTCTGAGGACCTGTGCCAGCTTGTTATCCAGAATCAGAGAGCCCTGATCTTGTTTACACGTACACTCTAATGGAAGTTCCAGTGCTGTCCTGCTCACATTAAACTGGTGTCAGCTGTCAACCAAAGCCGAGAGGGCCTTGAAAGGGGTAGGTTCGAAATCCCACTTTTACTATAAGGAAGCGGGGCAGGGAGCCCATGTAAGGTTCAAGTAGCATTCTGGGAATGGAACCCAAGTGAGATGTCTGGGGAAACAGTGGGAAAGCAGGTTAACTTCTCTCTGAGTAAGGAGCAGGGGGTCCGTTTGAGTGTGGGAAGCAGCCTGGCAGGAAGACCAAAGAGGCTGGAGGAGGACCAGAGTTCAGCTACCTTGTTCCTTGCTTTGTGACTCTGGACACCTGGGCCTCTTTGAGTTTCAGGCCCCTCATCTGAATGGGAAAAAATGACCAAGTTCTTCAGGTTGCTGGGGGGACCCTATGAGAGCAGCATGCAGGTGGCCAGGGAACCGAAACCAGAATGACTTACTCTCCATAAGTCATGAAAGCGCATGGCTGGAGGGAGGGATTGGTACCTAGTGTTTTCAGAAAATCTATACCAAAAGTTCAAACACGGTGCCTGCCCTTCAAATCAGCCACTCCACTACTCTAGTTATCTGGAAGGAAAAGTCAAGGTGTACACAGAAAATTACAGATGAGGCGGTTCATTTCTAACATAAATACATTTAATTTATCATAATAAATACATTTTGGCAATAATTAAAATGTGGTTAAATTAAAGTTCTCAAATCTAGACAATAAAACTCAAGGAAGAAATACAAAAATGGTTATGAAACAATAGTTTTCAAACTTCTTTAGCAAAGAAGCTCAAAAAAACTTTCTATGGAATCAAAATATCTATACACATATATTTACACACACAGATGTACACACATATGTACATATATATGAAGATAAATAGAGAACTATAGATATAAATAGACATATTTATTTTAAAATATATTTTCTTTAATAAGCAGGAAAGTTATTTAAGTCAAAGAGACAATCTGTAGACTAATTCCTACTAATGCGTTGAACAATTGAGAAAGTCTTTCACTGTGTCATTGCCCACAGATATTTATTATAAATATAATTATAATTGTCTTCTGCTGGGACAAAAATGAATGTTGGGTTTCCTAATAAACCTAACAACAATCAATCTTGCTACTAATTCCAGCTCGCCAGCCATAGACACAGATCTCTTTCCAATCATCACAGAGCTCATGTCAATCAACTTTTACCAGACACCTCAGTTTTGAATGGACTGCTTTGAATTACCCATCCAAGGCCTGACTGAGGCTAAAGATGCTTAGTCTCATAGTATGGAGATGCCTGTGGCATGTTCTTCTCAGCCTCCTGATGCTCTAACCTGAAGGCAGGTCAGACCAACAGGCTCATAAAGTAGCCCAACCTCTGTGAACAGTGCCCCAATTCAACCTTCTACCTATCATAGCTTGGAATTAGAAGCATCAACATAAATAACATGTCTGGATCGCATGCAAAACTACTTTTTGATGGGATTTATTATCCTATTAAGTGTCATTTGATGATAATGAATATAATAAAATCTAAGAGTCAGTGTCAGGCAGCTGGCCCCTCCTGAAGAAAAGTACACACAGTAAGTGGCTGGGTTTTCTTTCTCATCTTGAATTATCAGGAAGCTCAGAACTAGATTGAGTGTCTAACTGAAATATGTATCTCATTACTCTTTCTGGTATAATTATTTCATTTTGACATCATACTGGAGCTTGCTCAACTTTATTTTAGCTATCCTGATTACAGATTGTTGTAATTCAAAATCACTGAGACAAACAAGTGTCAGAGACATGTTCAGGCAGAGATTTCCTGGGATTGTTCCATGATTGCAACTTAGACCAAGGTTGGTTCTCATGCCTGTTATTCCAGAAACTAAGTGCTTTCTAAAACAATAAACAAGAGATTATTATTCTCCTACAGACAATCTCAAGCTAACCAGACTCTTTAAGAAACCAACTGTGCTAATGATGCTAATAATCATGATAACAGCTAATATTTATTGAATGCCTTTTTTGTGAAGCAACCAAATGGATGATTTTCTACAATAGACTAGAGTTCATCATGCTTTTGGAGTCTGTCCCAAGTTAACCACATTCACAAGGGGCCAACACTGCTCATACTCATAACCTTTGCCTACTTTGTGAGATATTTCTACAAGGGCCCAAGATAATTAGTATTAAATCCTGGTTGAGAATATAGTCTTTGGACTTCAGTCTGGCTTCAAGACCAAACTCTGCTACTTATTCAACGTGTGACTTTGGGCAAATTACTTCACTCTTTGGTATCTGCTTCCTCACCTGTAAAATGAAGGTGTTTAGAGTACCTACCTCTAAGGACTTAGTGAAATTAGTTCTTTGTGCAAATTTCCCCTTGCTTGGAAAAGAGGTTCAGGCATGTTAGCTCCATAGTTTTTCTCTGGTCATGTTCACAGATAAAATTGTTGTCACATGTCCTCAAGTATACATTTCAGCTTTTCAAGGGAGACCACTTAAAATAGTGTATTGATTTCATCCATTTTATGTTAACAGATAAACATTTTGTCTAGTTCTTATGACTGTAACCCTGCATGCTGTCCACTCAGGAATCTATGTGTTTTTTGTTTTTTTCTTTTCTTTTATTATAGTTTGTTTTTTTTCTTTTTACTTTTGAAGATAGGTAGAGTGTTATTATTCTTTTACCTTTAAAAAATAGGCAGTGTTATTATTTTAAAAAGCAATGTTTATAAAAATACTTCAAAAATTTTTAGCCCTAGCTGGTAGCACAGTGGATAAGGCGCTGGCCTGTGAACCCAAAGGTCGCAGGTTCAATTCCCAGCCAGGGCAACATAACTAGGTTGCAAGCCAGGTCTCCAGCCAGGTCTGTGGCTGGAGGCAGGTGAAAAGCAACCATACATTGATGTCTCTCTCCCTGTCTTTCTAAAAATAAAATAAAATCTTTAAAAAAAATTTTAAGTAATCAATACACTTGCCAAGAAAAAAATAATTTTATTAATTTTTTTAAAGTGTAATTTCTTTTTTTTTCTTTTTTTAAAAGATTTTATTTATTATTCTTAGAGAGAGGAGAAGGGAGAGAGGAAGAGAGGGAGAGAAACATCAATGTATGGTTGCCTTTCACCTGCCTCCAGCTAAGGATCTGGCTGGAGACCTGGCTTGCAACCTGGTTTCATGCCCTGGCTGGGAATCGAACCAGCAAACTTTGGGTTTGCAGGCTGGTGCCTTATCCACTGTGCCACCAGCCAGGGCTAATTTTATTAATTTTTAAACCTATACACCTACTTGAATGTAGACAAAAACAGCGAAAAGAGCAGTGAGTTTAAAAGCAATCATGACAAGGATGCTATCAACTGCTAGCAATACTGTGTGGTTTTTTGCCTTGCAAATCCAAGCGGAGCCAAATTCCAAGAAACCAGAGCTATTTGCCTTGGTATGGAAATAAGTCATAGATTATTTTCTTCTTCCAGCAAAATACTATTCATACTGAATATTTATATTCTTCCCTTTCACTAACATGCTATTGAAAATGAATATGAATCTTGTGGGAATTTAAGCATTGCATATTGTCTAGTTGACAGAGTCATTTATAAAAGTGGAGATATTTTATACCCCACTGGGGCTTAATTAGGGTTTATAAAGATCACTGGCAGTTGCAATAGAAATATTGTGTTCTTCCTTTCCCCAATGACTTTCCCTCATCCTTTTATGAGGGCCTTTAAAACTCATTTAAGTCTTGCTGAAGTTAATCTTAAAGATAGATACCAATTGCCAATTACTCTATGGGGGAATCTAATTCTGTGCATTTCCCTCCACCCCCTGATTTCTTGGATAGAAAATAAGCAGGTCAGTTCCAAATTCTGTCCCTTCTCCTAACAGACTTTTGAAAAGAAATTCCCTCTAACAAGGAGGTGATTGAAAATACACACAATAGTCAAGACATTCTGCACTCAGGGAATTTCAGCTAACTTAGGCCAAAGAATAAAAAGGAACTGTTTGGTGACTTCCAGGGATGGAAAATGCTGACAAACGGGACCTTCGCACAGGAGATGAGAGTGCCAGCTGTGAGGGTGAAAAACGGACCAGATGGCACCTCTGAAAGCAAGACTCATGTAATCTATTTCTACTCATGGTTTTGTTGGCTCTTATTTTAGATTTGGTGCTAAGAACAACAAGGAAGTGTGTTAAAGTCACCATTCCAGGACAAACGTGCAGGAATTTCTCTTTAAGACCTCAATTAGCTGGAAACAAGGAGCAGGCTGATGGTGACCATCATCATCACCATCAGCCTGGGGTGGGGGGAGGGGAAAGGGGGGGAAAGAAGGGGAAGAGTTTAGTCAAGGAACTAGAATAAATGACCCACGGACATGGACAACAAGATGGGGATTGACTGTGGGAGAGGGGATGGGGTGGGTGGGGCAGGGGAGAGCAATGGGGGACAAATGGGACAACTGTAATCCGACAACAATAAATTAATTAGAAAAGGTTTTCTTCCGTTTTTAAAGATGTTTGTATTCATTTTCCCCTACAGAGCACATCTTGGTTTCTAATAATGTACTTATTTATTTCTTACCACGATGTTCATAAAATAATTTCAAAATTACAGTACCAGTACTACTTGTAAAAATAAACCAGCTAATTAAAGTTTAATAGAAACAAAGACCTCAGTTAGTCCTGACTGAAGTGGATCAGTTGGTTGGGCATCATTCTGCAAAGGGAAAGGCTGCCAGTTTGATCCCCAGTCAGGGCACAGGCCTGGCTTGCCTGGCATGTATGAGAGGCAGCTGGTGAATGTTTCTCTCTCACATTGATATTTCTCTTCCTCTCTTTCTCCCTCCCCTCCTCTCTCCCTGAGAATAAATAAATAAAATAATTAACAGAACTAGACCTCAATTCATGTGCTTCTAATTCAGCCTGTGGTTCTTTTCCTGTTCTTGAGTTTCTCTAGGAAAAATGAAGGTGAGATTTCAGGGGGATCAGCTCTTTGGTCAGCTAATCATTATAGTAAAGTCTGTATAAAACGAGACCTCACAGGAACTTTACCTCAAAGTGGAAACCAAATATCATTCTATCCCTGGTCACTTTGTGGGTCTCATCAATGATAAGTTTATTGAGTTGTGACTTTGAGTGAGGGGCAAGGCCAAACTCTACTATGTGACTTTATCTTTGGAAGACATGGGTTGATGATGACCTATCACCCAGTTATCAAAGCAAATTGTCAAAGTGTGTCATATGAAGTTTAGCTGTTATGCCTTCAGCTGGATCCCAATATGCAGATATTTGAAAATGTTTAGAATCTATCAACTCCATCCCTTTGATTATGTAATAAAATTAGTTGTTTTGTTGTATTGCACAGAATAGGTAACCAGGGAATGAGGTTTCTAATCTTGACACATGTACATGTCTTATCTTCACAGCAAAAACTACTCTGCCTTATGCTTCATACATTCCCACGGCCCCAGTTGCATGTATTATGTTATGTGCTCTTGAGATGTGGGCCAACGGAGCTCTCTAGTCAAGTTTGAAATGACAGTGGAAAGATCACAAGCAGATAACTTACAAATATAAAAGCCTACAGACCAAATGTTCAGGAAAGTGAGTGCTGAGCAAAAGAACTGTCAAAAATGAACAAGCAACGCTATAAGGAAGCTTCAGTCAGCCTCCTGTGGGTATGTGGTGCGTGTTAGCCACTAAAACCTCATCCTTTCCATCGGTTAACTAAGTGTCCCCATGAGTCCAAATGCATGCATCAGCATCAGCACTCTGCTCTGTGCCAGTCACAGAGCATCACGGCATCCGCCAGGGTTTCAAGTGCATCACACAGATGCTCATCCAAGGTCATTCAAGTGCCAGCAGGTATTGGGTAAAATCAGTCTCTCTAAGGAGGCTCAAAAAACATGGCCAGGATAGGCAGCCAAGAGATGCTGCAGAAGCAGTTGGTGGTCACAGGCACAGGCACACACACCAAGGTCTGCACCACATCGCACCCCCACCAGCACTGGACAGTCACTGCTGCCTTCTTCAAACACTGTGACAGCCACCCCTGGAGATGAGATGCGGCTGTAGCTGGCACTGCCAAATCCTTGCCCCTGGGAAGGACCTGCTTCTTTGCTGCATCAGCTTCTGATTGGAGACTGAGGGTGCCCCTCCTCTGAGTGACCACGTGCTGTGCCCTAAGGAAGGGAAGCCGACAAACCAGAATCTGGACCTTCAGGCTTCAATAGGATGAAGAGTATTGTATACCACACCGGGCACGCCTGTTTTAGGATGTGGTCTTCCCCAAGACTAGGGAAGAGTCCCTACACGAGACACAGAGAAATAATGACAAGTGTCCACTACAGTCACCGTTTCACCAAATCTGGAATTCTTAGTAGAACTGGCTCTCCATCTGTTCCTCTAAACCAACATTTGTCTTCTACTCTATACTTGACCCTTGACAAACGTGGGTTTAAACTGTGTGGATTCATTTTTTTTTTTTTTTTTTTTTTTTTTAGTAAACACAGTGAATGTATTTTTTCTTACGATTTTCTTAACATTTTTTCCTCCAGCTTTATTGTAGAATACAGTATATAATACATATAGCAAAAAATATGTGTTCATCTACTGACCAGACTTACGGTCAACGGTAGGTTATAAGTCAAGTTTCGGGGGAGTTAAAATTATACCCAATTTTCAACTGCATGGGGGTCACCGCCCCAACCCCCACATTGTGCAAGGGTCAACTGTCCTGATGCTGAAGAGTCAGCTGACCTACTTATTTCCTCCCTTGCCTGGTGACTTCTTGAGGGCAACATCGTGTCCCTTCACACTTGCATTCTCAGTGCCCAGTCCAGTCCCTGGCACAGTCAATAAATAGTTGCCTGATGAATAAAAGCTCAAAACTGGCCTCCAGGAAAGTTGCAGAGAAGAAAAGTTAGCTCAACGAGAACAATTCCAGTCTCTTTTCTTGCCACCTCCAAGTCCCAGCATATTCAGCACTTTCGAAAAGCACTGTCATCAGAAGGGAGAAATAATAATAAAATGGCTGACATAGAATTCAGGTGAGTCATTTCTGTACAGGGTGACATGGCAAAGGTTTCATTCTCTGGTCAACTGAGTTCACTATACCAACGTGAAGACAACGGAGCTGACCATTGCTTCATCAGACTGCAATAGGGACAACTACTGCCTTAGAAAATATGAAGATTTATTTACAGTTACAGCTCAGACACCAGAGACACAGCCTCCAACCCTAGTATTCAAATCTCAAGTTCTGTTTTAAGGCCATGCTGCCTTTGAGACTCTGGAGTGAGTTCAGGATTCCCCAGAAAGAGGTAATTACTTTGGTTTAAATTAATTAAAAAAATAATCCTTGGTGCCAGCCTGCGAACCTAAAGGTCACTGGTTCGATTCCCCAGCCAGGACACATAACCAGGTTGCAAGCCAGGTCTCCAGCCAGGTCCATAGCTGGAGGCAGGTGAAAGGCAACCATACACTGATGTTTCTCTCCCTTTCTTCCTCCTTCCCTGACTTTCTCTCTAAAAATAATGAATAAAAAAAATCTTAAAATAATAATCCTAATAAAAATAAAATGTAGCATGAATTAATGTTCATTGCAGTGTGACTTGTAACTGAAAAATAAGGGAATGTTAACATATAACAAGGGATGAGTTATGTAGCTGTCATTTGATAAAATGTTATTCCACAATTTCAAAATTTGTTTTTCATGACTAGGTAGCTGCACAGAAGTACTTAACAATATTAATTGAATAAAGCAAAATACAAAATTAAATCCATGCTGTGATTACAACATGTGCTCAAATGACTACTTCTAATGAACAAAGACGAAAAGGAAATAGACATTTTAAGTCAGGATAAGGGTTCATGACCTTATCCTTTATTTTAATTAGGCTTCTGTTATTCGTGTAAAAACTATAAGAAGACGTGCATTTTCTCAAGTCTTACTAATTATTTTCAGTTTATTTTAACATACGTCTATCCATAAATGTTCATGGAGGAGGGTGGATACAGGTGTGTGCTTTTAGCAGACACACCTCTGCACCTCAGCCTCCCCTTTTGGGAAATGGAGCTTAGCAGTCTTTGCTCCTCTTGAT
The DNA here is from genome assembly GCA_004026585.1 of Noctilio leporinus. NCBI lineage: Eukaryota > Metazoa > Chordata > Mammalia > Chiroptera > Noctilionidae > Noctilio > Noctilio leporinus. Next base: position 297,236 of record PVIW01000115.1, read on the forward strand.
TTTTGAGGAGGGTAGGTGCTTGTTCTTTGAATGTTTGGTAAAATTTGCCTGAGAAGCCATCTGATTGAGGACTTTATTGTGCTGGGAGTATTTTGATTACTGCTTCGATATCATTAGTTGTAATTGGTCTATTCAAATGTTCTGATTCTTCCTGATTCAGTTTTGGAAGATTGTATATTTCTAGGAATTTGTCCATTTTGCTCAGATTGTCCAATTTGTTAGCACATAGTTGTTTACAATATTTTCTTATAATCCTTTGTGTTTCTGTGGTGTCAGTTGTTACTTCCTTTTTATTTCTGATTTTATTTGTATGGATCCTCTCTTTTTTTTTTTCTTCATGAGTCTTATTAAAGGTTTGTCAATCTTGTTTATTTTTTCAAAGAACCAGCGCTTGGTTTCATTGATATTTTTGTTTGGCTCTATGTCATGTATTTCCACTTAATTTTTATTATTTCCTTTCTTTTACTTCCTCTGGGCTTTTTGTTGTTGGTGTTATTGTTGCTGTTCTCTATGGTGTAGGGTTAGATTGTTTATTTGAAAACTTTTTTGCTTACAAATTTTTCTCTTAGGACTGCTTTTGCTGTCTTCTGTACATTTTGGGTTGCTATATGTTCAGTTTCATTCATCTTAAGTTAACTTTTTATTTCTTCCTTGACCTAATTGTTAACCCATTCATTGTTTAGTAATATTTTATTTATCCTCCACTTGTTTATTTTTCAGTTTTTTTTATTGTAATTGATTAAAAATTTTATACCATTGTGGTCAGAGAAGGTGCTTGATATAATTTTAATCTTCTTGAATTTATTAAAATTTATTTTTTGTCCTAACATGTGGTCTATACTAGAGAATGTTTTATGAATACTTGAAATTAATGTATAGTCTGCCACTTTGGGATGAAATCTTTTGGTAAATATTAATTAAATCTACTCGATTCAGTGTATCATTTAAGGTTGCTGTTGCTTTGTTGATTTTCTGCCTGAAAGACCTATCCACTGATGTCGATGGGGTGTTACAATTTCCTATTATGATTGTTTTACTGTTGATCTCTCCCTTTAAGTCCACCAAGATTTTTTTTTATATATATATTTAGGTGCTTCTGTGTTGGGTGCACATATGTTTATAAGGATTTTATCCTCTTGTTGGATCAACCCTTTCAGTATTATGTAATGTCCTTTTTTGTGTTTTGTTATGATGTTTGGCTGGAAGTCTATTTTTTTAAAAAAGATTTATTTATTATTTGCAGAGAGAGGGGAAGGGAGAGAGGCAGAGAGGGGAAGGGAGAGAGGCAGAGAGGGAAAGAGACATCAGTGTATGGTTGTCTTTCACCTGCCTCCAGCTACGGACCCGGCTAGAGACCTGGCTTGCAACCTGGTTACATGCCCTGGCTGGGAATTGAACCAGTGACCTTTGGGTTTGCAGGCTGGTGCCTTACCCACTGTGCCTCCAGCCAGGACCTTTAAAGTCTGTTTTATCTTTTATAAGTATTGTTATCTCAGACTTTTATTTTGTTTCCATTAGCATGGAATATCCTCTTCCATCCCTTCACTTTCAGCCTGTGTGTATCTTTTGTTCTGAGATGGGATACTTGTCGACAGCAATATATATTGTCATATTTTCTTAATTATTCAGCTACCATATGTCTTTTGATTGGAGCATTTAACCTGTTTATATTTATTTATTTAAAACATTTTTAAATATATTTTTTTATTATTTCCAGAGAGAGAGAGGAAGGGAGAGAGGCAGAGAGGGAGAGAAACATCAATGTACGGTTGCCTCACCTGCCTCCAGCTACAGACCTGGCTGGAGACCTGGCTGGAGACCTGGCTTGCAACCTGGTTATGTGCCCTGGCTGGGAATCAAATCAGCGACCTTTGGGTTCGCAGGCCCATGCCTTTTCCACTGTACTACCAGCCAGGGCCTAATCTGTTTACATTTAAAGTTATTATTGATAGGTACTTACTTATTGCCGTTTTATTCTTTATACCTCTGTTTTCCTCTTTTTCTTTTTCTTTTTTTCTTCTTTTTAAAAAGGCCCTTTAACATTTCTTACATACTGATTTGGTGCTAATAAACTCCTTTAGGTTCTTTCTTTCTTTCTTTTTTAATCTGGAAAGTTCATCATTTTATTTTCAGTTTTATAATAGCTTTGCTGGATAAGATAGTCTTGGTTGTAGGTCCTTGCTTTTCATCATTTTGAGTGTTTTATGCCAATTCCTTCTGGCCTGAAATGTTTCTGTTGAGAAATCAACTGACAGCCTTATAGGAGCTCCCTTGTAGGTAACTAACTGTTTTTCTCTTGCTGCTTTTAAGATTTTCTTTTTATTTTCAACCATTTCTATTTAAATTACGATGTGTCTTGATTAGGGCCTCTTTCAGTTCATCTTGTTTGGAATTCTCTGTGTATTTCCTGGACTTATGTGTCTTTATCCTTCACCAGGTTAGGGAAGTTTTCAACCATTATTTTTTTTTTCAAACAGGTTATCAATCTGTTGCTCACTCTTCTTCTTTTGGTACTCTTATGATGCAGATGCTGTTATACTTGATGTTGTTCCAGAAATCCCTTAGCTTTTCCTCATTTTAAAAAATTCTTTTTTCTTTTTGTTGTTCTGCTTGGGTGTTCTGTGTTACCTTGTCCTCTAAATTGCTGATTCAATCTTCTGCTTTATATAACTTACTGTTGATTCCTTTTAGTATAGCCTTCATTTCAAATATTGTATTATTCATTTTAGACTGGTTCTTTTTTATGGTTTCTATGTCCTTTTTAATGCATACTATCTCTTTGCTTAAGTTCCCACTGAGATCATTCATTCTTTCCCTATGGTCCTTGAACACCCTTATAACCATTGTTTTAAACTCTGCATCTGGTATCTTGGTTGCTTAATTTAATTTAATTTTTTTTCTTAGGATTTGTCTTGTTCTTGCATTCAGGGCATACTTCTTTGTCTATTTATTTTGTATGTCTTTTTGTTTTTCTCTGTGTATTAGGTAGATTTGCTATGACTCCTTAACTTGTTATGATGGTTTTATAATAGGTGTCTTATGGGGCTCAGTGGCACAATCTTCCAGATCACCTGAGCTAGGTGCTCTAGGAATGTTTCTTGTGTGGGTTATGTGTGTCCTCATGTTGTAATTGAGTCTTAAACGCTATTGGCCCAGTTTTGGGTAGAGGGTGGCTGACTATAAGGACCTGATCACTATGTATGAGTTGCTGTGCAGAGGCTGCTCCCCAAGGTAGAGCTGTTCCCAGCAGGGTATGGTGCCTGCTGGAATCCTTTGGGTGTGCAGCTTGTGTGTCTAGTTGGTTGGAGCTCTGGTGTGGTCTAAAGCCCACTACTGGTTATGTTGGCTCTGAATCCACTTGGGTGGGGTTCTGGTGCTGGTTGATGTCAAACGTTGCTTGTAACTGGTCTTGGGCTATCTGTTTAGAGCTATATCCTGTTTGTGGCTGCAGCCTGGGTGTGTGTGGTAAGGCTATACTATGTAAAGGGTCAACTTCCTCCAACTCTGCGCTGGAAACAGATCGATAAAAGGTCCCAGGCTTCCTGAAGTCCTCTACTTGTTAGCTAGTCCACCACCCCTTGAGTTGCTTGGTCTTCCTCCAGAGCCTTCTGAAGAAAGACTGTAGAGTGAACCCATGTCAGCAGCCATGCACAGCCCTTTCCACAGAGCACAAGCTCAGAAGGGCACAGCAACCTGGGTTGAGAGGATGGGGCTAGTGGGTCCCCTTCTTGGGGACAGCATGATCCACCACTCAGTGTGTGGAAAGTGGAGTCTATGCCAGAGCCACACACCGCTCAGTCTCTGCCAGAGTCTCCCACTCTAGCCCCCCCAAGATTCAGGTTAGGTGCAGCCAGGGATCCCGACTGCACGGGCCAGCTCAGCAGGGCAGAGCCACCGGGACTTGAGAGGACAGACCAAAGAGTCTCCTGTTGGGGTGGTAGTGGCTGAGCCTGAAGGATAGGGGCAAAAATTGTCCTCCCTCTTACTCCGTAGTCACCCAACCCAGTGCCTGGTCGAATCCTGGACAGAAGCCTCTGAGGGAGACACGATCCAAAGGTTTAAACTCTGAGCAGCACCCCGTTCCCCAATGGAAATGAGTGCGGCAAGCAATCATTTTAATCACTGCAGAGGCAGATCTTCTTCTAAGTAAAAAGTTGAGGTATCAACATCTTTCCACAGAATGACACTTTATAAAGTTATTTCACATAACATACGAGCCAGGATAGGATAATGTGGCATCTTCTATATCTAAAAAGACAGATACAAGGTAAAATTACAGGGAGGAAAATACGCGTTTTTGCAAAAATGTTCATAAGGTTGCAGTTCAAATGCCTAACCAAGCATAATAACATTCTTCTTCTGGGAAAAATCTCACCCTCTATTTAGGCACCTGCTTTCTTAATTTTTATTTTGAGTTTTAATTAAGGAGTTAGATCCCCTTTCCCCAACCTGTAACAACAAGAATCTGATGGAGCAGGCAGCATTTTCTGTAATGTGGGAGAGTGTCTTTGTCTACTTTTACATAGTAAATCTCAATTCACTGGCAAATAGTTTGTGCACAGCAGTGTTTAGGTGTTTTCCAAGATTAATTGTTTGCTAATATCCCAAATTACCCTCCATAGTGCAGGCAGTTGGTTTCCTTCCCTGGGCATCGTGATTTTATTTTGACAACAATGTGACAAAGGATTTATTTATTTATTACATATTACCTATTCATTCTTTAAATGTTGGACTCTTGGGGAATTTACTAGTTTCCACTTCTAATCAAGAACTAAGCTGGCAAGTGGGTAGTTAACCAAGCTGGCTGCACATCTGCAAATATCAAATGTCTGCGAACAAGGCTGAGAACGCGCTCTCCTTTCTGGTCAGATGGTTTCATTTAAGATCCAAAGGGTCAAGGGTCACAGCATGACCTCATCAAATTAGACCCAACTGAGAGAGGTGTTTAGCACAACAGAAAGGAAATAATCTGAAGGACATTAAATGCAAATGAAATTGCCATCTGCAAACTTCAAAAACCACCTGACCTAAAAAAATAAATCTCCCACTTAGCACTGAAACCTAGCCTCCTTCCCTCCCCAAGAGTGGACACAGAAGTTGGTCCTTGTAGCTGCCTGACAATCACTCAACCTGCCAAAGTCTATTTGCATTTAATATCCCCCTGCTGACTTTTTCTAGTTGAAAATTTTGACAATGATCTCCCAGGAACAAGAAAGGGAAAGTTCAAGCATGAATATTACTCGTTCGCCTCTTGTGCCTGGATGACCAAATTGGTCCCAGAAACTGTAAATATCTCAAACAAGAAACCCATCACTTTGGAGCAAGGTTGTCTGACCACTGACGGGAGATGGGGCAAATTCATGGGATGGGGCTATGAAGCAGAGATCCTGAGGCTGGTAGAAATTGTGGTTTATTTTTTATCTATTTAGAATACAAGTCTTTTCATGCCTGGGGTGGTGCCGGGTCCTGGGGGTTCACTGCTCAGCCAAGAGCTATGTTCCTTGTCCTTATGGAGCTTGCAGACAATTTAGCCAGCAAGGACCATAAAGAATGGGGAGGTATGGTTCATCATGGTGGTCATTCACAAGTACCCAAGCACCACCCAAGTCCAGATCCAATCCATTGAGAGAGGGAATAAGGCAGGTAGCAGCAAGCAACAGTACCTGAATCCTTGCTCTTGTCTAGAGAACTGGAGTTAGAAAGACCGTTGGGTGAGACTGTGGCTGGCTCTCTTAACCCTGTTGGGAAGCCTGACCAGTTTAGGACATTTGAATGGCCTGAGTTTCCTCATCAGGCTAATAATGAAAGCTGCTAGGGAGAATTAGAGCTGTTCCATTGGTGGAAAAGCTTTCTAATAACATCAACTTCTGGCCAAATCCAGCAAGCTGCTTTGTGAGAAAGCAAGTTTCTCCCTACCTCCCAGGGTGAGCTACTGGCTCTGCTCCAGAAAGAGATGGAAAGCCACTAGGTAGGAATGTTGGGGGGCAAATGTTGGGAGGTGGGTGGGTGAGGGCTATAGCCAGTTCTAGGTCTAGCATCACAGAAGACAGAGAGATTCCTTTCCGTTGTAACGCTGTGATTCTATTTACTGGAGAAAAATCACTGGGAACATTTTACTGAAATTATGTTAGAGAAAAACTCTCATTTTCCCAAAATACCAGTACATGTTGCTTCCTGGACTCAATCAAGGCTGTGAGCCTGAAGAACTGAACATAAACATTCCTTTCGATAAAATTTAAAGTTCCTTGAGAGACTGTGTTTAATAACTTCACTATCCCCCAATGCTTTTAATAGAAACTACATGAACAATAGCATTGGAGATTTTGACCAAGGCCTGTGAAGTTCATGACCAAGGGTGCCATTGTTGCTGTCACACATAGCAGTGGGAATGGGAGACTTCGGAGTCATTGGCTTTGTCACTTGCTAGCTGTTTAATCTCAAGCAAATTTCCTAAGGTTTCTGAAACTCGATTTTCTTATTTATAAATGGAATAGTAAAAAAAATTGACTCACAAACATTTTATAAACTGTACATAACTTTAGAAATGAGAGGACTACCATTATTCTTTATCAATGTGGGGCACCAGGTTTCCTGTGGATTATAGTGAAGAAATAGTGGAACTGGTTAAGAGGGATCTTCTGGTATCAAGGCTCTTCAGGGTCTTTTTGTTGATCTGAGGGTTGAGTGCTTGACAAATTCTGCTTTAGAGATAATAATAAGCTCACAGTTCCACCTCCATTTCCCCAGAACCACACAAAGGCCAGTAGAGATCATGATTCATAAAAAGGAAAGATGCCTGTCCTGAGTAGTGTTTTCTTTGTCCAGATCCATTACATCACAGCAATTCATTGTCTGGAATTTGTTAGTTTATCCTACAAAAGCATCAGGGAGTCAGAAAGAAAGGAGTCTCTAACGGAGCTGACTGTGAGAGATGAGGGAGGCTCACTTGGTGATGGAGTGCCAACAAGTTTTGGGTACATAGGATCCCGGGCTTAGTATAGCAGGTCTCTCTCAGGCCCATGTCAGGAGACACAGGCAACCATGCACTGCATGGGTGGGTGTATTAGACAGTGCAGTGGGCAGGGAGGGGGGGCAATGAGGGCAGTGGGGGAGGAGAAGGCAATGTGGATGCAGAGCATGGAGGGCCGGACCTAGTCCAGCTTGACCATTATCTGTTTGCAAATATGTAACAGGCAGCAAGTCTTAGAAGCTAGTTCACTCAGCAAAACAAGACAAAGGCCGAACCAGATGCCCTCCGAAGACTTGGTGATGATACAGAGGAAAGTTCACAGGATGAAGCGGTGGAAAGTCTGGGTTTGGTAAACCAGCTCTACCATTTGTGGGTTATGTGACATTGTGTAAGTCGCATCCACCTCGCTGAGCCTTGCTTTCCTCATCTGTCAATACACCGCTAATACCTATCTCCTAGGGTTGCAGACAGGATTAAATGAGAGACCCGTGATAGAAATCCTGAGCGAAGTGCTTTACAAATGGCAACTTGTTTATGGGCCCAGAAGGGAAAGAAAAAGAATGAGGAAGCAGAAATGTGCAGTAAATAAATGATTTCTCTCTAGTAAAGTTGAACAGGTAAGATTGTTTTGGAATGCATCAATACATAAGGCAGAAAAATGTAGATCCTGGCTGATTATTGAGGGACTGGACATCCATGTTGGTGCTTTAGCTTATGTGGATGGGGTACAAAAATACATCCTACATTGCTGGGATCAAGAAACTTCTTGGACCCAGGGGTGATATAGGATAACCTCATCAGCCTGGTGTTTGCTAGGGAAGGAGAAGGAGGATTTGGGCATGCGGCCTAACTGTCATCTTCTTAGGTTGGGGATGACGACACCTCATCGATCTTGTGACATTTCAGAAAATGGCCAATCACCTCCCTGCCTTGGAATCGGGTCAGAGAGCAGCGATCTGAAGAGGCATTTGTTAGCGAGGAGAGAGCAGTCGGTGTAAGAGCAGGGGATTTATGAATTCGAGCCCAGGAACGCTGGGCGTGGGGGTGCACATCTGGCCTCAAGATGCTCTCTGGCTGCCCATGGACGGAGAGGCTTGGTCGGAGGAGGTCACGGCAGGTTCAGTGCGATTGTGTGGGGTGGGGGCTGCAGTGAAAGTAAACAAGCCACCCTCCTGGCTTCAGGCTTCCCCCCAAAAAAAGGATGAGAAAGAGGGTGTGCTCACATTTATGTTCAAGGTCACGGAAATATTTTTAAGTTCTTGGAAATGCAAAGGTGACAAATCCCTCTTATCAACCAGTACTGAAAATGGTGTATGAAGACAATGGCAACTATAAAGCTACTGAAATGAGACTTATGGCTCTAAAATAAATACTAAAAGGAATGAAAAAAATTTACCCCGATAGACTCTCAGTCCTACAAAGGCATTCAACCATCAATTTCATAACATTTCTACTGAATAACTTTCGCTCTTTTCCTAGATGGATGTTAAAACTTACATTGGTACAGATTTGTGTGAACTCAATGGGGTTATATTCTTTGTATTTTTAAAATTCAAAAGCATAAACTAGTAATGGAGATAATTAATAATGAGGAACAGGTGTTCAACGGACCAATCTGTGATGCTCGCAGTAGGGGAAAGCCCACCCTCCACCCCCAAAAACAGTTAGTGACCTGACTTGGGGTTGGACTCCTAAGGAGATACTTCCACAGTGACCACCAGAGTTAATGCCATGTTGAAGGGGGGTGGGGGGTGAGGTGGGGGAAACACGCTCAGCAACAAGGTGGACTTGGGTTTGCATCTGCTGAACTTTGCAGGTGGGGGACTGGTCTTTATATTCATCTCTGGTGTGGAATGGTCTCCCAGTGTGAGCAGTTTAAATTCAGCCTTTGCACCTACGTGTGACTTCATCTGGCTTTCTTATCGGGGAGCTACCTTCCAAGCGCCAGGCAGAGTACTAGGCAGAGAGACACCTGCTTGTTGCTTCCCTTCTAAGATCTAGGTCTTTGTCCTCTAAGCTCCCTGCTCAGGGGCTCAGGCTCCAGCTTCCAACGCTGCTCAGGCCTTACAACCCAAGACCTGCATCAGCCCCTCAGCAGCTGGCCAGCCTCCTGAGCTGGTTTGGCATTTGCTCTTGCAACTGAGCCTCTTTCCCCCCCTTTCCTCCTTTCCTCCCCCTCCCCAAACTAACTTATGCATTTGTATTGTTTGTTAGCTGGCTTTGTTTCTTTGCTTTTTATCCTGAATCTTTTGGGAGTTGTAGCCGGCAAGTTGTAGCAGGCGAGTATCTCATGGCTCAGATCTCTTAAGCTGCCCGAACTGGAGCTTCACAATGAGGTTGATAAACTTTCTTCCTCCAGATTTCTCATGGAATGGATTTTTACAATACTACCAAACTTCCATCCCTTTCTGTCATGTGAATAATAATGTATTCTGGAAATTGGCCCGGCCTAATGGTGCCAAAAGCAAAATGCTGAAAAGAAAAAAGGGTTCAAGTCTTATTCCTGTCACTTCCAAGTCATGGGATTTGGAACAAGCCATTAACCTTGATCTTCTAGATGAAGTAGGTGATGCCAGCCCTTCACAAAGAAGGTGTGGCTGTTCTAGAATGAGGAGTAATGGTCATTTCTCATTGGGTTTTCACCAGTGGCAATGCCAGGTGCCTGGCTAGGATAGGGTTGGATGCAAAAGACAGCTCAACTATATGTAAAAGATAGATCTGCTGTAAAGAGAAAATAGATCAAACAAGTTTTTGAGAACTATACAAATAAGAGTAAATTAATGAGATAGAAAAGACTTACTTAATAAGGCAGTAAAAAATAATGTTCTCCTGGTATTTCTTGTATAGGACTGGTGAGTGTGGCTTTCTATGTTCACCATGGACTTGCTCAGCCCACGTCTCTCACACCTGCATCTGTGGATTTTGTCATTGAACGGAACCCCAGCTCTAGGTCAACCTAGACAGATGTGCCTGGCTACATACGTAACTTCAGCCTGATGCATTTTCCCATCCAGTGTTCCCTCTTGGCACCCTCCTTCATTATGCTGGGTAGACGTTTTTACCAGAGTCAGGCTCTGCTTCCCATCTTTGAAGTGAAAACATCAAATGTCAGAGTATGAAACACAGGGATCAGGAAGACAAAGTGTAATTTGCTGAAGGTCTGGGGCCTGGGGTCAGCCAGAGGGAGGTGCTCTGGTCCACTTCCCACACATTGAAGAGGAAGTGGGAAAGGCTGTTCTACCATCAGTGCATTTCACCCCATCATGTGATGCTTAAGAGAAAATGCCTTGGTTACCAAAGATTTTGGTGCAGGTGTAAGGGGTCTTCATGAACCGTCTGTCTGGAACGAGATGAGCATGACGAGGGCCTGGAGCTGAGCCACTCCAGGCAGGGCAGCAGACACGGGTGGGGAAGAAAAGGGCTCAGGTGCTACCAATGCTTCACATTAACTTCTGCTCTTAGGAAACTGTGTTTAGGAATAGTAAACAAATAGGTAAAAGTGTCAGATACGCTCAAGGATCAGTTGTAACCGCCCAGTACTACTCTTCTGCAATTAGGATATTCATTGCTGAAGATCCAAGCTGGGAGCATTCTTCTAGACCTTTCTCAATTCTTATCACCTAATTTATGCGATTTCTACTCATAAAAAAGACATTATTCCTTCAAATTAAAACTGGTCAAAGTTTTGAAAAATCTACTTTGTAGTAACTCTTAAGTTGATTGAAATTGGTATTTCCTGGGAGAGTCACACCAACACCCTACAGGGCAGCTTAAAAACTTACCTGAAGTTTATACCCAGAAGAGTCAGTTTGTCCCTTGTTAAAGACAACGTGTGAATTTTCAAGTAATTGAAAATTTTAAGAAAGATTCTTGATTTTGTACTTTTCTAAATGATGCAAGTGTTTACAATAAAACAGCCATCACTTTTTAAAAAGTGGCAATTTTTCTTAGCAAGTGAGGAGCAAATCAATTAATAATGATTAATTCTAGGTGTTGGAAATATGTAGATGATTGATGTTTTTTTCTCTGCACTCTTTTATATCTTAAATTTCCCAAAGTTAAACAAGTATTAATAGTAATACTGAAGTGTAAATAATGTAATAACAGCATAATCGTTGTTGTCTATAATTTTAAGCAGCTTTTTAAAGAGACATTTTATTGACTGTCATCAATTAACTAAACACACAAACATGTAAGTTTTCAAAATCTATCTTATTAAGCCTTGAGTGATAGATTTTCATCATACAGATATATGAAATTTTTAAGCTCAAATAATTTATGTGTTTTAATTTAAGACATCTGGTTTCCATTTGACTAGTTAAAATACCTTCTGTACAATGTTTAGATTTTTTTTTTTTTTAACTCAGCATCATTTTCACTTGACCATCCTCTGGGTTTGAGAATTTGTAAAAGTCCCAATACATTGGATGTGTAAATCATTCAGAAAAAAAAAATGCATGAATTGACATCTCTGTCCTATCGCACCCCATCACTCCCGAGCTGCAGGGCTGGGTTCTCAGGAGGGACCATTCCTCATGTCCATAAAACCGTTCCCTCCAACAATAAAAGTGACCGGTTCAGATGTTCACAAAGTTCCTTTTCCTTCCTTTGTGCCTTGTTGAGAATTTGCTTTACTTTTCCAGGATCCAGCCCTTCAGCCAAAGGCAATAACATGCAATCAACGTGCGCAAGCACCCACTGGGCCCCAAAACGATTCTAGCTATTGCGGTGGGGTGTGAACATGACAGAGTCAAGTCATCAAGGAGCTTGTAATTTACTAAAGAAAGCAGAGATGTAAATAATTCATCTAATCATGGAAATATGTAGTAAGTGCTTTGATAAGGCCATGAAGATAAATGGGAGGGTAACTCAAGCAGAGATTAATTCTAACTGCAGAAGGAGGAGTGGAGGAGGAGTTATATGAGCAGTGTTTGAGGGTGGAGTGTAGGGGCTGCATATTCCCAAATGAAAGACTGGAGGAAGCCAAAAGGACTACACGGAGGGAGGCAGGAAGCTACAGCATGCACAAAGAATCACAAGAAGGCTATTGTGCTTGATTCTTGGAAATAGATCTGAGAGAGCTGTGGTGGAATTGGAAAAACTTTGGGTCAGACTATGAAGAGACCTGAATAGCATATTAAGGAGTTTGAAGCTTATTTTAGATAATGAAGGAGAACGGGTGCTAAAGGTTTTGGGCATAGAAATGACATGATCAGACCTGCACTTGAGCATGATAATTGCCCAACAGTGTGGTAGATGGATCAGGAGAATACATTAGAGACACATGGACCAGTTACAAGGATACCGTAATGGTTCAAGTAAAGATTTTTTTAATGGCCCAAATTAAAATAGCAATAAAAGGACACAGAAGAAAAGGGACAGGTATTTCAGTTTTTGTTTTTTTTTTAAGATTTTATTTCATTATTTTTTAGAAAGAGGGGAAGGGAGAGAGGCAGAGAGGGAGAGAGGGAGAGAGACATCAATGTATGGTTACGTTTTACCTGCCTCCAGCCACAGACCTGACTGGAGACCTGGTTTGCAACCTGGTTATGTGCCCTGGCTGGGGATTCGAACCTGTGACCTTTGGGTTCGCAGGTCGGTGCCTTTATCCACTGTGCTACCAGCCAGGGCCTATTTCAGTTTTTAAAGAAGATGTATGGATAACTAAAAGATCTATTAGATATGAAATTTGTTTTTAACTTCTTGGTAATTATACATTGATGAAGCCTAAAGCCTGTAATATGGAGATACCATGGCTTTCCTTGCATTAATAGCAAACAATATATAAAAATGACCCCAAATGAGGATTTTGACAATCAGGAGACAGAAAAGCATGTTTTGTTTTGGGAAGACAGTATATCCTAAAAGCTTTGACACACAGCTCAGTTAAAAATATTCATTAGTGTAATTTACCACCCTCCAACAATACTGTGATGGTGGTAACTACATCTTTGCTCACATTCTTAATTACTTATTTATGATAGATTACCAGGATAAAATTGACTGTTCAAAGGGTATGTATATTTTTCTAAGGCTTTTTATATGAATTATCCAATTATACTGCAATTTATATTCCTACCAAATGGTGTATGTGAATGCTCATATCGCTGAATGATTGACAGCAATGAGAATTCTCTTTTATTTCTTTAATCTATACCAATTTAAAGTAAAAATGGTTTTAAGGTTTCTCATGTGACTCTGAGCAGTCACATGAAGTCAAAACTTCATGTGCTTCAACCACCTTGTTTGACAGCTAACAAAATGTAACAAAACAAACGAATGCATAGCTGAACAGGAAACTGATAAAGGAAAGCACCAGATGCTAGGTACTTGAAGCTGAGGAGCCCGTGGGGATGGAAATGGGGGTGGGGGGCTTACTGTTCCCACAGGAAGGCAGGTGTGGGGTACAGGCCCTCAGCACAGCCTGGTTAGAATGATGCTGTGTGCATAAAGCGGGAAACAATAAAAAGCTGCCGCCTCCTTGACAGAGGGGCAAGAAGAAGTCTCCCATAAACCCATGAACATTATAAGGAAACCTGTAGCCATGGGGGATCAGAGTGGATAAAACATTGCCTTCAGGAGCTAGAGCATGACCGCCCTGCACACCAGTGTGGTGTCAGTCACCATGTACCAATGAGGTAAAAGCATCTAAACTGAAAATGTAAATTAAAAAGGTCCTACCAGCAAAACCTGTAGGAACCTGTGGGAGTAAAAGCTAAACCACTATGTAGAGATGGTTTTACAAAGGAGAAAAAGGGATGTTCAGGGAAACACCATGGCTGAAAAGGAGCTTACAATGGAAAATTACAACCTCTACAAGGAAAGCATAGTGGAGAGTCAGGACACTGAATAATGGAAAAATGTGGACTCCAAATACTGCATATGAGAGAATAATTTAAAACAGTCTTTAGAATAGATAAGAGCAGAATACTATTGAGAGAGAGATGGTTTGAAAACTAACTAAAGTAGAATTTTCAGAAACAAGAGCACTCAATTTACAGGAAAAAGGGCATATTAGACACATATATAAGAAAGCTCAAACCCAGAAAATGAAGAACACAAAAAACAGCTATAAAAATCCAGAAAATTTAAGTATAATTTTTGTAATAAGAAATTAGAAACAAAGTCCAATTATAAATCACCCATAGGTTATAGAAGAAATCACAATGGAAATTATGAAATAAAGCATATTTATTAAAAATAAGAAAGGATGGGGGAAAGCAGGAGCTATTTCATTAAAAAAGCTAACAAGTTAGAGCAGAATTAATGAAATACAATATGATGGGAAAAGATTCTCAACAAAACTACTTTAAAAGTATTATTAAAATAAATAAATCTTTTTCAAGAGTGTTCAAGGCAAAAAGGAATTCTTCACAGATAAGACCCAAAAAGAACATGAAACTACAGAAGAGATATTTTAATCACATGAAGATTCCATGTACAATATTTAAGCCAATAAATTTGAAAGATTAAATGAAATAAACAACTTTTATAAGAATGAAAAGTATGTGAAAATGACATCATAGTCTGCAAAGAAAATTCAAAGGACTCTTTAGACATTTTGATTAAAACAAATTAGAAAGTTTAGTATCATTGCTGGCTGTATGGTCAATATACAAATGAATCAATAGTTTTTTATATGCCACAACTAATCAATGGAATATGTAAGACAACAAAATTATGGCATACACATTATCAGTAAAATCTATAATAAGCCTGGGAATACATGTAACAAAGCTGTACAGTAGGCTCATGAAGAAAGTAGAAAACATGGGAAAAACATGATCAAATAAAAATCATGTTCATGAATTAATATACTTAATATTATAAAAATAAGCATTTTTCCAAATGAAACTATGAATGTAAGGCAATTCTAATGATAACTCCAATAGGGTATCTCAACCCAGTAAGGCAATCAAGTCAGTTTGCAAGAAAAATTAAGATCCACCTCCAGCATTTAAACCTGCTCACCATTGTTTCGCTGCCCTGACTCACTTGTGACTTGTCGGAGCTCTGTTCACCTGAACATGTCCCTGAGGTGACCATATGGAAATGCACATTTAAGTAAACAGGCATCAGACTTCTGGTCAAGATGGAGGTATAGGTAGACATGCTTCGTCTCCTCTAACAACTGCAGAGAGTATTACAACAGATCTCCAAACAAATAACACCCAAAACTGCCAGAAAATTGAACTGTAGCAAAGCCTGACAACCAAGGTTGTATTTATTTATTTATTTTAATGAACTTATTGTTGTTGTATTACAGTTGTCCCATTTTTTCCCTATTGCTCTCCCCTTCCACACCCATCCCATCCTTCTCCCACAGTCAATCCCCACATGTTGTCCATGTCCATGGGTCATTTATACAAGTTCCTTGACTCAACTCTTCCTCTTCTTTCCTCCTTTCTCCCCATCCCCCAGCCCCTCTGGTCACTGTCAACCTGCTCCTTGTTTCCATTACTCTGGTTCTATTGTGCTCATTTATTTGTTTTGTTCATTAGTTTCCTGTACTAGGTGAGATCATATGGTATTTGTCTTTTGCCACCTTGCTTATTGTACTAAGCATAATACTCTCCAGGTCCATCCATTTTTTCTTTTGGCTGTGTAGTATTCCATTCTATAAATGTACCATGTTTTTTGATCCATTCATGCACTGATGGGCATTGAGGATGTTTCCAGCACTTGGCTATTGTAAACAACACTGCTATGAACAAAGGGCTGCATAGGTTCTTCTGAACTGGTATTTCAGGGTTCTTTGGGTTTAATTCTAGCAGTGGAATTGCTTGATCAAAAGGCAGTTCACAGCCCTGGCTGGTGGCTCAGTGGATAGGCACCAGCAGGTGAACCTAAAGGTCGCTGGTTTGATTCCCAGCCAGGGCACATAACCAGGTTGCAAGCCAGGTCTCCAGCCAGGTCCTTAGCTGGAGGTAGGTGAAAGGCAACCATACACTGATGCTTCTCTTCCTCTCTGCCTCTATCCCTTCTCCTTTCTCTAAAAATAATTAATAAAAATCCTTAACATTTTTATTAAAAGGCAGTTCAATTTTTAGTTTCTTGAGAAAATGCCATATTGTTTTCCACAGCAGCTGCACCCCACCAACAATGCAACATTCTCCACATCCTCACCAACACTTGTTGTTTGTGGATTTAATGATGATGGCCATTCTGACAGGTGTAAAGTGTTATCTCATTGTGGTTTTAGTTTGCATTCCTCTTATGGCTAGTGATGTTGAGCATCCTTTTATATGCCTGTGGACCTTTTGTATGTTCACCTCAGTTAAGTATTTGTTCATGGATTTAGAGAAGCCACATTTATCCAGTTGGGTAGGAGGGGTGGAGACACGGAGATGGGTGGGGAGGTGAGGAGACGCTGTGTGGCACAGAGAGGCAGGAGTGGTGGAGTTGGTGGAATGGGTAGGTCCACATTCATGTGTGGAAGATAAAAAACGGGAGGGATACCTTGGGAGAGAGTGATCCCAGCCCCAGGCCAGACCGTAGAGCCCAGGGGTTCAGTGCCATGAAGATAAATCCCCATAATTTCTAGCTATAAAAACCAGTGGGGGTTGGAGTGGTGGAAGAAACTGCCGGATTTTTCAGGAGACTCCATTTAAAGGGCTACATAGCTTAGAATGTATGTAAACCCACCCACTCTGGGATTCACCACCAAGGAAACAGTTGAAAGGGTGTCAGTTGCATATGGGGAGTGGGTAAAGTGACTGAAAATGGGGCAAGTGCCAGGCAAACCTCCAGAAGCCAGGCAGTGGCACTGCTTTCCCTTGAAACCCTCTCCCCACACAGAGCCATAAAGCTATGAAGTGTTGCCCCCTCCCCTGATGATTCCCTAAGGCTCTACCCAGTACAATTTACAGGTGCCTTTTCTACAATAGGACACACTGCTAAGACAAGGAGTCAAAGCAGCTCTATCTGATACACAAAGTGAGGAGACAAAACTGGGAAGACAAAGAAATATGGCCCAAATGAAAGAACAGAACAAACCCCAGAAAAAGAACTAAAGGAAATGGAGATAACCAGCCTTTCCGATGCAGGGTTCAAAACACCGGCGATCAGGATGCTCAAAGAATTCATTGAGTACGGCAACAACATGAAGGAAGAAAGGAAGGCTACACTAAGCGAAATATAGAAAAATTTACAGGGAACCAACAGTGAAGGAGAGGAGGCTGGGATTCAAATCAATGATTCGGAACATAAGGAGGAAATAACCATTTAACCAGAAAAGCAAAAAGAAACAAAAATTTTAAAAAAATAATAAGATAGTATCAGAAACCTCTGGGACATCTTCAAACACACCAATATCCGAATTATAGGGGTAGCAGAAGGAGAAGAGAAAGAGCAAGGAATTGAAAACTTATTTGAAAAAAATAACAAAGAAAACTTCCCTAATTTGGTGAAGAAAGTAGGCATACTAACCCAGGAAGCACACAAAGCCTTAAACAATTTGGATCTAAAGAAGACCGCACCAAGACACATCAGAATTAAAATGCCAAAGGTTAAAGATAAACAGAGAATCTTAGAAACATCAAAAGAAAAGAAGAGAGTTACCTACAATGGGGTTCCTGTAAGACTATCAACTGATTTCTCAAAAGAAACTTTGCAGGCCAGAAGGGACTGGCAAGAAGTATTCAAAGTAATGAAAAGCAAGGACCTATGACCTAGACTACTCTATCCAGAAAAGCTATCATTTAGAATGGAAGGGAAGATAATGTGCTTCCCAGACAAGGTAAAGCTAAAGGAGTTCATCATCACCAAGCTATTATTACATGAAATGTTAAAGGGAGTTATTTAAGAAAAATAAGATCAAAACTATGAACATTAAAATGGTAACAAATTCACAACTATCAGCAACCGAATCTAAAAAAACAAACAAACAAACTAAGCAAACAACCAGAACAGGAATAGAATCACAGGTATGGAGATCATTTGGAGGGTTATCAGCTGGAAGGGGCAAGGGTGAGAAATGGGGGAAATGGTGCAGGAATTAAGAAGCATAATTAATAGGTACAAAATAGACAGGGGGATGTTAAGAATAGTATAAGGAGTGGAGAAACCAAAGAACTTCCATGCATGGCCCATGGACATGAACTGTGGCAGGGAGGGGGGATTGCTGGAGGTAAGGGGGGATATCAGGAAGAGTGGGGACAAAGGGGAGATAAATTAGAACAACTGTAATAGGACAATCAATGAAACATTTTTTAAAAAGAGAAAAGTAAAGATCTAAGAATAACCAAGAAACTTCTGGAAGAGGAAGGGAAGAATAAGGAGAAAGACTTCGCTTTACTGGATGTGAAGTATAAGTTATAGTAATCATAATAGCTTGAAGGCTTGTAGGACTTTAAAACAGGTCGACTGGAGAGCACAGACAGAGCAAAGCATGAACAAACACCTGGTATGATAAAAATGATGAACTCTACCCTTCATAGTGTTAGGGGTAACTGCATGTCTATGTTAGAAAAAACTGATCTTTATCTCACACCATCCATGAAAAGTAAACTCCAGGTAACTGAACATTGAATATGAAATTATGAAATATTTAAGCCACCAATATAAAATATAGTCAAATATATTAATAACCTCAGGTAGGAAGGATTTCTTACTGAAGACTACACAAAGCATAATATATTAAGGAAAGAATGATAAAGCTGGCCATATCAAAAATTTTTTTTGTGAGATTAGAAACATCCTAATCCAAGTTAAAAGGCAAGCTTTCAACAGGCAGATTTTTTTCTATATCCAGGCCAATAAAATCTTTAGCACTCAGGATATATACATTTTTACCAATCAACAAGCAAAAGAACATTCAAATAGAAAAATGGTTTAAGGTTATGAGCAGACAATTCATAGATGAGGAAATTTAAATGGGCGATAAGAACATAAAATTTCCTTTAAGCTCATTAGTAATTATGAAAATGCAAGTTAAAATAATATTTATATCACATTTCAGATTGACAAAATGTTAAAGATTAATAAAATGAAGTACTAGCAAAGATTTTGAAGTATATAGCTCATAGGAAAGTAAGTTAACAAAAATCACTAGAAAGTAGCATGTTATCAGGTAAAAAATTTAAGAGGTAAATTCTAAGAACTAGCATACCAATTTCTAGAAAACTCTTGCATATGTGTATATGGAATGTTTGTTACAGCATGCTTACCAATGAAAACTCTAAAATGATTTAAACATCCACAGATAGGAAAATGACTAAATAAACTGTAGTATAGATATACAAGGTCTGTCTCTTTAGTATTGGCTGTGAAAACTTAATTACATTGACATTGGCTCGATACTTTCAGGACAGACCTCATACACTGACCTAAACCCATAGTTAAATTACATGAACTCAACCTAACTGCTCCATCATGACTTCATCTCATAAACAAATTGTTAACTGAAAAAAGACAAGCTTGGAAAATGTCATGTACAGTATCACAACATTTATTTCAAATTTTTGAAAACCATGAAGCTGTTATTCTACATGGTATTTGTAACAGAAATATAGTAAAAGCATTACAATACAAATCAAAAATCAAAGTACCTACACCCAGTTCTTAATGGCTGTTTCTGAGGAGCAAGACCCAGGAGCGGCCCCCTTTTCACCCATACTTTTCACCCTTTTCACTCATGCACTCACAGGAAGGGAAAATGATGAAATGCTAATTTTGGGTGATGAGTGTACAAGCAGTTTTTACATTATATTCCTTACATTTCTATTGTTTAAAATTTTACAATTAAAATAATAAAAGGAAATGACTATTAGGAAAGTTCAAATGTTTTAAATATGCTACCAGCCATTTCTACTTGTGATAGAATTGATTATAAATAGCCAACTCTTTTCTATTGCAGTTTTTTAAACTTGTTGAATATAAATATTTTCCACATTAGATATAGCAATTCTTTGGCCATCATAAGGTTGGAAAAAAATCTTATGTTTTCAGTTTATTATTTGCCTTTAATTTTATTTATGGTATTTATTGACTTTTGTAAATATTACATTTTTATGTAATATTTTATGTAGTCAATTCTATCAAACTTTTTTCATTGCTTTCATAAAGGCATAAATAGTCACTTAAATCCTTATCTAACATTTTTATGGCATTATTTTAAAATTTAAATATCTGGAGCATGATAGGCACTCAATAATATTTATTGTTGAATGGTAATCTCAATAGAATTTAGTTGGATACATGTCATATGATAAGAATCTAACGTTTTAATTTTTGACCACCAGTAAATTCAGCATCACTCACTTTATATACCAACTTTTAAAATGACTAATTTCCATATACATTATTTCATGTACAACCTGTTTCTAACTTAGCTGTTCTATTCCATCATCTGTCTTATCTATTTTGATATCAAACTTTTAATTATTGTATCTTCACAGCGTATGTTAATAGCTAGCCCATCAACTTCTCCCTTTTTCTTCCAATAGCCTTTGTTTATCCTTATGCCTTAATCTTTAATGAATTGAAAATCAATATGTTAAGGCCCAGAAAACATCCTGGTGGGACCTAACTGGATTTGGGTTTCACTTATTGATGAATTGGGACAGCATCCTCATCGGTATGGCATTCTGCCATCTCACCCAGGAATGTGGCACTGCTCCACATTTACCATGGCCTGATTTCGGCCCCCACTAACGTTTGGTCATTTTTTTCATCAGAGAAATCTTGCAAAGGTAAATATTTTAAAAATATATTTTATTTATTATTTTTAGAGAGAGGGGAAGGGAGAGAGGGAGAGAGACATCAATGTATGGTTGCCTTTCACCTGCCTCCAGCCACAGACCTGGCTGGAGACCTGGCTTGCAACCTCGTTATGTGCTCTGGCTGGGGAATCGAACCAGTGACCTTTGGGGCAAAGGTAAATATTAATTTATACATATAAATATAAAATATGAAAGGGTTTTACTTATCCTTTCTAATAGAAAATTGCTGAATAAAGTAAAGGTATAGTTCACATTTATTTTACAACCATATCCCTTATTGAACTTTCTATTAATCATAACATATTTCTCACACTATTTTGTTGGTGTTATATGCAGTCATAATGCTGTGCAACCATCACCACCATCCATCTCCAATCTTTTTTTATCTTTTTTTTTCACTGTATAAAGCTTTATTGTTTCCATTTGGTCCAATGCATGGTGGAGGGCTGCAAGGGTGTTAAAAGGATGCCTGGTGGTTGTAGTGAGAGACTCAAACAGAATCCTGACACCATGGGGAGGCAGAGGGGCCTCTCAAAGGCCTCTGGGCTCCATAGGCTCCTAGTCGTGCTGGAGGGTGGGCCTTTCAAAGAGATACTCCCCCAGCCCAGCCTGGGGGCTGGCCAGCCTGCCTGGCGGTGAGTCAGGGGCCACCCATTTTCTTGATAAATTTCAGCTGCTCATCCAGGAGATGGTTCTGCCGGAAGTCACAGGAATGGGGTTGTGTGTGGGTGGAACCCAGGGCTTGCAGGTTCAGGAGAGCCTAGGTCAAGTTCTCTTCCAAGGTCATGGCAGCTTCCATGGCATCCTGACCACACCCACTCACTATGGGAAGGCTTCAGCACATCCTGTGAGAGAACGTGCCACCGCCTGGGTTTGCATCTTTGAGAGTCACTGGGAGCCCCTCACACTTCCCCTTGGCCAACTCTGGGAAATAGAAGCTCAGAAAGGTAGGTGTAAGGGGCCCACAGATGCAGGGTGACTGGGAGGTTGACAGATCCTCCATGTTGGTGGAATAATTCTGATGAATTTGGGAGCTTGTGGCTGTTCAGCAAGAAGGAGTCAAGCTAAACAAACAAAAAACGGTGTTGGCTGGTCTTGGAGGCTGAGGCTAGCTGAGATGGTTCTGAAGGTGGGGACTGGAGAAGAGGCTGGAAAGTGGGCAGGGGTGGCAAGAAGGGGTGTTCCTGAGTCTGTTCTGTCCAAATGCTGTTGAAGAAGAACAGATTGGGGGACCTTAGGGGTCATTGCTCAAACTCCTTTTATCTTGTAAAACTGAAACTCCAATATCCATTAAATAGTATCTTCCCATTCCTCTCTTCCCTCAGCCTCCGGCAGCCACCTATCTACTTTTGTCTCTACAATTTTAATTATTCTAAGTATTTTGTATAGTGGAATCACATAGTATTTGTCTTCTTGTGTCTGGTTTATTTCACTTAGCGTAATGACCTTAAAATGATCCATGCAGAACCATGGATCAGAATTTCCTTCCTTTTAAAGGCTGAATAATATTTCATTGTATGTATAAACCATATTTTGCTTATTCATTGATGGGCACTTGGGTTGCTTCCATGTTTTAACTATGGTCAACATCCCTGAGAAAGAGGTTGGGTTTTATTTATGTTTGAAATGTTCAAAAATCTGAAAATGAAATTTTGCCTAAGATGGCTGAATCCCAAGTTTCATTTAGAAGTACCACAACACACCCTCTACCCCGCTCTCACCTCCATATCACAAGAATTGGGGACCTGAGTGATGACTATTCATAGAACCCTGAGCTAAGCATGACCCTTTTTTCTGAATGAATTTGAAATGATTTTCTATGAAAAGATTAACAACTCACATATAATTAAATCCTATATTTTATGTCTGTGAATAATACTGTTTAAGAAACATTTAATCATTTTATTTTGTTGTTTTAGATTAACTTTTTAAGACAAAAAATGACTAGAGACTCCAATTAACTGCTACCAAAAATTAATTGAAAGTAGCCTAATTGACTACTTGCTATAAGCTACGTACAGTGTTGGTGCTTAAATGCTTCCATTTCTAGCAAAGGCTGGTGTGAACTTTATACCTGCTTATAAAACAGTACTAGATCAACCTATTCCTAAAAACTCACCAGGCTCTATCCAGGTATGGTCAATCCTGGCCCTTGGTGTGTCCACAGCCCACAGCCCACGCTAGCCTCTCTCAGGTGCTCTAGAAATATTTGCTTTTGGCCTGGGAAGGGCACAAATCAAACCAAGACTCAGCTACTGTCAAGGAGTTAATATTGAGAAGATAATACAGATAATACTTATGGGAGATATAAAAGGCACTATATGATCAACAATCAAATGAATGACCCAGAGGGGAGAGAGTGAGTGCACTGTGGCTGCAAAGGTCTAGAAACTTCCCTAGAAAAGAAGTAAAGCATTCTTGACTTTGAAGGAAGAAGGGGGAGAAAGGGATGGGAGAAGAAGAGAGTGGAAATGTAGGTTGACGAAGCAATGGGATATTTGGTGCATAGCATACACTCCATGCTGTTAACTATTTTTTATGTGCCTATGACTCTCCAGCTGAGGGAGGAACTGTACGTAACACATGTCAATGATAGTAATGATGACAGTATTACTTACTGAGCTCTTACCATGACCCAGGGGCTCAGCTGTGTGCTTTACATGTATTATCTCATCTCATCTTTACAACACTTCTATGGGGAAACACAAAATCGGTTCAAAGAGATTAGGGAACCTGCTCTGATCATATAATTAGAAAAACACCACGCAGGGACCAGAATCCAAACTATGAGATTCCAGGCCCACTGGAATCTCAGTCGTGGACGGTTCTTGCATTTTTTAAAGCTGTTAACACAGTGTCTCATACGGAAGAAGCATCTGGTGGATTTTCATCCGTTGAGGTCTGAGTCACTGAAACAAAGGGTGTTTGGTGGAAAGTAATGCAAAGGGACAGAAAAGACCAAATAAGAAGTGGGGCCCCAGTTTCTGGAGGGCTGTTGAGGCAAAGTTGAGGGGTTTAGAAAACAAGAAGCCTTTGGAGATTCTGGGGCAGAATTTGCTTGGAAGTCTGTCATTCAGGCCCCAGTTTGTTCATTCAGTCGTTCATTCTGGAGACCACTCTTTGTCTCTGTATAAAGGGAGATGAACAAGAAATCTACTCTGCACAACAATAAAAATAACAGCTCCTTTAGTGGGGTGGCCCTTCCTGGCGTCTGAAGCATTTCACTGCAGGGTCTTCTCCAACTGCTAACAGTCTGCTTGTTTTCCTAGAGCCAATTTCTGGAAAGAAAGAAATTCTCCTTTCTATTATGGAATACCATAATCACCCTCTGAGTTGACCTGTTTTCTCCCAAATAATTCATAAGTTTATGTCAACCATTAGAGTCACTTACTTAGTCAACAGATATTTCCTGAGGACTTACTATGTATCAGATGCCATCCTCAGGACTAAAACACAAAACTAAACCAGAGAGATGTCTCCGCTCTTGTAGCGTTTCCAGTCTAGCTGGAGCATTGACCAAGAAATGAAAGAGCAGAGGTGGGTTGGAAGGGGGAATGCAAGGGCACTGGGGAAGCTTATGGTGGGCAGGAGCCAAGGAAGTTGGGAGTAACTTGCCTGTGAAGGATGTGCCTTTTAAACCAAAACATGGAGGAGAAGAGAGAGTTAGACAAGCCAAAAATGGGGGCCAGGGACAGAGAAACAGAGATAGAAACGGAGAGACAGAGAGACAGAGTTGTCTCTGTCTCCAAGGGGAGTTGCTTGGAGGCATGGGCACTGGTAGAAAAAGGGAGGGAAAAGGATGACAGTGTTTTGAGTGAGGGGAATCCAGTGCAAAGCTGTAGAAAAAGGAGAGCCTGGTGTTTTAAAGGAACCAAGGAAGGGCAAGTGCTGTGGCCATGTAGGGAGCAAGGAAGAGAGTGGTTTGAAAACATCTGAACAGGTTGGTGGCTTGGGCACCTGCGGGACTTGTAAGTCATGTGAAAGGGTTGGACATCTTGATTTTCAGGTCATGGGAAGGCAGTGAAGGGCTTTAGGCATCAAATTTTGCATTTTGAACATCGCCAGCTATTGAATGAAGAACGGGCTGGAGAAAGGTGAGGATGGAGGCATGGAGACCAGGCAGGAGGCTTTTGTAGTAATTCAGGGGAGAGATGTTGGGGCAGAGGGGACAGGGAGGAATGGGTGGAGTCTGGTCAAGGCTAGAACCAATAGGAAGTGATGACGGAGCACATGGGAGAGGGATCCCCTGCTTTTGGCTTAAGCGGTTGGGTTTTCACAATTCACACAGCTCGCTGCATTATCTTCCCACCTTCCTATCACATGTAGGAATGATGTACTCAAACGTGTGGAGTAGGTGGCAGGCCATTGGGCTAAGAATTCATACTCACTGTAATATTAACTCTCCAAAGAGTTTCCTCTGGCAACCCATAAAAACTCTTATCCAAGAATTTATTGTCCAAGAAATGAGAATATTCTGTACTTTCCTTTCAAAGGACCCTCCATAAAGCAGAGACTAAAAGCCAACTTCATACATTCCTGGTGTCTTTCCACCCATTGAGATCAAAGTTCTCAAGAGTCATTGGCTTGGGTTAGGATGACCATTCGGAGTTTAGGTAAAAATTAATGAAGCACCATTTTGGTCCCACACAAGGAATGACTTTTAGAAGAGGAAATGAGCTGCCTTGGGGGCAAATGCTGTTCACTTCTAAGCCTCAGCTCAAATGTCTTGCTGCTTAAGATACCAACCCTGAATCCGGCAAGCAGAGGCCGTCATTCCAGCCTCACTGCTTAGTGCACTGTATTCTCCACAACACCAAAGCCTCTTCTCCTTGTGTTTTATTGCAAAAGACAGTCAACTTTTAGTCTTTTATGTTATTGTGTCCTGGAATATAGAAGACACTCAAATATCGAATGGGCGAATGAATGAATGGATAATGTTAGATGTTGGGCAATAACATGGCTATGATGTAAGGAAATTTAAGTAACAGTTAATGGGTTGGATTTTAAGAGCCCATCTATGAAAGTTGGCACCCTTCTTAGACATGAATAGCCTCTACACTTTACCTGAAGGCCCCAGTCCTTGTGATTGGGAGCCAAACCTCTCCTGACACTCCAAAGCTGAACCTGGATCTACCCACTTTGCTGATCATCCTTGTATCACATTCATTTCATAATCAGTTTGTAGTTTCAATTTGGATTTGGCCATCAGGATAGATATTTTCAGCTATTGCAAGGGATGCTGGAGACACTGTTTTTATTCCTCTCTGGTCTACACTCTCCAGCCAAAAATTCCCACACATGTAAGCCTAGTCTCGGTATAGCCAATTCAGATGAGGGCCCCGGCTTTTTCTAAGAAAATAGTTTGAATACATTTTATGTGATAGTCTCTAATTGCTACTTAAAGGTGGATGTTGATCCGAGAAAACTTAATTAATATTCAAGTCTTGTACTTGTTCTTTAATAAATGTTCTCCTATAAGCATCATAGGGAAACCAGAAGTATTTTGTGACATAACCAGGTGTTTTATTGTCCTGTGGGTACCATAACAAATTATCACAAACCAAGTGGCTTAAAACAAGAAAAATCAAGGTGTTGGCTGGTCCACTTTCCCTCTGAAGGCTGTAGAGGAAAAAAAATTTTTTTTTAATATTTTATTTCATTATTTTTAGAAAGAGGGGAAGGGAGAGAGGCAGAGAGGGAGAGAGACATCAATGTATGGTTGCGTTTCACCTGCCTCCAGCCACAGACCTGGCTGGAGACCTAGTTTGCAACCTGGTTTATGTGCCCTGGCTGGGGAATCAAACCTGCGACCTTTGGGTATGCAGGCCAGCGCCTTATCTACTGTGCTACCAGCCAGGGGTTTTAGAGGAAAATTTATTCCTTGCCTTCTCTAGCTCCTGGTGATTCGAGGCATTCCTGGACTTGTGGCCACATCACTCCAATCTCTGCCTCTGTGATCACGTTGTTTCTCGTCTCAAAACTCCCTCTGCCTCTCACTTACGAGGATACATGTGATTGTACAAGGTCCAACCAGGTAATCCAGGATACATTCTTCCACTCAAGATCTTTAACTTCACAGATTGTAAGCATATGAGGAAACATTCACAGCTTTGCCATGTAAAATAACATTCTCAGGTTCTAGGGATGAGGATGTAGATATATCTTTGGTGGGGTGGGGGTAACATTCAGCTTATTACATAGGTAACGTTTACTTTGTCGTACCATTTGGGGAAGCGGTAATGTTATGGTGAAGGTCATTCTATGCTAGAGCTGGCAAGCCACTGAGAAAGCAGATCAAGAAGCCTGAACCCAGACAGGTTAACTAACTGCCCAAGGTCACCCAGTGGTGGAGCAGGAACCAGATGGAGGACTGCAGGCCTTCGGTCCAGGGAGTTTGCAATAAACACCCCTCTAGAAATAATGAAATATCTCACTCTGTTGTACTTAAGGGTGATGTGTGCAGATTTCCTAGAACACATTTGCACAAAGAGCAGAGCTTATTGTTTTCATAGAAAGACACATGGGAGAGCTCTGGGAAAACAGCAGTAAGGGCCTGACTTACAGTTCTTCCATTTCAAGGGTGAAGCCCCAGTAAAGTGGTGAATATGATCCGCACCTGGAGAAAACACCCACCAAGTGGATTGCAATGAGACAAACATAAAAACTCCACTCAGCACCGCGCACAAAGGCTGGCACTGGGCAGACTAAGTCAGCAATAGTGACTATCATCATCCTGAGATTGAGACATTGGTGGGGAAGCTAAGTACTTGTTAAAGAAGTTGTGTTATGCTCACCTGGAAAAAGCAAGGAAAAAACATGGGCATGTACTTGGAAACTCATTTTAACATGGCATTTTTACTTTTTGACCAAATCATAAAAATTTGCCTGGCTGTTTTTGGAACTGAAATGATTTCAGATTTTGGTTTAGAATACTTTGGGCCATATTTTATTCTTGAAGGAAAAAGCAGTATACTTACTTGTGTCCAAAAAAAAAAGCTTCATAGAACACTTACCACACATGAAAGATTATATCAAGATTAACAAGTGACAATTTTAAAATCATATCAAAGGCAAAGAGCTATGTAACCAAATAAGTGAGGATTCTAAATGTACCTAGATATTTAAGGGTAGAACAACTTTGACAGAATGTGGAGCCCATGACCTGCATGGAATTCATCGAGTCTGCTTTTGCCTATAATAGGATTAAGCAAGAACCACTATATTTAATAAAACAGCCACAAGATCAGATCGGAATCTTAGGAAAAAGACCACCGCATATTTAACACAGTGAAAAATAAAGGCAGTATACTTTTCAAAATAAAGTATAAAAATCTGAACGGAACAAAATTGGAAATAATTGAATTCATTTTAAAAGAGGGAATTACTGTAATTACTGCAAGAGCACAGCTTTGAAGTGAGACCATAGCTGGGGTCAAGTTCTGACTCTGTCCCTCACTCATGAGACTGAGGACAAGGTACTTCTCTTTCCTAAGCCTCAGTTTCCTCCCTCATCAGTGGACTGAGGAGGAGAATGACTGCTTCATTGGATTGCTGTGAAGATTAAAGCAGGGACGAGGATGAAGCTTCATGAATATCCAGTATGTAGTAAGTGCTCAATAAATCTGTCCCTCTGTGAAAAGAATCAATTGCAGAGTTGACGTCATTAAAAGAAGCATGAGACATTGCCTGTGTCTAAATAAAGACACACATCTATCCTTGTCAATTGTGTTTCTATGTTAGTTGTATTAGATGATGCGATTTGTTGACAACTACTGTTTATTTATTCCCTTTACATATTCATGTCATGCATACACAGGAGTATACGCTCACTCTTATACATCCTACAAGAGAGCTTCATCTTAGCTCTTTGCATTGACTCATCTAAACGTTAGGTCTAAAATGCCCTGGTAGAGGTCTCCTCTTTTGACTTTCCAGTTTGTACCCCAAAAGAATCCACCTGCATTGTTCACTATAAACCCTGGCAAGGAATCCAGAATCTTCTTAGAGGAAATCCTGTCCTTTCCTTTGCGTAGTTTGAATTTTATGGAAAACAGCCCAAATGTTCGATATGATAGCATTAGTTATTTCCCTGAGAGAGCCTACATTCCCAAGTATAAGGTAATCCATAATTTCCCATTGTCTTGGGACAGAAATAGAATAGATAAATCGACAGATTTCATTTTGACCCATTGATTATAATGACTCCTTTCATGAAAACTTATACTAAAGTTATTCAAAAGGAAAAACCCAATGGACCTGAGGCACAGCTTCACCCAATTGCCTTTGTAATTGGTACTAATAAAAATTAGTAACTTGTTTGTACTTGGAGGCAGAACTGAAGGGAGTAATGAGTACACTTGGGTAATAATGTACTTAAATTGTTTTTTAAAGTACCCCAGGGCCTTTGCTCCAGATAAAGAAAAAATAAATTGCTGGCTGCCCTCATTCTATCTCAAAGGCTGATAGATAGTCAAGGACTCTGACTAAGAATATGAATGGGAGAAGTTAAAAAGGAAAATAAAATTACAAAACTTTAAAAAAAATTTTTATTGTTGTATTACATCCATCCCCTTTTTGTTCCCCTCTGTCCCCCTCCCCACCCACCAAATTACAAAACTTTTGTTACTGTTTTTGCCTTGTTCCAGGTGTGGAATCTTTTGCATAGAAAAGCACTCTGATAGGCTTTCTTTGAGATTTAAAGATGGTTGTTAGAAAAGACTCAAATTACATTAGATAATAAAGTTCCAAACAACCACCAGCACAGCTAGGAGGTGTTTCTGAGCAACAGATAAGAAGGGAGCTCTGGAGGGGTCTGGGTGGAGGGAGGGGAAGCGGGTCCAGGGATGGTCAGTGAGGCATCCCTCGCAACAGGGAGGACAAAGAGTCTTTGAAGAGAGTGATGATCACTATTAACTTTTAAATGGTTTCTTGTCATGCACAAGCTGGTTATCTTCTCTAATAGGACCAATCTCCGGTGAGAGTCTACATCACACAGCAGCCTTGAATCTGTGGTGCTTTGGAGAATAAAGAAGAGACAGTGACTATACCTGAGATAAAGTAGGAGAAGGAGCAACAGAGGGGAAATGGGAATTTAATAGGCAAAGGAACCTAGAGTGGCAATCTAGTACATTGTAGTTACATAGTACGCTCAATCCATTTCTGTCGAGTGCATGAATGGACCTCTGAAATGTTTGACTTACAAGAGTCTGCAATATTGGCAGGGGTATTGATTCATTTTCTCTGGACATTAAAGAAAAGAATGCTTTCAGAAGCCAGGCCACACCTTGGTCAGACCTTGGTATTGGAAAACGATCAATATGGAGCTGAGGATGTTTTCAGGCTGAGGAGGAGCAGATGGGGAAGTTGAGGAAGCCCGTTTCAGAGAAGCATTTCTGCATCTTGCTTATGTGGGTCTGGGAGGGTGATGTGGGAAATTTTTCTTAGATGTTTCTTAAAACTCTTGATTACATTCGAAGTGGGGAGTCCAATTCCATTAGTGAAAACAACTACTCAGTGGCATTTTATTGTGCTCAACCAAAAGATGTGGGAAAAAAAAGTTTCCATGTGATACCTAGAATAGAATAGATGGGAGTTTTAAAATCTTATCACCTTGGATGAGAAACTGTTTGAAATCATAAAGGTGTCCCACTAAACCATCAAAGGGGGAAGAATATGGAAAAGCAGCTGATGTGTCAGTCCAACTTCTTAACGATGAGAGAATATATGAAGCTGTCATTTTTGTCTTCTACCCTAGAACTGTGGCATTTGGCCAACCTCAGGCTGATGGCTTGGGAGAATAATGGCATTATATTCCTTGATGAAATGAACATAATCTTCCTAAATTAGTCAGCATTGTGTGTTCTTTGCTAAAATTCCCTCAAAATAAAATGAAAGAACACAGAGAGCGAAATGAATTAATGGTCGACAATGCTTATTATGCATTCCAGATCTGAGCAAGGCAGTTAGTTGCCTAGTCTCGTCAAAACAGTTTGCATTTAAGAACAGGTCCAGTTCAGCTAGAGTCCACCTGCCGTAGAAGCTCAGAGGAAAGAAAACAAGACCTTCCCTAACTCTGTGGCCCTCGGTGAGGAGCAATTTTGTCTACCAGGAGACACTTGCCCATGTCTGGAGCCACTTTCGGTTGTCATTACTTGGGGTTGAGTGTGCTACTTGGCATTTAGTGGGTAGAAGCTGCTAAACATCCTACAATGCATGGGACAGTCCCCTGTGACACAGAATCACTCAGCTCCCGGATGAAGGCTGAGGCTAAGAAAACCTGCCTTAGCACCGAAGCTTTGAGGAGCTGCCATCTCTTCAACAGTAACCTCTCGTTGGAGCTTACTGTGCACCCCAAATGTTCTGTGTACCCTGAGTTTGGAGTTCTGCCCCTGGAGACTTACTTCACAGTCCACAAGGGAAACACGCAGAAGTAGAGCCAAACACAAGGAAAGGGTGTTAGTAAAGGTACATAGGAGAGAGAGAAAATGACAATAAGACATCCAGTGTTTCTAGGGATTGAATTGGTCCCCTTTCATAATTATTCATTCACCAAAACGTGTCTAAGTCGCTAAGGTGAGCCCAGCTTTGTGCTATCTGGAGATAATATTGTTCTGTAAGTTGATTGGTGATTTTAAAGCTAAATAAAGCCATGTCTTTGAGAACTTATTTGATTGAAAACGCTTCCTCTGTGTAGATGAATGTAAGGTGGTTTTCCTTGTGCTCAAGTAAAGCTATTTCAGAATGATTTTCTGATCTACAGCTTCCTTGGATTTGCCCCAGAGACTGCTCAGGGTAGGGACAGAAGATGGGGGGTGTTCATATTGATGGACCTCAGTGTCCCCTACCCCTGTTCAGCCCCACTTTGACAAAGCAGTTCTGTTTCTTACTCGTGTATGTATAATCAAGTGCCTTAAAGGAGCCTTTTTTTTTTTTTTTTTTTTTTTTAAGCTTAAAAAATCACTGGTTTATTCTAAATTATGTCTATGGTAGCTCTCAGCTATAAGAGGCCACTGTGTAATTCTATGGTAATGCTGATGAAATAAGTAGGCAGAGAATGTGTTTTGCATTGCACAGATGACAAGGGTCATTAAACTCCTTAAGTAAGCTAAAGGTTAGTTGGTGTTGTTATGGGTATCCTGCACACTGAGAAATGAAATGTAGTTAAGTCGGCTCACAAAGAGTTAAGGCTTCCCAGTGCTCCAAGTTCAAGGTTTGAGAAGCATCCATGGATTTTTCATTGGCCTCACTGACCATACAAATGGGAGAGAATTCATTGTTCTCAAAGCTACTTGTAAATATGGAATAGCAATAAAGTATATTTGTAAAAAGAATTCTGTATTCAACATACCAAATACACAGCTCAGTGGTTTCATCTAAGTGTCTTATCAGAATAACAGATGTTCAATACAATAGGCCGTGTTTTGTCAGTGTTGTGGTCAACCCAGAAGAAGCTGTTGAAGTAGGTAAACTGAACAGCAGGAAAGGGGAGACTTAGTCCCGCTTTTCTTTACCTTAAGAGGCTGCATGACCTGCTTACATTACACAACTTTGCTTGCAACTGCACTGATGTCCCCTTATCAAATGAGCAAGTTTCTGATAACCAATATTCTTTTCCTCCATCCATGCACTCAACAAAGCTTCATTGAACACCTGCTGTATGCCGTAGAAGTTAGGTGCTTTTTCTGGTCGCTCCCACTACCACCCTAAAGGTGGTGGTGGTTTTTCAGTGAGGACCACTGAGCCTTCAGGCCGTCCACGTTGTCCAGAAGAATTCCCCTTCCCCAAACAGCAAGCTACTGAACCTTGGCATTGTAATTTTCCCAGCATTTCCCCTTTTTGTGTTTTATAACTTCATGAAGTCATATCTGCCCCAGGCTATTGGAACAGTTCCACTGAGCCTGAAACCTACTGAGGAAGAAGAAATTACAAAAAGGGGTGGGGAGGGAGGGAGTAAATAGCACAACCTCTTAGGACGGCACCCCCCCCACAGGTCCACCAGGTTCTAGCATAGCCTTGCAAAGCCTGACCAGCCAGGCGTGCCCCCCGGGGTGCGGGGGGGCTGCTAGAACATCCAGTTTCTCTAAAGGACCCGCCAGGCCAAACCTCCTGGAGAAAAACCCACAATCCGTAAAACACATTTTGCATAACACCAAAGTGCACACTGACCCTTAGCTTTCCTCCTCTGAACAAATTGTTTAAAGACCGAGATGTGTTGGGGAGATACGGGGCTCTGACGAGTTAGCAGCAGGTACTATTTATAGAGTCACTGAGCTCTGTCAAGTTTCCGCCATCCCGGGAATGCCATTCATCTTCTCCGCAAAAGGAAAAAAAGAAGGACTAAACTTAACAATGATTTAGAGAAAAGGAGACAGAGAAAGCGCTGAGGCTAATACGAAGGTGGATCTAAGCCAAGAGATTAGTTTCTCCCTATGGAAAACACACACACACGTGCATGCATACACATGTACATGTGTGCGCACAATGCACACTCAAAAGTACGAGGCAAGGCTCATCCCCTCCCACCTTCCTAACTCCCTGCTGCTGCTCAGCCTGTCAAGGGCTTTTTCCACCCATGAGGCTGACATACACATGTCTCTCAATTACAGCGTAGCTACACAGAATACACTCTTCAGATGTGTTGTACTTAACACAGAAAGCCAAGGCATTCAAAGTGTATTAAACCTCACTGTTGGGCTACTTACTGAGCCCAATAGACAGAACGGAAGATAATTAACTCCTTGTCGATTGCCTTTCTCAACAAAATATGCCAAGACATTTTTAACTATTTCTAGTTCGGCAGAGTGTAACTCAGCATAGTCCAACATAGTGTAAAAAGGGTTTTGTTTGGGGGTATATTTTATATATGAGCATTATAGCTCCTGTTTACTAAACTGTCATTTGCATTAAGAAATTTTCACCTTTTTTTTTTTGGTAAAGTTCTCACGGACTGCAAACAAAAACTAGAAGAGCAACCCACATCAAAAGACCCTTTTTTTTTTTTTTTAATTTTTAAAGAAAAGATGCATAAAAATAAATATACTTCCAAAGGAAGTGACTGTCCTCATTTGAGTCTTCAAAGTTCTTGGAGAGTACCAGTTAGTGGGAAGTATTTTCACTGCAAACAATTCTGCCTTTTTAAATGGTAAGTATCCTTTATTCCTGGACACCACCCAGAGACAATAGAAAGAAAGAGAGACCTGGGCATCCAGGCAGAAAACAGGCCCTGTAACACAGCCAAAACGCATTTGGAATTCTTGTGCAATACAATGCTAAGGCAGGAGTGTTGAGGAGAACTGTGTAATGAGCTCCAAGTGGCTGCCTTTCAGAGCTCAAGAGCTGAAGCTGACTTGACGCTGGGACATGGCTTCCCCTGCTCAACCGTTCAAGTGACTATGGCAGCTGAGAATCACAATGAGGAAAAGGCTCAAAGACCACACTTCGTGGATGGAGACGAGCCAAATGTGCAGGGGCCACAGACCCTAAAGGCACTTTGTATGGAATAATTGTTAAAACTTGATATAGTCTAAATGTAGAGGGAAAAAATCAGGAATGGATGTTCATGAAGTTCATGTCACTTTGCAGAAGCTTTTTGAATGCAAGAACACTAGGCACTTTATATTAATATCACGTAAGAGGGAGAATAGTCTTGTATTAAATATGTCATTATTATGTTGACTAATTTTATGTGAGAAACATCTTATAATTCATTTATATTAAAAATGCCTATTATCTCAATCACTGTTCATTATGACAAACCTATAAAGTAGATACAGCAGGTCCTATTTTCTTTCTTTTCCCCTGCAACTAGGAAATAGCACCATGGAGAACTGACTACACCAGGCCAATAAGATGATAATAGAACCCATGCTAGAACCAGGGTCTCCTGGCTTCTATTTTACTGATCATGTTGCCCTAGCAGATTTCACATGGAACGGAAAATATGTAAGTGGCTCTAAAAGTCTTTGGATGCAGGTATGGTGTCATTGAGTCAATGGGTTGGAATATGATGCCAATAAGTCAAAGATAACATAACTGTAGTTGGCTGAATAGTGAAAAGCAGCGACTAGTCCTATTCTATTTTCATGGCCACAAACCACATATCTTAACCTCAGTCAGCTACTTCACAAATATACAAGTATATCTGGATCTAAAGTATTTCAAGGATAGAGGACAGACAGACCAGGAGAGATTTCTTATCACAAATGGGAGGGAAAAAAAAAAAGATAATTTTGAATTAATAATAAGCCAATGTTGACTTTTCAAAGAGACATATTATCACCAAATCTCAAGAGAATATATAATTTGGAACTTTTCTGCATATGTGAGAGAACAGAACACCATATCCATAATGTAGTCATCAGTTTCTGCTACCACCCAACTTTTATACTTAACATATGCTCCAAACTACAAATACCCTGGTTCTTTGCACTATCACAACCCAAAGGATGGCATTTGAATAAGGCAACGTAGAACTGTCTCCTTCTAAGGGTTGCAATAATTACAAGGACTCATGGCCAATCCCACAGATGACAGTATAGTGAAGCTCCATCAATGTCTAGTCCACAGTGCTATAGGCATTCCATTAGATCATTCTTTGATAGTTCCTTTATTTTCTGTGTAAAAATCTTTGCTTCTAATTTGCATTTCCCCCATGTTGTAAATGCCCTTTAAAAGATTTGCTTGCTAAACAGAAATGTTCCAGAAACTAGTTAATGAAAGACAAAAAACATTCCCATGTTTCCTTCCTCTAATACAAGATGACATGTTTCTGAATACATTTTTGAAAGGCTATTAGCAAACCATACCCAACTTCCATCATGTGAATTTTGTTTTATTGGGTTCGTTTTGTTGGTGCTTTCACCATGAGCATGGTTCAGCATGACATGCATGTTGACCTACCCAAGTGTGTATGATGAGGACCCTATCAGAGGGAGAGAGATGAAACAGTGGCATATGAGAATTTAATGGAACTATGGAACATCTCTGGTCTAGGGAAAAAAAAAAACACAAAACAATGAAAGGTCAAAATAGCCACATAATGCAGGGAATCTTGAAGCTCATTTTCAAATGTTTTCTCTCTTCCTAGATCACAGAACTTGTCATAGTGAACAGATCAGTCCCTACAGTTTTAGCTCCTATGTTAGATACTTGACTACTACTTGATATATGTCAACAAGATTTGGTGATAATGTTAAATGAGTCACGTTTTGCTATCGTAT
This sequence comes from Noctilio leporinus, assembly GCA_004026585.1. Taxonomy (NCBI): domain Eukaryota; kingdom Metazoa; phylum Chordata; class Mammalia; order Chiroptera; family Noctilionidae; genus Noctilio; species Noctilio leporinus. Next base: position 333,145 of record PVIW01000115.1, read on the forward strand.
TCTCATTTATCACAGAGTTTCCACCATTGACTATAGGGGGAAGAAAACAAGTAGGTTTGGTGATTCATTTTTTTCTGGTCATTATCTCTTAGATATTGGTGGGGGGCACTAGACTCTGCATAAATCTATTAAAAAAGCACAATAAGGACCACATGAGAGGAATTCATACTAAAAGAAGACAAGCTAAGAATTTGAGTTGCATATAAGATGGCATTTACTTCTCTTGTTTAATCTCACAGATTTTGCCATTTCCACATGCATGTGTCTTTCTTAAAATAGGGGAAAGTCATGGTCTAGAGGGTTTTTAAATACTTATCTCTGGGTTGCGCACCCCAGGGGACACACGTGGATTTATAATTTGGCAGCTGTCTCAGGTCCTGCTTGACGTACAGTAAGGCTGCTTCATGGAAGCAGGGCTGTCTTCCAAACAGTATCCGTCTGGGTGACAGTGAAGAGTGACAATGTTCTTGCAGTCTCCCATTGGGGCAGTCTGGAGTTTCATGACAACCATACCACATAGTCACCGTCAACAGCTCTGGTGCCTGATCCTGGATCGGAGGCCCTTAGCTGAAATGTGTCATTGTCACCCATGTGGTAGCCACTGCTCTGGCAGAGGTCACTCTGTCTCACACTCTGGAAGCTGAATTTTCAAGCCAGAATACACTGAAGTAATTTAGGCAACTCCTAGGTTCCCAGGCAGCTTTCAAAGGAAAGGAGCTGGAATCGGATGCTTCCTTGGCACATGGTTCTCTGTGGCTAGTGGAGATTCTTTCATGATTAGCGGAGATGTCATTGCAACAACTCTGGACTTGACTTGAGTCATGTAGAATAAATAGTTAATTGGGCTTTCTACACACTGCTCTGAACAATATTGAGTCCTTCCTATGCCTCATTTAAATACCCTCAGCTTTCTCAGTGATGCCATGTGAAGCCTGTTTCTAAAAAATGTTTGTGCCTTGGCCGGTGTGGCTTAGTTAACCCATAGACTGAAGGGTCATGGGTTCAACTCCTGGTCAGGGCACATACCCAGGTTGCAAGTTCAATCCCTGATAGAAGCACATTCGAGAGGGCAGCTAATCAATGTTTTTCTCTTGCACTGTTATTTCTCTCTCTCTCACTCTCTCCCTTCCTCTCTCTCTGTAAAAAGCAGTGAAAAAATATCCTGGGATAAGGATTAAAAATAAAAAGTGTTTGTGTCTCACAACTACATTCTACTAATTCCTGTCGCTTCGCGAGTGATTTGAATGAGAAACGAGGGCTGATGCTAAAGTTAACCAAGTAAAGCCTTGCAGGAATGACCAGACCTGTTTTCCCCACCTTTTAGGGGTCATCTGTTCCCACTGTTTTCCTCGGGCAGAGCTATACTATGATTTTATAATTTTCAGCGAATGTAGGAAAGGGCAGTCTGTCTATTCTGCAGATGATGAAGCTGAGGGCCTTTCATCAAAGGAAGCATAGCCCATCAGCGGCAGAGGTGGCAGACCATGTGACAATCCAGTTAGATGTGCGTCCCTCCTCACTGGGGTGAGGCCAGAGCCCAGCACCCTGTCAACAGGGCCCCTAAATAGAGGGTTTGATTACATGATAAGAATCTCAATACAATCATTGTAGAAAAGCCACAGTCGTATGGTACAAACTCTTCCACAGAAACATTTCTCTGGGCAGGATATTTTTAAAAAATCTGGTATTTTTAATCTTTACCACTTCCTTAACTCAGTTGTGTTCAGTGTCTTTCAGAGTTAAGTGATTTTTGTAGTTAGACAATGGGAAATAATTTAAAAAAATTTTAAATCTCAGGAACTAAGTCCAAAAGTTGCAATTCTTTATATTAAAAATAAATATATGTATACAAGGTCTGTCCCAAAAGTATCAAGTCAATGTCAATATAACTAAAAGAGTTTGCGGGCCAATACTTTCGGGATAGACCTTGTATGTGTATAGGTATGTCTCTATGAATTAGTAAAGTCAGCAATGGGGTATCCCTTGTTTGTCCATTAAAAACTTCATAGCTTATGAGCAATTCAGACATGAAAACAAAAGAACACACAGCACAGGTGAATGCACTCAGCGCAGTACCTGGCACGTTCAGGTGCATTGTGGGGAGGGATCATTGTAAGCTCTATGGTGTGTGCATTTGACAGCAATGCAAAGAGATAGCTCTAGTTCTCTGCAGAGAACTCTAGCTGCTCTGGTTGATGGCCCCCAGCTCCCACTTTCACATCATGCTCTCCCTTTGAACCTATCCAGCACAGCCTGCTAGGTGCTGTTTGTAAATGTGCGTAAAGCAATATAGCATTTAAGAAAACTGAGCAGTAATGGATAGTAATATCCACTATTATATGAAATACATAATAATGATATCAGCCTGATTGCTGTGTTGCAAAAAAGAAAAATAACAAAACTTACGTTAACTTTAGAGCTGGATTCAAAGCTGCCCTTAAAGCTACATGCTGAGTACATATATTTCCGCCTCACTCTGGGTTTGGGTTTCATGAATGTCTCTTGATCATTGGCCTTTAAGCACATTTGGTTATTTCTGCCACAGGAGCTCACAGACCCATGACAACAATTGGCCAGAGCAGAGGGGTAAGATTTTCTGGTCACAGGAGTTTTGCTTGAAATGGATAACCCCTGCAGATACAGTGATTGGATATTTTTTAATTACTTAACCATTCGCTTATACGGTATTTAAAGCGGAAGCAGAGGGCTCCTCCATGCCCAAATATATTAAGACTAAACTTGTTAGAGGGGGAAAAAGGAAGAGAAACGAGTTCTTGTTTTGATGTTTCTGTCAATTGACAAATCAGTAGCATATGCTGGATGATAGATTTCTCTTTGCAATACAGTTGCTCAGGTATAATTGCTTGTGTCTTTAAAACAATACAAGGCAGTGGAAACAGAGATAGGTCGCCATTATAGTCCAGGAGGGTTCTAGGGGAGTCTTTTCAAATGACCTTACTGCAAATAGCCATCTTTATTGACATCTGAAGTATTCTCTCTGCAGAGAAAGTAGCTCCTTGAATCGAAAGGCTGGAACTGTTTTTGTGGCAGAAGAATTGATTTTTCTTTCTGATAAGACTTCATGTATGAAACTGAGTTTCAAAACCCACCTACATCAATACAAAATGATTTGTGAAGAACTCAGATAGGAGCCATTTGTGGGCCACATTTGCAGAACAAAAACACGTCGTGGACTTTTTAATTCCTCAGACTAAAAAATAATGAACGAGCAAATCATCTTGAAGTCAACTGATTGATGAAATGAAGTTTCCCTGTTTTGTATCATATAATATTCTTTTCATGCTAAAAATACCAGTGACCACCAGCCCCAATGGGAAGACTGGACACCAGGCTATAGATTTGTCATTTGGTTTTTCAGAATCAAGAATAATGATGGAATCACGATTCCCCCTTTTTTCCATTAAAGAAGAACCTTGCTATCAAAATGCTGCCCTGGCACACGGATTAGAGTCAGGTAGCAGGAACACCGCTGGGGACGGAAAGAGGCCGCACAATGTGCTTGCTGGTTAAGGAACGTTGCTGGCGGACCCCTGAAATATCGTAAACTGATTCATCACATCTGCATCAAGTTATGAAAAAAAGTAAGGCTTGTTAACCTGCTGTTTGGAAACCAGAACACTTTTATCAGTTCATATAATTGCTAACCCCTTATTCACTGCTCAACACTGGAGAGTTCTTTACCTCCTAAGATCCCACTAATTGCTGACAGATTTGATTTCTCCCGGACAGCGGGAGTCCTGTTTCTGGCCTTTACATCAAGTAATTGCTTTATTTTTCTCCCTCTGCTCTAAAAAACGGAATTCCCTTCTCCCCTGCTTGAACCCCTTTAATGGCTTCTTTCTCTGTTATTAAATCCTTGCCATTTAAATCACATTTAGCGATGTTTTGAATAACTGATTCCAATTACTCAAGCTCTTACCAAGAAGCAGCTGAAAACGCAAGTCATTACTTGTCCACCGACAAGCCGCTCTACCTTGCAGCCCGGTCTCGGGTGAACTGTATTGTGTTTCTCCCCGGTACCGGGCAATTCAGACGCACGGGAGGCTGGCGTTCTGCAAATAGACAGCTGCCGGAGCTCTGCTGCACTATCATTTGTGCATAATAGATATTAGGCTTCTATTTATTTTATAAATAGCCCAATCCCTCAAAGACATCATTCCCTTCTTCCCCTAGCGGCCGGGGCAGGCCGTTTGGAACAACAGAGAGATGAGCAGCTGACCGCTCCGTGACCCCCGGGAGATGGTTTCTCCAAGGTCGAACCGAACCCAGAGTGGCCCAAACAGCAGGGCTCCGTGGCGTCCGATTTTGCTTTGACAACCCGCAGCTTGTTTTCCCTGGACATCGCGACGTTGTCTTTAAAAAATAAAAAAAATAATAATACAAAATAAAAACCTCTGTCATCTTGTCTCCCTCCTCTTCCCGTGCTGTTAGGTGTTGCTGGTCCTTTATTTACTGCTCGGAGATGCACGTGGTGGGTTTCACTGCCGGACACCCTCTTTCCTTTATCATCTCATTGCTGTGGGCTTTGGGTGGGTCCTGTTTCTCAGCCCCGTCGGAGGGTCAGAGGACCAGCCATTTTCCTGTGTTTGTTTGAGTAAATCAAATCTGACACACTGTTTGGGCCTCCCTGATGTTGTATATTTTCTTGCTGCATTGGGACTAATGAAACGTGACTTTGTTGTGCCTAGTGCTTCATGCAGGAAAGCCTCTGTTACACGAAGTAATCCAGCGGGCGTGGCATAATTTATACATCTTTGGCCTTCTTACTTTAAACATTGAATAACCAATTAATGGTATAAACACGTGTAGAATGTGTTGGGTTTAAGTGGTTCACCATGGGATCGGGACATGGCCTAGCCATCACAGCCGTGGGGGCACATCTAACTTAATGAACCAACGCAGGTGAAGCCAGGCTCATGCTTGTCATTTTATTAACTAACCCGCATGGCTCAGCTGTGACTGGGGCTAAGAAGGGTTATCCCCGATTTCAAGCTTAAGATGGTGAGAGAAATTGCAAGGGCTCTTCAATTTTAAACATTACATCGAAATGTGAAAAGAGTTTTTGTGTGCGAGGCTCTATTCAAGAGGCCTAACAAATATCACCATTATAAAAAATAAGTGATTCGTGTGCCAATCAATCATCCTCTATATTGTACTAGACTTTTCTCCCCTTGGCAGGGCTCCAACTGGACTATGAGTAAAATCTTTGCAAGCTAGAGTGGTAGCTTTTCTTCTTAAATTTATGGCCATTTTGGCTCTCATCTTTTTACGAAAGTAGGTAATTTAAGGAAAAACTTCCCAAAGACATTCTTCTACTTTTGACCCTCTTTAAACACAGTGGCAAAGGAGCACTAGAGTGTAAAAGACTTTAAATGAGGCGGCAGGATGACACTTTTCAAAGGCCTCGCTCTGCCTGTGAAGTATCCGAGGGGATGCAGAGGGGTGGGGAGGTGTGGAGAGGGAAGGAAATGGCAAACTCACCTGGGATTTCGCCTTTCCCAGTTTTAAACATTGCCTCTTCAATTATTGACGTTTGACATTTGTGGAAGGTGCTACCTTGGATGGCCCAGTAATCCCGGTCTTCTGTTTGTATGGGGAGCGGGACACCAGCGTGGTGCTGCCCATCCTAGAGATTCTATTATTAATGTGCTTCGAACCCGAAGGACGTCACCTCATTCCCTTCATCCAGCCTTGAAGCCAGGGTGGCGCTTTCTCGTCCATAGAGACAGAACCCTCGTCATGCTTCCGAGACTGAATACATTTCAGCAGAAATGGCCCAGCCTTCGCCAGCATCTGTTGGAAATTGGGCGCCTTCCACTTCTGTCCAGTACTCTGCCTATCCTTCCCTTCCCGTCAGCTCTATCAGGTTGGGAAATTCACTTGCAAAGGGGCTGCTAAGACCTTAATGCTTCTTTTATAAAGGTTCCCAGAGGAGCTGTGGGGGTAAACAGTGTACTCTGCAGGGGTCATCAAGATAGAATAGATTTGGGGTTTTAAGTACCAAACTCATCAGGTCAGCCAGATGGGGACAGGAAAGAGACTGTCTGGGCCATTTCAGTGGTGAGAAAAACAAGATGCATTAACCAGGTCATTATCATGACAAATTTGTAACATAGATGGATGGTCACTGCAGTGGTTCAGGGCTGAGACTCTGGAACGAGACTGCCTGTACCTGAAATTTGCTGTTTATCAGCCATGTAACCAGGGGCAAGTTGTTTAATCTCTCTGTCTCTGGGCCCTCGTCTCCAGGAGAGAGGATTATAATGCCATTGACCTTAAAGGACGGAAGAGTACATGAATTAAGCTTGGGGAACACCCAGGGCGGATCTTGGCACAGTATAAAGACTTCCACACTTTCACTGGTCAAACTCAGCCCAGCATGTCTTTGCTCCTTCCCCTTCTCTGCTGGGAGCATCCAGGGTCCTTTGATATGTGCTCTCTTTTTCCTTCCCTCTCATAACTCAGGGTGCTCCAGGGTTTTATTTAGCTGAAGGAAGAAAATGACTGATAAAAGTTATTCTGACCAGGGTACTTGCACATTAATGAGGATCTAAAACTAGCATGGACACATGACAGGTATTCTTTTAGAAGCAGGCCAACAGATAGGAGTACAGGAGGGGTCTTCCCAGCACTGAAATCATGCTTTTCTGGGAGCTGCATCCTCTACTTTGGTTGGTCACCCTGACTGTCAGATGCTCCTCTGGAAAGAGAAAAAACATGTAACCATCACATTTTTTGATGAATAGCCCTAACCAGACCCCCAATGTTTTTGGATTTGTCTCTGCACCTAGAAAACCCTCAGAGAATAGGACATAAAATTGGTGAGCTGCCATTGGGCATGGAGTTAGTGCCATCCTCCCCTCGGTTGCAAAGCTGCCATGTGACGTTTGGTTACCACTCAGTGGAGCTCATGACAAGGGTAAAGGACAGTTTGCAAAATGCTTTCCTTTGCATTTTATTAGGACAATTTTACAACTGTTTCGGCATTCCATATGACAAAGTTTCTTTTTGAGCCTGATGACCTCTAAGGGATAGTATCCACAAGAATAATGGAACTTGGACCCCTTTGCAAAACACATGCTTTTTTCCCAAGAGGGCTTTCATGTGAGTGACATTTTGTTTTGCTTAGTCTAGGAGAGGTCTATAAGCCAAGGTAGAGGGACCATTGGGAAGCCAGTGCATACTGTCTTCCTTGAGGACAAGGTAGCCATCCTGCTGGTCTTGGGAAAGGGCCCTGGGCTAGGTTTCAGAAGGCCAGGATTCCCATTGATGAGCTGGGTGGCCCTGGGCGTGTCCAAAAGGACTGAGTCCATTTAGTCCTAGAGCTTGGAACTAGATGAGCTCTACAGTCCCTTCCATCTTCAACATTTAATGTTTTGAAATAAATCAGTCTTGCGTTTCTGGGAATCCAGTTTTTGCTTGCTTATTCTATTTATGGCTAGGTATTCCCCTAGAAGAGAAGCACATAAAATATGATTAAAGCATATACTAATTCTTCCAAAGAATTGTATCAGGCTGTGTATGTGTTTGTGTGTGCCTGTGACTGCGTGTACATCTCCTTCCCTAGGTAGAGCTAATTACTCAGGCCATCATGGTTTCTCTAGAGCTAGCCTTTGTGCAATATTTATATAAAACATACAACTGGGGGTTTGCAGTAATCAGAGCTAAAATGTTTTACTAATATTTGCTGCCATTTATGAGAGGGAAGGAAACTGATAGGACTATTGTATTTTTACCTCTGGAGATAATTCTTTGCAGCCTTTATACTTGATGTCAACCTTAGAACTCACCAGAAAGATACCCATTTTTCCTTTAATAGTAAAAATTTTTAAAGATTTTATTTTGTTATTTTCAGAGAAAGGGATAGGGAAAGAGGCACAGAGGGAGAGAGACATCAATGTATGGTTACTTTTCACCTGCCTCCAGCCACGGATCTGGCTGGAGACCTGGCTTGCAACCTGGTTATATGCCCTGGCTGGAGAATTGAACCAGTGACCTGTGAGTTCACAGGCTAGCAGCTTATCCACTGTGCTACCAGCCAGGGCCAATAGTAAATCTTTTTAACGTGGATTTAAAGAGAAGCCAGAAATACAATACAGCATAATTATTTATTTATACTACATATTAATATTGTTATAGCATATATTTCATGCTATCCATATTATTACATATAATGTGATATGATATATAGTATAATATTATTAATAATAATGATATAGCATCAACATTGATCAAAATAGTTGGGTTCTTGAGAGTTTGTCAGTTTTTTATAACTTGGTAAAGCTATCATAAAATTCATTTAAAGCATTTCATTTAACAAACCACATGTGTGCCCTTAATGAATTATAATTAAAACTCACAGCAGTGTTCCTATTAGGTGACAGAGGGTTATTATACACACTTTCTAAAATAGATAGATAGACTTTAGACCATGCAGTCTGCTCTTCTGTGGGGTGTCAGCACTCAAGAGGAAATTGTGAGAATTCTTAATTTTTCCATTTATAGAGAACTAGGCATGCTTTAAAAAAAAAAAAAAAAAAGCTGCCAAATCTGAGAATCAAAATTCTGACTTGATCATTTGTCATTATAGCAAGGAGTGGTGGAAAAGTACTGGTGGATAATTCTAGTTCTGGTTCTTTAACCAAGCGTCGAGTGATTGATCTAGAGCAGCAATTTTCAATCAATGTGCTGTAAGAATTTTTAAAACATGCAATACCTATTTAGTCAGGAGCATTGACCTCTTTTCCCTTAGATTGTCAAATAAAAAGAATAACAACAGACAAACACAATAGTAACTGTCAAAATTATACCTATTTTTTTTTTTTTTCAGATTGGCAAAAAACACAGTATGATTTTTGATGTGCTGCAGACTTAGTAATTAGTTTATGTGTGCCATGAGATGAACAAGGAATTTCCCTGGGAACATGACATTCATCCTCTCTGTTTCTCAGTTCCTCATCAGCAGAATGAAAGTTTGGATTAAATCCTACCCAAGATAATGCTTGGACCTAATAAGCACTGAGAGTTGGTCAGTTCTTTATAACCTGATGAAGCTATCATAAAGTTCATTTTTATGAATTTTCCTCTTTGCCAATACTTCAGGCATCAGCCCCTGTGGTCAGCAACATTTTCCTTTAGCCCTGAAGCCACCTGTCCTTGGGAACTAGCCTGTTTCTACTAAGAAGACATGAATAGTCTCTGAGGACCATGCCCTACCCACCTCAGAGCTTCAGTTCCTTCTGTCTGAGGTCAGATGCCTCCCCTTCTCCCTTATCGTGCGCTGTCAGTGGCCCCTGTTCTGTCTCAGCAATGAATCCTGTCTTTTGTTATCAATGCCTTCTGGACCCAGCCTGCTGGCAATCAGCAGAAACTGACTCACTGTTTCTAGTGAATCATTTAGCTACAATGAGATGTCATGGGTCTAAACCCTTTCTACTGTATATTCACAGTCCCTTCCTTAGCTTCCTCAGTACTTGATCTTCGCCTTGTAAGATAGACTGCTTTTACCACCCAAGATGACAATGACCTTCTTCTGAATGATAGGTCTCCTTTGGGTTTCTCTAGAAACTGACTCTAAAACAAGGATTCAAGTGCAAGTGTTTTATTTGGGAGATAAAGGAATCATGGGTAGGGAAGTAGGAGAAAGAGACACGGAGATAATTTAACAACAACAACAACAACAAAAATGTTGTCAAGCAAGTTACCATGGCAAATTACTGGACCTTAATCCCCACACAAACCGAGGTGGAACATGAGCTCAGTTACACTCCAGAGACGTGAAAGAGCTTCAGCCACCTTTCCCTCGTGAGGCCTTAGTTTTCTGATTATTGACTCAACTTCTTTTTGAAACCAATGTCCGGTCTTTCTCTTACGGTTGAGTTTTGTGCTTTGAATATGGGTGTAGTACTCTTGTTCCTGCTTGGCATCTTTCCTTGAAGTGTTCCATGGAAAGTCCTGTGGTCTGGCTTTCCTATATTTCCACTACCTTTGCTTCGGCTGCAGAAGGTCAGAAGTGAAATTGAAGGGGCCTGATAGTGTAACACTTCCCATTCGTAAGGCCCTTGAAAGGTTATGAAGGAATTTCGTGGCATCTTACTGAAAGAGCATGGGGCCAGAGTCTAAAGCATTGAAGTCCCATCTTGGTGCTTGTACCTCAATGATGCTACACAGGCCATTCCTCCCTGCTGAGTGGTGACCAGCCCTCCTTCCATCCAAGAGTTACTTGCAAGGTTGACAACAGTCAAGAACTCAATCTACACCTTAGTTATGTAATTTTCCACAATTTTAGTGCTCACAGCAGGCTGGTGAAAAGGGAGGCAAGATGTTTTTATAGTTAATTAATTAGAAAATGAGTTAATTTTGTTTTTAACAATTAATTAATTAATTACTCTTCAGAGAGAGGGGAGGGAGGGAGAAAGAGAGGAAGAGAAACATCCACGCGTTGCCCTTGTTTGAAGGACAAAGAAACAGAGACTCTAACACTAATGCCAGACTCTGTAGTTCTCAAATGCATGCAAAGAATTATTGAGCTCCACATCAAATCACATCTAAAATACATTGGCAATGTTACAGTCTTAAAGGGAAAAGCCAACACATGGCATTCTTTGAACAAGTACAGTCACAGATCTGTGATCTTGGAAAACTGAAAGAGTATGGCACTCCGATCACTTAGAAAAAAAGTTTGGCCGCCCCTCTTAAAATCAGTTGCGTAGTTAGTTATCAGAATCAGTCATGTGACAGCCTAAAATGTACTGGTAGGATTGGGCTGAGAAACCAAGAACTGTGCTCTTATCTGTTATTGCTTTTTAAAAAATTTCTCCCAATAACTTTAAATTTCTTACATAGGGGATGGTCAGCCTTTTGAAGAAACTCATTTACTTCAGCGTCACTTCAAGTTTCTAATGTAAATGCCTTTCGGGGCTGATTTGGAAAAACTAGGACCAGACAGTTCCACTGCCTGCCTGAAGGCAATTTGCATCTCTTAAAGATGAAGAGGCAGAGGTTAAACGGAAGTTGAAACTCATCATGACTTATAGACCACGGGATGTTTTTTAATATATCATTTCACACAAATCCATTTTTAAGAGTTGAATATGTGATTTTTAAAGTCAAATATCTGCAAAGGAAATTGGACTGACCCAAACCCGCCTCCAGTGTTTAATGGGAAGGATGTTGTGAAGTTTGAAGCAATTTTGTTTTTCTTGCTCGTATTCTTTTTAAGGAAGAAAATCTTCCTTTGCTCCGCATTCCTCTTTGTGCCCACAGAAATGCTTGATTTGGTTTGGTATGAGTCAAACAAACTGTTCTCATCACAGTGGAGCAAAGAAAAAATAAAAGAGCTTTTTATTCAAGTTATGGGTTCTGGGAAAATTTGTGTAAAAGCATTCTATGTAACTGTAGTTGTTGGCTACTCTATTGTGAGCTGTCTGTAAAATAGTTATTTTCTCCTGCACCCGACAGGAAAATAATGGGGTAAGAGAAAATTCAGCTTATTAAAGTGTAGGGAGTATAGAAAAATGCTTATTGAACTCCTTTTTGTCCCCCATCCTATGAATGTTCATGCACATTTATGGAGAATCCTTTCTCTCCTGCCTTTCTAAGCCTCCCCGAGCTTGTACGTTGTCAGACCAGGAGGTTTAAGAGGTGAACTGTCACGTGGGAGACATAACTAATGCTGAATTTCATGTTACGATGTGCAGCGCAGATCAAATCTCATCAAATGCTCATGCTATGATTTGGTTAACATAGGCTATATAAATAATTATATTTTTCAGATCACAATATTTAAAGGTGGGTAGTTAACAAGAACGGAGTTAAAATGAGCCAAAGATTTAAAAATGACATGGCTAGCCATCTCCTTTCCTGCAGAAAGTGTCTTAGCAAATGCAAAAATACCATTGATGACAGGAGGGGAATGAACGTGAAACCTCAGCCGACCCTCTGAGAGGCTGTCAAACCCAATCATCCAGTGTAATAATTTGGAGATAATAGAGTAACTTCTTTAAACTGGGGCACCAGTCACGTCAGCTCTGAAGCGCTTTAAAACATCTGGTGTATCAAGCAAAGGTGGAAGATTAAAACTAGAGCTCAAAAGGGTCCAGGAAAGCAAAGAGGATGGAAACTCTGGTGAGGAGCCCTCGTAGTTCCAGAGGTCGCTGTTGGGAGGCCAGCAGAGCGTCATGAGCTCCAAGAAATGACTTGGGAAAACCTCCTGCATAGGACCCTCGCTCCAGAAGGAAACTGTCAATGCCATCCAGCTGGCCCACCTGCACCCAGGCTGCACCGCACTCAAACTTTTAAAAATCCCATGGCCCTTACATTGCAATTAAGTAGCATTGTTGTATAGGAAGCCTTGGAGGAAAAGGTAATCTATTCGTTTTCCCTCTCAAAACACATCAACCGAAAGGAGTTAATGGCTCTAAAATCATTGCCGATTCCCAGATCAAACGTTGTCCTTCTCGGGGACCCCCCTTTTCAAAGAAGCTTTGGAAACGCTTAAGTCTTGTCTGTTTTGTCATTCTGGTTTGAGATCTAGCATGACTTAAAAACACTAACCAACAAGTACATGTCAAAAGATGAAAAAAGTCTTCCACGTTCTGTTTTTCATAAAAAATATAGATTTAATAAGTTTCTAAAGGGGAACAGAATGGCCATGTTAGAACACTGCCAAACTTATAAACTTTGACAGTCCCACATACTGAGATCAACAGGAAAATGCATTTCACCAGAAATAAAATACATTTTTCATCTTCTGGACTTGTTGAAGAAGAAGAAAAAACACATCTGTCCCACATTTTTTGGAAGGAACCAAATGGCATCCAGTTTTCCTGTGAGAATAAACTTGCTCCTGCTGCTACGCTACCTTAGAGGACTTTGAAAAATAATTTTAAAGCTATAATCGAACAAAATCAAGGAACAGTATTGAACACTCTTGGTCTCTAGTAACACCTCAGGGCTGGCTATAAAAATTTCCTCAGATGTAGGAAGAATACCAATATAAGTGTATATTTATAGGGTTGCTCATTGTAGGGTTGTAAGAAATAATTACAGCATTGTGCGGTGTTATTGTATGATTTAAAAAGTGGTTTAATTGTAGCTATTGCATAATCCTTGTGAAGATCACATAGATTCATGTTTATAGCTACACAAATATAGGGACTATTGATTGTTATAATTTAATATTACAGCGTGACAGCACAGAGAAGGGACTCTCTGGGTTCCTCCCCCAGCTTTGCTTCTCACTACTTCATTTTTGGCAAGTTTCTTAATCTGCCTGTGCTCCATTTTCATCAGCTGTAAATAGAGGATAATAATAGGATCTGCCTCATCTGGTGGTTGTGAGAATTAAATGAGTTGATACATGTAAGTGGCTAGTGTCTGACACAAGATAAGCATGCTTTAAGTTTTTTCCTCTTCTGTTGTTGCTGCTGCCATCATCACTGTTGTTGTCATGGGTGTTTATGTAATTTATTCCATTCTGCCTAACTGGCCTCCTGGGGATGTGTTTGCAGTCATCTAAGTGGCCAAGGTTACAGACACAGAAATCTGTGAAAGGAATGACAGTGCATGCGTTCTCTGGCTTTATAAGTCACAGGTGGCATGAATGGGACTAAGCTACCAAGTCCAAAGGGACAGGACAAGAAGGGTCACACTGTGAGTCCAAGAAGTGTGGGGAAGTGTACGGGAAAGCCCCATGTTAGGAGGCTTCCTCTCCCACCATGGTAGCCCAGCATTGCTTCACACCTGGGTCCTGAGGCTGTCATCAGGGGGAGCCCCAAAGACCTTAGGGCAACACCCTAGGAGCAGACACTTTGCATCACTCAGTTTCCTTCTGAAGGACATTACAGCATGCTCTGGAAGGATAAGACAATATAGCAAATATTGAAAATGCTTTAAAGCAGTTCTCTAAAATGGCCAGCAGCATCCAGTTTGGTGTTTAGATAATGCTCCTTGGAGTTGTGAATAATATATCTCTCCAAGGACCAGTTCAAGGGACCTCTCCAGATAAGGTGCACCTTCTTGTTCATGAGGGGAACCCAATCCATCAGAGAGTCCACACATCATATTAGAAAGGACTGAATCTGCATCTACTTTCTTAATTCAGTCAACATTATAGAAAAATATCAAATTGTTGAAGATAGCAAAAAAAAAGGCAATTTACTTTCTCTTGACAACAGTTCTGAAATGTTGATTTTCAACTAGCTGTTTTGTCTCTGTATAAATAGAATTCCTCACCATACATACGTTCTGTTCTTGAATATAACCCCTTTTCCCTTTTAGGAGAGGAAAATCAGTATTTAAAACTCAGTGGCCTTGCAATTTTTAAATTTTTCCTTTACTTTTCTGTTGAGAAAAAGAGCTAGGGGAATATTTCCCTTGGCTAGTGCCTCTCTGACACTTTAGCTGGCACCAAGGGGCTCATTTAGAAATGCAGATTCCTGGGTCCCATGCTTTAGATGAATCAGCCTTTTAACCCGTGGGAGAAAGTGGAAAGGTACATAGAAACATTTTAGGGTAAGAAATATCTTTCAGAAAAATTACTGATATGTACAATGCCTCTTTGTTCACAAATTGGGAAAGGAATCTTAAGCTGAAATGAATTGTAGTTTTTCTGATATAACTATCTCTAAGACTAATTTTAAAATCTAATTCAATATCATTTTTTTTACTTGGTACATGTTTTTGTTTGATTACACAGGTTATGTTTCATCCAAAATAGAGATTTAATTATTTATAAAGAAGAGCATAGTTGTATGATAAATTGCCTTTTGGTGAATTAATTAGTATAGAAGTAAAGAAATGAGTGCCTAGAAAAAAAAAAATACAAGAAATATGAATGGAAAAACATTAGCTGGAGACAGGATTTTCCTCCCTTTTTAACATATATGTTTTACATAACAGGAAATCCACTAGTTTATTTTTAGAAGGATATAACACACATGCCTAAAGAAATAACCATAATCTGCTCTTTCATGAGAGCACAGATAAGACCTACTGAAATTCCTGAGTACTACATTTTCTGGACAGTCCCCAGTAATCACAAAGATAGCCTCGTATGAACAGAGCTAACACCATCGGAGAACATAGCTGCCAAGATCTTTAAATTCATAATCACCCTATAGCCTATGACTTGAAGGGATGTTTCTAACAGTAGAATATTTCTGGAATGAAAATGGCCCCTCTCTTCAGCTGTGATAAGTAAGCCTGACCTGATGATTACCCATGGACAGCAGTATCTGAGCGCACCTGGACACTCTCTTTTCGCTTTTCGGTCCCTGTCCTAATGTTTTTTTCTGTCTCTCCATCTAGTTTCTATCTCAGCTTTGAGAATGGTCTCCCTCCTGTCCCTTCTCCATTACTCTCTAGCATTTAAATACATGTCAGCTCTCGAGGAAAATTGTGCATGGTTACAGTCAGATTTATTGATGTGTTTTTAACATGGCTAAAATGGATGTAAATGTGCCTTGTTTCTGAAAAAAAAATTGAATACTTGGATGAAATAGTTAAGGAGAAATTATACTAGCATGTCATCATGTTTGATAGCTAAGCCATATTCATTGTTATTATAAGATATCAACAATAGTTATTCTTTTCTTACAAAAAAAATCAAACCCTTACAAAAGAAGTCTTTCCAGATCTTAGATAGCTTAAATTCTGAACTATGAATATTATTACCATTATTACCTAAGAAACAAAAGCCACAATTGGATGCATGCAAAGGACATAGATACATTCAAAAGCAGAGATGACTGGAAAGATTATGGGAGTGAATGCCTGTGTCTTTATTGATCCAGTAACTTCATAATATAAGAAGGCTAATTAGAAAGTTAAGTTACCTGAGGTCACAATTTCCATTTCTGCTGTCTGTAGCATGGAGCCTGTATAACAGGAGAAAACATTACTGGAACAGAGTGAGGAAGCTGGGCCCTAATTCAGACTCTGTGACCAATTAGTTCTATCATATTGGAAAAATAATTTAAATCCTGTAGGATTCTACTTTCTCATTCACAAGATTAATGGGTTGCACTAAATAGTCCCCCAGGTCACCTCTGGTGTTAAGGCTTTAAAATGGACATAAATATCTATACATTCATATATCTATATTGACATCTAGCTATAATACTATTCTCCATTTTCTTCTTTACAAAAATTCCAGATAAAATTATTTTCTTCATGACTAACAATAAGGCAGCTAACATAAGGAGGTGAGTAACAACAGTTTTTTTCAATTTGTCCAATTGAATGACAAACAGAACCCTATGCCAACATTTACTGTTTCAGAAAAATGTCTCCAATCTCTGAGGTATAGAGAGGGAACAGGAGGAAAAAAAATTAAGTATCCATCTCTCAGTCAAACCAAACCCATAAACAAAATTAGATTGACGTCAATGATAGAGATCTTCTTGGAGTTATCTGTACAGAAAGTTCTGGCAGGAAGAAGCAAGAGCTATGTCTGTTTTCCCCACGGGTCCTTTGAAACAACAGTAGACAGTTTGCCTCAAAAGTAGTTTCTATAACCAAGTGAAAATATACAAGTGCTCTCGCTACAGAAAGAAATCACATGGGAAATGGGGCCACTTTCCCAGATGCAGGGCCAAGAAGAACAGATATATTGGATACTTGAGTTACTCAGATTGGTATTTCACACTGAATAATCCACAGACTCAATTCCTTACTGCAAAAGGAAGACCCTTTGTTCTATGGGGTCTTCAAGAAAGTAAAGAGAACTATACCAGCCAATGAGTACAATACAATGCAATGGATTTTCCTTACGTAGATGTACATAAAGGACTTGAGCAGTGTATACACATAGATATACTATCCCATAAAGATTTTTACTCAATGCTGTAAGATTCACAAACCCTGCTCAACATCCACTTGGATTTCCTGGCTTGAGAGAAGGTGAGTGGAAGGGAAATGTGGTGAAGTTACCCCAGGCTCCCATGGCTAAGTGACTGACTGAGTTAAACGGTGAAGTGTCAGGTAGAGAGAGGAAAAGCAGGAAGGGAGGGCAGTTTGGACACATGGCCTCTGTCTGGGGCAGCACCACAGTGGGTCAGCAATCTGTCCGCTTCCAAGGTGGCAAATAAGCTCTCAAACATCGGGAACACCACCCATCCGAGCAGCACCTAGAGTTTGCCTCTTACCAGATAATTGATCTTGAGCCAATGGATTCCAGTTTGGACAGAATTGCAGCTCTGCAAGGCATGCAAGTTGACTTGTACTTCTGCACCATGCCAAGGGTAAGATAGTGACTAAATGAAAATAAGTACAAGTGGATTTGTTCCCATATAGTAGAATTTTTGATGGACACTGTCATGAAGGAATTCGCTATGGCTTATCACAGTTATCACCAACTAATGCCTTTTGGAAAATATTTAAGATGTTAGAGAAGCTTAGATTTTTCTTTTCTACTTTTAATTTTCAAAACATAACCCCTAACTGGTGTGGCTCAGTTGTTTGGGCATCATCCTACAAACTAAAGATTCCTAGATCAATTCCCCATCAGGTTGCCGGTTTGGTCCCCAGTTGGGGGCATGTACAGGAGACATCCAATCAATGCTTCTCTCTCCTTCTCTTTCTCCCTCCCTTCCCCCTTCTCTAGAACCAATAAAAGAAAAAAAAAATTTCAAAAACCAACTTCTTAATTATCCTTATTAAAATTTAATAATTAGTACTCTAAGGAATTGCTAGCACAGGCAATATAGAGAAATGAATAATTTGCCTGCTTGGAGAAATGACAGTAGATGATTTGGGTGAAATAGGAAAAGGATATGTTTCCCTTGATTGTGGCATATTGTGTCCAAATTTAGGCATCTAATACATCATAGTTTCAGTCAAAAAGTGGTAAGAGTTATTTTGGAAGCCTTGTCATCTTTTCTATTTGCAGTTGGACAATGGTTTGGTATGTGAAGAGATGTAATTTCCATAGATTGTATTTACCTTCTTAGCTTTGAAAACATTCTCATGATAAGCTGCTATACAGTGAAGTTTACCAAAAGTTCTCTATGAAAAGTAGTTCTGCAAATCAAATTATGCCAACAAGTACTTGTTGGTCCTGAAGCATAGCCTGACAATTTTTGTCATCTGGCCACTCCCCAGACACCCCCTTGCTCGTCATGGCTACAGAAACAAGACCCTGACAGCTGCTTGTCAGCCTCCTCAGCTCCCCTACCAGACCCCTAAATGCTGGAGTCTTCAGCATTCTTCTCTGTGTTCACCTCTCCCCCGGCAATGCCATTCATTTATAAGCTGATGATTCCAAAATGTATTTCTCCAGACCTGAGCTCTACTCTTCCAGCTCTAACACTCACTCGATTGACATCTGGCATTTCCATTTAGAGGTTGAAGAGGCATCTTTTACTCAACACATCTGTGGTAGGTTGACCAGTAGTCCCTAAGAAGATATCTTTACATCCTAACCTCAGAAGCTGTAAACGTGACTTTACATGGGGGAAAGGGGGTCTTTATAGTTGCAGTCAAGTAAGGCTCTTGAGATGTGATCATCTTAGATCATCTCAGTGGGCCATACACCCAGTGACAAAATGTCCTTATAAGAGACAGAAGAAGATAAAACAGCCATAAAGAAGGTGGTGTAAAAAAGGCAGAGATTGAGGTCATGCAGCCACAGGCCCAGGCATAGCTAGAAGTACTAGAAGCAGGAAGAGATGAAGAAAGATTCTCCCTTACAGGATCCAGTGGGAATGTGGCCCTGCTGACATCATGACTTCTCACTCTGGCCTCTGGAACTATAGGAATAAATTTGTGTTGTTTTAAGCTTCCAAATTTATGGCATTTTTTAATGGCAACCCTAGGAAACTAACACAAGACTCAAACAGAATTCTTAATTTCCGTTCCCAAATCATTTTCTTCTCAATCTTCCTCATATCAGTCAAGTGTGCTGAAATCCACCCAGCTCCTGTCTAAACCCTAGAAGTTATCCTTACTTCTCTCCGTCTCTCCCACCTCACATCCATAAGCTTTAGCCTCTCTGTTTGAAAATATTACCCAGCGCCTAATCTCTTCTCATCAAATCAGTTGTTACTACACAATTCAAGCTGCCCTCCTCTTTCCTATAGACTGTTGCTTTAACCTTCTAGTTTCTTTGCTTCTATTTTAAAAAATCCTCTTCTAAGGACATGCTCACTAATTTTAGAAAGAGAGGGGAAAGTAGGGAGAAGCAGGGAGAGAAGCCTCCCTGTGAAAGAGCAACAGCTATGGGTTGCCCCTTGTAGAGCCCAACTGGGAACAGAACCCGTAACCCTGGCATGTGCCCTGACAGGGAATCAAACCCACAACTTTCTGATTTATGGGACAATGCTCCAGCCAACCAAGCCATACTGATTAGGGCCCTTCTTCCATTCTTGAACCACCAAGAGACATGCTTAATTAAACTCAGACTTTATTTTATCCCTGATTAAAAGCTTACAGTGACTTCTCAAGTCCTGAAGCTAACCATGGTACCAAAATGGTCTTCTGGGCCCCCCGTGATCTGGCCCCCTCTACAGTCCAGCTTCATTCTGTACTAGTCCCCTGCTCTCGGTCATCCTACCCCGGCTACTCAAGACATCTATCTATTTCTCCAGATCGCCGGGCCTTGCACTTCCTGCTTCTTCTGCTTGGAACGCTCTTCTCCAAGGTTCTTTAGTGGCCTGCTTCTCTCGTCATTTAGACCTCTCTCCTCCGGAGCCTTCCCCGGACATCCTGTCTAAAATGACCACCTGCATTTCTTTGTTATTCAGCCTGCCCAACTGATTTACTTTCTTCAGATCCCTAACTATCATATACATACATATATGTATATGTGTATGTGTGTGTGTATATATATATATATATATATCTATGCTTAACTTGGTTACTGACTGTCTGTCCTACAAGAATGTATGCCCCATGAGGAACAGAGCTTTGCTTGTTCATCAAACAACCCCCAGAGTGTAGAACAAGGCTTGGCATATAGTAGGCCCTAAATATGTACATGTTGAATGATCCAATGAATGAATTTTAATTGCCTCTTTACCTGTGTCTTACTCACAATAGTCCCTAAGTATATGTGTTAAACCAATAGGTAGGTTAAATCAATGGATGTATAAATGAATGAATATTTTCTTGACTACACCAGCTGGGAGAAATTTCTCTTTCTTTTGAACTCATACATAACACCACTTTATAAGTCAACCCAGTGTTCTGTCTTTGAGTCATTTCATTTATATATGATTTCTCTCTTATTGACTATGCACTCCTCAAGATCAAAATCAGGAATTTCTCATACTTATTTTTCATACAATGTATTGAGTTGTACGTTACCAAGAGTGGTATTTCATTGGATACTTGGTGATTAAATGAATGAACGAATCAATCAATCAATAGATACACGACCAACTAAAAAGAACCAAATCTACCAACTTATAAATTTCCACATGCTTAAGGCTATTGAATCCTTCACACTTATCCCAGATCTGTTACAGCTCTTCACCCAATCCCCTACTTGAGGTCTTCGAGAATCAAAAAATTTCATTTCTTCCCTTGGAGCAGAGAAGACAAGAGGCAGTAAGCAGTAGCAAAACACTCATGATACTCATGGGCCTACTGGACTCCTTTTTGGCCACTAACTCACTTAATTTGGTGTAGTTTAGCACATTACAAGAGTGTTCAAGAGTACTGTAAATGATGTCAGACACCATCAGAAACCACTTCAGAAAATCGTTGCCTGCAGCCAGATCAAAAGGTGAACACCTGGAAACTAGCAGTGCTAGGAAAACAAAGTCAGTCTTTTTTTTTTTCTCCGCCTCTTACGGATTTGCACCTTTTTGCCCCAAAGGATGCCCATTATTTTCTTAATTTAAGCTTCTGTAATCTATTTACAAAGCATTTGTGCCATAGTTAAACATTGTGATACCTGACTGAGGAGGAATTATCCTGGGTTCCTGCACTGTTCTTTGCAATAATTCTGGGCTATTTTCAGGTTGTTTATTTATTCAGGTTATTTTATTCTGATGCTATTTTCAACAAATAAGTTAAACAACACAAAGACAGTCATATTTCTACAAATCATCATCTGGAATTTTCAGCAGACAAACTTTATTCAACTGAAATGTTTTACATTGACTTTAGAAAGCAACATAGTAGTGTTTAACTGCTCTAAGCATATTAATTTAGGCAAAATGCAGGACTCAGAACAACAACACTTCTTTATTTTTATTTCTTCATATTGCAGAAGAGAGTTGCAAAAAAAATGGGTTGGTCAGACAGAGTTTTTATATGAATGA
Source organism: Noctilio leporinus (assembly GCA_004026585.1). Lineage (NCBI taxonomy): Eukaryota > Metazoa > Chordata > Mammalia > Chiroptera > Noctilionidae > Noctilio > Noctilio leporinus. The sequence continues at coordinate 354,432 of PVIW01000115.1, forward strand.
TGGCACACCAATCACTATTCTTGGAGTGTTCAGTTACTATTGCCTATTCACTCTTTTTGCCTCATAAAATGGTAAATGTGGTCAAGATGGCAGGGTGCCTGGGAAGCTAACTGACACTAAGTTGTACATAGGTCATTTGGAGGGACACACAACCATATATGGATGGCCCACAACAGTATAGCTGACACTAACTTGTAAATACATACATTCAGTTGGCAGGACGTTCAACAATGTCTGGATGGCCCACAACAGTATATGTATCCACAGCAACTCGTCTTTCAAAGAGATACCAAACTGGGTTTTCTTAAAGTAGTGTGGAAAAAGAAAATGAGATGTGGGGAATATTAAGACTTTTTTGGTTGTTTTTATAGCTTAAACGTGATTTATCTGAAATGTTGGGAACTTGACATGCTATTGATTGTGTTAATGCGTCAAGGCTGCAGAGTTCAAAAAGAGATGACTTGTTTGAAATTATGTCACCAAAATGTGTCTCCACTTAGGATTTCATAAAACAAATGCCTTGAAGATTTGGAGAAGGAAACAGCATGGAAAGAGCTTTCAAATTTTATTTCAGCATTCAGTTCTCAGTCCTCAGAGGAGTTTAGTCCCAGTGCACTATGACAATCACATCTGTCAAGCCCCTACTAGATTCATCTCAGTCTTGAATGGAACATGCAAAAATACCCAGGAGGTTTGGTGCCTCTGAAAAATAAGCCTGCTTTGCTCTAAAGACACTTCACACTTCTTTAAAGACTGTTACTTTGGTGAAATGTTACTAGGCTAAAATATTTTATGAACTATACCTTGGAGTTCCCTGTTCCAAAACTGTAGAACTACAGAATGTCAGCTGATCAAAAATGTGTTTCCAAGTAGATAGTTTTGTCTCAAAATATTTTTTCTACTTTATATTAAATGACCAGCAATATAATATTGATGATATGCATGTGTGTATGTGTGTGTATGGGTGGAGGCATGCTTCATTGTGTTTAGTATTTTCACTCTTCTCTGGACCTATATGAAACAGGATTCATCCATTCATTCCCTTTGTCTCTACACCATTCACAGAGGGAGTAGGAGAGGGACCAGAGACCTGTCTGAATGTTTCAGAGGGCCAGGTGACTAGGGAGTGTGTGAACTTTGAAAATGTCAGTTCTGTTTTCAATACCACCCATACTCTGAAAAATCACTCCCCTACACCATTCAGCTTCAAAAGGCTGAATGATAGACTTGTGAACAGAAACTTCTTGTAGAGACATACAAGGCCTGTCCAGAAGGTATCCAGCCAAGTAATATGAAAAATAGAGACATTTATTGAAGAAGATACAAGAAACAACAAACACTGTGCATAGGACAAGGATGTTTCAGTCCCCTGCAAAATAGGCACCTTGGGACCTCACACAATTCTTCCAATTGCTATCAGCTGTCCTGTCATATTTTCCTGAACGTCATTGACAGTCTGAAACCTCATCCCTTTCCAAAGTGCTTTTAGTTTTGAGAAAAACCAGAAGTCACAGAACACCAAATCTGTGCTGTGGTGGGGCTGGGTCACCTGAGTGATTTGATGTTTTGCCAAAAACTCTGCACAAGACATGATGCATGAGTGAGTGCATTGTCCTAACGAAGCTGCCAGTCACCAGTTGTCCATAGTTGTGGCTTCATGAATAATCCAAATATTTTCCACAGAAGAATATTCAAGCTTAATGCAAAATTTGATGCAGATACATTGCTATACTCACTCAGTCATTTTGAATGTGATGGCTGGGTGGTACACATGCTCATTCAATAGCATCTACCATCCCCACTGACGAGTACAGTGAAGTCATCATTGTTCACACACACATTCCTGCCAGGTAACATCAATGTTGTGCAAACCATTCTTGTTATATTACCAATGGCTGGATGTTTTCTGGACAAACTTGTATTTCCTAAACTTGTCATTCCTATCTGACCCTCAGAATTTTTGACATAGTTTAACTATCACTATCCTGTTAGTTAATTTTTGTTAGCAAATGTGACTATTTTTTAAAAGAAAACTTAAATTTATTTTATTAAGGGGAAATCTCTTTCACTACCATACATAGATAAGTTGCTTCCATGTATATTTTTACATTTCTATATATTACATATTATAATAGGTAAAATATATAATATTTATACATTTCATGCAATATACTTTTTCTGAAATGTTACATATACACATATTTAGAAAAAGGTTTATCACCCCAAAACATCTCAGTTTGAGGAATATTATTCTAATGTATCCAAAAATAGATTTTAAAAAGAAAGACAAGAGGTTTAGACAGGGAGCCTGTACAATCCCTCATGCTAGGAACCCTCTGGTAGATGTTCTTCTTTGTTTGCTTGATGAGTCCCTTCTTTTTCTGTTCCCTCTGCTGTGACCCTTTCCAGTATCCCTCTCAACAGTCACATTTCCCCCTCCTTCTGTCCCTTATCTTACAGAGACGACACATAATCCGTATTTGTCAATAACCAGGCGTGACTTATTCACTCTCAAAGGAGAGTACACAGTTGGTTGCACAACAACCTTGTTCTGCTGTTGAGAAGAGGACCCCTAGATCCTACCCAACTTCCCATTCCCCATAATATTGTGCATTAAATACACATAGTCACCAAATATTGAGGATGTAAAATCATATTTTTGAGTACAGTTGACTCTTTTAAATATACCAATTCAAATCATGAATGAAGGCACATTTATTTTCAGACCATGATAGGATACACCTTGTTAACAAAAATTTCAAGGATATATTTTATCACTGGGCCATGTCTCAGCTTCCCATTTCCCTTCCTTCCTTCCTTCCTTCCTTCCTTCCTTTCTTTCTTTTATTCTGTCAAATATAAACAGCTTTGACTGAGAGGGAATTTGAGAGTAACTGGTCACATCAAGATAAAAATAATTGCATCTTCATTTATTTGGGCTTTTTATCACTGCTGCCTAGCTTTACTGGATATTTGCTAATTCAGTTTTTGATGTTTTAAAGATAGGATCAGAACACAATTTGAGGGATAGCCCATAGAAAGACTAAAGAAATTCCATTATCAGTTTTTCTAATGTTTTAACTTGTGTTTGCTTCTTTAGTTATCTGAGCAACACTAAGATATGATATTTGATGTCTTTGGAAAATATAGGATCTCAGAATTAGAAACTTTTAGAGCTGGCTTGGGTTTGGAGACCTTCTCATTGGGCCTACTCTTTTTACAAATAGGGAAGCTAAGGACCAAAGTGGGGAGAGTCAGTTGTCTTTTGAATTGGAAATTTCAATGTTAAGCAGAATATTTTATTTAAGGTTTATTTAGAACAGGATCCTTGTATCCTACTAAAACACCAAATGCTCAAAGTATCAGTGAACTTATTAAACAAACAAGAAAATAAATAACTGTTAAAAACACTTTTAAAACTGCTTGTTTTTGGCATACCTTTTAGTCTAGGCCTCATTTTATTTTATTTGTATTTATTTTTATTTTTTAATTTAATTGTATTGTTGGTGAATTACATCCATCCCCTTTTTAATCCCTATGTCCCCTTCCCCACCCACCCACTCCCCCACAAAGTCAATCCCACTTGTTGTGCATGTCCATGGTTCTTCCATACTAGGTTTTTGACTAAACTGATCCCCTTCTTTGCCTCTTCCTCCCCCTCCCACTCCCCCTGCCCCCCTTTCCTTTGCCCACTGAAGGTCTATTCACTGTATTCATGTATCTGGTTCTGTTTTGCTTGTTGTTTGTTTTGTTCATTATTGTCCTGTAATGGTGAAAGCAAATCAAATCAAAACCAAAAATTCCTAGATGAATTAAACAAACTAAAGGTATACTCAATTTTTATTTCTCTGTATTAGTGTATGAGAAGTGCCATATTTCTAAATGCAGCCATAGCTTTCTGAGTACATGCTTCCATGAGCCAGACCAGCTGCCATTCCTGCAGCCACCAGCAGGGCCTCTAAGGACATAGTGCAAAGTTTCATGTACAGCACTGCTTGATTCACATGCCTGCATATGACCATAAGTAGAAAATGTTGGTTTGGCTTGGTGAGGATGTGTTTCTTAGGAATATGTATGGATGATGAACTTGCCCTTCTGAGAGGCAAATAGTCCAAGTCTGGCGCTAAGAAGAGGGAGCTCTGAATATCTTCAGCTGCACTTTGAATTCCTACTCCCATGCACAGCAAACAAGTTTAAAGTGGGGAAGGATGACAGGTGGAAATTTTGGAAGAGCAAGGCCCTCAGGTAGAAATAGAAGGCACCGGATCACTGTGTCTTCACTCCCAGTCAACTGAATAGACATCGACATCAGCTGAGTCCCTAATGAAAGCTTTGGTCAAGCCAAGGCCTCTCGTAATGAGCTGAGAGCTTTGATTGGGTTCACTGCTACCTATTGCTGAATGAGACATGAGTTCAAGATGCTCTCAGAAGGAAGGGGCTTGCTGAGCCAAAGCTGAGTTTTCCTTGGAGCGTTTTTATCACAGTGTTGATTGTTGCTGGTCTACAGATCAGATCGTGTTGGAATCCAGAGTATATGGCCATGCTTTGTAATTCACAGCGTGTGAACTCTACAGCAAATCATGCTTTAAAATAATGAGTAGAAGGTAAACTGGCTTTTAATCATTTCATTGTTAAGCTCTAACATCTATTTTACTACATCTCGCTTGTCATATTATAAGCCCATATAACTTTGGAGCAATGACTGTAAAGAATTATGCATAGTCTTCCAAATCTAAAGGTACAATATGAGATAAAGCATTGGAATACATAATGGAACCCTCAAATGGTTCCATGGATGGCTTGCATTAATAAAAACATAGGGAAATTGTTCTGTAAAACCATGAATTCACAACTACAAAGCCCATTTTTGCTTTGCTATTATTAATACAATAAGAGATTTTTGACTTGGACATTGGAATCATAAACATGGAAAACATTAACAGTACTATGTTGACACAGTCCGAGCCTCTCTTTTTCTGTATCAAATTGAGGTTTCTGATGAGTTGTGGGAGTCCCCATGGCACCAAATAAAACTAAACAATTTATACAAGACTGAGACTTAGTGAACCAAAAGAGTCCAGATCCTTGATAAAAGGAAGTCTGTTTGAAGCCACTGGCAATTATTAATGTTTAAAAAACTATAATATAAGAAATCATTCTTTGTAAAAATAAATAGTAACCTTTTGGAAAATCTGTCCTTCATAATAAGGTATACAGCAGGCTTTTCAGAAACATTCCAGGCTCATGTTGATAAAAATATCTTCACATTATTAACTTGGCCTTTTTCTCTTAGCCATGATGTGTTTAAATGACCTAAGAATGAATTTAAAGGCTGTGGTTGTCTTTAAAGTAATAGCACTTCCCTTATAATAAAATAAGCCACCTTTTCAAATGTGACCATTTTTTCCTAGAAGCAATTAATACTTAAAATTGGGTTTGGCAATACAAAATAAAACGAGATTTTTGTCTTCTAGAGCAACACAGGATGAAATGGGATGTTCGTCTTCTAGATCACCAGGAAGGCCATTTCAGAGCAATAGACTGTAAGTTCAGCTCCCAAATCTCTTTAGTCTTTGCTTTTCAGTTTTGGGAGTTTCTGTTGACATATCTTCCTATGGTAATTCCATATTTAATCATTCGAGGAACAGTCAGGCTGTTTTCCAAAGTGACCGCACCATTTTACCTTCCCACTGACCTTGTATGAGGGTTCCAAAGAATGCTCAAGACCTCAGTCTGGCTTTCCACCACCACACACAAAGCCATCTATTTTCACTGGAGTCCTGATGAGACCACAGCTATGCCTAATGTGTTTTTCTGTGGCCAAAGGATAATTTACAAATAATAATAATTTTCTGAATCACCAATTTGTCAAATTTATAAAACTGACCACAATTATTTAAAATTGGATTCTTTTTTTCATCACAAAGTTTACATAAATTAGTAATGGAGGGAATGCTTTCTATAGCTTTGACAGGAATGTTAAATTTGTCAAAAGCTAGAGATCGTAGGGTGATTTACTCTTTTGAATGTATTTAATATTCAGAAAAGGAACTCAAACTTTCAGTAATCAGAATAAAGGAAAAAAATGAATACGGACTGTGGGATTTATGACTTTTAATTCATATAGCAATTTTGTAATTCATACTATTATGGTCTGAATTGTATCCCTACCAAAGTCATAGGGTTAAGCTCTACCCAGCAATGTGACTGTATTAGGAGATAAGGCCTTAAAGGGGATAATCAAAGTTATAGAGGGTCATAAGGAAGGGGCTCTAGTTCTAATAGGACCATTGTCCTTATAAGAAGAGGAAGAAACACCAGGAATATTTGCTCAGAGGAAGGGCCTGTAGGGACCCAGTGAGAAGACAGTTGTTTGCAAGTCAGGAAGAGTCCTCACCAGACACCCTCCCTGCCAGCACCTTTATCTTAGACTTCCAGCCACCAGAAGTTAGAGAAAATAAATTTCTGCTGGTGAAGCCACTCAGCCTGTGATATTCTATTATGGTGGCTGAAGCAGCCTAATACAATACCAATTTGGGGGAAAATATATACATATCTATCTCCTATCTCCTAATATAGTCACATTTTAAAAAATAAGTGGGTATAGTCACCCCTCTCAAATATATGTTCGTATGCCTTTTTCTATTAAAAAAATTTTTTTAAGATTTTATTTATTTATTTATTTAAAATATGGAACGCTTCACGAATTTGCGTGTCATCCTTGCACAAGGGCCATGCTAATCTTCTCTGTATCGTTCCAATTTTAGTATATGTGCTGCTGAAGCAAGCACCCTTTTTCTATTTTGATAGGACTTTTTGCCTTATGTTAGGATTATTTTACCAATTTCCTAAGTCACATAGCCACTTCAGCTTATTATGTTTATCACCTAGAGGCCAACACTTAATATGCAATATGACAGCCCTTGTTGCTTCTTAGTTACTATATTTTATACTTGCTTTTATTTTTTTCATTTTAGCATTCTTTAAGGATTTGTTACCAGTTTACTCTTTCTTGCATCGTTCATTATTTATGGCTAATATATTTCTAACTTGAGGTTCTCCTCCCAGTGTATAGTTACCCCTTCTCAGTAGTCTCATTTCTGCCCATAGACACGCTGTCCAGGACATACAAATGCACATGAACTTGACAGAACAGATCTACACTGACAGGTTCACTGCAAGTGGCTGGGGGTGGGGGTGGAGAGTACAACTAAACTCAAACTGAGCAAGAACCAAAAACTTGGATAAACGAACACTCGGCCACATGATTTGCTGAAATTGTCCTTCCTAGTAGGAACCACGGGTTTAGGATTTGAGACATTGTACACTTCTCAAAAGCTAAAAACACACGCATACCTCTGTTTCTATTTTGCTTGTTTGTTTGTTTTGTTCATTAGTCTCCTGTATTGGGCGAAATCATATGGTATTTGTCTTTCATGACTGATTTATTTCACTAAGCATAATATTCTCCAGTTCCATCCATGTTGTTGAACCAGAGGCATGGAAACAAGGAACAGACTTTCAGTGTGCAGAGGGGAAGGGGAGAAAGAGGCAAAAAAGGGGAACAGTTTAGTTAAGGAAGTAGCATGGATGACCCATGGACATGGACAACATGTGGGATTGACTAGGGGAGGGGGCATAGGGAGGGGCGGCAGGGGAGAGCAGTGGGGGAGGGGACTAGAATAAATACAATACAACAACAATTAAGAAAACACATGCACAATTTTCATATTGTATTGGGCTGATTAAATGGCAAATTAAGAAAAGTAAAGAAGGCTGGATTGAAAATACAATAAAAGAAAAAAACTAACACCATTGTTTATAAATGGTAAGACGGTCCATGTATTCATGTTTGTCATTTGAGATACAGAGGCTATTCTTATTTCTTAAAGTAATAGCGTGGTAAAATCTGTGATATTCTGGTTTGGCTAACCCCTGCAGCTGCAGCAAAACTAAAGCAAAATAAAAGCTTTGACGGACAATTAAGTCCCTAAGATTGTTGCGTCCCGTGCAGCATGGTTATCGATAGCATTAAACAAAGTTAATGGAAACTCTGGTTTTCAGCAGTGTGCTCATTGGACAAATTGGTTCTCCAGCAAGTTGATTTTCTCTTCTCCCTTTCTAATCTGAAGGTTTGTTCCACAAATAGCATCCACTTTGAAGTTGACTCAAGGTGTGGTTAATGCATTCAGTAACTGCTGGGGTTTTTTGTTTGTTTGTTTGTTTGTTTGTTTTACTGTGTATAGTCCCCAACATTGAAGTAAAAGGAAATAACCTCTCAGCCATCTAACATGATACATTTGCCATCTAAAGGGGAGACCTTCCAGTAGTAAAAGTTTTGAAACTTAACTGAATTACTAGTGACAAATTTAATCTCACTGACAACCCTTGGGAGGGGGTGTGCACTATATACTAATGAGAGAGAGAGCTTTAGTCAGCTGGACATTTTAAAGCACTTAGTAAAACAGCTATGTGACAGTTAACATTTTCCCCTCTGGAAATCGAATTTATCTTTATAAAGGTTTGAAGTGATAAATATACTGAATGTAAATGAATCCTTCACAGTGACTTCTCGTGGTTATCCACCCTGCACCCTTAATGTGTAATAAATAGATGTTTTAAATATTTGCTCCTAGAGGTCTCATCTTGAACTTAAGCATAAGTTATCTAAACAGTTGAAAAAAGATTTATTGTTATGAAGAGGCCTGTATGTCAAGGAAAGTTTTATGATATGTTCCATAATAAATTAGCAATAAATGGATACAGGTGACTGTGGAATTTATGACCTCTAATGCTTTAATACTGCACTAAAGAAAAACTAATTATTAAGGTCCTAAAGGGTAATATAAGAATACCATCTACAAATTGTCAAATTAAGCCATTAGTGCTAGGTATTTGAGGTAGGTGCTTTTTTGGTAGCTCAACCAGAGGCAGATGTGTATAAATATGAGAAAATTCAATGCTATCAAGTAGTAGAAAAGCAATAGTCAGGCCTTCTAGTTAGAACGAAGAATTATTTCTATATTGTTTTCTTCTGCCTAAAAATAATCATTTTTTTAGCACTTCGGTGAAGTGCTATTTGTACTGAAAAAAAAAAAAGACTAATTTTATTAGTTCTCTCATAGTGTTTATTACTCCTTCCCTCCTCCCCAGGTGCCCATTGAATCCAAGAGGTCCCAGTAAAGTTATCCTGAGTAAAAAAAGAAGAAGAAAAAAAAAGAGTTTAAGCTATTTGTAGGCCCTTTCCACAAGAAATTTCAATTAAAGTACCCCAGTGGTGAGGCATCTGTACTTTTATCCTTCGTTTTTCAGAAGAGGACTCACCCTTTAGTCCTAATTTGAACCTCACCAGGAGGTAGATGAGTTTATTCCCTGGAGGGAAGAGGCTATTGTAAAAGGTGGCCCCTAAAGTGATCTTCTACTTTCAAACCTTATAGGGACCTTTTTAATCCATTCTCCACACTATCGGGAAAATGTGATTATATCACATCTCTACTTAAAATCCTTTGACGGGCTCCAACTGCTTAGCCCAACTCCTGAGCAAGGCAGAAGTCCGTTGTCACACGGTTCCCAGCTCCTCCCAGGCTCAGTCCCCTCTCTCGGGGGTTGGTCCCTCCTGGAACCCTCTGCTTTGGTGTGTGGGACCACTGGCTGCCCTCATGTGGGTTGCTCATGACTCTCAGTGTTGGCATCCTTTGTTTCTGCTGCCTGAACTCCCTTTCTCCTTATTCTTCCTTTTCTTTGAAGGACCAGCTCAAATGCCACTCCAACTGTTCAATCACGCATGTGACAATTGTCCTGTCAGTATCCACTTGTTCATCAATGCTTCCATGTCATTGAATCCCTTTCTGTGCATGATGGTTAATTGTGTAGGTGTCTGTCTTGTTACTAAATTGGAAATCGTGGCAGGCAAAGATCTCATGTTGCATCTTTTCATTCCTAACATCTGAGTCTATAGGGATAATAGCTGGGGAAGGGAGTGAAAAGGCAGGGAGGTGATGCGAGATGGATTAGGAGTCTGAAAAAAGGGTCCATAAACCTTTCTTCCTTGTAAGTGCATAGTTAAAGTCCTAGCCTTTTTCATATGTATCATCATCTCCTTAAGAGGCTACTAAATAATAGAATAGAAAAAATATACATGGTCTGAGAAGGAAAGATATTTATGTAGAGGGAAAACTAATAAGGAAACTTTACCTATAATAATAAGGAAGTGAAGAGGTAAGGCCTCTAAATCTTGGAGACTGATCTATGGCAGAGAAAGGACAAAACTAGAATCAGAAGACTAATGTGGAATCTCACTTTGCTCTGTGAAGGTGTTTATCTCTTCTTATCTTGTTTCTACCTCTATAAAATGAGGATAACAATGGAGCCTTTCCAATGTTCTCACGTGGATTAAAGAAGCTAAAATAAATGAAATGATGACAATAATACCCACCATTTATTGGCAACCTTACAGGATAGACTTCGTGTTTTATGGACATTATTTATAATTCCATTTCTAAAAGTATACAATGGCTTTGTAATCATCCTGTTTATCACATAGACATTGATTCTCACTTCCCAACAGTCATAAGTAGTTTGACTTCTTCGGGCAAGGGACTTGCACATTGGGTGTCTTTTCCTTAGACGAAAACCTCCTAGTGTGTGCAAGATCCTTCTAGTGTGTGTAAATGGCTGCTGTTTAGCATTTTAACCATGTACTTCCTTGAAAATAAGGTTACTATAATGAAAACTGCGAAGGAGGCAAAGATCTCTGTCGTTCCTCTCTTGTTCCCCTTGAAAAGACTGTGGTGTTTGTGCTCTAAGATCCCCCTTGGCTGGCATAAGGACTTCCTTTCTGGGGCTTGAAAATGACCTCTTATCTTGAGCTCAATCTAATAAATCATCCAACGAAGCTGAGGAAACTACCCCATTGTAAACTGTAGGTGTCTGCTTAAGTCTTTCTCGGTGGGAATTTATAATTTGAAAGAATGATACAAATGAATGAGTCTTTTTAATCAAGAATTCTTAGTTTAAGATTAATCTAGAAGCAGATTAATAGTGAATAAATGAAACAACCTTTGGTGTCCTTCATTTGCTCGATACCCTCTTTGAAACGAATATTCACCTACATCATCTATGTTTCAAGCCCCACCAAACTCGGAATAAACTGGAAACAAGTTCTAGTTCAAAGGTTCCAGTTCTTCCTTGCCTGTGGTTTTGTGCCTGAGACTGGCTCACACCCTTCCCAACCGTTTCCCACGCACCATCTCTGCCTGATTCATTGACTTGCCCAGGGCAAGTGTAACAGTGCCCAGGGCAATCATCGTCTGGCAGGAACTCCGAATGGTACACCAGCTCTCTATGGCTGGCGTTTGGTTTATCTCCCACTCTTAGAAAGTAGCATCCTTCACCTCTTGAGTTTAAATGAATATGCTATGGCCATTATTTTCCAATGACATAAATTATTTAAAAACATGTCATATAAAGAGGTAGACGGGGGGAATTTCTGAGAATGGACTAGTGCTGTATTTAGGTTGATGGTGGCCACATGAATGTATACATGGGAGAAAATTTCTCCGTACCATACACCAAAAACTTTTTTTAATTTAAAAAATTTAGAAAAAATACAGCAAAGATGAAAATAATTAAATAAAAAAATGATTTTTTTTTTTTGTCAACACACACATCTGTACATTTTAAAAGAGTGCATATAAAAGCTGATAAAATCTGAATAGGGCCTGTAGTTTAGTGAACTAACATTGTACCAATGCCAGCTTCATAAAACACCATGGTTGTAGCAGATGTTAGTTACCGTTGGGAAAGTTAGGTGAAGGATCTATGGGCACGATGCTAGTTTTGCAGCTTCTTGTGACTCTTAAATTATTTTCAAATTAAAAGTTGAAAATACATAGTTGTTTATTTCTAAACTTACCTGACTAATCTTTCCAAGTTTAGAGTTTAGTTGGCAATCCTGAGAGACGCCACCTTGGAGATGAGTCACTCTACTAAAGCTACTGCCCTCTTTCAGAAAAAAAAAGAAGGATGAAACAACAAACAATGTAGAAAAATCTCAATTTTCAAGCCTTTACCATCTGTAGATGTAGCTAGATGTAGATATAAATAGTCTGTCCTGAAATGATCAGCCATGCACTGTCTTACTTATATTGACATTGGCTTGATACTTTTAGGACTTATATTTCAGTGCAGAATAGAAAGTCCTGCTCTCTTGCCAGGTTTTGGGGGGAACTCCTGCTGCTGTCCTCTTTCCTACTCATGGTGATGAGGAAAGAGGCAGGAAGCTTTCTGAAGTCAGGATATGCATGCAGATCTTACCCCCAGGAGGTGGTTTAAAGAGTGAAGGCTGGAAAAAGACTGTTAAGGTTGAAATAAACATGCATGATACTCAGGCAAGTTTAAAGGAACTCAGACATGAACCAGAACATGTGTCTCAAGGGAATTTTCACAGGACAAAGGAAATGAAGTAATTTCTCTCCATACCCTTAAGCAGTTTTGCAATGACACCTTTTTTCCCCCTTTTTACATGATGAATCTGAAAAAATATTGAGTGTGACCGCAGAATTATTTGATATTAGATTTTTTTAAAAGCTGAATCCTTAAAGCGGTGATTTTTTAAAAGCAGTATATCAATATATATTGATTTATATAAACGATGAGCAAAAGGAAAAAAGAAAAGCAGGAAAAGGAAGAAGAATGTACAAGGAAAGACAAATGACAGAGATTACCACTCCAAAATTTATGGAGAGAAAGTGGAGAAAGGCTAGTGATAGAAGCAAGTCAGAAATCCCTCTGTTGAACAAAATATTCTGTTTTCTCACATTTTACTGACACTTAGAGTTCTTGTTCATGCAACCTACAAGTATCTGTGAGTTTGAAAGTTCCAGTTTGGTGGCTGTATTTGTTTATATGTATTTCTGTACAGGTGAAATGCCAATAATTGGACTCATCATTATTTACGCTAGGCATTTTATTCAATACATTTCCAGGAGTTTTAAAGCTTAGCCTATGGGTCTCCTCCAGTTTCCAAGACTTGCTCTATGACATTAATAATACGATAGTGTAATCTTGAAGTTACACTATATAGGCTAGAAAAATATATGTCATTAAGCATTATACTCTATACTATACTATAGCATATCTTTCTAAAATGATTATTTATAGTGCCAAAGAAATGATCGCTCAGCTCTATGGTCCTTCCTACTTTTCCCTACGTCATGCACCACCTAACAATGGGGATATGTTTCCAGAAATGCATCGCTAGATTTCATCATTGTGCAGACATCAGAGAGTACACTTACACGTGTACATAGTACAGCATACCGAGATGGTATTACATACCGAGATGATACAGCCTTCTGCACACTGAGGCTGTTTGGCACAGCCTTTAGCTCCTAGGCTACGATCCTGTACAACATGTTACTCTGTTCAATACTGTAGACAATAGTAACACAATGGTACTAATTTGTATATCTGAACATAGAGAAAGTACAGTAAAAATATGGTATTAAAGATTAAAACATGGTACAACTCTATAGGGCATTTACAATGAACAGAATCTGCAGGACTGGAAGCTGGCCTGGGTGAGTGAGTGGTGAGTCAGTGCGAGGCGTTGGACATTACCATCCACCACTGTAGACTTCCTGAATGCTGTCCACTTAGGCTGCACTAAATTTATGAAAGCTAGTTTTCTTCCTTCAATAATAAATTAACTTTAGCCTATGGTAAGATTTTTCCTGTATAAACTTAAAATTTGCTTTTAATTGTTTCAACTCTTTTATAAAAACACAGCTTAAAACACATATTGTGCAGCTGTACAGAAATAGTTTCTTTTTATCCTTGTTTTAAACTGAGTTTCTATCCTTCATTTCTTTTTTTTTCTTTTACTTTTTGAACTCTTTTGTTAAAAACTAAGACATGGACACCTGCGTTGGCCTAGGCCTACACAGGGGCAGGTTCATCAAAATCACTGTCTTCCACCTACATACCTTGTCACGTTGGAAGGCTTCAGGATACATGCATAGAGCAGACATTTTCTATGATAAAAATCTTTCTACTGGAATACCTCCGAAGGATATACCTGAAATGTTCAGAAATATGTCCATGTGGTTTGCTTTGTTTGTTTCATAGTAGATTTGCTTGCAAACAGGTGGCGCACCATAAAATTTCTCTCTACTAATGAGAGAAATGAGAACTTTTTGGTATTGGGTTCCATGTCTTCAGACTTTTTTTAAAAAGGTTTTATATATTATTTTTAGAGAGAGGGGAAAGAAGAGAGGCAACCAGGGAGAGAAACACCAATGTATGGTTGCCTTTCACCTGCCTCCAGCTACAGTCCTGGCTGGAGACCTGGCTGGAGACCTGGTTATGTGCCCTGACTGGGAATCAAACCAGTGACCTTTAGGTTCACAGGCTGGTGCCTATCCACAGAGCCACCAGCTAGGGCCAGACTTTTTAAAGAGCTTGTTGAGTTCTGCAAATGCTTCTGCTAAATCCTTCACTATAAATTTTCTTGGAGATTCTTCTTTCTTTTTCTCCTGCAGTTTCCTTTTTTCTTGCCCCTTCTCCAGCCATGTGTTCCTCTTCCAGTTCCAACTAGTCAGGCATTTCCTGAGGACCCACCTCCAGCAGCTCCTCCTGTCATCTTCATCCACACCCAGGTTAAAGTTGTTTACCATCTCAACCACCCTCTTGTTGTTTTTTGCAACAGTTGAGCTACCATGTTACAAAGGCTATGATGTGGTTAGGCTATGGGAACTTTTCAGCTCCATTCTTATCTTAGGGAGACCACCGCTATATATGTGGTCCTTGCTGGCCAACATGTTGTTATGTAGCATGTGATTATGTATTTCAAATATGAGGGTTGTATTGTTGTGTAACAAACTACTCTAAACTAGCAGCCTAGAACAATACACATTTATTACTTTAAAGTCTCTGTGAGTCAGGAATCTGGGCATAGACTATTTGGTCTTCTGCTAAGAGTCTAACAAGGTGACAAAGGATCAGCTGTGCTTCATTTTTATCTGGAGACTCAACCAAGGAAAAGTCTACTTCCATGCTCTTTCAGGTTGTTGGAGAATTCATTCCCTTGGGCCATATGATTGCACCACTAAATTTCTAGAGGCTGTGCATAGTTCTCTGCTACATGGAGTTAATCATAGGCAGTTTACAGCATGTTAGTTTATTCCTTCCAGAGTAGCATGGGAGCTAAAAGATAGTCTTAGCTAATATGATGCGATCATGGGAATGATACCCCATCACCTTTGCCACATTCTGATGGTTAGAAACAAATCCTGCCCACACTCAAAGGAAGGTGGTCACACAAGGATATTATAGATGGACAGGGGCCACTTACTAACCCTGAAGAGGCTTGTGTGGCAGCCTTATTAATTGAGAGACCTCCAGTAACACAAAGGATGGTCTGAAATTAAAACGAACTAAAAGCAGTTTATGGCAGGTAGGCATATCCTAGGCTAGACTCTTCTCTGACCAAAGTCAATCTTCATCATAATTAAGCCTGTCTATTCTCATTTTGCATCTATACAACATATCTTTGGAAGGCCATAGTAATTTTGTTTCCCAACCCCCTCAAAGCATAGGCACTGCACCCAAGAACCCCTCATTGTTCATTGTTGACTGTTAACTATCCTGCACCCACCTATGTAAAAGAAGTATGTGTCTATCATTTTATTTTTTATCCAATCCCAGAGGTTCCCCAACCCATGCTTTGCTTTCTCCCTCCTCCCTAATCTATCACCAGTAACCCGCTGTATCTTCTCTTTTGATCGTAATGTATAAAATAAGGTGCAAACCACCATTTTATGGAGCATTTTCTCAACCTGTTGAGGTTTTGCTTCTCAACAATGGTCAGTTTGGCTGAAATAAACTCATGAAATGAAAGAGTACAAATTCTTACAGGGTTGGATGTTCCTTACAGGGTTGACAATATGAATATCAGAAAGCAGGGTTCATTGGGGTCACCTTAGGGTTGGTCTGTCTGCACAGGTGCTAAAATAAGCTTTTCATATTTCAGGTCTCTTTTTACAAGTCAAAATAGCTTAAAAGGTGACAGTGATCATGTGGAATAGTGTTTTGAGAGAGAGATAAACAGTTAAAGAGAAAAAAAACTAGAAAAGGCACTTTAAGTAAAATTTCAGAATATAATAAATGAAATTCAAGTTTACCTTTACAAATTACTGATATAATAGTTAAAGTGTAACTGAAGAGATCTGTTAGCTACCTGATTTCTTGAAATGTTTAAGTGTTACTGATAATTTTACAAGTTCAAATAGGATGTAGAAGCAAATGAAGCTAAAAAATGTAACAGATTGGGAGAAAATATTTGCAACACATTTAACAGAGAAAGAGAATTAGTATCCAGAACACATAAAAACCTTCAACAAATCATTAAAAATACTAAAAGAAAATGGACAAAATATGAATAGGCAATTCACAAAGAGATAAATGCTCGATTAGCCTTATAATTAAGGAAATGCATGATCAAAACAATAATAACGTACAAATGTTCACTCACACAATTGGAAAGATGAAACAAAAAATGGTTGGTGATCTCCAGGGCTTTCAGGAGCGTGAGAAAATGGGCACTCAAACATTTAGTACCAAGATAAGCTTTTGGAAGACAATTTAGCAAAACCAATAAAAATTTTTAAAGGATTACTGTTTGATCCAGCAATTCCATTTCTGGGAAACTACCCTAAAGAAATACTCCAACATTTTAAAAAGTAATACCCCAAAAATATTTATTGTAGAATTTTATAATTGTCAAACACTGGAAATAGGAGGGAAATGTACTATAACAGGGAACTGAACTATGATAGATTCATGCTATAAAATTCGAGGTAGCCAATAAAAAGGAAGAGGTTGACGTAAGTGTACTTGCCTAAAAAGAGCTCCATGACATATTGAGTGAAAGAAACTGAGGAGCAATGTATAAATAATAATCCTATGTAGGTAAACAACAGATAGAGATTGATGGTATGTCCAAACGTGTGAAACCTGTAGAAAGGTGAATGAAAGGATGCCCCACCAGCACTTGCCCCCAACCTGTGAGTGGGGTGCAGGAATAGGAAGGTGGTCGGGGGGCTGCCATGCTTCTTTTTGTGTCGCTTGATTTATTGAGCTCATGGGCATTGAGAATACACAATAAGAACAGAAGTACATGAAGTGCACCACTTTCTCATTGCCATTCTGAATAGACCAAAAGAGAACATCTCAATAGTTCAAAAATACTAAGTATTTTGAAAACCAACCAGCTCAATTTTTGTCCTGCCTTGCAAACTTCTTGGGAGTCATCTCGTTTTCTGGCCCAGGATAAATGCGAACAAGAGATTCAAAATTAAGAAGACAGTTCTAATGTCTATCTGCCTACCTACCTACCTCCCTACCTAACAACTTTCTATCCCTGCTATGTATAAAGTCTGCCTTTCCTACACAGTTTGCACTGTCTTTTACACCTGTCTTAAAATTTATAGTTTCTCTCTCGAAGGTTTATTTTTCAAAAAGCTGTAAAATAGCAAGAATACAATAACAAGAATAACAAGATGGGGAGGAAGAGCCGGGTTAAAATGCAGCTTTAGAATGCTGACATCATCTGAGAAACCTTTCTTGCCTATGTTCAGCTTGTGCGTATAAAAGGTTCAGTAGCTCTGTTTTCTTAGCAAAATGATAACAAGCTGTAAGGGCTTTGACTTGTAATTCTGATTTATTTGTCACAGTGAAGAACTTCTGAAGGTGACCTCGGGTCACTTTTGCTGATGCCGTGTTTGTTGCCATAGTTGGTGCCTTCGGTGGTGGGACCAGATTGCGAGCAAAGCTTTTTATTTAGAAAGTTAATTCCACTTCTTTTACATAAAAAAGGAACTCAAGAGCTGAAAAATTAAAGCAAAAATGAAAAACATATGGCTTTGGTTCTTTCCATTTAATTGGGTAAATATGTATATAAATTATACTTAGACCTGTAGGTACTCATTGCCCATTTTACTTTATGATTACCTCAAGTCCATGTAGTGCCTTGTAAAAATCTACCAATTCGACAGCCATTCCATAAACTCTATGAAATAAACACATCTTTCTGGCCCAGTGAAGTTCAGAAAATCTGGGTCTTCGCTCCTATAAATGTATCATATTGCATTTACTGGCTAATAAAGTCTCAAAGAACAAGATTGCCCTTCTTTTCACAACTTGATCCTTTACAAATTTACAAATCTAATGCTTTAACCTACTTGAACTTCACTCGGGCTCCCCGAGGGAAGAGGCTAACCACGCGAAAGTGTCTGTTCGTCTTCATTTGTCCTGGGCTAGTGGATGAGGGATCAGGTGGAGGCAGCCTGGTGCCTGAGGGGGACAGCTGGCCTCTGCTAGAGGTTTGGGTGGCCCAAGTTAATGAGGTTAACAAACCAAGGTCAAGACAAGAAGACAGAAGGAGAGTGGGCACTGAGAAGGCAGAAGCAAGGACCTGGCACCGGAAGGGTAGGTCATGGGACAAGGGCATGAATTGCTATCAAGCTGAGGGCCAACTCCCTGAAAACCAAACAGAGATAAAAACTGAGGGCTAGGTGACATTCCTCAGAATCCAGGTAGGTATTTTTTCTTTTTAGTCACCAGACGCATAAAGAAAATGAAACAAACAAACAAACAAACAAAAAAAACAGAGAAGTTTCTCAGCAGCATTTCTATGTTAAGACAATCTCAGCCATCTCACCTGCAAAGGGAGTGTGACCTGCGGGTGGCCTTCTGCAAGAGGTTGCAATGAGAAGCCTTTAGGAAAAGCTCACCTAGGACAAGTCACTCTGGTAGATTTTTTATTTTTATTAAAAAAAATATTTTAAAGATTTTGTTCATTATTTTTAGAGAGAAGAGCAGAGAGGGAGGCAGAAAGGGAGAGAAACATCCATGTATAGTTGCCTTTCACCTGCCTCCAGCTGGGGACCTGGCTGGAGACCTGACTGGAGACCTGGCTTGCAACCTGGTTATGTGCCTTGGCTGGGAATCGAACCAGTGGCCTTTGGATTCACAGGCTGGTGCCTATCCACTTAGAAAGAGGAGCTCCAATGGAGGAAATATACAGGGAAAAAATGATAGTAACTCCCGTAGGCAGTAACTTGACTATGTCCTTGCATAAACATGAAAATTTCTTTATCAAACAATGAAATGTTTTGTCTACACAACCCCAAAGCTTTCTGAACTAGAAATAGTAAAACAATGAGTTTGTATTGGACATAGAGGATAGTGGAGAAAAGTAGAGGCTGAAGAAGCAACAAGAGGCAGAGGGCGAGATGGCTGGAGCATGTCATCTCGTGGCAGGGAAACCCATGTCACCCTTCAGAACAAAGCTGTCCCTGCCACAGCATCAAAGGTTTGAAAATTATCCTCCTGTAAGACTGGGTATTTTCAGAATTCCCTGAATATCTTACATTGATCCCATTGACTTAGTAAAATGGACACCTGAAGCCTTTGGCTAGGTAATTCAAAGAGGTGCTTCAATTATTAAAACACACACCAAGGTAGCGTGTACATTGCCTAGGTAATTGCGAATCAAAGCACTGGAGTTAAAGTAATCACCTCTTTTTCCATTTAACTCTGCTAGTTGATTTTCACTGCTAAAAATGATAAACGGTTTCTTAAAGTCCCAAAGGTGCACCCCCAATTATGCTGAAGTTTTGTACCGACCAGGCAGGTGCACCTAGCACTCGCTCATGATTAGAAGTCACCTGGGACCATCTGCTGTCCCTGCTGAGGAAAAGTGGTCCATGTTCACCATCCAAATGTAGGGAGCAGCATCTGTCTGTTTCACTTAGCTGCAAATCAACCTCCAACGGTGCTCAATGACCACGGGCCACCTCCGGCCTGGGTCCTCCATCCGTCAACAACTCAAAATCTTAGGGAACGCAAGTAATTTTCATCAAAATCTTTGGAGCTCCGGCTGTTCTTCGATGAAGGTGAGTCCCTCTGGAAGAAACATTGCATAATGTCCTCAAATGCCCACATTTTACTCCAGGTGAAAAATCAAGTTACGTCATAAGTCCCTGTGGCAACCAG
The DNA here is from genome assembly GCA_004026585.1 of Noctilio leporinus. Taxonomy (NCBI): domain Eukaryota; kingdom Metazoa; phylum Chordata; class Mammalia; order Chiroptera; family Noctilionidae; genus Noctilio; species Noctilio leporinus. The sequence goes on from PVIW01000115.1 coordinate 374,487, forward strand.
GAAGAATAAAAGGTCAGTGTGAAGGTGGAGGGGAAGGACAGGTAAGGAGGGACAGAAAAGGCTGTAGCTTCTGAAAAATGTTCTCAGAAAAGCAAATCTCCCCTCCCTCACCAACCTCTACCTGCATACCACTCCCTGTGATAGAAGAGGTGGGTTTGGGTTAATTTTTGGAGTGGCTGTCTTGGTTTCACAGGGCTGGGGGCTGGGACAGCTGATCAACGTGTGGAGAACAAAATCCACCCTATGTTTTACAGCTGCAATGCCGGTTGGTCTTTGTTTTACAAATGTTTCTGTCATTTTATCTTTGTTTCTGATATAGTTGAGCTGCAATGTTCTTTTCTTTGTTTTTGTTTCTTTTTTAGATTTTGAGCATAAGAGAAAAGCTTTCCAGTGACCAATCTTTTTGCAGAGGTAACGTGCCTGCCAGAGTATTTTGGGGAATATTTGCTAATTTTCACAACAAATAATTGGCTGAGTTGTGTCCTTGTAAGACACAGTTGTGTCTTAAATGGTAGCTAAAACTCTGTTGTGGAGATGTTACTATCCCAGGGATGGTAAATGTTTAAATTCAATCCAATGGAGTGTTGAGTTCCTACTCTGTGCTTAATACCTACTAAGTGCCATGCTGGAAATACAAAATAAATGCAAGAAGATGGTTTGGCTTATTTCAATGTAATCAAAGAGAAAAGACAGAAATAAAGGACTCTGCATTAAGTGCCAACATGTGTCACGCCAAGAATGTGGTCTCATTTTAATTACTAGAGAAAAAGGTACACTGAAGCCCAGTTAAGAAAAACGACTGAGTTCTACCTTCCTTGGAAACCGTATGAGAGAGTGGGAAAAAAATTACTTTAAAGTGGAACAGTACCAATCCAACTATCTTAGCCAGGTGGTCCTTACACAGAGCTAGTTTGAATCTAGACTCCTCCAATGATTAGTTTTGTGATCTTGGACAAGTTTTTCATCTCTTTGAGCTTCCAATTTCAAATGAAGACAATGACGTAGTCTAATTTATTTATTTTAAAATCTCAGCGATGGGGTATAGACATGAAATGATCATAGTTTTGTCCAATCACTGCTTTTAACATTGTTTTGGAAAAGTCTACTTTTCTTGTTTGAGAACGGGACCCTAATAATTTCTTATCCCCATGACAAACCATATTGAGACCAGAAACAATTTCCTATCCCTGTGTTGGACAGTGTTGAGGTCATGCAAAAGAGCTTGGCTGTTTGATCTAGAAAACAATTATTCTTCAAGAAAAGATAAAATAGTTTACTGATCAAGACCAACAACTTGCTCAACAAGATTTATTCCAAGACTCTAGCCTTGCTTTACACTTAAGGCTACCATGTCACAAACTGCTCGGTGTCATCTAACGAACCCCTACCCCTGCCTTGCATTACCCCCTCAACACCACCAGCAAAGGACCCTCATGCTCTTTCTGTCAACTGAGACTGTCAAAGTGGTCTAATCAACTTCCCTCACCTGGACCAAAAGGCTTTCTGGTAGTCGTTTAAAGACATTAACTGTAGACACATCCCATAAGAACTTTTTTTAGCATGTTTCATAATATTCCGGCCACCCTGGAATTGAAAGACAAACCTATCTGGGCAAGCTTACAAAGTTCAATTTATATCTTCCTCAAAGCACCACACAGCCTTGCCTCATGACAGATATGGGGCTCAAGGAACATGGGATTGGGGGTGGGGGGTGAGGCAGCGATGGGGGAATGTGTGGTTGGAGGCAACCCTACTCCCTTAGCAGACCTAACACTTTTTTTTTTTTAACATTGTATTTTTATTTATTTATTTATTTAAAAAGATTTTAATTATTACTTTCAGAGAGAAGGGAAGGGAGAGAGGCAGAGAGGGAGAGAAATGAGAGAAACATCAATGTATGGTTGCCTTTCACCTGCCTCCAGCTACAGACCTGGCTGGAGACCTGGCTTGCAACCTGGTTACTTGCCCTGGCTGGGAATCGAACCAGCAACCTTTGGGTTCGTAGGCCAGCTCCTTATCCATTGTGCCACCAGCCAGGGAGACCTAACACTTTTATTACAAGCCAGTGGTGTGGAGGGGACCTTTCCCACCTTGCTGCCCTGTCAGGTTTCATATATCCCTTTGTCACCAGGATGGTGACCCTCACCATGTGTGGATGGCGCTCATGGCATTCTGTTGGCATGTCAGCATCGCCCTGGTCCCTCCAATGATGTCCCACTAGAAGAGGACAATCCTCTCCATCAGTTTCTGCCCCAAACCTTTTTCTCGGTGCAGTGCTGCCCTGTCTGCTCTCTTGTAAACGGTATGCTCCTTCCTACGGAGCCACAGGGTCCGCTGAGGAAAATGGGAATAAAATAGAACATGGTAGTGAGAATTAAACACCCTTCTAAAGCAGATGGCCTTTGGACAATAACTAGTAATCTTTCTTCCCCTACAACATGCAATGCATCATGCCGGTGGCAATACCTTTGCAAATAAAAATGAAATATGAGAATGTTGTAACACATTTACCATTTTTAAGTGTATGAGGAAAGGTTCACAAACATTTGTACTTCAAAACCAAAAACTAACCGACTTTAAGTTCATCAAACTACAAGCTAATACATACCTACCATCAAGAATTTTAACATTCTTGTCTAGACCAGTGAGAAAGAAAATGTTGATACCATAGTGACACTATGTCTTGACTTTTGGGTTGTTATTGCTTCTTAATAAATAATCTTTAAATTGCTGTCTTAAAAATCGATGCTTCCCAGCCTCAAACCCAAGGGTTGCTGGTTTAATTCCCAGCCAGGGCACATAACCAGGTTGCAAGCCAGATCTCCAGCCAGGTCAATAGCTGGAGGCAGGTGAAAGGCAACCATACATTGATGTTTCTCTCCTTCTCTTCCTCCCTCCCTGTCCTTCTCTCTAAAAATAATGAATAAATGTCTTAAAAAAGAAAATCGATGCTTCATTGCTGATGTGGCTAGGCTCTAGCCAAGGTGTGAAATTACTTATATGCCAATGTGAAGTTGGGGGTGGGGGGTTAGTCCTCTTAATAACATTTTCCAGACATGCCTTACAGACTGTTGCTATTTGGGGGAGATCCAAAAGAACATAATGAGAAATATTTATAGCATATGAGGGTAATAAAAAAATGTAATTATGAATAAACAATACATTAAAATGGTAGGACATAGTTTACATTAGATCACAGGAATGAATATCAAAAAATACAGGCAATATTTTTGAAAAAACAACCAGCAGTGAAAAATTTATTTATAATGTAAACCAGACACTCCACAATAATTTGCGGTTTACTTAATTCTTACCGTTCATCCTATATTCTTTTGAATAAGCTGAAGGAAGGCATCCGAGGAACTGCGTCAGCTGTTTCTGATTTTGATTCTGAATTTCAGTGCAATGAAAACTCTAGTCTCTACAACCAAGAGATAGCATGTCATTTTTAGAAACTTAGACATTTTTCCTCTGAAGGTAGACACATAGTAAAAAGAAATGCATGATACAATAAATAAGCATATTTCCAAATTGTCTCATTATTTCTGGGCAAACAGTAATTGCATATAAATTCCGAATAAAGGACTATCACATTGCATCTTATGTGTTCTGCAATATGCACTCACAGAAAATCATTACAGTAACAAAACCAGCTGCACGTAATAGAAAGCAAATGATTTACAATGTTACTATGAGAAACTACTTTATTTCATATTATCATTAAAAGAGCAGAACTGAATATTTGCATGACAAACAGAAGAATCCAGGAAATTCCAAATGCAAGTCAGTTAAAAAATAAAAAGGTATTAATGCCGGAAGGTGATTTCAAAGCCTTCTCCTCTAGATAATATTAACAATTATAATTTGCAGTCATTATTAATCTATCTAAAAGCTGAAAGAAAAACATGGAAAAACATAAATAGAATATAGAAAGAAATACTTGAGTAACATGTGCTCCTATCATGCAACAGAGCTTACATTTAGTGATTTTACGTTTAGTGACTTTGAACACTTAACTGCATTTAGGTTGAGAAGTAGAATGCATTTTTGTTCCCAAAGGAAGCTCGACCCAGAAATTTGAACCACGGCATGGCTGGTCCCTGGTCCTTGATCCACATACAATCAATCTTCCCAATTCTCACATGACGGATCCCATAAGCCTACCATCAGTTTCGTAGTCATTTGCACACTTTTCAGGGGAAGATGACATTCTCAGAGGTTTTCCTGGTGCCTCTCTGATGACAGGGACTCAGTGTGGCTTGAGACCTTCTCTGCCCGTTGTCCGCATGACTGTCTATTCCACGCTCCTGCTGCTGCTCTAAGCCACGTGGTGCATGCCCCTTGCTTGCTTTTAAGTTTGCTATTTTTCCTCCAAGATAGAAGCCATCACTGCTTTTGGATGCCCACATCAAGCTGGAGTCCCCACAAGCAATGGCACAATTTCCATGCTCAACAAGAAAGGAAGGGAGCAGAAAGGTCTTGAAGGCATTCAAAAATATCCAGCCCTGGCTGGTAGCACAGTGGTTAAGGCTCCGGCCTGCGAACCCGAAGGTCACAGGTTGGATTCCCCAGCCAGGGCGCATAACCAGGTTGCAAACCAGGTCTCCAGCCAGGTCCCCAGCTGGAGGCAGGTGAAGGGCAACCATACATTGATGTCTCTCTCCCTCTTTGCCTCTCTCCCTTCCCCTCTTTCTAAAAAATAATGAAATAAAATCTTAAAAAAAAAAAAAAAAAAACCCAACAAGCTTGATCTTGGCCGGTCCCCATTTTTCCTTCCCCCCGACCGGTGAAATATTCTGTCAAGTCCAGATTGCTCATCAACTGCGTTCTTTCCAAATTATGTATTCACTGCATAAACGTTGGCTTTTGTTTCCCTTTCCCCCTACTATCTACCTCAAAATGGCAAAGCGGAGACTGGACCCTGGGAAGGAAGCTCTGCTAGCTGCTTCGGAAAACTAGGAAGAAGGCCATAGGGTACCAGGTACACTAGCGACAGGCAACGCATACATTCTTATCAACAGGCTGTCAGCCTTACAATGACATGAGCTTGTTAAGGTGTCTCTTTCTAAGAAGGCCCTAGGTTTTTCATTCCACAATAAACGTAAAGATCATCTTTCTCTCTTTTTTTTTTTTTGCCCTTTTAAGTTAAATATTTGGGGGTGACGCTGGTTAATATCATTATGTAAGTTTCAAGTTTATAAATCTGTAATACTTCATCTGTATATCATATTGTGTGTTCATCACCCAAAGTCTAGTCTTTTCTGTCACCATATATTTGACCCCGTTTACCCTTTTCAACCTCCTCCTGCCTCCCTTCTCTTCTGAAAAATCATCTCTTGATGTAGCCATTGCATTCTACAATAGTCGATCCTTTCTGACCCATCATATATATTTGTCTCCTTAGCTATCAAGCTCTTATTTATCCTTTACATGTTCACCAGGTTATAAAGTTTAGATTTGACATAGTTTGAGTGACAGCCAACTAGAATTTTCTTGCTTTGAAATCTGTTCAGCTCACTATTGTAAACAGTCATCGATGCTGGAGGAGAATGTGTGAATGCTCAGAGATATCCCTTTAATAGACACAAGCCTGAAAACCATGAGAGCAGTTCAGATTTGTAAAATTCTTTACCTTACACAATGCTTTTCCATATATTGCATTCGACTTTCCAGCAAATGTCTAATAAACACCATTGGTACGTTGAGGTGGTGGAGGAACTCTGGTCTCCTGCATGGGAGCCTGGCATTTTCCATAAGGGACAGGCTGCAGAGAATCCAGTGATGTCCAAGGAGGCTTTTTTGTCCTCCTGAGTACAGAGTGCAGAGATCCATATCAATCCTGCTGTGGTGTGACGACTCCAAACACGGCAGCCCAGGCTGCTGTCTGTGAGTGGTCCCAGTACAGCTCAGTTGTCTTTGGCTCATCTCTGCACTTTTGCTAAAGCCGTGTAAGGCGCGGGGATTGCGTCAAGGATGCTATGATCAGGCTTAATGCCAATTGAAGTACAAGAGTTGTTCAAAGGCGAGGAAGGATTTGGTTCCCAGGCTTCCTGCCTCCTCCCTAGGTGAGGGATTCTGTAGAAAAGAGTCCGCCACACAACCTTCTGCCATTCTTTGTGATGGGACAGGAAGAATGCGATGGGAATGTTCGTGGTGGCTGTAGCTTAATCTCTCCCAAAGTAAATGAAATCATGAGGTTAAAAATAACTAGCAGGAGCTGAGCCATCAGCCAAGGTCACTATTATTTAACAATATTTAAAAGAGATAACATGCTTAAAGTTAGAGTGGTACATGGGAGTTAGAAAACACTGATTAGTCGCCAAATGTTTATGTTACTAGATATACCAAAGGATCTCATAGTGAATGAAAAAACTCACCACCATTTCCTTCTAAAAGGAAATCTAGCACCTCAAAATGTTATTTGATGTAGGATGTAGGCCTTAAGTTTCTCTGTTTTAATTTTTATTTTGTATTTATTACTTACGTTTCTAACTCAGCTACCTGTAGAGATGGAAGGTTTATAATTTAGGGAGTTTCTCATTATTATTCCTCAATTTAAGACATTGATTAATTCTTATCAAGTTGTTAAATTGCTACTTTAAAAAGTTATTCAGTTTAAAAATATATTTTATTTGTTATTTTCAGGGAAGGGAGAGAGGCAGAGAGGGAGAGAAACATTAATGTATGGTTGCCTTTCACCTGTCTCCCGCTATGGACCTGGCTGGAGACCTGGCTTGCAACCTGGTTATGTGCCCTGGCTGGGAATCAAACCAGTGACCTTTGGTTTCTCAGGCCAGTGCCTTATCCACTGCACCACCAGCAAGTGCTTGGTTTTAAATTGAAGTTTGGAGTATTATTGAGTTAATTTTAATTTTTGTTTGGAAAAAATGTTTAATCATATTGGGGTTGGCTCTCACCAGCTGGCCTAGCCAGGCGTCTACTACAGTCCCAGATTCTTAGTTACTTGGCAAAGAACAGCCCAGAACCACCCTCAGATCTGAGGAAAGCGGCTGCAAGGAGAAGTGGAACTGCACCATCCGCCCAAGAGCAGCTCCCTCTGTTCTGGCCCACCCCCTGCGCTTTACCAGAACCTGAATTTAACCCTCCCTACAATTCATTTTGCAGATGAGCAAACCCAGATTTGCCCAAGTCACTCGGGTAGTTAGTGCCCAAGAGATAAAACCCATCAGGGGTGGGTGCTCAGTGACAGTCCAGCCTCATTCTGAGGAACTCTGGAGGAAATCTTGGGTTAGAAAACAGGAGCCCTTTGTTCCTTCGGGGCCTCTGCACCACGTTTCACTTTTTTTACAAAGCCAGGTTGTCCTGTGCTTTTCCAGTGTCCAAGTACAAAAGGAAAAGAAAACAGCTCCCCGCCCCCGAAATTATACAGGTGATTTAGGCAAAACTTTAACTTAGAAATTCATACAATGCGCTTCATACTCAGGACACGAGTTTTGAAAAACTTCATTATCTTCTAAAATTTCGTTATTTTCTTTTAAGACTTCAGGTAACATAACCCAGTTATAGGCACAAATTACATAAGTTATTCCTTTTCCGCCTGCAGAACAAGCCTGATAAACAAGCACAATAAAACACAGTTGCTCATTGATGGGAGTCTATCGAGAAGGCCTGGATAATTTGAGATCCAAGTTTAGAGACAGAAGACATTTAAATGTCAATATCTTCCTGAGGAAGAATTTAAGTTGCTCAAGGTCATAGATGCCTTTAGTTGGCTGAGCCAGAGGTCTTCTCTCAGTTCAATGCTCCTTCCACTATGGAACTTAACTTCCTGGAGGCAGGGTTTTCTTTTAGGGCTACTTTGCCAAGCCACGTCCTATACTTAATTTCGGCTGTGTAGGTGATCAGTGATTACTCCAATAACTAGAAAATGATTATAATACAGATTCATGATAGTCATTCCCTATGTCATAACCTATTCATGCTCTGAAGGTGACCTAATCCAGACCTTGTACAAGATAAGCACTCAGTTTTAAGCCAAAAAAAATTTTTATTATCAAATACTCAGGTGGACTAAAACATTGTTCAGGCTAGTTGAAACTGCTTAGAAGAAACAGTTTCAAATCTGACCTTGGGACAAAGAGTTGGATCCATACCCGCAAAATGCCATCCTCCCCACCCTTGAGCTTGATCTCAAGCACAAATATAACAAATACTCTAAAAAATCCTTCACTTTCTTTAGCATAGATTAAATAAGTAGAAAGATAGAACACTAGATCTCATATCATGGAAAAAACACCACTGCCAAATGTTTTTTACCAGTTGCTCACCAGTTTCATGCTTTTTAAATGATCACATGTGTTGGTTCCAGAAATATAATTCTAATCTTTTAGAATGTGCTTAAAGAATTCTCCATTTTGGATTTTAACTGAATATGAAAAATATTAGCAGATATTCACAAAGTACAAGATGCATCTGTGTGTTCTGATAAACATTCCTTTCAGCAATAATCAAAATTATCCAGCCCTTGTCAATCTCCACAAAGATCCATACAAATAACGATGTTCTAGAAAATGTCAGAAAGACTCAGGACGATGAGGCAATTAGAACTTGAAGATAAATAAATCCGTATTCACAAAACCTTTCTCCAACAACAATAATCACTGCTTTTCAGTAATTATATATATATATATATATGTATAAATTTAATATATTGAGTTGATCAAAAAGTTCGTTTAGTTTTTTCCATATGATAGCTCTAGTAGCATTTAGTTGGCTTTAACTTCATTTGAAGAAGTTTTGTTAGATTGTATTGTGACAGCTGTCATATCAGATAAAAAAATATTTTGATAAAAAAATCTTATCAAAATTGGTGAATTTTTGGTAACTATTTTCATATTGAATATGGAAGAAAATATGCAACATTTTTGGTGGTAATGCTTTCTTACTTCAAGAAATGTAAAAACGCAACTGAAATGCCAAAAAAAAAAAAAAAGATTTGTGCATTGTTTCGAGAAGGCGCTCTGACTAATTAAATCTGTCAAAAGTGGTTTGCGAAATTTCTTGGTACTATCGACATTTTGGCCAAATAAATATTTGCTGTGGGGCTGCCTTATGCATTGAAAGGTGTTTAACAGCAGCCCTGGCCTCTACCCACTAGAAGCCAATAGCAGCAGACAGCCGACATGCTCAAAATATCTAAATCAGTAGTTATTGGTGAGAATGAAAAACATGTCTTTTATTTTATGAAAGAAACTAAACAGACTTTTTTGGCCAACCCAATATATAGAAACAAATCATGTCTATAAATATTAATGTATTATATATTATTATATAGTACATAAATAAAATACATTATATTATATAATACACTATACATGTATGTAAAATTCATAATATATTATTATATCATGTCATATATTATATCCAATATTGTATATATGTATGAAGAACTTGAGAATTGTGGAGGGGGAAGGGATCTCAGAGGCACAAAAAGATTATGACCGTCAGGTCTACAACTGCTTAATTACACAACCAGAACTAGCAGTCAGGCTTCCTGATGCCCAGGCCCAATGTTTCCATACTGTCATTCACAAACTCTTAATAATTATCTGCACATGTGCATAGGAGACATATATGGATATTTCCACAGCACTGATTATGGTAGTAAAACTTGGAAACAACTTAAACATCCTTTTTAAAAAGAAAAGTTCAAATGGGGCTCATTCATCTGACCCAAGGTCTGTCCAGGAGGTTTCCGGCCACGTAATATGAAAAATGGAGACATTTATTGAAGAATAGACAAGATACAAGAAACATTGTACATAGGACAATGTTTCAGTCCCCTTCAAAGTAGGCACCTTGGGACCTCACATGGTTCTCCTGATCACCAACTGTCTCCTTAACGTATTTCCCTGAATCTCATCAACAGTCTGAAATCTCTTCCTGTTCAAAAGTGGTTTTAATTTTGGGAAAAGTCAGAAGTTTCAGGGTGCCAAATCTGGGCTGTAGAGGGGCTGAATCACCAGGGTATTTAATGGGGTGATTTGATGTTTGGCCAAACATCTCTGCACAAGAGGGGATGCATGAGCGGGTGCACTGTCGTGATGAAGCTGCCAATCACCAGTTGTCCATAGCGGTGGCCTTCTGAGTCATCCAAATGGTTCCCTTGGAGGAATGATTAAGCTTAATGCAAAATGTGACGCAGATTCATTGCTCTACTTGCTCAGTCATGAGGAGTACGACAGCCACACAGTACACATGCTCACTCTACAACATCTACTACCCTCACTGACTAGTACAGTGAAGTTGTTACTGTTCACACATGTGCATTCCTGACTACTCTTCTTGGCTGCCAGGTTCTCATTATATTAACAATGGTTGGACTTCTCCAGACAGATCTTGCATAACAATGAAAGTAAATCAATCCACATTCTATGCATGAACACGTGTTGACTTTGCGGAGAAAACAAAAATTGCATATCATAGTATGATACCATAAAGAGGAAATTAAAAGACATCCACACACACCTTTCTTATGTGCAAAAATGTATCCTGCCCCATAAATTCTTACCCTCCTCCACATGTTTTCATAGTCTGAAAAAGCTACAAATAATATAAGTAGAAGTTATATTTATTATTGCAAGTGGAAAGTTTAAGGCTTTTCAAAACACCTTGCACTTACATGTAATTTCTTTCTAATTGAGCGTTAGTGTCAATTTCCTCATGCAGGGCCGGCCTATTAATCAGAGAGACATTTACTTCCTTACTGTGGTGATCTTTTTCATTTGGGAGGAAGAGCTCTCAGGACATCTTAAGGATTTTTTTCCTTCTGAATTAGAGGATCCTTCATTAATAAAAGAGTCTGCTTTCATATATTGACCTAATTCAATTAGATAATTATAATGCAATTTGCTTCTTCGTGTTGTGGATGGACTACTTAGAATTATTAAATGCTAGAATGCTTTAGCAGTTCCAATTATAGACTTTTATTTTACAGATGAAGAAACAGAGATCCAAAGAAGGAAAGTTGCTTTCCTAAACATATGTAACTATTTAATAGGCAGAACTGGATTAAGTCCCAGGCTGCTGACTAGAGCTCTTTATAGCACTATATACCACACTGCTCATGCGTCACAAACTGTGTCCATACGCTACCACAAGACAAATTAATCAGGCCAGTGGTGAAAATAAGATGATCAGCCATCCCCCACCCAAAATGCTAGTTTATTGCAATTGTAATTTCAAATCAATTTGTCAAATACTTTAACTTTTGAATGATTATGTGGACATTAACCTGTGTATGTATCTCCAACATAATTCTGGAGATTTTGTCATATTTATATATGTATATATTTTATATATATTTGAGCTGTATATATATTTGAAGTGTATGTGTGTGTGTGTGTGTGTGTGTGTGTGTATCTGAAGTTTGAAGACTGTAATGGGAAAGCTTCCTGTTGTCTTTTGTCTTTGAATCTCCAACTGGAATATAATTAATATTGTACACGGGAGTATTAACTCTCTTGATTCACTTGATTAACTCTCTTTATTTAAACACAAAGAGCTTCATAATTGTCCTATAATAGGTTTCCAAGTTCTGAATTTAGAGATGCTGACACCCAAAGGGAAAAATTCTTACACAGTGCTTGGAATAAATAAATCTCCTTATGAGACTTTACTGGAAGGTGTAAGCACTTAAGTCAATATTTTCACGTGTGAAATCCTCCACTATTGGAGAATATTGATTAGTTTTACCTTCTGCTCAAATTGTTCTTGTTCATTACATCAGACATTGTAACTGTTTAAAATTAGAAATTTCACCATGTTCCTCCTTTAAGATGTATTGTTTCTTTAAGCCCTTGAACTTAGAATTATATCAAACATTTCTGGACATATCATTAGTCATAGCATAATAATAAAAAGTGACTGTCTTCAGTTCTGGTTATGTTGTCCTTATATATGCAATCCTTCTCCCTTTTTAAAATGATTGCCCATGTGTATCTTAAAATTAGTAAGGAGAAGTTTTAAAACTGTATGATAATAAACATGTTTGCAGAACCACTTTGATCCCAGGCCATTATTTTTCACTATGAGCCAATGAAATATTTGACTCAACTGACTTGTTTTTAACTCTCTTAATATAAATAATCAAACAAGAAAAAACACTTTCTTTTAAGAAATCTCTTCACTTTTACAACACAATCCTGAATTCTGTTTAGCTCCTTTCCTTTGCTTGTTTGTTTACTTCTCCAGGGGCAAAAATACACTATTATCTTTTTTTTTTTATAAAGATTTTATTTATTACTTTAGAGAAAGGGGAAGGGAGAGAGGCAGAGAGCAAGAGAGACATCAATGTATGGTTGCCTTTCACCTGCCTCCGGCCATGGACCTGGCTGGAGACCTGGCTTGCAAACTGATTGTGTGCCCTGGCTGGGAAATTGAACCAGTGACCTTTGGGTTCGAAGGCCGGTGCCTTATCCACTGTGACACCAGCCATGGCTATTATCTTTTTCTTTTTCTTGCTTACAAACATTAAGTCATAACTCCTGATTTGCCAGATTGTAAAACTAAACATTTTTGGCTCTAGCCAGGTCTTAGGAAACTTCAAAAGAAGCTTAGGTGTTACAGGAAGAGATGTTAGTAATTCCAGTTGTTTGGCTCTTACCTTTAGAGTATTCCCTAAATGGTGCTGGAATATGTTATTGCATTGCCGCGAGCTACTTCTGCCTGCTTCCACCCTAGAGATGGCTATATTTCAGGGATGAGTGAAATGATACTTGTAAACAAGTTTATAATTATTAATAAAGCTTCCCAAACAATTTGAGCTCTTTAGCAACACACATCCGCTATTATAACTAATTGTCTATTGTTTATTTAATTACAACCTTTAATTGAGACACGAAGATTGGTAAAATGCAATTTATAAACATTCTCAACTGAATTTTGTTTTTGTAACTTTCAGGTATTAAATCATTTCTCTCGGGGGATCTTGGTTGAAATTCCACCATTGACTATTCCAATGCATGCTCTAAAAATTAAAAATTCCTAAAGAATATTTTTCATTAAAGTTGACAACTGCCCACTCTGGGATCCAGATGCTATATTCGCAGTATGATGATTTTCTTCTGTTTTTCCTACATGGCCTTTATGGACAGTCTCGTGGGGAGGAAAAATTCTGCCCCTTTTTATACTTTTTATAGTAAATGTTCATTAGGATGGCCGAAAGCCAGGTCTTTGCATTCTAGATGGTGTCTAAATGTTACTCAAGATTTCATCTGCAGTTTGGTTTCCTGAAGATCTTGGTGGTAAATTAAATCCATTTTCTACTTTTGGAGTGCCCATTTCATGTAGAACTCACATCAGCCACTGTGTGTGAGCAGCCCTGAAAAAATTAGAGTTTCCATTAAATGAAAGCAAATCTATAGCTACTAGCAAGTGTCAGTGGGTCCCTGAAAGAATGTGCTGGAATCTGGGTGGTCTTTGGGGTCTGTGGTGTTGTTTTAAAGTTAAGGATGTATCTTCCTCCCATAAGATTTAAATATTATGTTATCCCTTCTCCCCAAGGTTTTGAAACTCTATGGTTGCTTTTCTGTCACAAATACAGGGTCGGGCAAAAGTAGGTTTACAATTGTGAGTACATCAAACAGTTCATTCTTGTATTATTATTTATGAATTATATTATTTTCCATATGAACAATGTAAACCTACTTTTGATCCACCCTGTATACTGAACCCCCATATACCTCTGTGCGATACAGGAGTATATTTCATGGAAAGACCTTGGGTTTTAGAGTTTTAAGTGCTGTGGCTAGTGACCTGTAATCATGAGGACACTAAAACAAACGAAAAACGTGGAAAACATTGTCTTCTTCAAATCAAAAAGTTTTAAATCGTGCCTGAAAATAATAAACACAATACACTTCTATTTTAAGTTGGAAAAGTGTATGCACATCTACCATATTGTTTCACTCTCCACATTCATTCTAAAAGGGAAGAAAAAGCATTACATCATTCAATAGATTGAGTGCCTACTACATGCTAGGCACAGTGACTGCGATAATCCAGGATACATAAGGCAGCCAAAGAATTTAAGTCTTTCCTTGAGAAAATAAGACATGGATAGAAATTTTAAAAACTAGAGGAGGTAGCACCAAAAAAAGCTCTTGTAATTGAGAGATAGGGCAAAGGGGGATTTGGAATTATGTGCCATACTGTCAGGAAATGTATATTATCTCAGAATACTTACCCCAACTCTGTAATAGCTATTTTATCTCCAAGGGAATGGAATCTTCCAGATTCTAAATTCCTTGCCTCGGAAAACTAAGTGTCCATCACGAGCTCTGCACTGAGTTTCTTACAGAGCCGGGACCTCAACCAAGGCTCCAGGCTCAACAGCCCTTACTTTATTTTTCCCACTAGATCAGGCAAAGGCGGAAAAAGCTCGGGGTTAGCGCATCCCCATTTTCTTCTTTTAACAAAGTCCCTTTCCTTCCAACACCACCAGGTTCATCAGATCTTGCCTTCAGGACCAGTGAAGGCGATTGCCTGTGCCTTTGGTGAAGAAGACTGCTTTTCTTAGCTGGTGGTATATGATCAGAAGGGTCTCTGGGCTTGACTTCCAAAACTGGATAGTCTACCTGCCTGCTAGTGTCCCAAGGGGTCCTGTTAGCATTGCGTCCGTAAGTTTCGATGGAGTCTTAGACATGAGTCTTCCCATCCACGAAGAAACTGGGGCTCAGGGGGTGGGAAACAGGTTTTAAGCCTCCAGCCCAATGCCTTTGGCGACCTTTATTTGTGTTTTGAGATCTTACCCGACTCCTTCTCTCCCTTTTCTTGGGGGAAGGGGGTACTATTTCAGTCAATTAACAGCCTTTTTGTTTTTTCAAAAGGAGATGAGGGGATAAGGGGTTGAGAAAACAGTGTTTTGGGGCAATGAAGGGGGGTGGTGCATTCCATCACTATGAAACGCCCGCTCTGCACCAGGTACAGGGCATCTAGGACTCAGCAGACATCTTCCATAGGCTGAAATCGGGTCTCTCTCCACACCGGGCAGGCGCCGGGGCTGGACTGTCCCCCGCCGGCCACTCTAGGACCCCACGTGCCCAGCGCCCAGCGCTGTGCCAGGCCTCAGCTGCGGGCGAGCACCCACCCGGCTCCCAAGGCGCACCTAGCTTTCTCAGGAAGCTCGCGACGCGCGCCCGCGGTCGCCAGGGCAACCAGGGAGGCGCTGACCTCTGACCCGGCGGCCCCGCCCGGCCCCGCCCCGTTGCGTTCCCGAGATCCACGCGGAGCAGGGCAACCCGGAAGTGCCGCCGCCGCCGCCGCTCGCCCGGTGCTAGGAGCCGAGGGCCACACCAGGCCGAGCCCTGCGCCCGCCGCCCTGCAGCCCGCGGCCGGCCGGCGCCGGGGCGGCCGCCTCCCCAGCCCCCGGTCCCACTCCACCCCCAGGCGCCCCGCCCCGCCCCGCCCGGGAGGAGGAGCCGAGGCGAGTGGGAGGAGGGAGAGGTTTGCGAGAGGGAGCGAGGCCGCGCGGGCCGCCGGCGGTTCGTATTACCGGGGTCCGGAGGAGAAGCCGGGCCGGGCTGGCGGCCCCGCGCGGGCCGGGCGGGTGGCTCGGGCCCGGCGAGGGCGGCCCGGGTACTAGAAGGCGGGCGGGGGCGGGGGGGCTGCGAATTAACGGACGAGCTCCGGTCTGCGGGGCGGGGGGCGCTCTCCCACCTCCGCAGCCCGCGGCTGAGCCGTGGCGACCAGGCCTCGCCTGCCCGCAGGCCCGGAGCCGCCCGCCGCCGCCGAGGGCCTGTCCCTGGGGCCGGCGGAGCGCGTAGGTGGGGGCGCGGGGACCGGGACGGCGCGGCCCGGTGATGGTGGGCCCCTGTGCCTCTGAAGAAAGGGGACCCCCAGAGCGGCCGTGCCCCCGGGCTGCCCCCGCCAGACCCTTTGACACCGGCCCTGGGGCCGTCGGGCCGCTGTGAGTTTGCGGGTCACGGTTAAGTGCCCTTAGGATGCGGTGAATCCGGGCCGGGCTCGCTGGCCGGGAGGGGCGCCGCCTGAGCTTGCGACCCGGTGCGAGGAGGAGGGCGGCACGATGCTGGCGGAGCAAGCCCAGAAGTGGTTTCCGACCCACGTGCAGGTCACCGTGCTCCAGGCCAGAGGGCTGAAGCCCAAAGGCAAAAGTGGCACCAATGACACATACACTATAATCCAGCTGGGCAAGGAAAAGTACTCCACCTCGGTAGCCGAGAAAACCCTTGAGCCAGTCTGGAAGGAAGAGGCCTCCTTTGAGCTGCCTGGCTTGCTCATGCAGGGCAGTCCCGAGAAGTACATTCTTTTCCTGGTGGTTATGCACAGGTCCCTGGTGGGGCTGGATAAGTTTTTAGGGCAGGTGGCAGTCAATCTCAATGACATCTTTGAGGACAAACAAAGAAGGAAAACAGAGTAAGTTATGTCATTTATTTTTAATTGGGGGGAAGCTTACGTGTATCTTTCTTACGGATTTTCTGTTCTTGGAAATTGTTGGTATACCTGCGGCATTGACGGAAATATGACCCAGTTTGAAGCACCCGATTTGCATGACTTTGAAGTAAAAATAGCCCTTGCGGAGAAGCATTTTTAAAATGGAGTCTTTCATGGTCCCTTCTCAATTTTTTGAGGTATTCATCGTAACTAGTTGAGGATTTTGCACTGGATTTTAAGCAAATTCACGATGTGTCCTTATAACAAGACTGGATCATAGTATTGACCAACTAAAACAACATGTATGCAGGTTGTTGTCCTGAAATGTAAATCTTCCAGGAAATGCAATAGCAGAAACCTTAAATCTGCCAATATAATGTCACGTGTATGTTGAATTCCGAAGCTGTTAAAAGATAAATTACCAAATCCAGAGCTCATTATGTCATTTTAACATTACAAACACAGTGGCCTTTATTTGAGTGCAGCCATTTTTCAGGATAAGTGAGTGATGGAATCTAAAGCCGTTTAAAGGAGAAAAAAGTTTGTAAGGAGGTACAAACATCCTCAACCTTGGACACACCGTTTTCCTTTGAATTTACAATATACTGGAGCTGGTGTACGACTTAGGAATTAGCTCCACAAAGCCAGTGTGTTTCGGTCATATTAAATGTTGTCAGATTGACGTCAGATTGGAGACAGTGATTCAGTTTTTGTGATAGAATGATGTAATGACATCTTCAATAAAAACATGGCTTTTTAAATACAACTTTTGAGCTCAGGATAGATATAGTTCAATCTTGAAAACCATAATACAGATTAACACTAGGATGTTATTTCTTTCATTGAAAAATAGTATGTTTTCAGAGATGGGTATACTCACCTTGTCCTTAAACACAATTTTTCTAATCTGAGAGCATTATAATTGATGGAATTAATGAGAAAAATCTAGGTTGAGTTTATAAAAGTAATTGAAATTTCCAAAATTGCTTTGCTATTCAGTCATAATGGAAATTTACCCTTTTAGGAACGTTTTTATGGTAACTTTCTTGATGTTTATGTTAATTTCTTATACTTTAAAGCAATCACTTATTGTTTTTTTTCTACGTATATCTTTCTGCAAACTTCTCTTGATTGGAGTTTTAATTATATTAAGTTTATTAAGTTTTTTTCCCATCAGGTCTTTTCCTAAGAGATTCAGTGGGTAGGGTAAGAGGGTAGAGAGATGAGAAATAGTAGGCATGCAAGACAAATAATGGTCAATATTTAGACTGGCTAAGGAGATGAAAATACTGTGAGAAAAAAACAGAAAAGGGTTTTAAAAAGCGTAAGGTTGGATATGTATCAGTTATTTTGATAAAACTGATAAAAACCAAGTGATAATTTCATTTCCTCTGAGGAGTTCATCATATTTGAAATTGAAAATGGATAATTATCAAATAATTTGTCTCACATTACCAATTTCGAGTGACAGTATATAATAATCAAAGTGTTTTGAATGTGAACTTTTAAGTAACTTCAGTTTCCACACTGCATTGTTGACAGGACTTTGAATGGTAAAGAATGATATATTACAGGCTTCTGAAATGTAAGTTTTCCCAGTGAAAGGAGGCCCAGCTGTGAACCCAGAGGATGAAATAAGCTTTTAAAGTTTCTTCTCGTTTCACTACTTATTTTTGTCAACATCACAATGATAACACATTTGACCGTAAGTGGTAATACCGTGGTCTCCCTGTAGAAGTTCTCTACTGGCCACCACTTGGTTAGGACGTTTTGGGGGAAATGCTCTGAAAGATTATCAACAGGGCTTGTGGTGTGACTGCTTTCAAAGTGATTTTCATGTTATTAAATACCTAACATTTTCTTGCTTTGTGGATAAATGGGGACCACATATTTGATGAGGTATCTTTATTGGTAATATTTCTAGCTTTTTAATATATTTAATAGTTTCCTTTTGCGGCACAGCTGTACATGTGGCACAGCAAGAGACAGACTTGAGCCACTGGTGTATTGCAAGAAAGATATTTAATATTCTGCACATTGCTGAACCTTGTCAGCATATTCCCAAGTGCTTTTGAAAAAACCCGGTTGAATGATGAAGGTTACCAGCCGAGTTAGAAGTTCCCTGAAACTGCTTGGTGTGACACTTTTTACTCTTGACACTGAAGACAGGCATTTACAGCTTGTCTTCCAACTGTGTCATGATAGGCAGAGACTATTGTGACAGCTAAAACTATTATTTAACTTATTTTTATACCTTTAAATTAAATACCCTTTTTTTTTTTCTTTTAAGGAGAAGTGGGGGAAGGGGCCTGAACCTGCACTTTGAGTGGAGCATAGAGAGAGAACTTCTGTATCTCCCACTTTAATGGGTGTCTGGGTTGGTTCTGGCATGAGATTTAAGGAAATAATACAATGTTTAATAATAGAATGGTAAAATTGTTCATGCTGTTATGTAATGTCTATTGACTTTTTTTTTTTTTTTTACAACAGAAGTGGGTGATGTTGATTTTTTTTTTTTTTTAAATGCTCATGAAAAGTAATAGCAGTCAGTCCCTAGAGTTAGGTATGACTCAAACACATGCTGATTTTCGGACTTTTGTGTGTGTCTCTGCATTGCACCTGCGTCCTGGCCTCTGGCACCCTTCCTGCCAATCTTGTCCCATTTCTGACCACACAGCACCAATTGCTTGGGAATAGTTCCCACATGTGTGGTGGTTTTTGAACATGGACCTGTGCCCACTAAAAATTGAACAGAGGCCATATATAGTCTAAATCCAGCACTCAAGAGGTGAAAAAAAAAAAATCAGCATTAATCCAGTAAGCCCCCAGTGCCATATCTTCATTTTATCTTTTTGAAGCATGGGAAAACAAGCTTTATCTCTGGGACGATTTTTGAAGGTCTCATTAAGACTTCCCTGTTACATCACTTTCAAAACAAAGCAGCTAAGCTCTTTGTCATCCCTATATTTTAAATTAGTATATTCAGAGTTCTCAGTGTTTTTTTTTTTTGGGGGGGGGGGCGAGTGGATAAGAGGAGGATGGGACATACTGTATTTAGTTTGTGTTCAGCACTGACTTGCTTTATTCCTTAAAGCTCGTCTAAGTCTTTAGTGTTCCCCACCAAAAACAAAACAACACAGAACACACACACATGCATGCACAGTGGGTTAGAACTTGGTTGTTTTAAGGACATGGTCCTAGAAATAATTCAGTTAACAGTTATTTAGGGCAAGACAAACTATCTTCATGGAGCTTACCCTCTAGCAGTGGAAAACCTGCACTACTTCCTACTTTGACTGTCTTTGTCTCCTGATTAAAGGGTCCCAAAGTAGAAGACCAGCTACCTGTGTATTTAATTTATTAACATACTTGGTTAACCGTCACCAAAAGAACTTCTGTTTTCATGCAGATTTTACATCAACTCTGGATATTTTCTTTATTGACCTGAACCTGACATTAGATGCTATTCGTATTCTCTGTGCCTCATTTTCCTCATCTCTGAAAGAAGAATATTAAAATAGATTATTTGGTCTTGTTTGTAAAATTATATGAATTGTGATTACCTTTGCCCCCTTCCATTTCTAGGGTTACTCGTTTATTTTTTTCTCGATTTGCTTTGATTTGCTATAAACATGGAAATCATACAGGCTTGGATTTTTGTTTTTATTTTATTTTTTTTTGTTTTTGATACATTTCTTACTAAGTACCTTCACCTACTTTTGGTAAAGCCTGAGATGGCACAGAATATTTCTGTAGTACCATTCATCAGAAATATTTCTTGCTCACTGAAAATGGTTCTGTTTTCCAAAACTAAGTTAATAACTGGGTATATAACCTGGTTTCATTTCAGACTTTCCATGTGCTCCGATTTGTGTTTACAGTTCTCTCTTCCATAGTTCTAGTGCTGTCATGTCTCTGCATCTTCAGATTTTACCATGTGCCCCAGATAAAGGAATTCCTCAGTTTAGGGTAAATCAGGTTAATGCTTATCCTTTTTAAGAAGTTGCTTGTTTTGATGCAGCAAGATCTTACTTGATTGAATTGCTCCAAATTAGTAAGAAAATACTTCTCCTGAGTGTTACTTGCTAAGATGTAGCTGATGTACGTGTTAAGTGCCAGTTTTTTCTCCTATCTGGGAAGACCTGTAAACCAGACTTCCATGTGGCATACAGTAAATATGCCTTCTTCTGGTATATCCTGTTGGTAATAGTAAGGGAAAGAACTAATGGAAAAGTAGACCCAGGTTCCTTTGTAGCAAAGAAAATTTGTTACACTTGATTAGAGCTGTGTTTAAATAATAACCCGTCTCCAGGAATGGATATTACGCTTCATTATTAAATAATATGAAAACATTGTAGAAACTGCTTTCTAGGCTTGATTTTGTAGAATTGGTTTTTTTGTTTTTGTTTGCTTTTTTGGCTGTTTGCCCTATAAAATGACCACTTGTCCACTTGTGACACTGACAACTGGGGACTTTCTCATGGATGAAAATACTAGGAACAAAATCAAAATAAACTTTGTCTCTTATACATCATTTAACAATGGGCATGTCATACAGCAAAATGACTAAAATTGTAAGATTTGGCTCCCAATTAAAATGATTTTTATTCAGTATTGTCACAGTAGCAACAGTAAAGGAAACAAAGATTGTAACAGGAAACATTTACACTTTTTCTTTTGGAAACTCTTGGTAAGATTTATTACAATTTTTTATTTCCTTCATTTTATTAATTTTTTTATTCAGGAAAAGGCTTTGACCCATTTTATATTAATCTAAATTATATGCAGTTTTTATAATTAGTAAACTATATAGTGGTCTCTAATATTATCAATTCTTTTAACAGTTTTTACGGAAGACATTTTTGGATGGAGCTAAATAGTTATTACTTTATTAAAAACATGGCCATTTATTATTTTATAGTGCCCCAACGTAGTTTGTATTGATGAATTTTTTCAGTCTGTACCTAAGTGTCTTTTAACTTCACAAAAGGTTTTTAGGTAATTAGCAACATTTACCACAGATGGAAACATAATAGACAGCTCTCATTGCTAAGGTTTTTTGATGTGAATGGTTTTCAAATCACGAAAGGAAGGTTACCTGAAAACCTTTTCAAACTTAACCAAAGAACTATTTCTTGATTATATGTCACATCCCAGAGACAATGGTAAGTTTTTACAAATTAAGCAATGAGTGCAGAAGTACTTTGGCTGACACAGCCTCATCATTGCATAGATTGCCTTTGTGTACAATATCTACTTAAGAAGCTATTTGTATATAGCAAAGCTCGATATCCTCTCTTCATTACATGTTACAACCCAGTTTTTCCTTCTCTTTAAGGTGGTTTAGATTAGAATCCAAACAAGGAAAAAGAGCCAAAAACAGGGGTGAGATAAAGGTCAATATTCAATTCATGAGGAACAACATGACTGCAAGCATGTTTGACTTATCAATGAAGGATAAAACAAGATCCCCTTTTGCAAAATTAAAAGATAAGATGAAAGGTAGAAAAAACGATGGGACATTTTCTGATACGTCTTCTGCAATCATTCCAAGCTCTCACATGACTGATGCCAACTCTGAATTTTCAAGCAGTGAAATACAGATGAAATCCAAACCGAAAAAGCCTTTCCTTCTGGGTCCTCAGCGGCTCTCTTCCGCGCATTCTATGTCTGACTTAACCGGAGCTCACGGAGCTCCTGAGAAACTCAAGTCTGGCCCCGTGGGTCAAACGCATCTCCTCGGACGCCAGATAGAATCCTTTGGAGCTCTTCCAGAAAGTGGTACGTGACACGTTTTTTCCTACTTGTAACCTCAGTGGCCTAAAATATCCTTTATATTTATTTTTTATTTTTAAGATTTTCTGTATTATTTTTCAGAGAGAGGGGAAGGGAGAGAGGCAGAGAGGGAGAGAAACATCAATGTATGGTTGCCTTTCCCCTGCCTCCAGCCACGGACCTGGCTGGAGACCTGGCTTGCAACCTGGTTATGTGCCCTGGCTGGGAAGCAAACCAGCGACCTTTGGGCTTGCAGTCTGGCGTTTTATCCACTGTGCCACCAGCCAGGGGCCCAGTATAATACTTAAAGTTCAACTTCTAAAATTAGAAAATAAAAATTACAGTTTCTTGATAGTATTTTCTAAATTTAGTGATTCAGTGTTTGTTTATTGAGTACCTACTATCCTGAAAATTGTTGGGTTTATTAAAGGCAGAGCCTGTCTGCATTCAGTATTGTATCTTATATTATCAGATAATAAAAATAAGTCCTATTTAGTTCTCATGGTCTGGCTTCATTTTTTATTTTTAATGCTGTTGTTCTTGTCTGCAAAGCCAGAAGCATCAATAAATACTCCATTTAATCAGAAAGTTCCTAGGAAAAAAAAAGTATGTTCAGAAGTATAAGAAAGTAAATTTAATACTAACGATGAAAAAAAGTCTTTGAGAATGTATAGCACTGTCAGGCCAAGCAGAATCTCTAGTTTTGACATTATAGTGTATTTACGCGGTTGTTTCTTCCCGAGCTGGGTAAATTACTGATTGTAGCAGTGTACTAGTTATTATTAGCCTGCACACTTCAGAGTGCTAGCCCATAGCATTTTAAGGTGGTTTTCTTTCATTGTATTAAAGGTTAAATCTTTAAATAGCTAATTGCTCTCGTTCTAAAAGCAGCAGTATGCACACAGAATGTGTCAAATAGTGTGATGTAATGTGTCACTGATTATGTACTGACTACAAAATTGTTTGCAGGAAGTCTCAAATCTCCACACAGAAGAACATTAAGCTTTGATACTTCTAAAATGAACCAACCTGACAGCAGTGTGGATGAAGGCGAATCGTCTTTCGGAAGACAAAATGACCTATTTACAAATGTGACTGCTTCATTACCCCAAAAATTTGCAACACTGCCAAGGAAGAAAAATCCATTTGAAGAAAGCAGCGAGTCCTGGGACAGTGGCATGACTTTATTTTCAAAACCCATTGAAGTAAGGAAAGAAAATAAAAGAGAGAAAAGGGAGAAAGTCAGCCTGTTTGAAAGAGTGACTGGAAAGAAAGATAGCAGAAGATCTGATAAACTCAACAATGGGGCAGCCAGTAGCCCTTGTGACTTGAAATCACCTAATGCATTTAGTGAAAATCGTCAGGACTATTTTGATTATGAGTCAACTAATCCGTTTACAGCAAAATTCAGGGCCTCAAATATCATGCCATCTTCAAGGTAAGCTTACCGTGGGGGAAATTGTGCTATTTTGAAAAATAGTGTACTTGAAAGGATCAAATACCCCTTTTAAAAATGCTTGAATATTCTACTTTTTTTTTCAATTTATTTGAAAAAATTCTTATTTTTATAATAAATTATGGGATCAGACAGTGTTGCATACTTCTTTGGATTTGAACTTTTGGGGGGAAGACAAAAGATTCTTACACCCTACCCTAGTCTATTTGTGCTTAGGGGAGCGAGAAACTCACCAAAAGGGCATTGCTTTTGATGAGACCTGGTGTGAGAATCACCAGTGAGTGTTCATTAAGCCAAAAATTGGGGTGATGTGTTGTTTCTATACATTTCTTTCCGGGAATCAGTGTATGGGCTATCTGGAGAGAATTAATGGACCAATAGCAGTCCATAGGCTATTCTTGAAGAAAACTGGCTTCAGTAGCAGTGGTTTTCATAATAGATGTTAACTATCCTTATCAAATGGCTACGTAGAAGTAATTTTATTTGTGAATGTTTATTGGAATTTAGGGACTTTTGTGGGTACTATAAATACATAAAAATATGTAAAGATTTATCATCATAGACATAATCACTATCGGGATAAAGATTTTCAAAATCTTATTTCTTAGTTATGTGCATAATAGACCTTTTCTTATTCCTTAGTACAGGTTGGAACTATACACCTTTAAGATTATGGCTTTTACCAAAGGAAACCTCAAAGAATAAGATGAATTTATTGCGATCTTAAGCAGTTATCATAGAAGTACATGGTAGAATGTCAATCTCAGCATCTCCACTTTTGAAACAAGGAAAATAATTTCTACTTGGTAGGGTTGGGTGACAAGAAATGATAAATTAAGCACAAGGTACAAAACCAGGCCCCAAATAGAGAACCCAAAAAATGGTGGCTGCTATTATTTTATATACTGTCGTATCCTATTTTTTTAGAAACAGTGCCTTGTTTTGTCCCAATGAACAAGAATTACAGTACTAACCGCCACCCTGTAGGCTGTGCTCGCCCACCTCTCCTGTAATCTAATGGTACATCAAAACATGCATCTAAACCTTTTGGAGGAAAGTGTGTGTTTCTTTGGTTTCCTTTTAGCAGTAAATGGGTATTTGCTGTGGCTTTAGAAAGTATTGGTTCAAGCCCTGGCTGGTAGCGCAGTGGATAAGGTACCAGCCTGCAAGCCCAAAGGTCACTGGTTCGCTTCCCAGCCAGGGCACGTAACCAGGTTGCAAGCCAGGTCTCCAGCCAGGTCTGTAGCTGGAGGCAGGTGAAAGGCAAACCATACATTGATGCTTCTCTCCCATTCTTCCTCCTTTCCTGCTCTTCTCTCTGAAAATAATGAGTGGGAAAAGAAAAGAAAGTATTGGGTTTTTTTTTTTTATGGACTGTACGCCAAAGGAATATATTGTTATCTTACGGCATTAATGTTTTATTAAGGAGTCCATAGTTTTGATGTGCTATCTCATATATTTTATTTTGGGATTTTACATAGTATACATATTGCATTAATTCCTAAATAACAGCTGTAGTAAATAGAACCCCATTTGCTTTTTTCTGTGCTTTGTTGAACATTATTTTGAAGAAGCTTGTTGAAAACAACTAAGATAACTTAAGAGAGTAGGTAATTTATATTATTTTAGAGTCAAAGATAATAGGAAATGGTAGGAAAATAATGGTTTTAAATAATGGCAGCATATGGAAAAATAGACATCCTCAGGCCTTTAATTGCCCTGTCCTTGGCCTGTTGACATGGACTGCCATAGGTTTTAAAAGTGAGTATGACATTTTGTTGGATGTAGGCTTCATTTTGGGTTACTTCAGTATTAATGCACTTTCTATCAAAATTAGAGCTGTTTCAAGTTATATGTATAAAATGATAGCAAGCGTGTAAAAAACAATAGCTTTTAAAATCTTAAGGCCCTTTGTTTTAATATTATTTCATCTTCACATTCTGTGAGATGCGAGAAATGACATGGAGCAGCATTTGTAGACTCCTGGAGATGCCTTTCTTTCTGTGTCATAAACCATCTTTGTGGTAAATATAAAGCATTTGCAGTGAAGGTGGCTCTAATGAATGAGATTGACTGTAAATCTAGAAAAAGAGTGCAGTTCAGATTTTGGAAGGCAGCTGTAGCTTGAGTGGGATTTGGGAGGATACAGTGAAGGCGGTTTTATCTTTACATAGCAGCAAATCCCTATTCATCTTCCCAGTGTCATCCCTCACGACCGGCTAAACCGAATGCACTTCTGAAGCTCTAGACTCACTTCCCTAGGCCACATGCTGTGAATTACTATTTTTTTCCCAGTAGCACTTAAATAGACCAGTTCACAGAGTTTCCTGGACTCCTGGGACCCAAGTGTGAGGATGGTGGGCAGAGTTCAGGGTAAGATGTGAGGCTGTGGAACCGGGTTGAACTACTTGTGGGTCAGCAGGCTCACCTGTGATGGCCGGCGTGCGAGAGCTGTTACTACCCTCTGAGTGAGGGGCGTGTGTGATTGCAGCCGGGGAATTTATGCATGCCAGAACAGTGTCAGGTACTGAGGAACACTTTCTTAGAAGCCAGAGTTTTTATTTCTCAGTGGCAATAAAATCCACCTGAAAAAATCACTGTGTAAGGCCCTGCCTGGTGGCACAGTGAATAAGACACTGGCTTGTGAGCCCAAAGGTAGCTGGTTCGCTTCCCAGCCAGGGCACGTAACCAGGTTGCAAGCCAGGTCTCCAGCCAGGTCCCCAGCTGGAGGCAGGCGAAAGGCAGCCATACATGGATGTCTCTCTTCCTCTGCCTTTCTCCCTTCCTCTCTAAAAATAATAAATGAAATCTTAAAAAAAAAAAAAATACCGTGTAAATCTCAAAAGTACTGCACAGGCTTCTGTTCTTGGAATAGGTCCCGTAGTGTTGCCTGAAACTGATGAAGGGCATGAGTTAGGCTTTTTGTCGGGTTATTTAGCAGAGAACGGAGCTCCTTGAGACCTTTTCTTTGGGGTTGCTAATTCTCGATCTGTCCTCTTCTAGGCCCCTCTGAAGCCTCCCCTTCTCTAGGGGAGGGTGGTGGTGGTCCTGTGCGGCATCATTTTCTTACCCATCCCACTTTTCTGGCATCACCTTGTTCAGTGACAGCCCCGTCACTGTTCCCTCCCACCTCCATGCACTACTTGAGGGTAGCACCCGCCTTTCATTCATCTTTCTGCCTTGGTCTCCAGTGGGATGTGTGGTAGGTAGTAGGGGGTAGACAAACATTTTTTAACCAATGAACATAGAAGAACAGACTGATCTCCTAAAGGGCTGTGTCCTTTTCTGTCATCTGCTGTTTCCAGCTCAGTGTGGGCTGTGGACATCTTTCTGATGGACTGAGAGCAGATCCATAAAGGCGAATATGTGCATTTTTATGCACAGTAAGACGTTAAAACTCTGAGTGAGTTCTAAAGGACTGTTAGAATTTAATATTCATGCCTAAGTAGCACATTTCTGGAGTTCATTAAGAACTCTGGATTAGTTAGAATAGGTTATCAATTGTAATAACCCCACATGTCAGTGGCCATTATGGTAGTCATTTATGGTTCATTGTTGTCACAACCTAATTCAGTGAGGTGAGGATGAGAGAAGTAGGTACTTTGCTCCACACAGTAATTCAGGAGCCAGGCACCTTCCTTCTTGTGACACCCGCATTTACTGTATGGTCTCCAAGGTCATGCAGCAGGTATGGAGAGTGGAGGGTCACATGTGGGACATCTTCATGTAACCCAGGCCTGGCGGTGCTGTGTCACTTGCCATATGTCCCACTGTCCAGAGTTCAGTCACCTCCCAACTTCAGTGCAGCCAGCTAAGAAGTCAGTCTAGCTTTGACTGAGTGAACCAAATTGAGTGTGGTGAGCACATTTCTGTGTTTGCAGTAGATGTTGGTTCTAAGAAACCTGATGCTAGCATCTGGCGTGCTATGAAACCCTACTACACACAGGTACCTGAAGGTGTAGGTGAAATGGTCCTTTTTTACTGGCTTGGGTTGCTAAAGAGTTTTCAAATTGGTTCTACTCTTCTTTTTTAATTACAAATCACAAGTAGTTTAGTGTTCCCAGAATGAACTAATTTGCTCCATGGTTAACCCTACAGTTTGCACTAGCAGTGTATAGTTTTCTGAAAACAAACATACCTAGATGTTTATTATGCCATTTTTAGTACCACTGTCTCTCTTCCTCCATTCCCCAAACTGGGAGGCTGGCACACGGACTCGGGCCCAGCCTGGTTGCTGCCGTTTCTGTAAACCAACTTCTGTCGGAGCACAGCCCACCTGTTAGGCTAGTTTTGTGCTAGCTGAGTGAGTAGTTCGGATCGTATGGGCTGCAAGGCCAAAAATATTTATTCTTCTTCCGTCTTGAACAGAAGTAGTTTGCTGAGCCCTGTCCTAGCTGAGGGGAGATCCTGGAGAGGGTTAGCTTGGGACCAGCCGGGTCCCTGAATGTGTGGAAGACCACCTAACCAGGGATACCAACTGAAGCTTGTCTGAATGGTGAATTCTCTAGAGTATTAAATTGCTGAAATTTTTATTGCTTTATTATAGCATTTAGCACTTAGGGCACAGGAGCTGTGGTACCTTTTGTTCTGGTTTTGTGTGTGTGTGTTTTTTAGATTTTATTTATTTTTAGAGGGGAAGGAAAGGAGAAAGAGAAGAGAGGACAGGAAACAGCAATGTGAGGATGTGATGAGAGAGACATCAGTTGTTTGCTTCTCGCATGCACCCTGGCCAGGAATCGAACCAGTGACCTTTCGTTTTGTGGGCCAACACCCAACCCGTTCAGCCACACTGGTCAGGGCCCTTGGTTCTGTTTAAGAAAGCCTAGGTCAAAAAACGCTAAGAATCAGTCCTTTGCCATACCAAATCCAACTCTTTCCATTTTTCAAGGCTTATTATATTTTAGGCTTTTCTTAACTGTACTGTTCTTTTACTATTCCTTACCTCTCTATTCTTGGTCAGTTAATTTCCTTATCTGTCTGCCCTGAGGCCTTTGTAAAATTTCCTGTCGTCTCCATTCTTTGGCTCAGTGGTAGGATATACTTTCAGCCCACACAATGCTAAAAACTCTCTAATTCTCTTGATTAGTACTATGATGTTTCCCTTCTTTGGATTCTGCTAACACAGAAGAACGTAATTGCTGCATCATATTGATTGTGTCTAGGTCTTAGCCACTCTTCCTAAGGAATATAGTCTTCTTGCTTGTACTGGATCTTCAGTGCCCCATGGAACCTAAGTTGCTGCATGTTCCTAGTGCTAGGCATCCAGGACTCGGGGGGGTTTTTTAAAGGCTATGATTTGTTGCATCCTACCTCAGACTGAATTAGAATTTTTAGTGAATCAGCATTTTTAAAACTTCCCACTGATTCTCAGACAGTTTAAACATTGTTGATCTAAATTAAATCATTTAATAAGAGTTCAGTAAGTACTTATTGATGGTTAGAAATCAGAGTTGTAGCCATGGCTGGTGGCTCAGTGGATAAGGTGCTGGCCTGCGAACCCAAAGGTCACTAGTTCGATTCCCAGCCAGGGCAACATAACCAGGTTGCAAGCCAGGTCCCCAGCCAGGTCTGTAGCTGGAGGCAGGTGAAAGGCAACCATACATGGATGTCTCTCTCCCTCTCTGCCTCTCTCCCTTCCCCCTCTCTCTGGAAATAAATAAAATTAAAAAAAAGAAATCAGAGTTAATGTTTGTATACTCATAGTTGAATAGACAACTGAGTCACATTAGCTTTGCTTTCAGGGTCCTAAGTAAGGCAGAGGGCATGGTGAGAAGACCAGGTTGATGAAAATAGTTGTGGAGAGGAGTATGAGATTTGGCTAATAGCTAAGAAACATGTGAATTATAGAAGGCATTGAAGACTAGGTAGGTATGTCCGACTATTAAATATTGATGGCATCTGTAGATGAAATTATTTTTCAGGATATAGGTTGGACTGGAGAACTCTACCTAGTTAGGAAATTCTTTAATATAAGGAGAAAACTAGCTGTGTATATCTTATTCCAAAAGTTAAATAATGTAGCCAATAATGTAAGCATGCTCTGTGTGATGAGCTAGTGTTTGATGTTAGAACCGCTTATCGGAGAGCTGGAGAGCTAGAACCTATGGGAAGTCTTTTTATCAGGGGATTGGGGGAAGGGGTAACCTATTTGTGACTTGCACAAAAATATGCTTTCTCTTCATTTGTTTCTGCCTTGCTGTAGTTGTGAGTACCATGTAGCTAATGCTTAGGTGCTCTATGATAACTTAATGGTATGTTTTATAGTAGCACTCTTAGTATTTTATTAAGATCATATATGCAGTGTTTGCTATGAAACAGCATGTCTTCTTAGCTAATGAATTTAGGCCATCATTTATTTTTCAGGGCAGCACAGAAGTAGTAATTAAGATCAATATTATTTATCACTGATATTTTATAATTTTGCATGACACATGTACCTTTGTCCTTTGGGATCATGCTGACTTGCTGCCCTCTTTCCCTTCTTTCCTCCCTCCGTTCTTTCTCCCCTTCACTAGTTAGTTCCTGTCTGTGGTGGTGTCTTATCTTTCTTCGAAGCTACAAAAATTGGTTACCCTACTATATGTTTAAATGTGTTTCTAATTTTCACGAAGCCAAAAAATCACCATAGACTTAAAAGCATGGAACCACTATTATGGAGTTATATAACATGTGCATAAAAAATGATAGCCTGTTTACTGTAGACTTACAGTTTAATTTTAAAAGTTACAGTCAATGATCCTAAAGAAAAGATCCTATTCTTAGTAAAACCTTCATTTATATAATGCTCCTTATGGAAATTTTTTTTTTCTTGTATAAGTTTAAAGTTCTGTCTTTGGCATAATATATCATAACACTCATAAGATTTACTTGAATAGCAATGCTTTTTGTTCATATTTGTCTAATATTAAAGATAATTTGCTCGGTATTCATGGCAGGCCGTAAATATTTTACGCAGCTGAAAATTTGTACCCTCATTTATGAGATAGAAAACAAAAACCTTTTAGGTCACTTTTAGCCCCATTAATCTGTTAGTGCCCAGGGATTTACAGGGTGTGTCCAGTGAAACTATGACTGGGAACGGAAATACGCAACGTGATTAGTTCCCACTCACTAGAACTTTATAAAGCTTAACTCCCTGGAGACTACCTGAAACTTTCTTACCTTTTGTCATCCTAATACTCATTATAATAGCTCTCTTTAATTGGTACATTTCCCAATGGGTTAATTTGCAGATACCAACCGTGCCATCCTTTTGCTAACTCACTAATGCAAATTGATATTTATAGACTTCAAAATTGAAAACAAAAAAAGCTCTGTAGCAAAAAAAGACAAACTTGGCTAAATTATTATTTTGAGCTGAGATTGAGATACAGAAAGTCTCCGTGAAAGAAGAAAACAAGCCAAAAAGAAAAAAAATCTACAGAAACTACTGTAGGCTAATAAACTGATGTGAAAATTTCTCAATTTACAGCACTTGACAGGTGCTAAAAGAAAAGCATCTTTAATTTTAATGTGTTGTTAGGACCTCTTTAGAGAGACTGTACAAGTTATTAACAAGGTCCTCTGAGACAGGAGACGGGTAATTAACAAGACCTATGGAGATATAGTTTAGGTAATTAACGAGCTCTTACGCACTGGACACAGGATAACACATAGTGAGTCCAGTAGTTAAAGAGAACAGGTTGTTATGATACAATCAAATACAAGATACGGTGTGTAAGTCCTCTCGAGGTTTCTGATAGGAAAGTATTAAAATTATATTCCATTGACCCTAGTGCACTCATTTTTGTAAGTCAATATGTAATTTTTTTGGGTTTAACTTTAAATATAGAATTTGAGAGGATTATTTCTTTGTAAAATCCATGAATCAGGGAAGCTTGTTACATGTGGATTTATGATCTTTGTTAATTGTCATTCATGAACATACATGTTTTGAGAACAGTACATTAGAAAAACATAACTTATATTATTTTGAGTTGTTTTGGACATTTATTGCTCTGTTTAGTTTTTATCCCTGGCCTCTTGGCTTACATTGCCTATTCCAAGTCGATGTTACTGTTCTTAACCACTTAAAAACTGTTAGGGTCTAGGCCAGAGGGCAGGCGGCCCTTCACCACTTTGGTTTTCACTCAATGTGCACAGGCTCCTCGGGTCATGTTTCTGGGGCACCTTCAAGTCTGAGACTTGATATTCTCAAGTTCAAGTATGTGGTGTAGTTATCGCCTGTGCAAATTTGAAGTTGTTGGGGGGTGTGAATTGAGTTTTGGTTCAGAAAGCTCCTATAGTCAGCAAACCTTTATTGCAAACATGTTATGCTCCGTAAGGATTGAGGATTAAGAATACAAAGGGCACCCTTGCGGGTCTCCTGCTTTACTCCCTTGCTTCCTCAGTGTGGCCACTTCAGTCCAGCAATACGATGTTTTTTCCAGAACTTCAGATCTGGTGATCAAATGATATTTTCATTTTCATTACTTTTGAAAATGTACTGCATGCATGGAAATCAGAGGTTATAAAGATAGAAATCCTGCTCTTAGAGCACATGGAAGCAGACATGTAAATATCAGGTCCGCATTCTGTGCTAAGGACTGGACATTCTACAGCCATTGGGGAACCATAAAAGGTTTTTAAATTGGATTGGAATATCGTCAAAGTACTATCTTACACAGATAGCCTTGTAGCGTGGGGGATCTGCTGGGGACAAGAGTGGAAAGGGAGAGGAGGACTTGGGGCAGGAAAGCTAGTTAGGAAGTTATTGTGATTGTTGAGCTGGAAGCTGACAGAGGTTACTTGGCAGTGAGGATGGAAAAGAAGAGAACATCTCTGACATATTTTTCTGGGCTAAAATAGGACTTAACCCTTCTGTGTGTATATGTGAAGGGGGAGAGAGGGGCATTGGTGAAGGAGAAGAAACAGGGAGGACTGTCCCAGTGATGAGTCTTTAGCCTGTGCCCCCAGTTTGATGAAACACAGCATTGTGAAAACAGTCACAGCTATGTCAGGTCCGTAGTCTTTGAATCAAACTTGGCATTTTAGGCTTGATGAAGCTGTTTGAATTTTTTGTTTTTGTGCTTAAGAGATGCTGCCTTTAATTTAGAGTTTTGTTGCAGAGAAGAGGAATTATGTGTTTTGAGTTGATCAAGACAAGCAGGTTGGTACCAACATGGTTAATAGCTCTTGAGAGTTTGGTTTTAAATACTTGAAACACTTTGAACATAGAATGCACATTTCTGTCATTGCTTATGGACTTAATGCATTTGAAGTTGTTCACCCTAGCATTGTAATTACTACATATATTTCTCTTCCGTGGCTTTGGCTCTACCAAGTCCCCTGTTGGACCCCTTTGTTAGTTTCCACTAAGAGAGTGACTTCTCTTTCTCCTGGGGTCGCCGTGTTTTCAGGCTCCTGCTTCTGTGTTTAGATCATTTCCTTTTGGGGCACTTGACCATGCTACCTGTGATTCCTTTTTTCCAGAACAATAAAGCTTCAACTTTTGGAAAATAGGTACTGTTTCTGTATATTTATTATATGGTGGTAGTGTTACCTGTGGCCAGGGTGTTTTAAATATTGCTGGCGATAAAAAATGAAGCAGTTAACTTGATTATGAAATGATGTTTTTTTATGCGTTTGTCTAATTCCTAAGATGTTAGGATCCAGACACTTGACATTTGTCTCCTTGAACTTAAATTTTAAGGATAAGTTATTGTTCTTTGAGTTCATGTTAAATGTAATATAGTATTAATAATTAGAATAGAATTGTATAAGTATTCAAATATATAAACATGTATTACTATTAAATATTATACATTACATAAAATGTTTTCATGTATTTTATGTATATTTTTAAACCTAGAAGTCTTTCTGACAAAGTGCTAATCCTGCTTAAAGAGCAGTTGCGTGAATGACCTAGACCTAGAATAAAACTGAATTCACATTGCCAGTTTTTAAAGTGCTTTTAGCAAACATGTATGTAAAGCTCCACCAGAGCTGGGCTGGGTGGGCTGAAGAAGCGGTTCACACTGGAAGCCGTTCCAGGCCGGGCCACGGTGTGTGCAGGGAGCCGCCGCCCTGCAGGTGGGTGCGCTGTTGACCAGGCGCCTGCTGGAATTTGGGAGATGCGACTTTAAAAAGAGGCCTTTGAACTTGTTCTTGACCTTGAACATGATTTTGTAAGTTGGGGAATGATAATGAGAGAGTTGTTTCAGTAAGTAGCAGGAAAACATTAAAGTGATGAGATGCATTTTAAAGGGAGATTTTCTAAATAGCGACTATGAACTCTTGTTATTAGCTTTTTCATAACTCCTTAGCCATTTTACATTTCTTTCTAGTTGGAGTCATGGAGCTACACTCTCTTGTGTGTCATTCCCCCAGGAAGCGAGCTCGCTCTCCTGGGCTACCAAGGAGCCAATAAGGAGAGCGCCCTGCAGCAACTCTGCATTGAGACCCCTTTGTTATGTGCGCACACACCCCTCCCGTGTGCACACACACAGTACCCTGAAGGGAGTATCAGGAGTTCAGGGGTTGGACTCAGGTCTGGACTGGAGGCTGTGGAATAGCTGTGCGACCTTGCTTTAGCCTTTCTGGGCCTCATTGTTTTCACCTGTGATGGGGGACAAGGCCCAAGGACCTTGGCTTGTGCAGAGGCAGTGAGCACTGTGCTGAGGGTGGTATCTGCCATGTGGTACCTGGAAATGATGGTTCTCACCGTGATTTTACTAAGTAGCAGCCACAGAACTGCATCAAGTTAAAAGGATTTCTAAGGAGTAATATATTCTCAACTTTAAAAATCTTAAATACAGCTGGAATTTAGGAGCTCATGTTTTCTACTGATTTACAATAAAGGACATGCATTTGGCTGAAAACAATAAACCTGATAGATTTTCTAGTTTCTTTCAAGGTGTACATTCAATAATCTTTGATGAACTAAGTAAACTACATTGAGATTAAGTAAAAGTATTTACCATATTAAGTAGAAAGTTTATTTTGTTCCTATACATGGTAAAGGCATTATGTGCAATATTGCTGTAAAATCCTACATTCACAAATTCTTGTATAGCACAAATAAGGACAGTGACCGGTAGATTTCTAAGCTTTGATGTTGCCTTAAAGTATGATAGCTATTTCCTAAGCCAAATGGCTGAGCTCAGATTACATTGTTACAAAGGGCACTAAAGCTTCCTCTCCAGAACTTGGCCTTGTCCCAGGTATGGCACCAGCTTGGGATACTCTCAGCCAAGGGCACTGAGGGCCCTCTGCCCTTTTTTGCCTAGTGCAGACGGACCCAGAGTGGGCTTGCCTCCCCCGGGTTGTCGTCATCCTTTCCTTCGTGGTGCTGGGCACACCAAGGCCACTCAGAGAGGCAGAGCCTGTGCAGGGCCTGGCCATGTCACGCGGCCTGGGGCCTGGTTCTCACCACTCCTTCCCAGTTTTACTCTTTTGCTTCTCAAATAAACAGACTTGATTCTCACCACGCCCCTCCCACTCTAACCCCAGATAGACACTATTGGATATAAGGCAGACAGTGCACTAGGGTCTACCCCAAGAGACAATCTTCCTAAAGATTTAGGGAGAAAAGATTTTTTTCAATTTATTATTTTTTAAGATTTTATTATTTTCAGAGAGAAGGGCAGGGAGGGAGGAAGAAAGGAAGAGAAGCATCAATGTGTGGTTACCTTTCACCTGCCTCCAGCTATGGACCTGGCTGGAGGCCTGGCTTGCAACGTGGTTCTGTGCCCTGGCTGGGAATCGAACCAGTGATCTTTGGGTTTGTAGGCTGGCGCCTTATTCACTGTGCCACCAGCCAGGGCTGAGAATAGATTTTTTACATCTAGAGAAAGAAGTATGAGTAACATGCAAAAATCTACCTGAATTTTTAACTTCATTTTGAGATGTCATGGACATTTTACGCTTGTTGCTAGATGTATTCTCATGTATTAGGGGTGCCAAAGAGAGAAACGTGTGAGAAGCTTAGTTTTAAAGAAATGGAGAACTGTTCAGATTCATAGGGCTTATGTTGGACAATTTCTGAATTGTGTAATTGATTGTATTTTAAAATTTAATACAAAGAATTATTTATTTTTAAATATCTTATTGATTATTTTATTACAGTTGTCCTGATTTTTTCCCCTTTGCCTCCCTCCACTCAGCACCCTCACTCCCTCAGGCCATCCTTCCACCATTGTTCTTATCCATGGGTCATAGTATAAGTTCTTTGGCTACTCCATTTCCTATACTGTACTTCACATCCCCATGGCTGTTCTGTAACTACCTGTTTATACTTTGATTCAATTGTTGACAGTATTTTTTACCATTTTATTGTTCATAGTTTTGACCTTCTTTTTCTTAAACAAGCCCCTTTAACATTTCATGTAATAATGGTTTGGTGATGATGAACTCCTTTAGCTTTTATCTTGTGTGGAAAGCTCTTTATCTGCCCTTCGATTCTAAGTGATAGCTTTGCTGGGTAGAGCAAGCATGGCTGTCGGTCCCTGCTTTTCATGATTTTGAATATTTCTTGCCATCTTTTCCTGCCTGCAAAGTTTCTTTTGAGGAATCAGCTGACAGTCTTATGGGGACTTACTTGTGACTAACGGCTTTTCTCTTGTTGCTTTTAAGAGTCTCTTTAAACTTTGGCACTTTAATTATGATGTGTCTTGGAGGGGGCCTCTTTGCATCCATCTTGTTTGGGACTCTGCATCCTGGACTTGCATGTCTATTTCCTTCACCAAGTTAGGGAAGTGTTGTGTTTTTTGTTTTTTCTCATTTTTTTCAAACAGATTTCTAATTTCTTGCTCTTTCGCTTCTCTTTTTTGGCACCCCTGTGATGCAAGTGTTGGAATGCTGGAAGTCTTCCAAAGGCTGTTTACATTATCCTCATTTTTTTTAAATTCTTTTTTCTTCTTGTTCTGATTGGTTGTTTTTTGCTTCCTTATGTTCCAAATCATTGATTTGATCCTCAACTTCATCCACTCTACTTTTGGTTCCCTATAAGTTCTTTATTTCAATGAGTGTATCTTCATTTCTGACTTTTTTTATGCTGTTGAGATCCTCACTAACGTCCTTGAGCATCCTTATAACCAGTATTTTACACTCTGCACCTAGTAGATTGCTTATCTCCATTTTATTCGTTTCTTTTTCTGGAGTTTTAACCTGTTCTTTCATTTGAGCAGCCTCCCTGTGTTTGTTTCTGTATATTACGTAGAGCTGCTGTGACTCCCTGTCTTGGTAGAGTGGCCTAACGTAGTAGGTGTCCTGTAGGGTCCAGTGGCATAGCCTCCCCCATCACCCAAGCTGGGGACTCCAGGTGCACCCTTCGTGTGGGCTGAGTACCCTCCTCTTGTAGTTGAGCCTGGGTTGCTGTTGGCCGGTCAACAAGAGGGATTTACCCAGGCCGGTCAGCTGGAATGATTGGTTGTGACCACCGACCACCAACCTCTGTCCTCTGTGAGGATCAGCTGTGCGAGGGACAGGTGGTGGTGCTCTGATGTGGTCTGTAGCTGTCCACTGGGTGCACTGACCCTGGGGTTTCCCTGGAGGTGAAGGACAAGGTCAGCCCCAACCTCGGTTTTGCCTGGGGCCACCCTTTCTGAGCTCTAGAGCCATCTGAGGTGGCTGCTACCTATGCTGGGCTTGGAGATTCCCAGGAAAAGCCAAGCTGTGAGTCTAGGCTGCTGCTGCTAGTGCCAGGCCTGGGGCCCACAGAGGCAGCTGCTGCTTGTTTGAGAGGATTTAGGAAGCTGCAAAGTGTGAGCCGAACCAGCCACTGATAGGGAAAAACAGCCCGGGTGGGCCTGTAACTTGGGTGGGGTGAACTCCCTGGGGACCTCCAAGGGGGGTCAAACAGCTAGGTTGATGGAGTCCCAGTTACGGCACCAGCTTGCCCGCTCTGGGGGGGTTTAGAAAAGGGACAATGGCCTCTGCATGCCTTGATGCCAGACACTTCAGTCCCTCCCTATGTGCCACTGGTGCCTTTCAAGCTGCCACCCCAGTGCTGGAGCTCAGAGGCAGTGAGTCTGAGTAGGTGAGTCTGTGTGTGCATTCTTTTTCATTTTTAAATATATTTTATTGATTATACTGTTACAGTTGTCCCAATTCTTTTTTCCCTTTGCCCCCCTCTACCTGGTACCCCCCCTTCCCTCCAGTAATCCCTGCCCCCTTATCGCATATCATGGGTAGTGCGTGTAAGTTCTTTGGCTTCTTGACGTCCCTGTCTGTTTTGTACCTACCAATTATGTTCCTTGATCCCTGCGCCATTTCCCCCTTCCTCCCCATTTCCCTTCCCAACTGCTTGGGGCTCCAGCAGTTTCTTCCACCCGCTCAGTCCCCTCCGGCTTTTGCAGCCAGAATTTGTGGGGATTTACCTTCCTGGCACTGGAACCCTGGGCTGGGGGCCCTGGTGTGGGGCTGGAACTCTTCACTCCTAAGATACCCATCCTGATTTTTTTTTTAAAGATTTTATTTATTATTTTTAGAGAGAGGAAGGGAGAGAGGTAGAGCAGGAAAGAGACATCAATGTATAGTTGCCTTTCACCTGCCTCCAGCCACAGACCTGACTGGAGACCTGGCTTGCAACCTGGTTATGTGCCTTGGCTGGGAATCAAACCAACAACCTTTGGATTCGCAGGTTGGCGCCTTATCCACTGTGCTACCAGCCAGGGCTTCTGAATTTTTATCCAGCACACATGGGTGAGGGACCAGCCTGTTCCATGTCTGTGCCCCTCCTACCAGTCTGGATGGATGTGGTTTCTTTAATTCTGTAGTTGTTAGATTTCCAGTCAACCTGATTTCTAATGGTTCTGAGTGATAGTTCTGTATTTTAGTTCTGATTTTGATGTGGTTGTGTGAAGAGGTGAGCCATGCCTGCCTCTGCAGCCATCTTGATCAGAAGTCCTAATGATTGACTATATTTAAAATAATTATTTCTTTTTTTCTCTAGGAGAGAATAGTAATTCAGACTTGATTGAGTATAATATTTTAGATGATACATGCCTTAATTTCATAAATATCTGAAGTCATTTCATCTTAGGGCTTTTTCAACAATACATATAGTACTGTTTATGATAGAACAGCTGCTAGGCCTGAGTTTGCTGTTCTGCTCCTCGGCGTCCCTGGCTACGATTTTCATTGTTTGGCCTGTGAGATTCCGTGAGAGTTATCCTGTGTGAATGTTAATAGTGGATCACTGTTAATCCCCATAGACATACTGTATTTGGTTCTGTTTTCCTATGTATGCATTTAGTGTGCTTGCCAGTCTCAGCAGAGATAATGTAGTACTTTACAAGAGCATTGATTTGGTACTGACTGTCCCCCAGAAAAAGAAAGGGGGGAAAAAGCAATATGGAGTTGCATCTTGCCTCTTAATCCCTACCTGCATGTGTGATAAACCTAAGTGAAACCTGCTGAAAGTTGTGTTTACTATGAAAATTCCGTTTGGACACTTACCGTATTTTTTGCCCTGTAAGATGCACCTGACCATAAGACACACCTAGGTTTAGAGGAGGAAAACAAGAAAAAAGATATTCTGAACCAAATGGTGTACTAAAATATTTTATAGGATATTAACAATAATATTTCAACCATGTCAAGTGAACAGCAGTTAACAGCGGTGTTAAGAACCATCATCACTGTGATTAACAAATGAGGAGAGACTTTAAGGTTCAAATGCTCTTCTGGTTTTCTGGGAACCCCAAGAATTCTAGTGTCAGAAGTTATGAAGCTCAGTTGTTCAGTCACTGAAATCACTTTCTTCACTATCTTCATATATGATACTATCTTCAGTTCCATCTAAGGCATTGCTAATGCCACATTTTTTGACTGACCGTACAGTGGTTTCAGCCTTCCCTGAGTGCCATGATGTTTTCACCCCTCCACAAACTTGAGTGATCGTGGGCCCCTTCATTCGTCCAGTAGGTGTCAGATCACGGTTACCAGCAGCCATCCATCTGTTCCACTCTTCTCGCATAAAGACTTGAAATGGCTTGCTGATGGAAATGTGGAGAAGTTGCAACTGGCTGGTAAGACCTCCAGGAATTATAGCTAGATGAGCCTTCACTTCTTTAAAGCTCTTTTTTATAGTTTGGTTAATATGTGCTCTAAACTGGTCAAGCACTAATGAGCCTCATACCCGTATTGTCCTCAACTGATTTGACAGGTAAGGGTTGTAGCTGGGAGTGCCAGGCGGCTCTCTGCCCTCTCCCAGGTCCTGGGTGATGGGCAGAAGCGGACGGCAACTGACCAGATGCCCTGAGATTCAGTAAAGTCGGACATTGAAGCGTCCCCAGGGGTTTCATGTGGACCCACTGCTTCTTCTAACAGCTGTTGCCACCGCTGACAGGTCTGATAATACACAGGGTCTGTGACACAGTATTTGTTTCATAAGACACACAGACACCCTCTCCCCCCCACTTTGGAGGAGGGGAGTGTGTCTTATGGTGCAAAAAATACGGTAATTTATTTTGGTTTTTATAAAGAAGACCTGAAGAACATTTCTTTAAACTCCTTTAACTTATTTAATCTGTATTCTGTATTGAACTTCTGTGGAATACCTACTTGTTTTCAGTATTTTCCAGAAAAACCTCAAGTTAATCTGTATTGTGGTCAGATATCTAAATTGGTAGACCTGGTTGGTGAAATGGATAAACTGGCTAGTTGAACTGAGTTTATTGGAAGTCACTAATTTGAAACTTCAGTTCATATTGGCAGTTGTAGCAGAATAATTCTTTCTATTTTAAAAAGAGCTGGAAAAATTCCATTAATATACTGTCAGGCCTAGGTATAAATAATCTTCATTATTTAGAAAAAGTGACTACCTCTCCACTTTAGGGACTTTATGTTTTGCTTTTGAAACTTGTATCGACCTAACATTGATTTTTCTCAGTCAACTACTAGCTCAGTTGTTACAGTTTTTTACTAAGTACTGGCTATTCATTTATTCAGCATACATTTGTTCAGTGTCTGCCAGGGTGCTCTTAAGTACTGTCACATGCTAGGACGGAAAATATTGGGGAAATACTCCTTCCTTCAGTAGTTTACAGTGGAAAGGAGTGGAGAATCCAGGGATTAAGATTCACAAAAGGCAAACTTCAAGAGAAAGACATTTTTAGAACAGTTTTAGGTCACAGCAAAACTGAGCGGAAGGTACAAAGATGTCCCACACATTTCTGCTTCCACACATGCACAGCCTGCGGGAATGGTACATTTGTCACCATTGATGGACCTGTACTGACACATCATAATTATACCAAGTCAGTAGTTTACATTAGGGTTCTAGTATATTCTGTGTTTCAACAAACATATAATGACATGTGTCCACCTTTATAATATTATAAACCTTGATTGATTACTTTTCCTTTGAAAAGATGTTTAGAGAAATTCTGTTTGTAAAACAAATTGTAAGACAGTTATAAATAAGAGGTGGTATCATATACTAAAGAAGTAGTGTTATTCAAGTCCATGTCATTTTAAGCATTTATACCATTTCAGATATATTGGGTTTTTTTTGGTGGGGGGGGGTCTTTTTATTAACTATAATAAACCTTTGTCCTAAACTATTTTAAATTATTAAGTGAATAGTTTAGAGCATTTATTGTATATACTTGTATTGGTTAGTGTCCCAGCAGGAGACATGTGATCCATTCAAAATGGGTAATTGAAGAAAGTTTAGTCAAGTGATGGGGCGAAGGGTGTGAGGAGGGCAGTGTTTAGGCGGCCCCCCTGCTGAGGTGTGAGGGACAGCGGGAGCTGCTCCTAGAGAAGCCACCGCCACAGCGGTGGCCTGGCAGAGAGGGAGAAGGACAGTGGGACTGGCGGGCAGTGAATGTCCTGTCTCCCCTTTTTCTGAGCAAAAGCAGAGGCCACGGAAAGGGGCCCAGGTGATGCACTCTCCTTGGGGTGCAGGGAAGGAGCAAGAGGGGTAAACAAAAGAATGGGCTCTGGTATGTCAAAACCCGTTGCTCTTCCGCCTTTATTCTATCTGAATGATTATCTAACTCTTGGACTTTTCGTAGTTGTTTCCTGGGAAGAATTCCTAGGAAGCTGTGGGGGGGCTCCTTGAAACCAGCTCACAGTAGGACTGG
This sequence comes from Noctilio leporinus, assembly GCA_004026585.1. Lineage (NCBI taxonomy): Eukaryota > Metazoa > Chordata > Mammalia > Chiroptera > Noctilionidae > Noctilio > Noctilio leporinus. Next base: position 416,202 of record PVIW01000115.1, read on the forward strand.
CCTGAACAGGTGAGAACACCTTTGTGGAAGAAATACCATTTGTGGCTCAGACCTTGGACCATGGAGTGGGGTTGCCTTTCTTTGACTCTGATTTGCTTAGTAACTGTCTAAGCTTTGTCATGCCCCTGTGCCTGTTTCCTCTCCTCTAATGGGAATGAAACCAACACTCACCTCCTAGGCTTGTTACAAGCTTTGAGTTAAAGTGCTCCAAAAGGCACCTGCTGGGTACCACAGTAAAAGTCCAATAAATAGCAATTGTTAGGCCTAGTGTCTTTATTTATTTTTTGCCCTTGCTTTACTGTAAGTGGGTCATTTCCCCCCATCTTCAGACTCATTAAAGGTTCCATTCTGCTAGGTTACAGTTCTGTTTATACCCCTCCTCCCAGCAACACTTGTCACCAAAGTGAAGCCCCGGGTCTCGAGCCCACTCTGTCAGTGCAGCAGGAAGATCACTGGGGTACCCCCCTTTGAACATAGGTCATGTCAGAAGTTCTTCTGTGATAGTTTCAAGTTATACTTATTCCCCATACACAGTAAGGGGAATGGTGCCTAAGAACCTTGCTCCTCTGCTGCCCACTGCGTCCCGTGGCCCCCAGCCAGGTGGCAGTTTTCAAAGAACTTAAATTCCCTTATTTAATACAAAATGGGTCAAGTTGTAGGCCAAAATGGACTTACCTTCATAATTTTAGCACTAATGGGGCCTAGAAAGAGATATTATGGAAGATGTAATAATACTTCTTAAATACCTTTGAAAGAGCTTCCAGTGTCGTTTTTCTCATTGGAAGACTTAAAATCCTTGAGCCAGAATGTGCAGTTTGCATTGTCTTATAATAACAAGACAGTTCGTTTTAATAGATCTTTGTTCTTCTGTGGGTTTTTATTTTTATCTTGACAAGCACTTCATGCTTTTTTTGCTCTCATTAGTCCCTTCCCAGTCTTAGGTAATCTTGTTCCAAAAGAATCTATTTTTGTTTTAAAAAGAGACAAGGAAGGGCAAAGAAAAAAATTCGGATGACTGCCAAATGCATTAGTGATTTCTGCAGTGGTCAGTTTTACCGGTTTGTAGGATTGGGTTGCCTTTCTGACCTGTCTGTAGAAGGCTAGTTCAGTGCAAAAATTAAACAACAGTTTCAGGTTCTCACCAGTTTACTCATTCCTTTACTCAATAGTCATTCGACAAAGTGATTCAATAAGTGATATTATAGGGGAGATACTAATGATTTTTAAAAATATGTTTGAGTACTATTTATTTCAAAGTTTAAAGTGAGTTTACTCAGAGAAATTATCTAAATTTAGAATATCAATAAAAAAATAAGCTTTTACTCAGAAACTTTAGAATGTTGCATTTTGTCAGTTTAAAAAACTTTTTAAAATATGATTTTAAAATACTTATATTCATTTAATACTTAAAGTCCCCTGCTACATCAAAATTCTTAGTTCTGATTTCCAAAATAATTTTTTAACTCTGAAGTTTAAATTTATATAAATGTGTCTAAGTTCATTTTCTACCTGATTAAAAACGCCATGTTCCTGAACCTGTCAACAACTCAGTTGAGCAGTCAGACTGTATTACTCAGTATCTTGTGTGACGGAACAGTCCGAAGGAAAAGATATCATAAATTGGTGCCACACTTTGATAAATAGAGACATTTTATTTTTCACCAAGCTAATTCAATCCAGTTCAGTTAACTCTTTCTTCCCTCTGAAGGACAGATCAAAAAGCAGCCCTGAATGAGTGAGTCTGTCATGTGTTTGACACGTCAGCGTGGGACAAAGAGCAGATAGGGAGGGAGGGCTTCTGCCTTTCCATTTTAGACAATGGCGTGCAATGGCCCTGTCCTCAGATAAGCTGGGGACTGAGATTGCTGGGGACTGGGAGAGGGCTCCGATGACACTCAGGTAGGAAGGGAACTGGTGAGGCTTTGCTGCACTCTGCACACTTGTAACCCTGGTGGCTGCCACCTTTCAGTTTCGTCTTTCTAAGGGATTCTCAGACATGTTCCGGGTTGTCACCGAGTCTCACTGTAGTTCCAGAGGCTAAAGCCATCAGATAGCATTACTTTTTTTATGACTTTGGTAAAATCTTTGTCCTAACTATCTGTTTCCAAAAAACATTATCAACATAAATGTTACACTAGCATTTCTATTTCTTAGTCTAATCATTTCTTTCTGAGAAGAATGAACTGTATGCAGTCATAATGTAGTTTATCCTTCAAGGATGTGAGGGTATGGGGATGCTGCTGCGCACGAAACCTCTGCTCTACAGAGGAAGATGAGTGTGCGCACAAGGCCTGTGCCCTGCGGCTGAGGTCTGGGCACCTCGTCCTGCCTTCCGAGCCCTGCAGGGGCTCCTTCCGCTGCGGCCTGGTGTTCCGGTCTCCGGTGTCCTGCGGTGGCTTATCTGTCAGGCAGCCCCAGCTGTGCCCTGTGTCCACAGAGTCCTCTCTCTCTGGCCTGCCAACCGATTCTTCATGCCATTGAAAATCCTACGTTTTCCTTGACCAGTTGCTCGTGGCAGAGCACTTCCTCCCACCAGCGGGTCAGAAAATGTCACTGTCAAGAGTGTTGTTCCCAGCCTCCTGGGTGCATTTGGACCGAGTACTTGTCCACCCCTCAAGGTGAGGTACACTTTCAGATTAATCCATGTGTCCTGTATGTCCACGGTCTCGCATTGCCTCCCATGCTCACTGTGTGCAGGGACCAAGGTGAGGCTGTGTGTCCCAGGCAGGAGGGCAGGTGCTAGAGCCACTGTGTGACCACACGCAAGTTACCGCACCTCTGTGGCTCTTGTTTCCTTAAAGTGAAGATCATACCCACTTCGAGGGTTACAAAGATTAAATGAGTTGATTTGGGGAAAATGCTTAGAACAGTGTCTGACAGCCTAAGTGCTATGTAAATGTTTATTAAAAAAATACATTATTGAACATGCACTATCTGCCTGTCGCTGTGCTCTGTGTTTTACAGGTTGTGAACTAGTGTAATCCTCACAGTTGTCTTCTGTGGTAGATACTGTTGCCATGCCCATTTTACAGTGAAGAAAGCCAGGCAGTCAAAGTTCAGTAACTTGCTCCAGGTCGCACAGCAAGTATAGGGCAGGCCCAGAATTTGAATTCACACCTCCTGGTAGCAGGGCCCTCAGTCACTTCTCTGCTGTCGCCTTGGCGGTGGACATGCAACCTGAAAGTCAGCCACTCTGTGCTGGAGTTGACCCCATCGGATGGAGGAAGATGCATGGGTGTGTTTCTTGCCCTGCTGGGCGACAGCCACCTGAGCTGCGAGGTTACGGCCAAAGGAGACCTGGGTCCCGCTGGGTCCCGCTGGGTCCTGCTGGGTCCTGCTGGGTCCTGGCGTGGTGACCGCAGGCTGCTCTGGGCTGACCATCAGGCTCCACGATAGTGTCTCTGGGATTTTGTTTTGTTGTTTTCTTTGAAGCTACTCTGTGTGTCAGGCTTTTGAGACTGCTGGTACAGAACACAGTGAAAAGAGGTACAGGAAATGAGCAAGTGGCAGCCACCTCTGCCTGTAAATGGTGCAGGTTTGGCCCTTTCCTACCTTGCCGCCCTGCTGTCCTGAAGCGCCGAGTGTGCGTGTAGGGAAGGCCGGCCACCAGCTCAGGAAGCTGGCGCTGCAATCTTAGTCCGAACACCCAAAACCTTGGGTCCACGGGGGATCGCTTTGAGGTGGCTGTACATGGCATGCGTGCTCTGTGGATGTAAGGCCGGGGACAGGTACCTGTAATAACAGATTATTTTCCAGACATTGTAGCCAATGTCCAGTCCTTTTGTGTGCACAGTCAAAAGTTTTAAAAGTGAATTTCTTCAAAGGATTCCGATTACTTAGCTGATAAAGCTCAGATAATGTAAAAAATAAAAATGTATTTTACTGCTAAGTCTTTTTGGAGGAAATACAAAATGGTTGCTAGGACCATGATGCTTTGTAGAGGTTACAATGGCTAATACTCTAAGTGCAGGGTGAAAATTAAACTTGAATAACAACGATGAAATGTTTACTCATCAGATAGATGGCTTTGAAGTTGAGCTTCTTTTTGGTTGCAATCCCCTTCCTAATGGACATGTTTCAGAGAAGAAAATGATTCTAACAATCAGCTGTGATGTTTTCTTACTCCTTGTATAAAGGAAATCCTTTTTTTGTTTGGAGTGTGTGGGGGAGTCCATTTGGGGGTTTGAATTTTGAAGACCAGCTACTTAGAAATCACATTAATTACAGAGACAGTTCACTGTGAATGAATTCTCATTGATAGGCTGGTGTTTAAAAGATCATTTTTCTAATACCTGTAGAATTTTTTGAAAGTTTGCTGTAACTCTTTCATGCAACAATCTTTCCCAGCCTAATTTATTTAATTCTCTCTGTTTTTATATCAGGAGGCCTAAGGTGAGTATGTGCGGTGTTAAATGATAGTAATGTTAGAAAGTTTAGTTTTTATAAAATAGCTCACTGGGTAAAATGCTTATGTTTAAAGGTATTTAGAAACTACATATTTAGAGGTACAATTCTTCAGTTCTGATAATAACTGAGGGTATTTTCTTCAAAGTTTAAAATTGTAGCAGCTTTAGCATGTTGAGTAAATACTGTTTTTTTGTTTTGTTTTGTTTTTAACATTCTGGATGAAATTTCACTCATCTGAGTGATTTAGGACTTTAGAAATTGTTACTGAAATGTTGGTTAAAAACGTTCTGTTTTTATGTTTCCTCCCACATGGACTATTGATACATTTTTAACATTTATGTTTATCTTTTATCACTCAGTTTTCATATGAATCCGACAAGCAGTGAAGACCTCAGGAAAATTCCGGTAAGTTGCAGTTGGGTTTAGAGAAGAAACCAAGACAAACCACACGCCGGCCTTCTGCCTGGCCCTCATTTCTAAAAAGGCTTCCATCTCCTCTAACCCTTCAGCTACCTGCAGGTTAGAGCTTAGCGTGATAATTTGGGGAGAAAAAAGCAAAGCAAAATTTAATCTTTATTTTTAACATACGACAGAATGTGACTTCTGTACAGTTTGTGGAAGTTCAGGTAAACCTAATTATGTTTGAAGCCTACTTAGATTTTATACATTTTGTTTGCAGACCGTGTTAATATTAAAATGAAAGCTGCATGTCGAGGTCAAATTATAGTTATGAAATAAAGAGCGTGTGGAGAGAACAAACATTTTGTTGTTACTGGGACAAAGACTAAAGAAGGAATAAAACTCTTTAACGTTCACCAATAGGAAAAGCATCCTGGCAAGAGATCCCTTTAACCAGGACAGTATTTGAAAGAACTTGCAGGACACTTAGCTTCCTAGTCAGAACAAAACCAAATGTATTACCAGGCTTGCTAGCCATCAGCTAAATTAATTCATATCTTCGGCAAGGATCATTCAGATATCTCAACTTTATTTTATTGTTATTTGAAATCCAGTTTTGTATCTCTGTTCAGAGTTGCATTGTATCATCAGTCAACTCTAAATATATTAAACCCAGGGAAGAGGTTACTTTACAAAACATGGGCACATGTTTTTGGTAGAAAACTAAATTCTCATTGAATAACAGAAATAGAGCCTTTTTTTCCAAGATGCTGGTGGTTGCTGTTTGAACCATCTGTCCTTAATGTGTGTGATCCAGATGTGTAATAAGAATTTTTTAAAGCAATAACATGTCACAATTTTCTGTAATGAGCTATGCCCAGAAGAAACCATGATAGTGTATAAAACATTACTTCTTTAAAATTGTAGAGAACATTATAGAAGCGGAGGACTTTGTATTATGTTTTTGCTATTTTATGTAAATGATTTGTAAGTTTTTATGTTTCAGAAATACTCAAGTCTTTATAATGTGGCAGTCTGGCGAGAAATGTCAGAATATATGAAGTCAGCCTTTGATCAGATAGTAAAATGAATTCTATCAGGCGATTACTTAATCTCAAACAAAATGCAACATCAAAACATTGATTTAATGTTCGGTGATTGTTTATTAAGTAACCTTAATTACAATTTCTATGTGCTTGTAAATGTACTTTTCCAAATGTTGTAATTTATTTCTGTAAAAGCATCCTTAGAATTCTTTAAAGAAATAAAATGTGAAAATTGTTTTAGTTAAAGGATTTAAAGGTGATAAAAGAATCCTTGATGTGTGATTATTTTTCTCCAGAATACTAACTACTCTAGATGACAGTGAAAGGATTACTAGGTGTTGTTAATTTACTGTAAGATACAATTAAGAGGAGGAAGCTCATCCTCATACTGATCGTTCTTGAGGAAAAGTATTTGAACAATTTTTATGTTGAAGATTATAAGATGTTTGAAGTAATTTACAGTAAGTTCTCTAATAATAGCCATCCACCAAGTTATTTTTTCCCCTTCTGGACATAGAATTTTGTAATTAAGTTTGTATGTCTTATGTGCTAGTGCCAACACCTGTCGGTGAAAGCGCAGTGTTTAAACAGGAGCAGTAGCCAGTTGAAAGGGCAGTGTGAGCTCTTTAAGGCCTAATTAAGAACTGAAAGGGAGATGAAGGGAGTAGGACAAAAGATGTGAAAGTAGCTGAGATGATATTCCCAGAGCAAAGTTCCTCATTAGAACAATAATGAGATGATCAGAGAATGCCAAGCCTTCATCTGTTCGTTCCCTCCCTCCCTTTCCCTCTCTCCCTCCCTCCCTCCCTCCCTCTCTCCCTCTCTCTCTCTCTCTCTCTCTCTCTCTCTCTCTCTCTGTCCTCTAGTTGCCTTGGATGTGAGTTAGGAAGTATCCCACCAATATCTGGTTACCAGGACAACCTTTCTTTACATCTTCAGTTATTTTGAGTCCTGATCATTTGCTTTTGTTCAGATTTAAATATTGTAAAAAACATATATATTTCCTGATTTAAAAGGCTAGACTATATGTAAAGCAAAAATAAATCACTTGCAATTCTCAGTCTTTTGCACAACTGTGTCATTTAAAAGTCTGATTAAAAAACTTCATGTAATTATTCTCTCAGTCAATCCCTAATTTCTTCTATCAGCATATGAAAAATTTAAACCAGAGGTTGGGTATGAATGTAAAAGGATTGGTTGTGAAAGGGGAAGAGTGGAGAAAAATTTACATTACATTTCAATATAAGAAGTCATCTTAAAAACATATGTGCTATCTACAATGCTGGGGGAAAAAATACCGAGTACTTTGGAATTCCATTGTAGGTTATTTGAGTCTTTATCAGTTTGGAAATTTCTCAGTTTTTAAAGTTTTTCCAGTAATAGTATTAAAAGTATCTTTTGAAAAAAGTGATCAATTTTCACGTTTGCCTGAGAGTTTCCCTCTTTAAGCAGAGTAATTCTTTATGATCAGAAAATATTTTAGTTTCCTGTTGTACATAGTAATTGATATTAATTTTGTATTTTATTTAGAATTGTATGAACAAGGATATATATATATATATAATTTAGTATCAATTTAAGAATCTTATGCCTAATATTAAAGGGTTTACATGATTTTCAAATATGCGATAAAATCTGGAACTAAGCATAAAACTGTTTTTAATTATATTATATTCTTTTCAGAATATAGTTTATAGTACATGTGTTTCTAAGATGTTTTTCTGCCTAGAAACTTGATGCAGAAATTTGGGGTAAAATTTTCACATAAAAGGACAAAGGGAAAATTTATTGAAAAAGTCAGAAATGTATTTTGGGGAAGTCTGTCTATACATAGGTATTAGATGGTTGGTTATAGGGGGAAAAATAAGCCAAATAGTGGCTCTGTATATTTTAGATTATGACTGTAAAGTGTCAAATAATATTCCAGGATAATAAATGATTATTTTGAGATAAATTGTTAAATAGATTTATATTATGGCATTAAACTTACACTATGTCAAAATAAGACTTTTTTGACATCTTTCATCCTTATTGTCTTTAAATGTTTTTAGCTATATTATCTGGTAGTACCAGCGCAGTGCTCAATATCACCGTGTGATTTTCTGTGTTCATCACTTAATTAGTTTGGAGAAGTCAATTCATGTATGTATAATTTGATTAAGATTAGGGAGACTCAAATGTTCTATCCTTATGTTGAATTAAGAGAAAAACATAAAAGTCAACCAATCAGTAATGAATCCCATTTAGTTTAATTTTATTAATCCCTGCAATTCTCATAAGAATTCCTATTTTTCATTAAATGTTTTATTAGAAAAATGGAATCGTATTAGTTGAATGGTACCACTCTTAAAGTTCAGTTCAGAAAAATAAGTGTGTACACCAGGAAATTTGAGAGTTAAAAGAGACTTTGGAGAACGTGTCCTTTATCAAATAAGGAAAGTGAGGCCAGGTTGGTTTCTGTCTCAAATATGTGCAGAATTACTCAGGTTAAATTGAGAAAGCTTAGCTTGTTTTTAATAAATTAAAGTATATATACTTATCTGTTTTGTGTGTCTTACTATCTTTTCTAGAGAAAAGATAATGCTTAATATAATCATTTAATAAGAATGTGTTTAAGAAATCATAATAATGTTTATATATCTCTAAACTACTCATTAAACTATTGAATAGAGTATGTGTATTGAGAATTAATCTTAAAAAGGATTAATTGATCTGAGAGAGTAGAGAGTAAAAAGTAAATTCACACTTGTCTCCAGAATTGTCCTTTTAATTGTTGCAGAGAAACATTCTGAAATGTTTTTAGGGACAAAGTTTAATACAGCACACCAAGTTGCACCTGTTCTCAGTTTCTCATGCGAAACCGAAGGAAGTTTTTAAAAATATATATTACAGAATTTACACTCACTCCCTTTAACGTTCTCTCTGTTCATTGTTAGTTTGGTGGAGTCTTGTCTGTGATATTTCAGTGGCTCTTTATAACTAGTCTCAGCCCCTCCAAGTAGCCCACTGCTGCCATTTTAATTTTCCTAGGACTTAACTTTAATCATATCCTTCTTGTCTTTGGAAAGGTTTCCAAAGACAATGGCTTCCTGTTTCCCATAGCAATATGTCTACAAACCCTTAATACTAGCATTGAACATCCTTGATGGTCTGTTCGGAACCTACCATTTCAGCCTCTCTCCGCTCTCTGCCCTGAACTTGCTTTCCAGCCGCACTCCACTGATTACCTGTTGGGTCACTATGCCTGCAGCCTTGTTTCTGCCTTTGAACAAAAACAAGCCCACTGCTTGAGATGCCCACTGAGGATTTCTGCTCAGTGCAAACCGCATCTTCTCCACAAAACCTGAGAGCTTCTATGGGGTGGAAAAGTTTCTCCGTCTGGAATTCTTTTTATTGTCCTGGGGAAGGAAGTGCGGTGTGATAACCCAAGCAACAGCGGATCAGTCCCTGTACTGTAGCTTGATTTTTGGTCTTGGTGCGTGGAGGAGGGGGGAGAAAAACTTCTGGATATGTGGCAAATTAAAGTAGATCCTGAAAATTTAATTCCAGTTTTTTTAAAATGAAAGAAATTAGCCTTCCTGCATTCATTGGTCCCCATTCTCCATCCCCCACTGAATAGAACAGATACTGTTCGTCTGAAAGGGTAAGACCAATTTCTTTAGCATTTTAGTTTATTTTCCTTAAAGCCAAATGAAAATGTTTTGAAAGAAAGTGATGAAAACCATTTTAAGTTGTTGAGTTTAGTGATAGAACTGCATTTAAAAAGGCCTTAAAAATGGTACTTTATATTTGCCAATTATATTTTACATACATGAAAAACCTAATTACTATATGCTATAAATAGATACTATAAATAGATGACATTTTTTATTATATTCCTGAGAAATATTTTTCTTTTAATATTAAAATGTTTTGTAATGAAAATGAATTAAATCAATGCCTTTTTTGTTTGTATTTATTATTTTCTTATTTAATTTTAGAGAGAGGGGAAGGGAGGGAGAAAGAGAGAAACCTCAATGTGTGGTTGCCTCTCATACACCCCCACCTGGGGTCCAGGTTTGTAACCCTAGCAGACATGTGCCTTGACTGGAATCGAACCTCTGACCCTTTGGTTCACAGGCTGGGGCACAATTCACTGAGCCACACCAGCCAGGGCTTTTGTTTGTATTTATATGTTTATGTAAAAAAAGAATTTTCATCAATGGAATAAGTTTTACAAAATAAGTCAATAGTGAAATGGAAGAGAATGTAGGTATACTGGTCCTAGATACCAACATTGTCACGGTTGAACACTGGGTTTCCTGATGACCAGTGTAAAAAGAGAAATAAGATGAAGTATGTAGCTATCAGTACTTTGAAGAGGAAATGGCCTACAGTTACTCAAGGGAGAAAAATTATTTGCCTCTAAATTAAAGCCGAAGTTATTGCTATGGGAGCATCTTACAAGGAGGCTCATGGATCAAATTCTGAATGCCTTCAACATTGCATAGCAAGAAGCAGATTGGACATTGCTGCTTTTTGTAACTGTCGCCAATAAAATGCCAAAGGCATAGCATTAAACCACATTTCAGTAGAAGTGATTTCATGAGAATGGATGATCTTGTGTGCCATTTTCAACAGCTTTCCATAGTTCCTCCAAGTTAAGTCTCAGATCTTGAGGGGTTTTTTTCAGTTACATTTATTACAGAACATTGTATCTTAATCTTACATTATACATCAGCTTCTTATTTTAAGACATTGTCCACGCTGTAAACTAGGTTTGTGGAAGAGTTCAGATTATAATAAAGGCTTTGGTGCATGGGACCTAGTGCCTGCCCCAGAGCTGACTAGCCATTCTGTGAACTGTCACACTGTAGCCAAGAATGGAGACAGAACTCCATCAGGGTTTGAAAAAGCAAAAGTTGAAGTTCAAAATAATTCTGATTTCGTTCCTTATAAGATATCTACTCAAGTGACACTCTCTATCATGTTCTAGGACAGCAACCCTTTCGATGCCACGGCAGGGTACCGTAGTCTGACCTACGAGGAGGTGATCCAGGAGCTGGTGAAGCACAAGGAGCTCCTAAGGAGGAAGGACACCCACATCCGGGAACTTGAGGACTATATCGACAACCTCCTGGTGAGGGTGATGGAGGAAACGCCCAGCATTCTCAGAGTGCCGTACGAACCATCCAGGAAGGCCGGCAAATTCTCCAACAGTTGAGAAGCCAGCCATACATACCGTGTTTATAATTGGGGACAAAAAGAAAGGAAGAAAAAGAGAGAAAAGGACTTATTACCATAAGAGACTACACTTTCAGGTTTTAGTACATGCTCTCCTCTGTTGTGAAAAATTGTTTTACCTGTAAATATTAGCAGAGACTTTCAAGAGTGATCTTTGACGTGGGCTAAATAATTAAAACTTTTGAAGTGAAAATGGGCCAGATCCTGGATAAGTAAGCAGTTCCTTAGGACTCAGGTGCTGGAGCCCTCACCCTAGAAATGTCCTCACAGGTACGTGACTGTCCCTCAGGAATGGGTTCCCATCGGTCAACGCTGTGAGAACTGAGACTGCTTGGTTTCTCCTTCAGCTTGTAGACAGCGTGGCTGCAGGAATACTGCTCACTAAACACTACTTTCGAGACACTTCACGCTTGACACACATACTTAGTACGTGAGTGTAAGTTCACGTATCTTGGTATAAAATACATGCATATACCTCACGTATACCTGTGTTTCTAGGACATTGAAAAACAACTGGTTGCCTCTGAAATTAGGATGCCAATTGTTCATTTGCAAGTGAGTGCAATATTGGCTGCACAGCAAACACCGTTGCTACCGCAGTGTTACGGGTGGGGTGGTGACGGAGGAGCTGCTTCAGATCACCTCGACAATGTGAACCTTGGTTCCCCCGTGAGCTGCTGCCGTCACTGCTCCTGCATCAGGCTTGTGCTCTTTATCCAAAAGCAGTGCTCCAAGTTCTGTTTTAACTTTATTAACAGCAGCATGGATTTCTTGAATTCATTTGTTTTATCTTAACATTTGAGTTCTACTTCAGCTAGAAGCAGAAGATAAGCTAATGTAATTTGTTTTTTTGAGGTTCGGAATGCCCATAAATCACTAGCAAAGAAAACACTAAGAAGTTAAAACTGAAGATATTCGGTGGGGGGTGGGGGGCGGTGGGAGTAGGCGATCATCTGATACCTCATAATCCAAAGCAGTGGGCAAACTCGAGGAATAAAGCATTAGGCTTGGTTTCCAGTTACATAAATAATAGAACAGATGGTTGCATTTGGGTCTTGAACCAAAATAACAGTTACTAAAGGAGGAGTGAGTTGGTAGAACAGACCTTGACTAGCGTGACATTACACATTATTCTCCATTTACCCTTTAAGAATTGATTTATCACAAAATTATATGTTGGATTTTCTAAATAAGTCTGCCCCCCAAAAATGTTGATTGCTTCCATGAGTTATCTTTATATGTGCAAAATTAGTCTGAAATTTAAAGTCAAAAACAATGGTTATAAATAACATTACTAATTACCTACTTATTTTTTACCTTAGAAATCTAAAACACTATGAAACACCGAAACACTACTGAATGTCTTTCTTCAGAATTTAAAGTGAAAAACACACCTGTATGTGGGGAGATGTATTTCTCAGTCCTTCAGCGAAGTGCATTTTGGCCTAATAAGTATCTCTTCTAAGACTTCATTGAAAGTTAAATACAAATCAGATATGATAGTTTTGCTCATTTTAATGTTTTGAATCATACAATACTTGGCCAAGCTTATATTCAATTTCTAAGCGAAAATCCTTTGTTACTAATTTTCTGAGTTTCTTTGGTTTTCCTACAAGAGCTTACATTTAGAAATTATGAACATTTTCCCCAAATCCAAAAATAATATTTTGAAATGAAGACATGGAAAAGGGAAAATAGCTTTACCAACTTTTCCTTCTTAAACATTTCTTTAATAAACCTCAAAATCTGATGGAGAATTGTATTTTCCCATTTGAAGTCTTAATTATTTTTTAACATGGTGCCATTTTTGATGAACATTTATTAAATATTACCAAATTCTTAGTATTTGTTTCTTCTGTTAGTATAATTGAAGCTCTTCTTACACTTTTTAAAAAGTATCAAAATCCATGTGTTTTTAGTATTAAGAGATTATTTGCAGATATTTTAATATGCTTTGGCCAAATTTGCTCTTTATAGAACGAACCAAGATGCCAGTTTTGTATTTGGGATATGTTTTACGTGAATAGGGCTCATTAAACAGTATGGTTCAAGTAACTGCTATTCTTTTTATGAGGAAATTCATTTTTAAGGAGACATTCTTTGCTTGTATAAAAACTGTTAAGAATTAAGACTTATCCATATGTGAGTGATTTGGTTATAACTGACTCAATATTTTTATCTTTAAATCTGAGACAAGAATTCTATTGAAAACTCAATCTGCGCTTATCACTGCCTAAAAATGTTCTTTTTGGATGTTTATGAAGTTTTACTCGTGACCTAGGACACAGTGTATTATATGTATTTTCATAACCTGTCAATATAATAAACTAAAAACAAAAGGTGAAAATCAGCTCCCTAATCAACAAATCTAGAGTTTCCTGTGTTTGGGCAGAAGTTCAGACTGGTTTTATTTCCTAGCATTGCAGAAGAAAGGTCACCTTAGTTTGTTTCCTAAAGTGTAACTTTTAAATACTTTAATGGTATATTTTGTTAGTATTTTAGAAGTGGAAATAAAATATATGTATTCATTAGATAATGCAGCACTATAGGCTAACAAACAGATTTCATTTATGCTTAAAGAAATTCATGCTCAACAGTATTTCCGCCAATAAGAGGATGTGTTTTTTTTAAAAACCCCACAGAATTGATACTTATCTCAACCCTATCCTGAATGAATATACTTCTATTATGTAATTAAACTATTGTTATTATTTAAGAAATAGTATTTTGCAACCAGTTCCCCACCCAACTTTAAAATTCAGTTTGGAAAATTTGAACATACTGTTCTTCCACTTAGGCTTCCTTTTCATTCATTGCATACCAGGGTTCTGTCTTAGAATTGTATATAAAACGAAGCGTCACCATTCATGAGAAATGTTTAAGTATTGCTTTGGCTGCTATGTTCTGTGTGGAGCCTAGTTTTGCCATTCTCCCATGAATGTGGTATTATCCGTAGATTACACATAACTACGTCTATTGCTTTTGGCAGTAAATGAAGATTTAGTTGTAATTTTCCAGCTGTGAAAATGTTGCCTTGTATTTAAAAGGGCCTCATGAATGGAAACCTCAGTAAAATGCAGCTGGCGAGTGACAGCCTCGCCTTCCTCACGCCTGCTCTCGCCAGCTCTCGCCCTCACCTCTGCCCGCTGCCCCGCAGGGGTGCTGCTGCTTTCCCAAGGGGACCGTCAAGAGCACTGTCTTGAATACATCTAGTTCTTGTTCCGCTAGAGCTTTGGCTTTTCCTCCATAGCCTTTTAGGGGAAGCTGCCTTGGATACGTAACAAGTGGAAACTTGGGTGTCTTGCGCTCCTGTGTCCCGTAGATGTGCTAGTGCCACTTGGGTGTGTGTAAGTGAAGTAGAAAGCACGCTTGCTCATGCGATCTCTCTGAAGTCAGAGGTAAAGGCTCGCGGTGCTGCTGGTTCACGATGGTAGGTGGAAGGGTCTGTCAGCACGCATTTGAAAGCCCCCATTTTCACAGATTTATAACTTTCAGAACCCAGATGCAATTATTGGAAGTATTTAATATGCAATAGGTAGCACCTTAACTAATTAATCTGCATCCGAAGGAGGGTGTTCTGATGCGTTTAGTGAATAGTATTGAAGCTCTTCAAGCACCAAGCTAGAGTTGGCATTTTATTTCTTTTCTTTCCTCTGCCAAAAAATCCACTCTTACCACAGAATTGAAGTCTGTAACAAATGATACATTTGGCCTATTAATCTTCGAAGCTTCCAGATGGTTTGTATTTTTTACAAAAAAAAAAAAAATACCGCAGATCTAGAAATGTATATATTTAGCAGGTATTTGAAAGATAAAAGCGTTATTTATAACTGGAGAGTATTACACTTACTAAGTAAAATGCTCTAGTAACTTGTATACGTTTTTACAGGTATAAACTCATAAGTATGTAAGCATTGCATAATGTGACAGTTACATAATTTATGTCATCTGATGCATGAATCAGACGTTTTATATATATATTGATTTATTATAGCTGATTAAAGTGTTTAATCTCAATTCAGTTGTCAGATTTTTTATTGCTGATACAACAGTGTGGCACATGCAATTTACACATGAGTCTTCCTTGTCTTTTAAAAGTACTGAGGGTGCCTCTTCTTTGATGCACTGCACCATGTATTCTGTAAGGCTGCAAACTCCTTCACTGTGAAAATAGTTCTGAAAATTCATTGACAGGCGAGTGTCTAAGTACCTCAGAGTGGAAACCCTGCAACAAAAGTATGACTGCCCCTGTGTGAGATACCCCCTCATCGGGTGGAGCTTGGTTTGGTAGAAAATAACATTAAGTATTTCTAGAGGGGCCAAGGCCTACGCCGAGCGTCTTCTCAACGGAGTGTCCACGTATCCACCTGTCTCCGAAGGAAGCAGGAATCCCAGAATCTGGGGTGGGGTACGTGTGCGTGTGTGAGCGGCAGTGTGTTGGGCAGTTGGGTTCCCTCTTACACGCTGTGATCGGACATACGTAGTAGTCTTGGACATCAGTCATGCACCTTCGGAAAAGGAGGTTTCTCTGCAGGCCAGGGCACCTCCTGAGCCTCCAGTTGCTCAGTTTCGGGGGACCCGGTTCACCTACCCTTTCCCTCCCCCCTGCACATCTCTGCATTGTTCCCCTTCCCTCCACCCCTGCATATCTCTGCATTGTTCTCCTTCCCTCCCTCCACCCCTGCACATCTCTGCATTGTTCTCCTCCCCCCACCCCTGCACATCTCTGCATTGTTCCCCTTCCCTCCCCCCTGCACATCTCTGCATCATTCTCCTTCCCTATTCCTGGCACACACATTTGTTCTTTCTTGGTCTACGGAGACAAAGGTATTTGGAGTCATTTGGAAGTAGAGAGTAATTATTCTATTAAAGTGGCTATTTTTCATGTAAGTTTTTTGTTCAATGCAGTGCCTATCTCAGAAATGTTTCTGTCCAGTTTTTCAAAGCAACGGGCTCATGGCCTGGCTGCCCAGCATGCTACAATTTTTTCCCCAAATATTTTTACATAAATGGCATACTTGTATATTCTTATGAGGGACAGCATTAATACAAGCACCGTTTTTATATACCTATTGTTACATGAGCTAGAAGTACTTGATTCGTCTGACATGCCTCACACCCTGTAACTTGATTCTGACGTTTTCAGTGGTTTCATCATTTGTTAGGTGTATGCAAAAGTCAAAAAGTCCGAATTTGTGCTGGAAAGCTTGAAAGCAAATTTCTCCATCGGAGGCTTTCAGTTACCGTGTGTTGTGAACAAACAAACGTCAGATGGGGTCCTGTTTGTTTGAATACTCGTATCAAAGTTTGCAAATGATTTATTTAATAAGTTAGAGCAGAATAGGATTGTCACTTAAGATGCTCCACTCGACTGCACTCTGGTGAGTGACTAAAGCGCAAGAGATGGGGACTGCAATTCCCAGCGAGCATCCTTACGTGTGCTACAGCCTCAGAGCGGGGATTGCAAACAGGCGAGGCAGAGCAGCTAAGAGGGCAGGTCAGGGGTGGGAGAGGAGCTCCTGGGGGCAGTGGTGGTCCCAGGAGCCCATGTTTCTCCAAGTGGGGCAGCAGCTCCACCGCCCTGGCTCATGGACGCCATATGGAAATGCAGGCAGGGCCAAGGCCGCTAAACGTGATCTTTCCAGAGAAACCGAAAATACGGATATTTCTGTGAAACATGATTCCCAAATGTGAGCAACGGATTACTTTTTTTTAATGGAAAGTCTGAGGGCCACCAGTGTGCCATCTCTTCTTGAGTGGGTCACTGGCTGGGGTGCTGTCTCTCCTCATTGTTTGCATGATAAGAACAATTCAGAGCAAGGCGGTGGTTCGCTTCTCCCGTGAACGATTTTGTGGTTATTCAAAAGCTGGGCTGCTTAAGGAGCATGTGGGGTGGGGGGTGTGATATTAAGACAGACCACAGGTCCAACCTTGCTTGTGAGAGGGAAGAAGGAATACTTTATTCAGTGGGTATGAAGTGTCGGTTATATGGGTTAGTCCAGAGATCCACTGCACAACGTTGTGTCTGTAGTTAACGGTGCGCATGGCACACCTAAAATTTTGTCGAGGGTAGATCTGAAATGTTCTTACCGTAATAAAGGAGAAAAATAACTCTCCAGTGTGCCTGTCCCTGGGTGTGACGGTGCAGGTGCTTCTGAAAGGGAGAATACAGGTAGGTCATCTGACTTACAGTCTAAGGGCCCCTGCTCTGGTGGTCACAGCGTTTGAATGTTGTCCCAGGATCTGTTTCATACCATTTTGTGGTAAGATTTTTAAAGTATTTATGATGGTCTTGCTTTTTGGTATAAATTCTAAGAAAACTATTAATGCCCCAAAGATCAGTTGAGCACCTAACGGGAATAGTGTTGCTATGTTAAGATCAAGCACATGTGGTGTAGAATAATTTTCAGTACTCTAAAGTTAATGTGTTTTCGTAAGACTTTTAGGTTATAAAGTATGCTTTTAAAATATAGTGGCCAGTGCTTCCAGAGTTTGATTTATACGTCAGCCATTTAAAACTCTACCATACTTTTTGACTCCAGTCAGATGAGGAAGGTAAGATGAAGGTTTAGACCACTGGTTTTCGAAATGTGGCCCCAGGGCAGCAATGTCACTTTCCTGAAGCCTTGTTAGAATGCAGATTTTCAGGCCCCATTCCATACCCAAGGAAGCAGGGACTCTGGGGTAGGACCTAGAGAGCCCTATTAAACCCTCTGGGTATTTTTTCTTTTTTTAAAGATTTTATTTATTTTGAGAGGGGAAGGGAGGGAGGAAGATAGAGAGAAACATCAACGTGTAGCTGTCTCTCACATGCCCCCAACTGGGGATCTGGCCTACAACCCAGGCATGTCCCCTGACTGGGAATCGAACTGGTGACACCTTGCTTCACAGACTAGTGCTCAGTCCACTGAGCCACACCAGCCAGGGCCCCTCCAGGTGTTTTAAGTGCATATTTTAAAACCACAGAAATAGCGGATCCCCCTTTTTTTCTGAGCTTCATGTGGCTTACAAATCTTTTTTTTTTTAACTTAATGTAACTTTCCTTGTGTTTTCAGTTTTTTAATGAATATTTTGTATTTTATTTATTTGTTTTTAAGATTTTATTTATTTTTTCCACAGAGAGAAGAAGGGAGAGAGGCAGAGAGGGGGAGAAACATCAATATATGGTTGCCTTTCACCTGCCTCCAGCTACAGACCTGGCTGGAGACCTGGCCTGCAACCCGGTTATGTGCCCTGGCTGGGAATCGAACCAGCGACCTTTGGGTTCCCAGTCTAGTGCCTTATCCACGGTGCCACCAGCCAGGGGTTGAATATTTTGTATTTTAGAGACCACCTTCACAATGAGACTTCATAAAGGGAGAGTGTTCATAAGGTGTGCATGGTGTATTACGCAGAGTAGGTACATAAACATACTGTTGGCTCATTGACGCGACGTGTTTTGTTTGTTCTGTACGACGCGGTACTGTGACTGAGGAGGCAAGACGTGCGTGGCCTTAATGTACAACTGCAGAATGGCTCCCTTTTGCCGTGACTTCGCTGTGCCATGTTTGATTAAGGAGGGCATCTCAGCCTCCCAGAGGCCTTTGCCCGGAGCGACAGATGTTAGTGCAGAAGAGGAAAGGGAATGCGGCCACAAATCTGATGTGGGAGATCACGTCCTTTCTCTACGTGTGAAATTGGGTAATGAACCTTAATGTATCAAATAAAGCCAGCTTGTGACTTCAGGTGAGAAATTCCACTTAACAGGCACTTTGTAACTTGGCCAGTAGCTACAATCATTTTGGCAAATAGTTCATAAAAGGTCTACATTCTTTTCACAACACTGGGTCAAGCCCTCCTTTCTAGGGAAATCTAGAATGAAATTTCAGAGTCTTGCTAGATCTTGCACAAGTAGTAGGAACAGCCAATGGTGAAGGGAAAACCATTCCACGATAGGTTAAATAACATAATTCTGAATAAGGCTGGCGGAAGGGAGGACACCCACCAGGAGGGTTATTGGTTCTTACTCTTCAGTGGGATCATGGCTAGACCAAGAACAGTGTGAAATGTTTTCGAAGACATCTGAACGCTGGCCGAACTTGTTGGGTTTGGATTTTTAAATTGTGTTTTGATCATCATGCAAACCCCTGATGGAAACGCCACATCACCCTTCCCTGGAAAGAGCACTCGGAACCTCAAATCACGGCTGATGGAGAATCCTCAATTTGAATGACGTAGTTTCTACCTCTTTCAGCAAAACTTCAGCGAAAATTAGTCTAAAGAGTAGCAAAATTGGCTTACGAATGCCATTTCCTTGCCTAATTATGAAGCGGGTACTAATGGGGCGGGGGTATGGTAGGGAAAGCGCCTGGGGTGGGACAGAGGAGGTGAGAGGCCAGGCTCATGGGTGAACTAGTTATCAGCCTCGGATTAAATTAGATTATAATCTCCAAGACCATACAGCCCAGGCACACCTCTTAGGAAAGAATTTATTTGTCCTAAACTATTGACGGATCCAATAGTGGCAGGCATTTCATGTTTTTATATTTACATTGAAAGGTTTGTTTTTTTTTTTTAATTAACATACTGTTTTTGAACATCTTTCATGATTTATAAGCTGTAAAATATTTTAATCCTTGACTCATTTGTTTACCAAGCTATTCAGTTAATGCTATGTAATATGTAGCACTTGAGACCATCTGCTGGGAATATTTGAATAATATGCACACTGGGAAGATATGTACAGCAAATAAAGCTCAAAACACATGAAATATTCAGCGTTTGTGAAGACAATTGATGGATTTTAATTAAAAAAAGATGCGGCCTGAAATGGAGCAGGAAGTCTTTCCAAAAATGAAGCTCTCTTCTTATTCCGGGCAAGTTGCTGTGCTGAGATGGCATTAAGATGTCATTTTGAATTTTAAGTGACTAGACTTTTAAATCAAGTGATTGAAAGAAATCTTCCTTAGGACTGCGCTTATCAGAGCTCTTCAGCGAGTGTGAGAAGTTACCGCAGGGAGCTCTGATGTCGGCGTCAGGGCTGGGAGCCCGCGTCCTCCGCTTTGCGGTTGGTTCCCTGTACGTTTTTCTTTATTTCACTTTGTGTAACCTTCCCGTCTTCCTTCACGTAGTTGCCGTGTTCCGTGAGTTCTTTGAGCATCCTGATCACTAGTGTTTTGAACTCTGCATGGGATAGGTTGGTTATCTCTGTTTCGTTTAGCTCTTTTCCTGGGTTTAGTTCTGTTCTTTCTTTTGGGCCATCTTTCTTCTCAATCTCACAGCCGCCCTGTGTTTGATTGCTGTGTGTTGGGTAGAGCTGCCTTGACTCCCTGCTTAATCGCATGGCCTGTGTAGCAAAGGCACCTGTGAATTGGGTGGGGTGGAGCCTTAGGTCATTGCTAGGGCAGGGCCACCTGCTTCACCATTTTGTGACTCTGTGTGTGGTGGTGGGGAGTGCTCAGAGAGGGGACAGTGTCACTGCTTGGTTTTTGGTGATTGACTCAGCACTCACTCTGTTTCCAGTCGTTTCACCCAATTCCCATACGTGATTGGTGCCCGTGCCCTTCCAGCTGCTGCCCTGGGGTTTGCATATGTTCTAAGACCAGGTAGGTCCTTTAAGAGGTGAAAATCCAGCAGCTTCTTCCTCCCTCCAGCAGGCCACCCTGGTTTTTACAGCCAGAGGTCAGGGGGATTTATCATCCCGGTGCAGGGACTCTGGGCTGTGTGGTCTGGCCTGGGGCTGGGATCACCTGCTCCCCAGTTGTCCTTCCTGATTCTTATCTGCCACCCGTGAGTGAATATGGGACCCTCTGCTGCTGCCATTGCGATAGCCACTCCTACCTGTCTGGGTGAATGTGGCTTCTTCAAATCCTCGGTTATTGGACTTCCATGTAGCTTGATTTTCTGACAGTTCCAGTTATTTGTTTTTGAGATCTAGTTTTAACTCTTTCTATGGTGGTGTGAGGAGATAAAACATGTTTACCCGCTCTTGCATCTTGACCGGAACTCATCTATTCGTTTCTCCATCACCTTGAGTCTTTCGTGAGATGGACTAGCATATGAATGTTTTCCTCATTCCATTCCACCAAGAGTCCCCCATCTGACCTTTGTTGGCCTCCAGCCAGCCCTGCTCCGGTGCACTGAGTTGTCCTTGTTCGGTGGGTTGAACGGTTATTTTATAAATATACACAAAGAGTTCCTGGAAAAAAGTGTGAGCCCCCAGTCATTGTAGCCCCAACATTGGCACCTAGCACTGTGTGCGGTATGTAGTTGCTACTCAAATATTTGTTGAATGACTGATCAAGTTATTTTGATTGAGAGCTCTATGGTTGCTATGAAAGCTACGATAAAAAGTAATAGTATCTTATAAAGGAGCCCCCTTGAAAGTGAGTGAAATAACAAACTGTTCTTGTGGTGGTGGTTGTTTTAACAGGCACTGGGGGTCGAACCTAGAGGAGAAACGATTTCTTCAAAACCATGGCCAGGGGAAATGGAGAACAGGCAGAAATAAATGTTCGTCTGAAATTATAGGCAGTCTACCTCAATTGGATAACCATGCTTTCTCCGCTTCTTCATTCACTTCTTCTTTTGAGTCAGGGCTCATCCTACCCTACGCCAATATTTTTCCTTTGTCAACCTACCCTGCTCAGCAGATGGACACTAAACAGAACAGAATAGCTGCTCACTTTGTACCCTGCCACTTACAGGTCACATGTCACACGCCAGAGAAAGAGCGGAAGGAGGAGTTTAGTGGCTGACTCCTTGAAATGCCATATAAGAAGGTTTTAACATTTTTGTTGGATGGCGGCATGCTGAGATTTTAATTATCTGCACTTTAAAAATATTGCAACCATGGTTATTAAAAACACTTTCTATTGTCCGTGATGAAGGGAGGAGTTCCTTTCCTAATTTGACTTATATTTGTAATTAATGAGAAAGAAAGAAGCCTTGAGTGGTCCCTAATTGAAACAGGGAGTACATCAATCAACTTCTGATTAGGAGTCTTATGGAAACTCTAGATATGAAAACAGTTTTCTTAATTATATCATGATACAAAAATAAATAACTCATTTTGATGAGAACACTGAGCAACATAGGCTTTTTCTGACTGAAGTACTTTATTTAGTATATCTGTCTCTCATGGAATAGTCAGGAAGAAGGAGATCAGAATAAAACTGCAGTGCAGCATGGGTGTTAATTGATCAATGACTAGCTGCAGCTGTGTTGTGGGAGTTGGTGCAGATTTCCTTTGGGTGCTCCCATTGATCCATTGATCCAATCCAATATTTATCCATCCATCCATTCTTTCTTTCACTCACTCAATTGATTACCGGCTATGTGCAAAGAATTTCTGTAGACTCCAATGATACAAAATAGTTGAACAAGACAGGCAAATGGAAATAGTGCCATGTTCAATGGGTGATGTCTCTCCTAAGCGCTCCTGAAGTCTATGCTCCCTGCGCCCAGTCCCCCAGTTTTTAAGGAACAATTTTGGGTATTTTAAGACCTGCTGAAGTTGAAGTAACCAGTCTAGTACTCTTGGGTTAGTGTAGCAACAGGAACTGGTAGCAGTCCAGTATTATGTTCTGAGGGTGAGGTTCATGTCATCTGAGAAGACTGCCAATGCAGCAACATAAAGAACTAATGATGAGCTCACACAGTTTTTCCATGGTTTCTTTTAGTTAACCCTTGAGTTTAATTTTGAAGCCTGGGAGATGTTCCCAAGCAAAACTAAGGAACAAAACAAGAGTTTTTTTTTTCCCACAACAGGGACAATTCTTGAATAATTAAACGTAATGATGCAAATGGCTATTGTTACCTTTTTCCTGCTTGGCACAGAATTTACGGTTATTCTACGCTTGGATTTCCAATCGTATTTAGAAATGGAAGATGAAAGAAAATTTTATCTAAGAAACCGTTATCAGTATTTATGATATGCGAGTCTGTGGGGTCTAAGGGGATAAATGGTAATAGGAAAAAAAAAACAAGAAAGATAAATTTTTAAAAAATTGCTAAACCACTGAATGGAATAAGAGTTGTATATAAAAGGATTTTTTTTCCCCTGTAGCTTCTAAATGGAATAAACTAACTGAAAAAATATTCAAAACCAGGGTTTAATGATATCTGACTTAGCCTTTTTATTGAGAATAATTACCTTCAAAAGATGAAAAACAAACAGAGCAATGGGGAAAAGATGGGCCAATCAATAAATGAACTTAAGGCAACTGAATGCCATCTGGAAAAATACAAATTCCAATCCACACCTCACTCTTACACCGAAATAAATTCTACATGGATTAAAAATTTAAACATAAAATGTGAAAAGTACCCAAAAATGTGGACGCTTTATTCTGTTTTGTTTCTTAATAATTAGAGGAGAGAAGTCCTTTCTAGTCAAGTCACAAAACCTAAATGCTAGAAAGAAAAAGATGTATCTGACTACCTAAAACTTATAAAACATTTGAACAACAAAAAATTCCATAAACAAAGTCAAAAGGCAAATAACAAAATGGGGGAAAGACTGCAACATGTATGATAGACAAGGTCTAATTTTTTTTTAATTATTATTATTATTATTTTTTTTTAACTTTATTGTTGTTGTATTACATCCATCCCCTTTTTGCTCCTCTCTGTCCCCCTCCCCACCCACCCATTCCCCCCAAAGTCAATCTAATTTTTTATTATATAAACAGTCCTATATGTACCCATCAGGAAAGATGAGCTACTAGGAAATATTAAACAACAAACAGGCAGAAAAAAAAATCCCAAAGCCTTTTAAACATCTACAAATTAGAAAAAGCAAAGAAGATGCCACATTTCACCTATCACACTATATTAATATTGTAAATGTGTACCTGTTTTGATCCAGCAATTTTAATCTAGGGATTTACCTTACAAATATTTTGGGATGTGTACAATCATGCACTTCATGCGATGATGACTGCAGCATTGTTGATAATAACAAAACACTGTAAATTGATGACCAGTCAATTTTTGTTATCTGAGAGAATAATACTGTGCAGCACATGAGAAACTATGAGCTTTGTCTATAAGCTGATAGGAGAAATATCCAGGATACATTGTCAATGGGGAAGGAAAAGGCATCAGAAAAATATAAAGGGCTCCAGAGATTTGCATATATATTAAAATAATGGGTATATGTGTGTCTGCCAGAACATTCCTGGAAACATACAAGGTCTGTCCAGAAAGTATCGAGCCAATGGCAATATAATTAGAAGACTGTGCGACCGATACTTTTGGCACAGACCTCATATGCAGCCTGTGGTATATTGAAGAATAGAACCGGGGATTTGCTCAGGGGACAGATTAACCCCCTTTTTAAATTTTTTAAAATAAACCCTTTTTGGTCTGTTTGAATTTTTCATCATACGCAGAAGCCATTTTCAGTGTTCACATCTTTTAAGCAATTTCGTCAATATCTGACAATGACCTCATTTGAGACTTCAGCCACTTTTTCTGTAATTCGGGGAGCTGCCTGCAGAAAAGAATATGTAGAGAGCCCTGCTGAGGGCAGTGGCTCACCATCTGGCCAGGAATGGGGGTCGGGTCCCTCCATCCTCAAAACGGTCAGCTTCCCCACTCCCGCCTCTGCCACCCAGAACCCGCAGGGCCCTGGGGCGCACCCCGCCCCATGCAACGTGCTCCCCATGTTCCTGACGACAAATTCCTTCCAGAATTCAGTTCAGAAGCTGCTTCTGAAATGTGCCTTGTGACTTGGACAGCTAAGTCCTAGAATTCAATTTCTTTATCAAATTGCTTTCTTTGCCTGGACTCTCACCATCAAAGTCAGTGTTCTGTTCATAACTGGGTGTTTAATAGTGATTTTATTGATATGGATGTGACCAAAACATTTAGTGAAAAAAAATTTTTTTGGTAGAAACCATGACAGCATAAAGTGCAAAGAAATGAACCATCTTAACGCCACCCTGATGAGGATGTTTTCTGTCATGTGGGCAAGATCGAAGCCTGTGTTTATCCTATGCTCTCCTTCTGGGAAAGACAGTCTCTCTTATGCATTGTTCTTGCCAAAGAAATTTAATGTGACTCTAATCACGAGAAAGCAATCAAACAAATCCACAGTGTGGTGTATTCTACTCAGTTAGCTTTCAAAGCTTCAATGTCATGAGAAACAACAAACACAAAAAAAGGTTGCCTCCATTAAAATAGTCTATGGAGACATAACCAGAATGTATTGCACAACTTTTGGCTTTTGAATGATTTTTAAGCCAGAAAAATACTAATAATAATAAAAGATTTGGGGGAAAATTGAATATAAACTCCAGCTTAAGTAAAATCAATGTTAGTTCCCCCAGGTATACACTGGCTTCATTAGTAGGAAGTGCATGTTGAAGTACTTAGGAGCAAAGCATTTTGGTGTTTGCAACTTATTTTAAAAGGGCTCAGGAAAAGGATATATATAGCTCGAAAGCTAAGCCAAAAGAAGTGTTAATTTGTATATCGAAGTGAAGGATGTATGGCTATCAAGTGTTCTTCCCACTGTTCTTCCAACTCTTCTATAAGCTAGACATTTTCAAGAGAAAAAATGGAAAGAAATCTGACTTTTAAAGTCATACTGTCTAGACACAGATATTTACAGCAAAAATAAATTTGTTTTAAAGAAAAAAGACTTGTTGGGTTGGTTTCTTCATTTCTGCCATCCCTCCTAATTTGACACCTATCCTTTACTGATCGCAGCTGAGGACACTCTTTTGGTAACATCCCTCTTATTCGCAGGTCCTTTGACCTCTTCTGCCGACCAGCAGGCAGGCGGGCTGGCCGGAGGGCCCTGCCCCAGCCCCTCCCTCCTCCAATCTGCACTCTGGTTTCCTCCAGCCCCTTGACCTGCTTCCTTTACACCTTATTCTGGCGGGAGTGTTTCAATCAGGGTCCCAGGTGGCTTGTTTTTCTTAACCTTTGCCCCCAACCTCCCCCTTCTCTTTCACTCCCAGGTGTCTCTGCTTTCAGACCTGGAAGCCCCCCGCCCCCCCCAAACCTTTGTCTAATTAAGCTGAAGTGGTGCCACCTGGTGAAGTCTTTCTTCCTGGGCCTCTTCGGGGGGGATATTTCCCCCCTTTTCTCCCCTCTGGGGCTGTCATGAGTTTCTTGTCAGCATCTTTGGCCTTTCCTGCCCTCCTTTCCCCTGAGCTGGCGCTGCGGCTCCCCAGGTGTCAGGCTCTGAGTTGTGCTGTGAATGCTGATGGGCTTTTCAGAAACCGGGAAGGGCCAGGTTCCGACCACCTCACGCCTTTCCCGATCTGGCTTCTAAACGTGGGTGCCCCTAGGTGTTTTCTGTCACCTGCGTGCACTTCTCAGTAGCCTGTGTGGCACGAAGGGTGCCTTCGCTTCTTCCTTCCTGGGGGCCCTCCCGCCCCTTCTCACCCTTGTTCTGACCTTTTCACTTTCATGCTTTGAAATGTGAGGCCAAAACCTTTCCAATCATCCCTCTGGAATCCCCAGGATCCCCAAACAACACCTCAAACAAATAAATCTTAAACAGGGGAGGCCAATTGAAGGATTTACGTCCTGGGTCCTCTCAAGCAAGGAAGCAGGTTCATGGATCAGTTCTCACCTGGATGTATCAGAATTGAGCTGTGATCTGTCCATTAAGGTGAAACAATTAGTGTAGGTCTATAGCATACAATGTATTGGGAAGAGAAATGAAAGTTAGAAAATTATTGGAACCAAGGGACAGTCATGCTTCGGACTAGAACACGTGGTTTGTGACTCACTGGGGGCCCTTGTTAAAGACTCCAACCAACTGGCCTTATGTACTAAATACAGGTAACCAGGGAGCCTTCACACTACCTTTCTATCGACTCTTGAGTATTCTTAATGTTTCCAATATTTGAGAAGCGGAGATTAATAAAGACAGAGAATCTTAAAAACGAGGTCTAGCCCCGATTGATAAGTTTCATAAATGTGTTTGCTTTTGTTTTCCCATCTAATAAAATGAGGAGTGGGTTAGGGGCTGGCAGATTCGATGAATCTCTAAAGTCTCCCTGGCCTGGACTAGGAACTATGCCAGTCGGGGGTGGGGGTGACCTACTTCTCCTATATCTTTGAGAAAACACTGTTTAAACATTGAGAGGTCTTTCTGTCTAGCAGCTCAGTTTTGAGCAATCAAACCTAAATGAACATAGGGTTAGAGTAATATACAGCAAACTGTATGAAAATCAAAGGCCGGAGCATGGGGGCGTCACCTGCAGAGCATCAACACTGAGGTCCCTCCATCCTCCAAGTCTCCAGGGAGCCGCTGGCAAACCCCCTTGGTGGCCCAAGCATGCCCCAGAATTCTCCATGCAGGGCTGTGGCTGGTTTCATCACCTCTCCCTCTGCGTTTGATGACGGTGACTTTGATCTGAGCCCGAGAGCCCAGACCAAAGTGACCTTTTGTTTCATATTTGTCACACATCCGGAAATTCTGAAACCCAAAACAGAATAGAAAGCACCATAACAAGGACTTTTCTTTCCAGCCAATTAAGGCCACTGAAGAACTCTGTCCTGATTCAAATAGTTGCCTGGGCTTAGAATTACTGAGTTGTCCCAGCAACGGGCCACAAAAAGAATGCACCGAATCATGTCAGCGAACAGAAGAACAAAAACACCAATGTACAACTAAAAGTTGGATCAAGTAAATTTTTTTGACAGTAACATCATTTGGTCAACATGGAAGGAAGATTCAAAAGGTGGATCTCAGTAATGACATGAATTTTAAAGTTAGTTGGATGGGTATTGCTAACAGTTACACTTTGGCTACCACCATAAAATAGAGTGGAAAGTCTAACTCTAGAGAAGTGCATATAGATCATAAAACATGTCGTTTATTTTTCTGTTTTGTTTTGTTTTAAAGATTTTATTTATTATTTCCAGAGAGAGGGGAAGGGAAAGAGGCAGAGAGGGAGAGAAGCATCAATGTATGGCTGCCTTTCACCTGCCTCCAGCTACAGACTTTGCTGGAGATCTGGCTTGCAACCTGGTTATATGCCCTGGCTTAGAATCGAACCAGGGACCTTTGGGTTCCCAGGCCAACGTCTTATCCAAACATGTCATTTTTTAATTGTTGTTCTGTGACAGTTGTCTCAGTTTCCCCTGTTGCTCTCCCCTGCCCTACCCCCTGCCCTGCTCCCACTGTCTGTCTCCACCCTCTTGTCCATGCCTATGGGTCATTCGTACTTGTTCCTTGACTAGACCCTTCCCCTTCTTTCCCCTTCTCTCCCCCTCCCTCCTGCCCTCTGGTCGCTGTCAGCCTGTTCCTTGTTTCCATGCCTCTGGTTCTATTTTGCTTGTTTGTTTTGTTCATTAGGTTCCTCTTGTAGGTGAGATCATATGGTATTTGTCTTTCACTGCCCTGCATATTTCACTTAGCATAATACTCTCCAGGTCCATCCATGCTGTTGCAAAAAGTAGGAGTTCCTTCATTCTTTCCCCTGTGTAGTATTCCATTGGGTAAATTGCCAGTTTTTTTTTGACCCATTCATCCACTGATGGGCACTTAGGCTGTTTCCAGCACTTGGCTCTTGTAAATAACGCTGCTATGAACACAGGGGAGTATAGGTTCTTTTGAATTGGTGTTTCAGGATTCTTCAAGCATAACCCCAGCAGTGAAGTCACTAGATCAAAAGGCAGTTCAATTTTTAGTTTCTTGAGAAAATTCCATATTGTTTTCCACCGTTGCTGCACCAGCCTGCATCCCTGCCAGCAGTGCACCCGGGTTCCCTTTTCTCCACATCCTCACCGGCATTTGTTATTTGTTGACTTGTTAATGATGGCTGTTCTAAAACATATCATTCTCCCCCATTTTACTAAGCATTCACTTCTGCAGCTGCAGGTCTCCAGTTGCCACCTTGCTTCCTGAAAGGAGAAGCATTTGGAACACTTTCAGCTTCTGCCTGACCCTGCTGGAGGGGGTGGCTTACTGGTGGGCAGGTTTGGAAAGGGAGCCAGTGTCTTTCCTTCCAGGCAGCCTGTCCGCAGGATGCAGGCCATCCCGGCCATCTCAGTCCCGCGGTGAGTTCATGCGCAGGGCCAGCCTCTGTTAGGGGCACCTCTCGTTGGCCAGAGTGGCCCTTGACTGAGGGGCCAACTGCGTCTCATTCAGGATGAAGAATTCAGAAGCCCCCTCAAGATATGCAACGCAGCCATGCCCTCTAATTTAATTTTCTCTTTAATAAAGTTGATCATTTTGCCTCCAGTTGTCCCAGTCCTCCATTTGCCTCAGGTTGAGAAGCAAAGGGTGTAATTTATTGTGGGCCCCGCGATTCCAATCAACACTTACCTATGGGAAGCCAGGACCTGGTTTATAAAGAAAGTCAAGACCGGTCTCTGCCCAGAGCAACCTGCACTCTAGGCCTATGAGATTCAATGAGGTTAATTTTAATTGTGAACAAAGTTCTCCCTCACGCTTCTCTGGATCTTTTGGGGTATTATCATTCTGTCCTGTAAATAAACAGCTCTGCTCTGCTCATAGGAATGATGGCAAAGCTACTTGGGTTCTCTTTGTATTACTGTTGGGTTTTAACGGCTCACGTAGAACAAATTTGGTTGAGTTTACATTAAAACCTCAACCAGGGAAACAGAAGGATTAGATTCAACAAAAAACAGGGGCAGCATTCTGAATGTGTTTAAACAAGTTTCTCCCCACTGATAAATAGAACTACGGGGTATCATTTTCAACTAGACTGACAAGGAAAAAACTCATCAGTTCCCCTGAAGAATTTGTACAATGCTCGAGGCAAGTTACAGCTGGATCCCCTTAAAGAAATCAATCTTTTTCCAGTAAATGACTCGTAAGGCCATTTAAATCTCTGCAGCTTTCCAGTAAATGCACTCAATTAGAGGGATTTTTGATATTTTAGCAAATATTCAATTAGCCCTAATATTCTTGCGATGTCAGGATGGAAAACAAAACACACCACGTGCCCAACTTCTCTCAAGAGCCGGCGGCCGTGGTATCAACAGGGCCCTTCCAGCCCACAGACAGGCCTCCCTGTAGATTGATGGAAGTGCCTTGGCTGCACTAAATGCTGACAAATTCGCTTATCATTCACGATAATCACTCCTGCATCTTTAAGGGAAAACATGTAAGTACCTCGGTATCCAGGGATTATACTAAAAAGGAAGAAAATAACTTCTGTGATGACAAGGCAACCTCTGTCAAGACTGAACCAGATAATCATATGCCTTTCTTATTAAACTACCATAATGTCTCTGTGTCCAGGGTGCATTTCATCTCAAATTGGGACTGTGATTGTTTTTCTTTGTAAAGTCATTTTAACAGGTTCACCATTTATGTAACTTTCATTGTCTTCTTTTTTTGACATTGACAACCTTGGAAGTAGAATATATGTCTTATTCCCATCCAGGAAGGGCAGGGTGCACATGATAAAGTGGCCAAATTTTAGTAAAATAAACATGCCACCAAAGTGTTATATTTTGAAATAAAGTTATTCTTATATGTAAATACATAAACATAGTCATTATTTTTTGGCTTGTTCAAAAGAGTCTCCATTTGCTGCAAAAATAGACTCAATTCTACTTCCAAATCTTGAGCATGCTTTAATTAACTTTTCTTTATCCATGGACATCATCATGTTTTGAATCTTAGCTTTAACAGCCTCTTTATTGGAATGAGGTTGTTTATTAACTTCTCTCTCACAAATGCTGCATACATAATAGTCTAAAGGATTTGTATCTGGTGAACTAGGCAGCCAGATTTCCTTTGGCCAGAATTCAGGAACATTGACACTGAGACATTCTTGCACCTTTTTGGTGTTATGTGCTAGTGCACCATCTTGTTGGAACATAAAATGTGTCCATTTGCAACTTGCTTCATCCACGGTACAACTACTTCTCTCAAAACGTCAAGGTAAACATCAGCAGTCACCTTCCAGCCTTGTAGAAAAAATGAGGAGGCATGATATCTCCTTCATTGCTGACAACACCTAACACCATCACTGAAGCAGGAAATTTTGTTTCATGACAATTGGGACTTCATTAAGATTCTCACAGAGCCACCTGTTATTTCTTTTGTTGACTGTTTTATCCTGCTGAAAATTCTTTTCATCAGAGAAGAAAAATCAGAGGGTTATTTTCTTTGGGATTTTTCCATTTTGTTAGCAGTTTCCTTGCTTTTTCAAAGTACCTTTCCTTTGTCTGCTGTGCCATAAACTGGCCTCTTCTAAGAACATACCATCTGTATCTGACATCTTCAGCAATCATCTTGCAAACGGTTGCATCCAACACCTGCAGTTCTCTTGCTATGGAGCGCATTGACTTTCCTGGATCTTCATTGATGATCTCCTGAATTTTTTGTACAATAACTGGACTTGTGAGACCCTTGTGTACCTTACGCATTTTCCTTGTTGGTGTGGTGACATCAGGATCAGCATCCTACACCTTCTTCACGTTGTCAACTGTGCACAAAGGGATGTTATTAAAGTCTGCAATTTCCTTAGCAATTTGCCCTGCACGCAGTCCAGAAATGATGGTTGCTCTAACATCGTATTCCTTTGACATGATGGTTGCTCTCAGAATTTAACACTTTATATATGAAACAATGATGTTAAATCATAACCTTAGAAACATAGTTTTTCAAAATTAGTAAGAAGCACATGAAATATGGAGACGCAAAGTTATTGCCAATTGATTGCGTGTACCCAGTACATTCTGCTGATTGGATGGATAAGCTGAACAGATGGAGGAATACAGTGGCTAGGAAGCCAGGCCTCAGCCCTCCTTGCTAGTGAGTGGGAGTCAGAGTTTAGGAGGCATGAGTCTCAGAGATTTGGGGCTTGTCAGTCAGTGTGTAATGAGTCAACTCTAGAATGTAGAGAATCACCCACCTTTCAGGTCTGAGGATGAACACAAGTAGTTTTTAAGAGTCTTTTGAGATGTCCAAGAAAAATGATTATGTCAATTTTGAAGTACTCATTGGGTTTCATAGAACAACGAAGTATCACCTTCTGTTAGGCTGGGAAGAAGCCAATGGGATGAGGCCAAGTGCTGGAGATGTAGGATGTAGGCATCTTCCCACACCACTGGGGAAACCAAAGGACGTGCAATGCATGTACGTATGCGTACCTACAGCTCAATAGTTCTGCCTGTCAAGGTATATACCGAGCATGCTCTATAGGTTCCCAAAGGATTGGTACAGGATGTTTATTGCAAGAAAACATGATGAGGGCATACCATAGATGCTACACAGCTGTTGAAAGTAATGGGAGAGCTACCTATACAGCAAGAGAAGTTGGCTTGGAAAAACGTAGCCTTGACCCAAAAAGCAAGAAACAGAATAAGATCTATATGACAGTGCCATTTGTATAAATAAACAATACCTTTACACAGAACAAGAAAATATACAAACAAAAAGAGCCAGTCATTTGAAGTGGTTGTATATGATAGGGTAGGTGGTGGGAGTAGAGACTGAGGAATAAATAAATAATATAATTAAAAATACAAAAGAGAGAGCCCTGGCTGGTGGCACAGTGGATAAGGCGCTGGCCTATGAACCCAAAGGTCGCTGGTTTGATTCCCAGCCAGGGCAATATAACCAGGTTGCAAGCCAGGTCTCCAGCCAGGTCCTTAGCTGGGGGTAGGTGAAAGGTAACCATACATTGATATCTCTCTCCTTCTCTGCCTCTCTCCCTTCCCCTCTCTCTGAAAAATAATAAATAAAATCTTTTTTAAAAAAATAAAAAATAAAAATACAAAAGCGAGGGTCATGCATAAACCAACAGTATATGGACTAATAGTGCATTATGAATTGAATATGATAAACTCAAATCTCTGCATTTTAAGTATCATTTCTCCCCCACATATGTAACACACAGGCACATGCACACGCATAGGATTGTAAGGTGGTGACATTTGGGCCAAATTTGTATGTGAAAATGTTGTATTTTGTTTGGCCCAAGCAGTACATGCATTTATTTCCTTGAAGAACTTCCTGTAACATTATAAGCACATTACAAACAAGTACCAAGTAGTTACATCATAAGTCCTTGATGATAATTTCTTGATGAATTTGCTTTTTAGGGTGACTTTATAATTAAACATATATTTTGTAACTTTTATTTTAATCCTCACCTGAGGATATGATTATTAATTGGAGAGAGGGAGGGTGGGAAAGAGAGAGAGAGAAACTGTTCATGTGAGAGAGAAACATTAATCGGCTGCCTCCCATAGGTGCCCCAACCTAGGATTGAACCCACAACCTAGGTACGTGCCCTGACCAGGAATCAAACCCTCAACATTTTGGTGTATGGAACAATGCTCCAACCAATTGAGCCACACAAACCAGGGCTAAATTTATTAACCTTGGATTTTCTTAATTGAAAGATACTTTGCTTTGTCAGCCTAATTAGTGCTCCACAGAGTGGCCCATACATCTAGGATTTTGCAGTCATTTGTGAAACAAATGTCTCTAGGCCTTTTATGTGCACCAGGCCCACTGTGTGCACCAGGCATCCTGCTGAACTCTGAAAATCCAGTGGTAAAGACAAAGACAGTCCTCGTTCTCATGGGATTTCCAGTCCAGGGGATGTAGAGGCATCAAACACATGATTATTGGTTCATGCTTACAACTTGCAGTTAAGTCTGGGAAGAAAAAGAATGGACCCCTGTGAGTCAATGAGGTCAAGGAACCTACTTGAGACCAGGAGCCAGGAAGGGCCTCCTTGGGTCAGTGACCTGTGTAGGGGGTCCCAGTCCTGGGAAAACAGCACAGCAGGGGGGAACAGCACTTGCAAAGGCTCTAGGACAGAAAAAGAGTTGGACAAAAAAAAATTTTTGGCATCATGTTTTAAAATGAATCCTTCCTTTCAGGTGACTCAGAGCAAATTTTTTCCAAGAGATAAATTGTTGTAAATGCACATCAGCTAGACCCCCGGGTGGGATTCAAGGGGTTGCCTCTAGATGTAGGAACAACCCAACTATCTCACGTGGGGCTGAGAATGGTAAGAATGTTTGAAAAACAACACTCAAAGCATCTGACACTAAATTCTATGCCCTTGCTGCTCAGTGAGAGCATGCCTTTTGCCCTGTCTTTAAAAGCTAGAGTTAAATAGGCCAGGAATTTAGCGAGTTTTATTTTTATTTGAGCATATGCAAAAGAGGCACCGGCCCCTGCTGGGAATGGATGTCGCTGAACATCTGTGCTCACCTTCCTTTTAGAAATAAGCAAGCAAATCAAACTCTGAAAACAAAATGCTTCCCGTAGACTATCTTCTCTGTCTCTTAGGATCCTCATCTGCCTACCTTTTCTTTGGATGTGACAAATTGCATCTATCAGGACGCCTGTGCAGGTTTTATTATTCATTTGACTTTTGCTTCTTCAATGACCTTTTGCTTTTCCAAAGTGTCTCTCTCGTCTTTGCTCTTGACCATTGCTTTCAGCTTCTTCCTGTATCCCCTTGCCCGGGATTGCCCTGTGTTTTCTATTTTATTGGCACTGGTCTTGACTTTTCTTTCCCCCTGAACTTCTGGCCTGAAACTTTCTGCTCCTGTGGGTTCCCCATGGCCTCTCCCTTCGCCCTTGCTTTCCTCCTATTTCTCTTTCGCCAGTGGTTTCACCATCTGGAAAGGTGTCAAAGTAATGGTAGTATCACTCCACACCTGTCTCTTCGGGGCACCATCCGCTGAATTCCATCACATTAAGGTCGATTAGGATTAGGTACTTTACTACTTTGGTCTGTGAAGGGTATTTTCTGTAAGGTGAAAACTTGCCACATTATCTGGGAAGAAGTTTTTAAAATAAGAGGATGCTAATTCTTCAGCTAAAATAATACGTGGTTATTCATTTGTTGAATACTTACTGCACTTCCCTTATATACTAGGCACTGTGTTAATTATTAAGTATTAACTGATGCATTAAACAAACATAGACCCTGCCCTTAAGACACTTAGAGTCTAGGTGGGGGTACAGACATACCAAATACATACTATAACATTGCGGTAAGTGAGTGGAAGAAGCCAACAAAGTGTTATGGCTGAGAATAGCCCACGGAACCACTTGAGTGGTTGAGCAAGTTGCCAGATTTAGCAAACAAAACTGTAGGATGCTCAGTTAAATTTCAATTTCAGGTAAGCAAGGAATACCGTTTTGGCATAAATGTATTCCATGAAGTATGTGGGGT
Source organism: Noctilio leporinus (assembly GCA_004026585.1). NCBI lineage: Eukaryota > Metazoa > Chordata > Mammalia > Chiroptera > Noctilionidae > Noctilio > Noctilio leporinus. The sequence goes on from PVIW01000115.1 coordinate 451,408, forward strand.
GACTTATACTAAAAAAGTATTTGCTTTTTTACGTGAAACTGAAATTCCACTAGGTGTTGTATATTTAACTAGGTGTGGTACCAGAAGCACACTGGAGGGCACCCGGCACCCCTTACTGGTGTCACGAACTGTCAGTGGAATTGGTAATGAAACATGTCCTGAGAGAGACCTTGACCTGACCAGGGGACCAAAGTGCAACCCTTCCACAGGCCAGTGGCCACTGTTAGGGGGTCTGGGGTCAAAAGATCTGGATTCAAGCCCAGCTTCTCTACTAACAAGATGACCTTGAACTCATTACTTAATTTCTCCAAACCTCATTTCCTCCACAGTATTCCTGAATGACACAAGCAATTTTATATTAATGATCTAGCATAGAGCTGCACACAGTGTCCTGTGACTGTTGGCTTTTATCGTCTTCTGTCATTGGTTACGTTATTTGGCGGGGGGTGGGGGTGGGTGGGTATGGGACTGGTTAGCTCCCAACATTTCAGTGAAAATGGTAAGCCATGATGATCCTGAAGGATGGAGAAGACGTGGCTGGGATTTGAATCTTGGCCCTGATGCTGACTAGCTGTGTGGCCCGGAGCAGTCCCTGCGTTTCTCAGTGTCCCCGTTCTCTCATCTTTAAAGTGGGGGGAGTGGTTGTCAGAAGGATTCAAGGTTAACACATGTGGAATGCTCAGTAAGGCTTTGAGAATGGTAGTGACTAGCATGGAAGGCATGCAGCTGATGGGAGGCAGGCGTGGAAACGGGGCTGTGCCGAGGTTACCTGGGCTGTGGCCCCAGAGACAAGTGGGCCTGCTCCCCAGCGCCAGGCGGTTCTGAATGGTGACAGCCTGGTTTCCCGCCTTCCCTCCTCGAAAATTCTAAAATCGCACCCAGTGGAACTTACCTTGAGGTTTAAGAGGAAAAGGCTGTCTGCCTCCTGAATAATCTGCCCCGGCGGATGATGGGGCGCGCAGTCCTACAGAGTGAAAAAAGAAGCAAGTTTCTCTCGGGCATTTGGCTGTGAATCTTTTGCAATAGCAGACACGAAATCATGCTAGCTTTCAGATTTTCCTCTGGCGTCTGGCGGAACTCTTCAACGGCTTCCTCTAGGTTGCTAATTGGAATTTTTGAATTATTGCATGTCTTGTTAATGAGTCTATGAAAGTTTTGTCACGTGGCAAGTACGTTTTCAGTGCCCCTATCCTCTCTCCTTAACTTGGCTAGTTACTGATGACAGGTGTTCTAGTTTTATAGATGCACAGTCCTCGCGAATCTTTGCCAGTACAAAACTTTCTCAAGCTTTTTTGCGTATATCTGGATTAGAGAGAGGAATTTCCTCAGAGTCTGCTGGCGCTGATGTCCTGGAACCCAGCAGCTTTTGGGGATGGGAGGGGGGGGTGACCTCAGCTTTCAGCCTTTCTGTTGGGATTGTTGCCTTTGAAGGAACCCCACTGGGCCAGTCTCTCATGGGTTTGACCCCAGTGTGAGCCCTTGACCTTCACACTGGGGAAGATCAATGGAGACATTAAGGTTCATCAAGCTCCTTCCCGCTCATGCTGCTCTCTAGCAAGAAGTGGGGTTAGAGGTTAGGCTTTCCTTTCTCCTTCAGTCCAGTCTTGTTAGTACTCTTTATGTGACAGAGACCTTGAAATGCTTGGTACAGGGATGGCATCCTGAGTTTCCAGAAGCAAGTTTGCCTTTGGTAGTATTTTTTGATGGTTGCAGTTGGGAGAAAGAGGCTAGACAGCTACACATATTCCACCATGAAGGTGGAGGTCTACCCCTAACTTCTCAAGTATCAGTAGTTTGTTCATCCTGTCATTTACAAAGCATTTATTGAACACTTAGTATATATTGGGTCCTATGCTTCTCCTGTGGATAAATAGGTCAACAGGACAGATATGGTCTTTGCCTAATGCGGTTCAGCTCTAGCAAGTGTATGTCTTCCCCCAGCCTTCTAGATAAACTTATTGCATCAGGTAGACGATCAACGAAATCAATTCAGAACAAATAGTGAGATACCACCTGTGTAGATGCTTTTCCTTCCACGCTGCTCACACTACGTGCCATTAAGCTCAGAGCCAGGCCCGGTGCTCCACTTTGATCCCCTCGTCTGAACAGCCCGTACTACTTTTCAGTGAATCTATCACTGTGTTGTGACATCAGTGCATCTGGATGTCATAGTTCTTTCTTTGATTTTAAAGCCAACAGAGTAGCCGGGTCCAGTGTACCCAAAGATAGTGCCAGAAGTCTGTTGCCTCCACTTGGAGTCCTGATGTGGCGGTTTAATGATCTTCTGTCATTAGGAGGTTTTCCCTATGCAGTAGTAGTGATCTGATGAAACTGGCATTACTTGGAATGCATGTCCCCAACAGTACCAATGATGAAAAATGAGGGAGGATGACATGACTCTGAACACCCCAACTCAGGGGCATTTAGCCAGGCCACCAAGGCAGGCCACTTCTGGTGGCTTTTGCTGCCAAGCTTTTGAAAGTGTGTTGCTGATTGTAGCTGTATCTTGGCTCCTTTCTGAAGCAAACTGGGAGGAAAGTTTCCTACATAATTTTACCTACATAATTCTTCTACAAGCCCTTTGGACTTGCCTTGTGTTTTTCATGTTTCTTAATTTCTTAAGCCAGAACGATAGGATTGGGGCTAAAGTAGGTGACGTTTCTGAAGGAAACAGACCACTTATTGGTCCCAGGTGGCACTGAAGCTTTTGATCCTAATACAACCATTTTTTTTCACAATGCCCAGGGCTTGTAAAATTGGTCATTTTATTGCAGAAATACATTACGCTTTGGGTTAGAAAAATGCCCCATTGGGAGCTGCCATCTGATCGGCTGATGGTGCAGGCAACTTCTGCAGTCACTTTCTAACCAAATATTATATTAGGTTTTTAAAGTATTTTATTCATTTACTTTTAGAGAGGGGGAGGGGAGGGAAAGAAACATCAATGTGCAAGAGATACATTGATCAGTTGCTCTCACACACTGCCAACTGAGGACCTGGCTCACAACCCAGGCATATGCCCTGACTGGGAATTGAACCAGTGACCCTTTGGTTCACAGACTGGCACTCAGTCTCCTAAGCCACACCAGCCAGGGCAGGTTTTTTCAAAACACCTTTGCTTGAATGACTTAGGGAGAGAAAATTATTCTTTATGAATAGTAAGATACAACTGAACACTTGGGCAAGGAAATTATTCAACAAAGCCGCTGCTTATTTTAAATGACATTGAAACAGAAATTCGTTGCTTCATTAATTATTATTGATGATTTTGCCAATGCTTTGCAATGATCACTTGTTTACTATCATGCCATCTCCTTTGACCCTCATCACAGCCATCTGGGGAGGTGAGGTCATGAATCCTTATGCCTGCTGGTCAGATAAAAAATAAGGTTCCCAGAATAGAAGTGGTCAAGTGTCCTATGGCTAGAGGCAGTGGTCTAGATTTGGTGGCTTTCATTAGAATGTCCATTCCCATCCATTTGGTCTTCATTCTTTCTAATGCCAACAAGTCATAACTTCAGAAGCATCCTGAGAGGAGTTTCATGGTCCAAGAGTTGTTAGATGTGTTGAATCAGTCCCTTCTGGGGAAGGGCTAAGGGTTAGGTGGTGGGTGATGTAAGCAAGGAGAACCTTCCATTTTTTCCCTATCTTTATTTGCTTTGCTAGCTGATGGGAAAGTAGTGAAACTTGAAGGCCACCAGAAACACACCCTATCACCTGTTACTTTGCTTATGAAGGACTAGCCCTGTTTCATGACCAACCCCACTCGATCATCATCTTTTCCAGTGGAAATAATTCTGTTAAGAGCCATTCTTCTCTAGGAGTGCACCTTTATGGAACAGACCAGAGGGAAAAGTAATTGAATTTAATAAAAGCTGTTCTTAATATAAAGCCACAGGGAAATACATTTAACTTCAAAGCCAAGATGCATGGTTCCTAAATATAATTAATTGCCTGGCTGTTTCTTCCATCAAATCTCAATTTGACAGTAAAGAATTACATTCTTCAGCACTTTTTATTTTATAGTAGCAGGAATTCTCTACTGATAGCTATAGATAGCTTGATAAAAGTCATTCTCAAAACTGTCATTCTTGAGACTTATCAGAGTTGCCACAACTACAACTTTTTGCTCCATCTGCGCAAGGGAGCTAGAAATACAGGGTTAGGAAATATTAACGGAATTGTCAAAGGGGAAACTTTCTGCCCCTTAACCTCCTCCCACCCTCCTTTAAAAAAAAAAAGAAAAAAAAAAAGATTTTATTATTTTCTGAGAGAGGGGAAGGGAGGGAGGCAGAGAGGGAGAGAAACATTAATGTATGGTTGTTTTTCACCAGCCTCCAGCTTGTGGACCTGGAGACCTGGCTTGCAACCTGAGTATGTGCCCTGGTTGGGAATCAAACCAGGGACCTTTGGGTTTGCGGGCAGGTATCGATTCACTGAGCCACCAGCCAGGGCCCACCCTCCTTCTTAAAAACTTTCCTTCAAAAGAAAAATATCTTCAGGGAGCAACACCATGAGGAGAATACTTCTGTTTCAGGCACCCCTGTTTGCAAGTGCTAAGGATTAGTTGAACACAGATTTAGAAGTAAGGAACTTTGCTTATCCTTGTCGGAAGCCTTCTAAGGGGTGAATGCCTCTAATTTAGCAGATTAAGATAGTGTGAATGTAGAACGTTTGGAGGGAAGGCAGAACCCACAGGCTGAGTCATGCTGGCTAGTGGGACACCCAACTTGCATGGCATGTCACTGCTCTCTGGGTTAGACAGGCCATTGTTGTGTACGGATGGCTCCTTTCCCCTCCCTCACCTTCCCAAGGGAAGGTTAGCTGCTTTCTTTATTCTGTGATGTTGCATAAAGAGAGAAGGTCTATTTCAGAGGGGGGAGTTGTTGAGAGAAATGAGTCTAAGGGAGAGCCTCTGCCTCCGATTCTTTCACAAGGAAAAAGCCCAGGATGTGGTAGATCAGTCTGGATGGAAAATTTGCCAAACAACATCTGTATCATTAGCATCACAAGTCATTAAGAGAGATACTGTTCCACCAAAAGGTAGCTTCCCATTGAACTGCATGCATTTAGATGCAGCTCTAGGAAAGCTAACAGGCAGCTGAAAGGAGAGATGGTCACATACACATGAACAGACATATTAAAAATTTAGCAACGTCAAAATCCTAACAAAATTCAAGTGAAAAATAGTTATATGCATGAAAATCTCAATTGCAGGATTATCCACAATGGTAAAGTACTAAAATCATTCAAATGCCCCAAAGAAAGGCATTATTTAGATAAATTACAGGCCATTTATTTGGTAATCTAATAAGGCTGTTATTACTTTGTTAGCTATAAAGGCTGGGAAGGAAATGGAAAAGTGTTTATGATATAATATAAAACTTAAAAACACAAGCATGTGACCATATGACTGTAACTATATAAAGAAAGTTTAAGTAGAAGTAACTATCTAAAGAAGAAAATATTAATGTCAGGACCCTGCAATTACAGTTTAAGAACTTTTCCTACATTGTATTTTATGGCATGATTTTTACTTTTATTTTTTGGTATAGGTAATGAAAACACACAGTAGAAAAGTCGAGGCTGCTTTTCAGTGTTTATCCACTTCTCATCAATGGTTTGGATCCTAGTCATGGTGCGCACGCGCGCGCGCGCGCGCACACACACACACACACACACACACAGACCTTTCAGCTTTGGGTGCCCCTCCTCTGCCATCTGTGCCCAGAGAGCAGGAGGGCCTAGGTATGATTGGAAAAGCATTGCTTTCTCCATCTGCCCCATGAGTCAGACAGACCCCTGCATCTCCCAGAACCCCCCAACCCTCAGCTGGCCAGATGCATCAGCAGCGAAACTGGGCCTCCCCCGGGGTTTATGAAGAGCCAGGCCATTCGAATGGTCAGAGATTATTGAATGCTTTCTGATGACTCGGTGTCCCTAGGGGCCAATGTATGGTGAGCAGTTACATGCTTTGGGAACTGCTGGGCATAGGAACTAGCCAGTCCGCCCACCTTTCCTGAACATCAGCTCCCCAAATAACGTTCTGGAGTGATGGGGGTGCCCGTGGCGCAGGAGAGTGATGTGGTCCTCTGGAGGCCGTGTCTGTCAGCCTGGAAGTCAGTGAGTCGCCTGGCAGTGAACTGGCCAGTGAACGCCTTCTGAGTCAGGGCAGAGGACTGACCCGTCCCACGATGCTGGCCCTTGTCTCTTGGCAAGAACATCTGAAGGAGGCTGGCATGGTTCTCAGGCCCACAAGCCAGGCGGGTGGGTCTTGTACAACATGGAAGTGGGTCCACCTGCCCACTCAGGCCTGCTTTCCCTGCGTGGAGCTTTGCTCAGTCCCCGGGTGTGCCACCTACTATCCTCAGGGTTTCTTCTCTCTCTGATTCCCTGATCCTTTCTCCCCTTTTGTTTCTCCAGGGCCTGCTGCTTTTCACCCTTTCTAACTCAAAGAGCGATCCTAGAGGGCCTTTCTCCACTCTCCGTTTAAAAGGTATTGTTCCCCAGTGTGATTGTTCTCTATTCTCACTTCATTTCCATCTTTCTCCAAGTTCTTGGCCACAGAAAGTGGGATTTTTATTTACTGCTTGCTTACCTGGTTATGTTTGGGTCTCCCCTGCTAGAGCGTAAGCTAGTCAAGATCAGGGACTGCACTGACCTTGTTCATCGCTCAGCACCAGGAACCAGGGCAGGGCTGGGCACCTGGCGGGGGTGTTTGCTGAGTAAATGGATGTGAGAGGAACATCCATTTCCCAAATCAGAGCCTATCTCTGAGGGCCTGGCCTAGCCGCCTCCCAACCCAGATAGCTCTGCTTGCGGTCTGGGGCCACCACGATGCAAGGCTGCTCTTGGTGTTCTCTGAGCCCAGGACAGTTCACACCACCTGGGAGAACCTGCTTCCCTTCTGAGACCTCAGAAGGGGAGTGACAGAGACTGAAGGCTGTTCACCTTAGACCTGCTGCCAGCTGTGGAACCAAGTAACCTCAAGGTCAAATGGAGAACACCTGCACAGCCTGGGTTCCCACCTGAGCCAGAAGGGACCTGTGAGGACACCAAGGGCTGTGTAGAGAAAGGGGTCCCGAAGAATCACTGCATGACCCTCTAGTGCCCAGGGAGGGTGCTGTGGGTAGAAGAAAGGGAAGGAAAATTCTAGCACAATGCCCTTGACTGATTTGATCTCTGACCTAGGGCTTTCTATCCGCCTCGCACCCTCTACCCTGGCAGGAGGTACAGCCTCATCTTTCTTTCTTAAGACTCTTGATTCAAGGTCTAGTTCATTGGCTTATATAGACTTTTTCAGAAAGCCTTTAAAAAGTCTCTGCCAGCAATTACTTGTATTTTTAGAAAATGTGAGCTTAGTGTTACTTGCTGTTGCTTTCTTGCGGCTAGAGATCAAGGAAGGCATGACATTTCAATAAACATCTCTGCTCTATAAATATCCCAAATAGCAAGAGCAATCCCACCTCCTAATATCTAGCTCAGTTTGTCTCCTGAGCAGTATTTAGGAAAGTGACTGCTTTATTAGTTTTCTAGCTTTCCATTCTTATAAACCAATAGCGGAGAATAATTAAAACAATAATTGCGCCACAACTTATGTAACTGTTTTGCCATATTGGACTCCGCTGGTTGCTGGCACTTTTTTCTATAAATTATGCTGTAACAAACAGCCTTGTATGCTTATCTTTATATATACATATTTGGGCTCCCAGGAAAGTCTTGGTTCCTAAGAATCGAACATAATGGGCAACACCTAAAATATTTTATTATGAAATAAAGCACGCACATGAGTATGTATAACACATATGTATGCATGAAAGAAAAATTATGAAACTAACACCTCGCCTGACTTGGGAATGAGGATGTTACCAATTCAGGGGCAGCTTTCCCTTCCCCCACTGACTGTGCCCCTCCCTGACCACTCATCTTGTTCTGGCCGCTACCTCCAGAGACATTCACTCTCCTGAATGTTGCTGCTGGCATCCCTTTACTTACAGTTTACAACTCACGTATGCATTCCATAAAGTATACATACACTTAGGTATATCCAGAAAAAATTGAGTCATTGTTAATATAATGAGAAAAGTTTGCTTGACATCAATATACCCTGGCAGCCAAGGAGAGTGGACTGGAATTCGTATGCATGAACAATGATGACTTCACTGTACTAGTCAGTGGGGTGGTAGATGCCATTGACCACTGTGTGGTCATTGAACTCAAAATGGCTAAGTGAATAGAACAATGAATTCAAAATGACTAAGCGAGTAGAACAATGACTCTGCATCAGATTTCCCCCCCCAAAGATTATTTATTTATTATTTTTAGAGAGAGGGGAAGGGATAGGGGCAGAGAGGGAGAGAGACATCAATGTAAGGTTGCCTTTCACCTGCCTCCAGCCACAGACCTGGCTGGAGACCTGGCTTGCAACCTGGTTATGTGCCCTGACTGGGAATCGAACAAGCAACCTTTGGGTTTGCAGGCCAGCGCCTTATCCACTGTGCCACCAGCCAGGGCTTGCATCAGATTTTGTGTTAAGCTTGAACATTCCTTCATGGAAAGCATTTGGATGATTCAGAAGGACACAGCTATGGGCAATTGGTGATTGGCAGCTTCATCATGACAGTTCACCTGCTCATGCATCTCATGTCATGCAGAGTGTCTTGGCAAAACATCGAATCACCCAGGTGACTCAGCCTGTCTATAGCCTGGATTTGGTGCCCTGTGACTTCTGGCTTTTCCTAATCATCTTTGAAATCATCTTTGAAAAGGGAAGAGATTTCAGACCAGCAATAAGATTTAGGCAAACACGATGGGGCAGCTGAGGGCAACTGGAAAAACTATGTGAGGTCCCAAGGTGCCTACTTTGAAGGAGACTGAGGTATCATTGTCCTGTGTACAATGTTTCTTGTATCTGGTATCTTCTTCAATAAATGTCTCTATTTTTCATAGCCTGTGGCTGGTTCCTTTCTGCACTGACTTTGTATATCTATTTTTATTTTGCATGTTCCAACCAGTATATAAATGGAGCCATACCCTGCATATTCTTCTATGGCATGCTTTTATTTGCTCAATCTTATGTTTTTTATATTTATGGAAACATGGCATTGCTGCATAGCATTTTTGTGAAGAACTGTCTTACTGTTGATAAATTTTCTTTCCTTGGGATTTCTATCATTACTAATTTTTGCTCCACAAATGATACCACCGTGAAAATTTTGTCCACATCTCCTGGGGCGCACATGCAAGTGTTTCTCTAGGAGTGAAATTTGAGTCATGTTCATGCTAATTCAAATGAAAGCATAGGGATTAAAATAATTACATTTAATTAAATTCCTTCAAGGGACCAGGGAAAGTTTCAGGGACTCCCTGGCATCCAGGTTGGGGTGAACAGCACATTTGCCACACAGAATACAATATCTCTAACTCCTTTTCTTCAATACTAACTGCCTGCCCACCCATTAGGAAAGAGACACTTTTAGCCCAGATAGGAACCATGGGGGATTCAGCATTTTTTCAGCTGTGGAGGGTGATGTCTCCTTACTTAGTGACAAATGGACGCAATGCTATATATAAGCAACCTTTGGGAGCAGTACTAAGAGAGCACACATTTACTGAGTACCTCAACTGTGTTCAGCAAATGCGTGGGCATTTTACCTATTGTGTTCTGTTATCTCATTTACTTTCTACAGCTACTCTTTGCCATAGAGGGTGTTGGCCCCATTTTGCAGGTGGGCAAATTGAGGCTCGTAGAGGTTGAGAAATGTGTCCAAGGACACTGCCAGCAGTGCTAAAGACGGGATTCCAATCTTGCCTCATCATTTCTGGTCATATGTAAATATGCCTGGCCTGGGTTGGTTCTCTGTAAATATTATGTGTGAATGTGTGAATGAAGAAGCGCATGGAAAAAACAACCCTGGCAGGGTGAAGTGTCTAATGTTAGTAGCTGCTAGAGCGGCCTGCCCTACTGCCTCCTGGCCCAGACCCTTGCTGCAAAGCTGAACAGCAGATTGAAATCCCCAAGGTGTCTTTCTGCCTGGAAAGGCCAGGGCTCTGCCTGGCCACCTGTCTTGGGTGAATCATCATGTCTTCTGACCTTCAGAATAACCCAAAGGGAAGCAACAGCTGGCAGATATCCTCCTCCTTCAGGAAGGACACAGTGCTAGCCACTCTGGACTTGCGCAGGGGGTGCCCAGACACTAGGCCAGCCCCGCTGCGTTCCACCGCAGCATTTCAAAGAGACTAGTAAGGTGGGGTCCCTAATCCACCCAAGCCCTTGGGAGGAGGTGGTATTACCTCCAGGTTGGGGTGGGAAGGGGCTGACTTACGGTGGAAGTCATAAATCAGGGGGCTGGGTAGCCCAGGGCAGCTGAGAGTCCAACGCTGCCAGGGTCCAGCTGCAGCCCCTGTGGGAGCCCGGAATGAGGGTTGGGTCCCTTTGGTACTTGAAAACCCATCCCTGAGGGTTGCGTGTCCTTCCTCAGAGCCAGCCCATAGCCCCTGCAGCCAATTAGAAAAGACAAACGGGGACTATTGTGATAAATTATATGGACGCTGTCATAGAAAGAGGCAGTATAACCTTGGAAAGAAAAACTAATTTTAAAACATGGATTTATGGCAAGGGCTCCATAACTACCCTACATTACTGCTTGAAAGAACAAGCACAATTAATAATAAATATATGTGTGTATATGTATATAAGTATCTACTTGTCTTATGTTATTTAAATTTTTCAAAGCCTTAATTCTGGACTGAGGTAAACTTTAGCTTCTAACCGTAGCTGCCCTGGGTTATAAAGTGTTATTCTTGTCACCTTATGAATGGGTATTAATATATTTTTATGTACTGTATTTTTGTATAAGAATATGTAGTTATGTAATTGCCTTTATAATTTATATATAAATTTATGGTATAATTATATATAAATTATTATATATTATATGTACTTTAATAGTTACATGTAAGTATATAAATATAATATTTTAAATTTTATATATTTATTTACACTTACGTAATCTATATAGAAGCATATAAATATAATATTAAAATTTCAATATATTTAGACACACTTCAATATGTATTTAAGGTGTAATACGAATGAATGAACCTCGGCACAGAAATTGAGGCAAGAAGCAATCACTGTCCACCCAGCTCACATGGCAACAGAGCTGAGTGATTAAAAAATATAGTCAAGGAACTAGTATAAATGAACTATCGACTTGAACAGCAGGGTGGGGATTGAATGTGGAAGAGGGGGAGATGGGTAGGACAGGGGAGAGCAATGGGGGAAAAAGGGGGCAGATGTAATACAGCAACAATAAATCAATTAAAAAAATGAGAGTACAGGCTCCCTCCCAGTCCTGCTATGCAATAATTCCATATCTCCCAGGCAGCCCAGGTATGGACCCCGAGCTGTCCTCACTGCACTTCGGCCTCACACATCTCATAAGCTGCAGGCGTGTTAATCTAGAAGGCTGTGCAGATGGACTAACTGAAGCTTTAGTCATTATACTTAATTGGGCGAGTGGCCCTCCGAGCTGTCTATAAACTGTGTGTTCACGGTGAGGTAATTAATAACGCCACTTCCTTTTGGGAGACATATCATTAGCCATTATTTCTAGAAACATGACATTGATCTCTTTATTCAGAGAGGTAATTGCAGGTTTCTGAAAAGAGTGTATGGTTTACCCAACAATTCCCCACAAATGACATCATCTCTGAAAAGTAAAACCCACAAAATCTGTCATTTTGAATCCATAGTTGGGATTTTGTTCCCTAGGCAGTAAAAGAAGACTCTGAAAAAAAAATATATATATATATATATATATGTATATAATGAACTATACTTTGGTATGGAAATAAGAGTGAAAGGTAAGATTTGGGTTTTATTTTTTAGACATTAGTAATTTCTTTATGAGGCTGGTTAAGGGTATTGTTTGCACTTGTTAGGACTGTAGCAAAAAAAAAAAAAGTGAAACAAAGTAAGAATTAAATATGTCTTTAAAAACTTTTACAACTCCCTTTAGACAGTAGTTTACTTATTTATTATCTTACAATATGCTCGCAAATGATTATAATTTCAATGCTGACATATGAAAACCCATGAGGTCCAAAATCCAATTCTTCACATTTCTAAAAGGAAGCAGGGGAACGCAACCTAAGACTTGACATTTTGCATTGATCGGATTCTACACCTCAGAGCAAAAAATCAAAGGGAAATTTCCGAATAATTTTTGCTCACGCCTCTAGCTGATTTACCGCCAACAATCCTACTGTCAGGGGTCTCACGTGAACTTGAAACAAAAAATCTAACTTGCCATGTTTCCCTTTTTTACGGACTTTATACAGTAATGACAGGATTAAAGAGAAACAAGACCTTTACTCATTTGGATTATTTTCTTGCCGGCTTCCAGTCCTTGCCTGGTTTTGGAAACAACTTGGATCCATCTGAGAAAGGAGCTTATTTAAGAACACTGCAAGATAATCTGCCTCCGAATACTTCTGTAAGCTTTTTACACTGGGAACCTTTCACGTGTGGATACTTTCTTCAAACCATGATTTTCCAAAGCATCTTTCTTTTTATGAACTCTTGGTACCACTTTTGCTTTTGGGGGTAGAGTTCTTAGAAATGATGGGACCTCTACACTTGCTGTAAACCAAGTCTCAGGCACTTTAGAGGGGACACCAAATGTGCAGGTGCTGCTCATAAAGTTGAAACACGATCCCTTTTCTGTTCTCTTGGAAACTGTGTGTGTGTGTGTATTGAAATATTAAAGGTGCTGAGAAGTCCTGTAGTGAAGGAAGCTGCTTAGCTTTGTTTACCTGGATGGTATTTATTAAAGCTATTTACTCTTTAACTTTTCTGTTTATTTTAAATGTTTTTACTCATGGGCTGAAGCAAAAACAATTTTACTCTTTGTTTGTTTGTTTTGCACAATACTGATTAACATCTTGCAGAGTTAACATTTCTTCAAACCCATATTACACATCATCCTGGGTGACTATTTATTCTAATGAGTTTATCTCCCTTTCCAATAAATAAGAGAATCACCTGAATATGGATCTACTGGTTAACTATAAAAGCTTTAAAGTGAAACACGACTGAACATCACAGATGTGAATTCATTGCCCAGATACAAAATGATTTTCATTGTTAGGCAAAGCTGGGGAGCTGATATCGACAAGACTGAATCTGCATTCAGCCTGAAAGTAGAAGGGAAAAGATGTTTTTCATTACATAGTTTTAATCAGCAATATATTTAAGTTCCCCAAAATCATTTCAATTTTTAAAAGAAACTTGCTGGAACAAAATGTCTCTTTTATACTTCAGGTTCAAATAAAGGATGGAATTACAAATGTTGTCCACATGCCTAAATAGTTATTGTAAAGATAATTCTGAAATGGCATTTAATGTCTCGATACCAAGTGGGTAGATACTGGATCGAATCATTTGGCATTTTTCGGGTCTGGAGACTTGGAGAAGAAATTTATGGCTAATGGGTGTTAAAGCCATAATCTCATGATGAAGTTGGTTAACATTATTATTGCTACATCTGAAACAACTATGCTTTGTTTAATGTGTTAAATTTATTAGTAGAGTTGTCTGTTGGATTTTATTTTTAATCGGACCAGAGTATATGCATTTTGATCTAAATTTCATCTAAATGCTCAAATTTATCTTCGAATGCTTTACTTAGTTAATTACGCAGGCATATCTTGCTAATGCAGCAAGCAACTCTAGCCAAGGTGTACTTTGGACTTCTAATTATTCACAAGAATGAAAAGTCCTTTGATGAAAACAAATCACTTGCGTTAAGAATGAAAAACCCTGCTTTCCTATCCCGCATTCAGACCTGACTAGGTCCTTATTCATCGCATACAGCACCAGTGGGACTTTGCTCAGGGGTTGTGGGGATGCCACAGAGCGTCCTGGGATGGGGACAGTGGATGGGTACTGAGCAGGCTTCTCCGAAGGGCATCCTTCTAGGGTTTATTAATTTTAGGGATATTAAAATGGACTGATGAATCTAATGCTTTCCTAATGTCTTGGATTATTCTTTGCGTGACAAATAAACAATGAAAAAGTCTTCTAAAGGGTATTGGAGTTAAACAAATAAATCCTGGCTACGTCAAGTTAGTGGATCAAGATGTTTTTGTCTTGCCTTTCCTGCCTTGGCGGGTCTGATAAAATCAGAAACTTCTCAACCCTTTGGATTTTTAAGTAGGAAAGAAAGACCAGATTTAGGCCTGGATGCCTCTCCCCGGACCCACTGAACCCGAACCAAGTGGCTGTGGATTGCAGGGACAAGAGCGCCTTTGTCATCTTCATTAATCAAATCCACCAAGCCAGATGAAGGGGGGGCATTTTTTCAAGTAAAATAATGCACTCGAGTTTGGATGTGTTTCTCTTTAATTAGTATGATGAGCCCCAAGTCTGAGGACTTGTCAAACACCTGGTATTAACCCTGTGCTGCTGACCTAGGGAGAAAAAAAGGCCCGGCTAGGCGAAAAGGCTAGGCAGGTGGAATGAGCTGAATGAGAGGCCTTTTCTGTGCGGCCTGTGCTCCAGATGAAAAGCATCATTACCACAATGATACTCCTAATTATACTGTCATTAGGATACCTCTTCGCTTTGCCTGGTGCAGGGAGCCTTGCCTTCAGACAACCTGATCCAGGAGGCAGTGACAACGGGGAGGCCTGGGAGGCATTTAACCCTTTCTCCAGACGCCACGCCACTGGAGTCCTCCACGCTGAGCTCAGGGGCTTTCCACGTGCCTTGCTCCTTGCTCCTCACCTTGCAGATAAAAGGTGTCACAAGCAGCAGTACCTAAGTTGCCACGGGAATCATACCAGCGAGGGATGCTTGATGCGCCTTCGTGACCCAGATCATAGATGGCATGTCCATGTTTTTCTGTTCAAAGCTCCACCCAAGTTTAGACAATGGAAGCAGTGATTTGCTGTGGAATGTAGCAGTCTAACTGCCTCCACACCACTGGGTGACAAATGACCAAATGAAGGTGCTTTAATAGCCCTAATTCCAGTGTGTCCTGAACACTGCAGGGGTCTGCAAATGGGTCCTGCAGAACTAAGGACAATGTGTCTGTCCATGTAGCTTAGAGGGACCAAGAAAGGACTTTAGAGTTCGATGGGCCTGGATTTGAGTCCCAGCCTCATAATTTGCTATGCTTTTGGCCATGAAGAGGTTACACCTTTCATAACCTAGATTTCCTCATCTGTGAAATGGGAATTAGCATCAGTCCCTGCCCCATGAAGCTGATAGAAGGAAGAAAATGCAATTCATTTACATTGCTAAACAACACCTAGGAAACACATTACAAACACTGAGAAAGTAGTTGTAAAGGGGTAGTTTTTAAAAGTTTTCTTAAAGTGAGTCTATGTTTCCCTGAAATTACCAGTCTATCAGAAGTGTCTGCCTGTATTATAATAAAAAAAACTCACTGATTAATTCCCTACTTGTGAAGTTAGATGCAAGTCTCTTTCTGGAACTTCCAATTGCTGAGTGACTAACGAAGGCTTGTTAGTGAACTTAATTCTTCATTTCCTGTCAGCTTTGACTACAAGAAGCTCCTCAGATTCTTGCGGGATGGGTACCCAATAAGACCCAATAAGATAGCATGTGTTATGCTGGTGGCCTTTGGCTAGTGAGAATGACACTGTTATGAAGAATCTCTGAATATTTTCAGGACTTTATTCTTCAGGATAATGGACCACGATGCCCCAAATGGGGGCCATGGTTTTTAGCGTAATTAAACCTCATCCTGATGACTGACATCTTTTAAAAACTATGTCTGCCCCCATCCTTCCATTGGCACTGAGATTTACCAAAACATCTTATTTCATACACATCAATGGATCTACACATAGGATGAGAATTTGAACTATTTGGAAGAAAAGCATTATCTACGTTGCAAGTATTCTTATATGTTTGTGCTATTCCTTTCAGAATAACAAACAAAGATGTCTGCCTTGAACAACAGTCAAGAGAAACTGCAATTTAAACTGGTTAAAAACAAATCAGTGTTGCATCTCGCACTTAGAGGGTGTGGATTTTTCATGAAACGTAATGAAAAGCATATATTGGAAGGACTGGAAGATATTTACTGACAAATACCACTGAAGATCTGCTGCGGTGAATGGTATGGGACTCGTACAAAGGAAGCACCAAGGGGAGTGGGTGTTATCTGAGGCCGGGAGCATGCAGTGTGCAAATCTTATGCAAACTACAAATATACAAATATATGTTTATATCTACATCTCACCACATCTCCCAGATAATTATTGACCACTGGAAAAATATTAAGCAATCGTTGTCAGAAGTTTCTAACTCAGTAATGAAGTTTTCATTAGGTTACTATTATTTACTTTTATTTTATTTTATTAAGTTACTATTATTTATTTTTAAGTCCTTGCTATGATTGTTTTTAAAATTTATACATCTTGTGGGTTCTGGTATCGTGCTGAAGTCAAAGAAGTACAAACTCTGAAGAATAGCTAAATCCACGTGCTAGTTAGTTTTTACAAGCATTGTAAAGATGACATTGTATTGCTATGAATTTTAATTAAAATGGCAGACTTTGTTTAATCCCTTTATTAAAAGAGCTCTCTACAATGCAAGTGAAAAGTTTCTGTAGGAAAGCAGTTAATTTTTGAGATGTTTGAATACCTTTTCTGTTCAAATCTCAAAAATGTAGCCCTCCATTGATTCATTTTTTTTTTTCCCTTAAAAGGCAGTTTTTCACCTATTCTGTAGAGCCTGGAATTTGCTTTAAGTATAATTAGGATCCTAAAATGTATGGTTGCTCTCTGAAAACCCTATCTGTGAGCTCTTTTGCAATACAAGTTAATTAACTGGATTTAGATATTTGCAAGATGATATATTTAATGGGATTACTGCTCCTATAATGTTCTCAGTGACTGATTTGCAATCTAAGCTCACGGAACCGAGTGCTGAGTTTCCAGCTCTTTGAGAGTTAATGTTGTGTTAAAGGAAAGTACAATTTGAACCTCATTGTTCATGAATAGGTGAGTTATTCCCCTGAAATGGAGCTGGGCCCTACCAGGATTGCAGCAAGCAGATGCATGAGCCGGAGATTCCAGCCCTGCCCCAGGTAGCGGGATCCCCACACCTGAACTCCTGACAAGTTCAAGGCAATTGTGTGTCTCCTCACAATATAATGGCCCATTATTCACCGTCTGTCTCCCAAATGGGATCAATTAGATGTTTCTGCTCCAGTCTTAAAGATAAACACCTATGTTTTGGTGGGTTGCAGGTTAAAATAAAATCATCCATAACCATCCGGCATCCCTAGATCTGACATTTCTGAGAGCTGAGTGTTCCAAACCCACCTTGCTGTCATTCAAAATATTTGTGCTTATTTCATCAGACTAGGTGGAAAGGTAAGCCGTAATTTGCTTTAAAGGAAGATTAGTAGAAAAATGTCAGCCTTCCAAAAAAAAAAAAAAAAAAAAATTCCTTCTCCGTTCACCTTTGTCTCTATTTTTTTTTTTTTTGTTAAGCAAATATATTTCTGCCTGTCAGTTAGGTTCACTCTAATGTTATGGCTTCAGACACTGAACATGACATCACAAATGAATATAATTTAAATCTTCCTGATCAGAGGACTAGTGTAAAAATAGCACTTTAAGTAAGATGTTGAAACTTCTTTTAAATGTATAAATATTAGCTCAGTCAAATAACTGTTAAGAGAACACTGAAATTCTCCCTTAGCTGGAAGGCCATAAATAGCACATTCAGTTTCTCATGTTCATTGGCTCTTAGGGAGTAAAATGGTTCTTTGTATTTCGTCTAACGAGATAATTTCCAGGGATCCACAGACTGTCTGTCTGTACCTTCGGTCTGAACTCCCAGGTCACCACTGAACACCTGTGAGCAAAAGGACGCCTTGCAGCGGAAGTGTCTTTCCATCATGTAGACATGACAGTTTCCCTTAGTTTTCATATAAGTGAGCGATGAGACCAAAACGAAAATATAACTTGAATCCAGGTGTTAAAAAGTCAGAGACCAAAATCCCCGAATGCCAAGGGCTGAATCAGCTGAGAGGCCAGGTGGCCTACGTTCACTTTCTGGATGAGAAGGCTATTGTCCCAAGAGGGAAAGTGACTTGCTAAGTGGGACAGCTAGAGCCTGGCTCTTGTTCAGCCCCCCCGGGTAAATGGCGCAGGCTGGGGACTGTGGTAAAGGGAGGCATGTTCAAAAGGGGAGTCTGACTTTTACCTTCTTCTGGAACACTTTACACAGCCAATAGTAGCTGTCAGACACATGCTGTCTCCACAGTTCGCCTCGACCTGCCCCCGACACCGGTGGGTGGGACAAAGAAGTTAGCTTACTCCTCCGTAGCCCTGGGTCTGGCTCCAAGGGTACCTGAGTTTACCTGGTGGAGGCCACCACCCCGCTTAGCTGCCTCTCTGGTCTCCCCCTGCACTTTCTCCCAGCCCATCTTAGATGAGGCAATTGCTGCTTTTCTGTATTTTCATGTGTTTTCAGCTTTGGAGGTTCATGGAAAGAGCTATTTTCCTACCTTATTGAACTTTTCCTAAGTCAAGGGAGTTGGATTCCACCTCCCAGCCCTGTTCACCTCATTAACCTCTACCCTTCCTTTGGATCTCGGCTCATTTTCAAGCCTTTCTTGACCTTCACAAGCAGGTCAATCCCTCTATCGCAGGCTTTCGGAACATCACGTATCTGCCTTCTGTAGCACTTGGTGTAATTTTAAGTGTCTTACTGTGCTACTTCTAGCATCAGTTTTTGTTTTGAAATAATGGAGACTCAGAAGAATTGGGGAAGTTAGTAGTGAGAATTCTTGCGTAGTGTTCGCCCAGCTTTCCTGATGGTAACATCAATATTGGACAGGACCATAGTCGTACTGTCGAAACCAGGAATTGCATGGGTACGATGCTCTTAATTTGGGTAAAAATCTTTTTCAGATTTCGACAGCCTTTACATGAACATTGTGTGCGTAGTTCCACAAAATTTTAGATACCTGTAACTATAACCACGATCAGGAAACAGAGCTGTGCCTTCACCACAAAGAAATTCCATGTGTTACCACTTCAAGAGCTGCATCCTTTCCCCAACTCTGACCTCTCCTAACCCGTGACCTATTGTCCCAACCTGTGACCTCTCCCAACCTGCGACTTGGAGACAACAGTTTTACCTGTTGTCCATCACTGGAGTTTTACAGCATCGGAAAAGTTATGTGAGTGGAATCCTACAGCATGTAACTATTCAACAATGGCTTTTTACATTTACTATAATCCATCCAAGTTGTGTGTTTTCTATAATTTCACACCTTTTATTACTGAGCTGTATTCCTTGGTATGGACATAACTACAAATCACTTGTCTCTTCCTCCTATTCAAAGACATTTGGGTTGTTTCCAGTTTGGGGTTATTTCAAATAAAACTTCTATAAACATTCACTTACAGGTTTTTGTGTGAACATATATTTTCATTTCCCTTGAATAATAGCCAGGAGTAGGGTTGGAAGGTTGTATAGTAAGTATATGTCTATGAGAAAATTCACCCCTGGCTGGTGTGGCTCAGTGGATTGGAACCGGCCTGAGAACCCAAAGGTCGCTGGTTCGATTTCCAGCCAGGGCACATAACCAGGTTGCAAGCCAGGTCTCCAGTCAGGACTATAGCTGGAGGCAGGTGAAAGGCAACCATACATTGATGTTTCTCTCCTTTTCTTCCTCCCTCCCTGCTCTTCCCTCTGAAAATATTGAATACAATCATTAAAAACAAAAAGAAAAGAAAATGCCAAACTGGCGTCAGGAATGTGGCTGGACCATGTTACATTCCCTTCAGCAAGGCGTGAGAGCCCTTGTTCTCCACCTCCTCATCAGCACCTGGTGTTGTCAGTGGTTTTTACTCCAGCAATTCTAATAGGTATGCAGTGGGATCTCAGCATACCTTTCATTTGCATGACCTTTCTGGCTAATGACATCTTTTTGTGTGTACACTTGCCATCGACATATCTTCTTAGGTGAAGTGTTTGTTCAAGTCTTGCCTGTTTTCTAATTGGGTCGTTCGTGTTCTTACTGTTGAACGTAGTGTGTTCTTTGCACACTCTGGATACAAGTCCTGATATATATGTGACGTGCAAATATTTTATTCCTCTCTGGGGCTTATCATGTTATCTTCTTCAGAGGGTGGTTCGAAGAGGAAAAGTGCTTAATTTTGGTTAAGTCCATTTATCTATTTTTTGCCTCTTATGAATCATCTTTTGACAGCATGTCTAAGAAAACTTTGCCCAATCCCAGGTCAAATGTCCCCCAGGGGATTCTGATCCAACTTGAGCATCAAGCATTGGGCTAAGCTAGGGTCCTTTTTATAATGCTAATATCTATGCTTCTAGCACTTGGGTTCAAAGGTGACACTAATAGTCCTTTAGTTCACCGCAGCTTAGCATGCCCAATAAATACAAAGTATTGTTGACCTGCAGAGATGATACTGACTGTCCAAAGAGTTGGTTATCCAAACAAGAGTTTGAGCAACAAGAAAAATTACATATGTGTTAAAATGATGTTAGAGCTTACCTAGCTAAAACAAAACAAACACCCCCCTCCCCAAACAACACAACCACAACAAAACAGAACAAATGCTGTGCAACGAATGCTGAAAGAGATTGGATCCCTATGTAAGGCCATTATTCTACAGTATGTGCCAACCATGTAAAAGCCTTCAGCAGCTGCCTGTGGAAGAGTTGATTCTACCGCCCTGCTTTCAAAACCAGGACAAGATGGCTTCTCTAAACCTTGAAGGAGTTTCTATTTTGGGATGAGACCACATTCTGTTTAGGGGAAAGGTGTGCCATGCAATTATTCATCTTGTTATTTGTGGGAAGTGCATCTCGCTGCGCTCACCATTTGCCAAGGGAGGGACTCTCACAACTGCACGCATCCCAGGGGGACACCCAGGAGGAATCCGGGGGGAGGTGTCTACACGCCCTGGCTTGCTCACTTAGGACTTCCAGTGAATTCCGCATCTTACTTTCAAAGAACCAAAACTATTGGCTTCCATGGGCTCGCCACCCCCACTCCCTTAAATCCTTCACAGGGGAGACAAGGTTTCCCCATCTCACTTTTTAAGGGAGCAGGAGAGGGGAAACCACTTTGAGACTTTTCGGAAACTAACACATGAGAAACAAAATAACCCATTAAAATTCAACACAATACCCTGAATTCCTGTTAGTCATTTTTGAAAAGAGAAACGGGCATTGGTTACACAGAGATAAGGCTAAGATGCTTAACAGCAGGTAACTGAGATGCTGTGTAGCCGGTGGGAGGAGGAAACGAGGCCCTGTAAGCGTGACTTCGGGCTTTGCCAAGGGGACACATGTCATGTCCATCCGGCGCGCATTCTGGCTTGTCTCTCTGTAGCCGCCCATTGAAACAAACTCTTTGGTGTCCTGGTGAATGCGTATCCTGAGCTGTATTAATGAGCAAGTGGTCAGGTCACCTCTGCAAGCAAATACTTTCAAAAATAACTCTGCCCCTGCTTGGCCTGCGCCTGGAGCAAGCATGCGTTAACTCCTTCGGAGGAGGGGCTGAAAAGCTGACATTCAGGATACATTAATCTGCAAACAAGTGTACTTTTGTGTCTGGGGAGGATTCTTTTCATGGCCATCAATTTAGTACATCGATAGACGGAGATTCCAGCTGAGACCCCGCCGAGGGCCAGGCGGAGGGAAGCGGGTCCCCTCTCTGATTTCTCCCGATCATCATGCCCGTTCCATGTTCCCTTTCCCTCAGTGACCTGCTCCGAGTGTCCTGGGAGGAAAGACGACCTCCAGGGAATACAAACAGTTACTCAGTTCTGTTGATAGTATGTTAACTGAAGGCAAAAGAAACACACACAGAACACACCCCAAGAACAACTAAAAGTCTTTTCGCACCAACATACCATGTGGTGTCACAGAGTTTGGCTCATTGGAGTGACATCTGGGCACTAGTTGGCCTAGATGGCCCTTCTCCACCTTGTTCTGAATTTTCTGAGGGTGCTACCATGCTTTGAACTAAATTATACTGAAGTTGGGAGGAAAAAAATGTTTTTTTTTCCCAATGTGAACTCTCTGAGTGCTCAGAACCCTGTATGAACAGATATCCAGGGTTTTGTTTGTTTGTTTTTAATGTTTTTTAAATGTTGTTTTAAAGCCTCTATCTTCTTAGTAGTTAAAGGAGTGAGGAGTTAGACGTATCCACAACAGACTTTCTACCTTTTACTTTGAGAATCACACGCTTTAACTGTTTCATTGTTAATTTTTTTTCAAGATTTTATTTTATTATTTTCAGAGAGAGGGGAAGGGAGAGAGGCAGAGAGGGAGCGAGAATTCAATGTATGGTTGCCTTTTTCACCCGCTTCTGGCTACAGACCTGGCTGGAGACTTGGCTTGCAACCTCATCCTGTGCCCTGGCTGGGAATTGAACCAGTGACCTTTGGGTTTACAGGCCAGCGCCTTATCCACTGTGCCATCAGCCAAGGCCTTCATTGTTAATTATAATACCAAAATGATAATATTAATGGGTTGAGTACTTATCCTGGGCCAGCACAGATCTAGGCACTTTGCCTAAGTTAACCCTAATGTATGTGTCAGAGGGGAAGAGAGTGAGTCAGGAAAGTTGGGTGGCCTGCTCAAGTAATGCAGCTCTTCGACGGCATGGGTGTGGCTCCGAAGTCATGTCCTTCCCACGGTATGACAGTACCCAAGGGTGAACTTCAGAAGCTGGAAATACTGTAAGCTGACAAATCTGAAAGGGCTTTTAGCTCTAACTAATTCAACCACTTTGTTTGTCCTTGATGGGAAGCTGAGGTTCAAAGTCAACAGACTAGACTAGGACCTGAGCATCTTGTCTCCTTTGTGCCGTTGTCAGCATTGTCTGGGGACTGCCCAAAACAAGGTCCTTGCCTTCTCCTAGCCATCCCTTGGCTGCCTGCTTCCTTCCCTTGCCGTCTAATGTCCTTGGTTTGACCCTTCCTGCTGTCCATCTTGACATTGAAGTGCTTTCCTTGTTGGCGAGACCCTGCTGCCTGGAGAAATGAGGCCGGCCCCCTCCATCACAGTGCCTGCCTTCTCAGTTTTGAAAATTGAATTTAAAAAGCACTTTGCCAGTCTTGTTTAGTTAATCCCCATAATCGCGGGGAATGGAAATCACTGTTAATTTTCCTATTTCCCTCCTTGAACAAGATAACCAGGAAGCTAAAATGTTGTATGGTCTCCTGGGATCACTGGATGATGGGCCCATGGGCTCAGGAGCGCTTGGGGCAGCATTGGCCTCCCCCAGGGGGGAAGCAGAGGGGGAACGTGGAGCTCAGCCCTCTGCTACTGTGTCCTGGTCTCTCCTTGTACCTCTGGGTTTCCCCAAGCTATGCTGGTGCCTGTCCCCTAGTAGGCGGGGAAGTAGCTAGAAGAATATATATACTCTTTCCCATTGATTCATTTAATAAATATTTTCAGAGTAACTTTTAAGTACCAGGTCTTATGGTAAGTACTGGGGATGTAATAGAACAAACAGACATGTTCATTACCCTCAAGTGTACTATAAAACTTCTCTCAGAATTTTGGTCATTTATTCTTTTATTAATTCCAGTCCTTTAGCTTACTCCCCAGTCACTCTGTGGGCACATAAGCTTTCTTTTTCAAAGAGAGCCAAATGATTTTATTTTCACACACGCAGCTTCACTAGTGCAGCGTTAGGGACGGATCCCCTCTGCCCCTTACCAAAATTATTTTTCTTGGCTGTTAAGTAATAAATGCTTACATGTTGAATCCTAACCCTCAGTGAAATGGTATTTAGGGGTTTGGTCTTTGGGAAGTAAAAATGTCATGAGGGTGGAGCCCCATGGATGGGATTAGTGCCCTTGTGAAAGGGACCCTCACCTCTTCTGCTGTGTGAAGACACAGGGGGAAGACCTTCTGTGAACCAGACACCAAATCTGCCTGCACCTTGACTTGGACTTCCAGCCCCCAGACCCATGAGAATAAACTGATAGGTGTATAAACCACCCAGTCTATGGTGTTCTTTTATATGACACTGAGTTCCTGAATCTGTAAGGGTGCAGTCAGCACCCCAGTTAGCTGCCCTTGCAGGTTTGCACATGCTCACTCCCAGCCCAGGATCACGTCCTACCTTTTAGTTGAATGCGGTCAACCTTGAATGCCTTCTGTATATAAGGCAGCTGTGGGCCAAGGTCCTCCCTGCTCAGCTCTGCTGTTCAAAGGAAGTTGGGGCTGTGCTCAGGGTCCCGAACGCTTGTCTGACTTCTCACTGCCAGTCAATACCAGTCCCTGACCAAGCCCCCAGGAGGTGTAGGTGCTGTCTCAGGCAGAGGGTGTGAAAGTGGAGAAGAAAACACAGTCTCTGTTACAGTCTAACTCACAGTCGAAAAGTCCAGGCCTTCAGCATCTTTGATACTGTCTAACACAATGACCAAGAAGTGGGCAGCCCCTCAACATCGACCAGAAGCACCTTCTCTTTTTAAAAATATTAGTTTCCCAGTGTTACCAAAATAATACTGTTCTCTAGCTTTTTGAAGACAAAAATGGGCAAAGAAGAAACATCCTCTATCCTTTCCAGACTCCTTTCTCTGTATTTTCATACTGTGCTCACAATACTCACTTTTATTTTTAACCCTACCTTTTAGGGAACATTATTGCACACACATTTTTCATGTGCTTAAAAAGTCTAGTTGAGTATTTTTGAGGACAACACAATATTTTAGGAAACCTGCCAGGGCCCTTCCAGGCTGGATTACTTCCCTGTAGCTGCTCTAACGAATGACCACAAACATGGTGGCTTGGGTAACAGACATTTATTCTCTCACATTTCTTTTGGTCAGTTATGTGTGTTTTCTTGCTTTCTTAAGAACGCCCGGCATTTCCCACTACTTTTATATTTTGGTTCAAGAATGAGTAGAGAAAACACACAAGACTGACCAAAAGTGAACCAGAAACCACAATGGCAGTTTCTCAATTGTCGGTGATCAAGAAAGTTCTCTTTGACATCTTTAATTACAGGTGAGCTGCTGGGAGCACCCATCGGTATTAAAAGAACTCCCCAGGCACCTTGACCTACAAGCTGACCTGACAGTTTCAGTTTAATGCAACCCAGGAACTGACGAGGACACAGTAAATTTCAGCTGACCTCAGCGTCTTTCTAATGGGTACGTTGGCCTGTGACTAACGCGGATTATGGTTCCACCTCATGTTTGCGGTGAAGCTATTCATGGGTCTCCCTGCTAATTCACCACCATATAAAGTGCGATAATTTTAGGCTCGTTCTAATTATTAATTACGACTTTCCAGAGTATGGCTGGAAACAGGCAGGGTGAAGCCTGGCCCTTGAGCCAGCAGGAACTGCAGTAGGTCGGCTCTCCCTTGAAGTCAGCACGAAGGATAACTGTAAAACGGTCCACTTCTCTGGCAGGTCTAATTTGGGGTGTATATTATACAAAGGGTGCACTTAAAAAAATAACAACTTCCACTCTCTATAAAGGCTTAATAGCTTTTTTCTGGTCTTTGGACTCAATCTGCACAATGCAATTTAAAAGTCAGTAATAATTTAATAAGGTTCATATTAGAAATCAGCTTTTTAATTTTTTTTCTCTATATGCACATGAGCTCTCATAAACTAAGAGCTATTTGGTTTCAAATTCCTTGCCCAGCTTCATCATTGTGCTGGAATGAGAGAGTGGGGATTAGCAATCCTACTTAAGTAAATTTTCCTTGGGAGCCGGCTCGGTGCCCAGGGCCAGGGCGGGGGGATGAGGAAGCTCATGGGCAGGTCGTGAAAGGTACAGCCGGGGTAGCACCTAGCAGGCAAGGCCTTCATTTTCCCAATGTGAAGACAGCATTAGCGTCTTTTTCTAATTAGCAAGGCAGTTTCTCTTAGTGGTTAAATCCGATCCAGACTGGCATTGCCTGTTATGAGCTGGGACGCAGGCAAGTTAATGGCCTCTCCAGGCCTCTCTTTCTCATTTTAAAACAGGGGCTGTAACCGTATGGATGTCATAGAGTGTTGGTCACGAGGCTCAAATTCGTTACTAGATGTAAAGCTTCTAGAACTCCGAGGGAGTGCCCCTTAGCTCCACGGTTACTCTGACCACAGGCAGAGCATGGTCAGGGAAGCCGAGGTGGTCAGTTCAGATGAAGATGAGGGTAAACTGCCCTCGGGCACTGAGGTAACCAGCCTTCTTATTTCAGTGCTGTATTTTCACTCTTCTCGTTAAAGAGAAACATGCCCAGGGATATAATTATATGTAAATGTATATATGTTTTAACAGTAACCCTTTCTTGAACATTTATCTTGGGTTTACTTCTCTCTCTGTTGTGGGTGTCCTACCCATCCTGCTCCTGGGTTGTTATGTGAAACTGATTCGCAATGTCTATGTACATTGTCCTTGATGCTCCAATTATCAATACAGAACTGTGAAGCAGGGACTGGGAAAATCATTCCTTTGCTCAAATTTAGTCTTTAAAAAGTTTCTCTATGAGTGTGTGGGTTTTATTTCCCCTTGCTTAATAATACAAAGCATAAATCCTTCCAAATCAACTTGTAATAGCTCTAATAGATCTATGTTATTCTTTTTACTGACTGTGTAATATTCCATGCTTCTACTATCCTTCTTGCCATTGATCAGCACCCACTTTTATTTTGCGTGTGTGTGTGTGTATGTATGTATGTATGTATGTATAAAGAATCTCATAATAAGAATACTGGAGCTTTGATTTCTAGAGACAGTCTCCCAGGAATGGAGTTGTAGAGGGTTCAGAAAGGTGGATTGAGGTAGATTTGAAGTAGTCAAAGGCATGGATACCATCCTATGATCTGACACCATCCCTCAGATCACCGAATTCAGCTACCAAGTGGCAAATACTGAGATAGGTCCAGATACGTCCAGTGAGTGGCTGAAGTGAACTTGAAGCCAGGGCCTCTGGCCTCCATCCATGGCTATTTCTCCTCTTCCACATGGACAGAGGAAGCAATATGTAAACTTCGTCTTGCAAAAAAAAAAAAAAAGGCCATATGTAAAATATAGAAAACAGGGCCAAGTGTCTCAGGTAGGGCAAATAGTATAGACAAAAGCCAGGTAAGTATAAAAGTACATGGTACATGGAGGACTACTAAGTGTTGGCTTCTGCTTAAGCTAGAATTCTAGCAGGTTCTTAAGATGGGTGTTGCAAGCAGCTAAGACCAGACGGGTAGGAACTGCAACATTACCGGGAAGGCTATGCACACCCTTTTTATCATGAGTGTTTGGGGAAATCACTCTGGTGGCAGATGGCAGCTGGTTGATTCATTTATGGGAGCAATTGAAACTCCAAGCCAAGAAACCCAGGTAGGATGCTACAGGCAGGACCGTGGGACATTCCAAGGTGAAACTGCAGCACTTGTTCACCAAATGCTCAAGACATTGACCGCATGGAGCACATGGTAGGCTCTTAATAGATATCAAAAGAATTCTCACACAGGAAACTTGTGACAGATGGGGAGTAGTCAAGTATAGATATTGATGCTGAGTCATTGTTAACTTTCTGTGCCATTGCCTGGGGCCATCACCCAAAGAAGAGCACAGCGTGGTGGCCCTTAGCCTCACTGTTTTGAAAATGTTTCCCCAAACGCTCAAGGATTACCCTGATCTCAAATTATGAAGAAGGATCTGTTACATGAGACTCTATCTCCTATTGCCCTGTGCTCTTGGCAATGAACAAACATCTCACATTCCCAAGAAGAAAGCTGGGGTTCTATTATGAAATTAATTTTCCACTGACCCAGGTCCAGAAGGCTGTTTGAAAGATAAGTGCTGATTGATGTGCCTATGAAGACTTCCATCCAGCTTTGCAAAGTACTAAATCTGCAAATCTGCAAGTAGAAATGAAGTCTTTCTGGAAAAAATATTAATACTGTACCTTGGTGTTAGCGGGTGATTGCTTTTCAACACCTGGGAGGACTTTTAAATGAACAATTCCTATTTATATCTTCCTTCAAATAGCGCTGGAACTCCCAGGCATCTTATAAAACTTTGGAACAGGCCTGCGTTGCCGAGGTCAGAACTTGATTAATCGTACAGAAAGCACAAGCCCAGGCATATTACAATTATAGAGGGATCACGTCTTGAATGAGCCAGGCACCTGAAATGAGTGAACGTCTAAACCCCAGGAGTGATTCTGAAAACAAGAATGCGAGGAATGGTTCCAGAGGACAATATTGAAATCTGGGGCAGGAGGTGAGTTCCAGAAAGAATTGAGAAATGAAAGATGAGAACTGAATGATAAAGGCAGGACCCCAAGGATGCGTTTCCATGGCAGCAGACCGCTAGGAGGAGAGGCGGTATGGGGAACAGAGCAGAAACACGCATGTCATAGACTCTGGAGGAAGCCATGGAGGCAGTGAGTTGAACACTTGTCATCTCCCAGTCTCGCCAGTGAGGAAACCCAACTGTCAACTCTGAAAGGCAGCCCCAAGTTCACCTCCCAGGGCCTGCTGTCCTTTAACCAGGCCACCCTTCCTGGCTGATTCTCTGTGTGAGAGACCATATGGGGTAATAGTGGATGTGAATTCTGTCTCCATGTGCCACAAATATGGAAATGAGACTAAAGGTTCTGTGGGACATGGAGGCACATATACTGAGTTAAGGGAAGGAGTACAAATGCAGGGCTTTTTTGTTTTGTTTTGCTTTGTTTTGCCAGTTGTCTTAGGAAGGGGTAAGAGGATGAAGAACCTCACAGTAATAGGTGAAATAATAACTACACTCCAAAGACAACCATGTCCTGTCCTAATCCTTGCAATCTGTGAACAGGTTACTTCTGGTGGCGTGGGGGATTTTGCAGATGTGACTGAAGTGAAGGACCCTGAGATGAGGTGATTATGATGGATTATCTAGTTGAGCCCAGTCTACTCCATGAGTTGTTAAAAGCAGAGAGCCTTTTGTCCCTGCAGTAAACCAGAGAGATGCAGCCTGAGAAGGGCTTGGTCCAACATTACTGGCTTTGCGGATATAAAGGAAGAAGCTACAAGCCAAGGAACACTGGTGGCCTCTAGAAGGTAGAAAAGGCAGGAAAACAGGATCCCTTCAGAGCCTCCAGAAGGGACTAGCCCTGCTAATACCTTGGTTTTCCCAGTGAGATCTTTGTAGAACTCTGACCTCCAGAGCTGTAAGATGACAAATTTGTGCTGTTCAAGCCAACTAAGTTTGTTATCATTTCTTAAAGCAACCATAGAAAACTAACAGACCAACTTTTGGAGAGAAAGTCCACCAAAATGAGAATATCAGTGAGAACAGAATAGAGCAGAGTTCTGCCAAGATTTCATCTGAAGATTTGACTGAGTCAGCTCAGGTTGTTATAGCAAAATATCATAGACTGGGTGGCTTAAACAACAGACATTTATTTATTATAGCCCAGGTGCTATGAAGGCTGGGAAGTCCAAGATCAAGGTGCTGGCAGATTTGATTCCTGGTGAGAGCCCTCTTCCTAGCTTGCACATGGCCACTTTCTCTCTGTGTCTTTCACATGGTGAAGAGTGAGAGAGTTCTGGTCTCTCTTCCTCTTCTTATAAGGGCACTAATTTCGCAATAGGGGCCCCATCCCCATGACCTCATCTCAAAGCCTAGTTACCTCCCAGAGGCCCCATATCCTAATATCATCACATTGGATATTAGGGCTTCAACACTTGAATTGGGAGAGGGCTCAAACATTCAGCCCACAGCAAGAGCTTCAAAATATTGATGGGCAAAAATAAAAAGCAAAACAAAGTAGAACAATTATTTAATTCTATAAACAGACTTCTAGCCTCCAGAGCCACAAGATGATGCATTTCTGTGGTTGAAGCCACTCACCCAGGCTTTGGTACTATACTTTTGAAACCCTTCAAAGTTAATTCAGCCTGGTTTACACTTGGGACAGAATGGTGATGGGAAGGGTAGGTTGTCCTCCCGAGAGTCATGGTGCTGGTATTAGGGGCAGTCATTGGCAGAGGCAATTAACACCCAATGAGGAGCAACTGGGTGAATAGCAGGAGGTATGGCAAGGTCCCAGGCAGGGGAACATGAGGAAACTGCTTTGGATAAAACCCAGAAGTGGCGGAACTTACTAGGGGACTGAGTTCTTCCATGCCTTAGTGGGCTCGATGTCTTCATAATATGTCATTTTAGTGGATGTACATATGCCCACTTCTGGAAGCTCCAAGCTGGTGAAGCCAAGATCCCTGTGGGTGGCAGGAGATGGAATGTTCTTGGACTAACTTCTTCAAGGGAACTGACGTTGCAATTTGAATCCTTAACTCCCTCTCTTCCTAACTGTGTCCTTTACTTAACCTTCATGAACTTGGCTTTTCTCATCTGTAATATGCTAATATTACAGTTCTTACTTGAATATAATGTGTTACAATATAATATAATGTAATAGGATATAATTCTGCCATTAGACTTAAATACAATGATGTATGGCTCTTAGTACGGGGCTTGGCGTATATTATGTGTTCAACAAATAGCAACTGCTGCTTTATTAGAGAAAAACACCCTGTAATGCGAGGAGCACAGTCTGTGAGCCATGGGTCCCTTGTGATGAGCGGAATAGATTTATGTGAAGGATGTTGGACATTTGAATGTTGGGGGAAATTTTGATCAGGTCTTTGACCAAATTTGGCCCTGCCTGGGACCCCCTGAGGAATGAAAATGACTTCAGGAAGGAAGCAAGAAGGCTGAACTATGCTGCGACCCGTGGTCCTTTCTGTTTCTCACAGCTCCCAGCAGTTCTGAAGGAGGCTCTGTGCACTTGAGCACGAGCGTGTTAGCCATTACCGGGGAGAGGATTCCTGGAGCCAGCTCACAGACGGAGCATTACCTGGCAAGGTTAGCCAGCTATCCTGCGATTGCTGTGTCTAGGCTATACTGCGATATAAAGGAATCAAAAGTGTATTTCCGGAGAGGGCGTCCTAGTTAGCCCCTGCCACAGACCAGTTGTTCACTGCATATTCCATTTCTTGGTTGAGTTTCCTGTCATCTCCTATCTCTGCCTCAACCCTCAAGCTGTTCAATGCTGTTGCCCTTTACTCTTTACCCTGACGGTGTTCAGGAAACTTGGAGAAAATTTGGAACAGAAACCCTGACGTGCGCATGGAGTCGGTCTGTGCCTGATTACTCACAGGCAGCTGCGCCTCACACGTGCCCCTGAGATCGCAACCCTCTGTGATGAAACCGGACTTCTAAAGAGCTGAAGTCAAGTGGCAAAGTCAATGGCTGTCAACAGCCTAAGTCAAGACCCGAGTGCGCGCGGTGCACGGCTGAGGTTGCTCTGCGCAGCCGTAAGTGGCCCCATCTGGGATTGGGGGAGACGAAGGAGGCAGAGGGAGGAGCCCTGAGGCCAGGAAAATGAGAAAGCAGCCCTGGGGCTGTGGCATTAAGTCACCCTGCTTGCTATCCTGGTTCTGAGCTCATGTGCAGCCTCGTGTCTCAGCTTCCGTCTTGTCCCCAGGTCCCTGACTTGGTCATCTGCTCTGCCTCCTTAGCACTGAGAACCTTCATTCCTTTTCAAGCTCCTCGACTTTCACCCAGAGAGTTGACTGAATGGGGTCAATTAAATTAGTCCAAAAGTATCAAATTGGCTGCCACGCTGAGGGTTTCAAGTGGCCACAGAGTAGGCACGTTACCAATGTCCTGTCTCATCAGCTCCGAGAGTGGGCACGATTTCTTTCATCCTCATTCTATAGATTTGGTAACGTGAGGCTGAGAGAACCTAAGCAAATGACCTGAAGTCACACACAGCCGTACATGATGAAGAGTCAAATTCAGGGCTGTTTGGGTCCCAAGGTTGTTTTCGTTTCTTACATGACACTGGTTACCTCACCACTCAGAAAGGGGAAGCGTGAGAATTTGTGGAGGAGGAATTTCAGGAAACTTCAGGTGCATGTGTGGCTCTGGAACCAGGCGAGGAAATAGGAGATAAAGCTGGAAAGACAGAAAAGGAGAAAACCCAAGAAGCCTTTTCGTGTCAAGTGGACGAGTTTGACTTTCCTTCGGAAAGAGATGCCTTGCCCAGAAGGAGGTCCTGGGGCCCGTGAGGAGATGGAGGAGGGGAGAGCGTCCTTCCTGACAGTCCCTAGGTGCCATCTAACCATGGACCTCCCCAGTCAGTGCCCACTCTCATGGGCTACTTTCCGCTCCTCAACTGGTTTGTCAATTTATCGACAGCGGAAATCAGAAATTGCCTTCTACTTTTGCGAATCTCTCACAAACCTAGGATAAGGCTGAGCATGCTGCCGGAAGCCCAGGGAACACTTGTCAAAACAATGCATGTGTTAATTGTCCCTGCCTTACAAGCAAATTGTTCATTGTTCTTCCCTTCTGAGCAAACTGTAAGCTGTTGTCATGCGTACAATGCAAACTGTTTTCATTATTTTGACATTAGCTTCTTACTTTTGGGACAGACCTATGTTACAAATGAATCCTGAGAGGAAGAAGGTGATAAATCTTTTTTATGAAGAAAAATTTCCCTCCGGGCACCACAGTGGGTAACCTCTTAGCAAATATGATCTGCCATGGCTTGGAAATGTTCCAGTCCTCAAAATAAGAAACAACAGGGAAGCTTTGCTGAAAAGTCAGCCTCGTTTGGCTTTTTGTTTTGTTTTTATTTCATTGTTTTAATTTTAATTTTCTGTTTAATATTTTATGAATATTTTTCAATAAATGAGATCTTGGCTCCTTAACCCCAACTCTGTTGCTTTCAGTAGAATTTTATAGCAAACACAGACTAAATTCATACAGAAGTCCTGCACTTCAAAATGTGATCACTATCTGTAAATTTTAAACACTGAGATTCAACTTACTAGGAACTTTATCACAAACACACTTAGAAAAAAATTCTGAGTTTATATGACTTATTAACGTCGTTTCATCTATTTATACCTCACATTATCCTGTCAAGGAGTTGAGGACTTTTGGCAAAAACACGTATAATAAACTGGTAGCCTAAAAATCAAATTTAAAAATCAGAACCCTGGAAAGCAGAAATCAAAACAGGAGAAACAAATGAATGCAAATAACTGGGTCCCAAGAGACTACATCAGAGATTGTAAAACGTCAGCCATTTTTGCAAACCCAACCGAAGTTGCCTTTTGTTTGGTTCATAGACTGTTTAAAATAATTTTTGTTTAGCCTGTGTCACAAATTAATGGGAGGAGAGGCTATGACAGAACAGACGGGATTTAAAAGCTGTAACTACCAAATGCCATGTATGGGCTCTGTTTAGTCAAACTTTAAAACCAACTTCAGTTTCAGATTTGGAAGTTTTGAATACAGAGCTTTAGAAATTATTATTTTTTCAGTATGATAATGATATAAATACAGAGGCTGAGAGTTACATTAAAATACACAAGCAAAAATAAAACAAAAATGAGGGAGGACAGGTAAACGCTATTAGCACAACGTTGATAATTTCTGAATCTCAATGATGGATAGATGAGGGTTCATTATACCACTCTTTTTTGGTCTATGTTTGAAAATTTCCACAATAAACATCTATTTTAAAAGAATTTAGGCTACAACTATCTTGAGATGGTTATGTGCTCTCTAGGTTGATAGTTTTCAAGCCTTGTTCTCCCCACCCTTTATCCTGTTATCAGTCTCAGAGCCTTCATTTAATTACCTTCCCAGTCTACCTTACTGAACTAACAGAGGGTTCTGGATGAAAAATTTAAAAATACAACTTCAAGTAAGATGGGAAATGGAGAAAGGGAGACACGGCAGCCACTGAAGAGGAATACGACAAGCCGGTTCTTCAACTGGAAAAGACTTAATTAGCAGCTAACAGTGAGAGAAATGTCTTCCAAAGAGCTTTGTGGGGAACCACGGTGATGTAGACCATTTCCTGCACAGCAGTCAGGAAAGGGGTCAGCTTCCAACCCCATCTCTAGGGACCAGAGAGGACACAGTTCGGGGACTGGCACCTACCTATGGACCACATTTGAACAAGCACGGCTCTACTCCAGCAGCCCTCAGCAAGGGCCAGTAGGAATTGAACAAAGTGCCTCTCAGGGACAAAGTGGCCCCAAAGCAATAGGATCTGTGGGTTGTTTGTCATGGGCTGGCTGCACCTGTAGGCAAAGGGTGGGACACTGGAGACTCAAGGAGAGTAGGCAGAAGCCACATCCACCAAATAATCCTCTGTAAGCATCACTTGCTGAGGGATGAGTAGTGGCCTCCATTATTCATTCAAGTCCCTACACTGGTTTCCAAATTTGATATTATTTGGAAACAGGATCTTTGTAGATATAATTAGGGTAAGATAAGGTTATACAGTATGTCCTCACTTATGTCATTGATAGGTTCTGTGACTTTAAGTGAAATGACTACAACAAAAGCAATTTTACCATAGGCAACTTGATATAAACAAGAGTTAAGTTCCTCCAGCAGCTCATCATTCAGGACCTGCTGTGCCGGATTAAGGTGGGCCCTACCCAGTGTCCTAACAAGAAGAGGGAAACTTGGATACGGATACACATACAAGGAGGACGCCACGAATGACACACAGAGATCGGAGTGATGTGTCTGCAAGCCAAGGATTGTCAACAGCCACCAGCAGCTAGGAGACAGGCATGGAACAGACTCCCACGGAGGCTCCAAAAGGAACCACCTTGTCGACTGATACCTTAACTTCGACTTCTAGCCTCCAGGACTGTGAGAGAATTAAATACATTTAGCTGCACAGTTCGTGTGACTTGTGGCGGCAGCTTTAGGACATGAACAGGCTTGTCTCAAGCAGACTTTCGGTCAAGTTGGACCACACGCAATTCCTTTCTGGGGTGCGTTCCTAGGAGACAGATGTTCGGCGCATTTGCTGGGGGAGCAGCCCGTTGCTGAGTGAGGTGGGGTCATAGGCAGGGGGAGTCCCATTGGGGGGAAAAAGGAGCCCCAACTGACTACCTCAGTGGATGATCTGTCTGCAGGTGGCTCGATGCCAGGCGTGTTTGAGGAGTGGATTGTTAAGGGTGCGCTTTAGAATGAAAAATTAAGGTGAATAGAAGCCTCTTAGGGTGATGATTCATAAACATGCAGCTCCCTAGAGACGGTTGACAGGCTTGGGGACAGGCCTGAGAATCTGTGACTTTCTAAACTCCAGGGGATGCTGATGAAGGTGGTGAGGGGCTGACACTTGAACCCAGGTGAATTGTTTGAGCTACAAATATTTGTTCCTGGCATCACATTTTAAAGAGAAAACTCCCCAATTTTTGCTTCATTTTCTCATAGACAGACTGAGAGCGATAACGTATAACATGAGAATGGTACTAATTTCATTCTCCGAACAAATGTGAAGCTTGGGTTTATGCAGTTTGATTTTATTTTTTTCAAGTAAAAAAAAAAAAATCCCTGAGAACTGTAAAAAAACTGTGAACTGATCCAACTAAGGGAAGGAGACAGACATCACAGAGTTGATTTTTTTGTCTCTTTAAGAAAACACCTGTCACTTAGCAACAACATATGTATGGCTGACAGTGGGCCGTAATCTTTGAGTTGGCAACGTGGAATTGTTAGGAAGTTTAAATTTGTGTTTCATCATTGTTAGCGGTGTTTTAGCAAATCGTGTAAGATACAATATGTGCATTCTGCTGTTTTGGAAGGGAGACATTTTAAGTCAGAAATATTTGACTGTAAACATATTTTGCACCGAACTCTATTTTCCTCCTCCATAGAAGAAGAAGAAGAAGAAAAAAAACCACAAAAAACTCCAAAGCTTACCTAACTGCAGTGAGAAACCTAGGTAATCACTGCTCTAGGATTGGGGGGGGGGGGGGGGATGTTCTTCAAAAATAGTTTATGAAAGTTTTAATTACACACACAATCACACAATGCTCTGTAATTGCGGCATATTGATTCTGTTCTTTTCTTTTCCTGGAAATGTGAAAACTATTTCAATATACACAGAATCAATAAACATAATTAAAATATGAGCTCATCAAAACAGTAATTAAATGTACTTAACAGCTTTTGTAGCTTTTCCCCATATGGTTACTGTGGGAGTGTGAATCTGGCACGCTAGATAAATGTAACAAAATGAAGCAAGAGCCTCGGAAAAGATTACTGTCGGATCATAATACAATAAAGCCCAGCTCTGAGGCAGAAAGTTGCGCTAAATCAAAAAAAGTTGACAAAAGGAGGGACGTAAGCAATTATTCTACATTTTGGGGCTGTTTTCTATTTCTATGAGATTAACACTATCATGGTCTGCATTCAGATGGGGCAGGGAAATCCTCCAACATGAAAGGAACTGGGGGAGAGAGCCCTGAGCTGTTAACATGACAATTCCCCTTCTAGGATGTGGCTGGAATGGGGCTGGATCATCACCTCCACTAGCCCTAGGCCCGTCACATGACTCCAGAGCTCCATACCAGCAGGTTCTCAGAGTTGAGATTTGGGAAGATGGTTGCCCCCCATTCCTGCAATTCATCTCAGGAGGCCCTGACACTGGGAAGGGAAGCAAAATCTGACTTTTGCTAGAAATGGGGTTGAATCATCAAGTAAGGCATGAGAACTGCCTCCGTTGGGTTATCTCCTGACGTGGACCCTCCTTTGAGTGCCAGGAGTTTATGTGGGAGGCCACCCTAGAAAGGCTGGCCAGGGGAGGGGATGTGACGCTGAGCAGCAGCAGGGAGCTCCTGAATGACATATGGCCAAGCATGCTACCCTGGGGCGGTGGCGGGGGGTAGGAGCTACCATTCAGCCTCATTGAAAACCATCAGAATTTAGAATATCCCTGAGTTAGCCCACCTGAGAAGTGAAGAACTTGGGATATTTATCCTCCAACACCCTTCTGGATTTGCCTGAAGGCGACTCTCTGAGGCATTAACCTCTGGTCCTTACCCTAGGGCTGCAGTGAAATGCCAGCATCAGTGAAATGCCATTGGCATGCACCAGAAGAGTGAGGGCTGAGGTTATAGGAGGGAACCCAAGGGTTCTATCATACAGTCTGCGGTAGGCTGCGTAATGCCCTCCAAAAATGCCCAGGTCCTACCTATTTCCTATACTCTGTGAATGTTATCAAGAATCTGAAGACTCTTGAACTGGGGATACCCTGGATCATCTGAGTGAGGCCTGAATGTAATTCCAGCTGTCCTTACAAGGGGGAGACAGAAAGAAATCTCAGGCAGAAGAGGAGAAAGCAATGTGATCTTAGAGGCAGAATCAGGAGTGATGTGGCCCTAAACCAATGAATGCTGGCAGCCACCAGAACCTGGAAAAGGCAAGGAGTGGAGTCTGCCCTAGGGCCTCTGAATAGGGTATGGTCCTATTGATACCTTAATTTTGGCCTTGAAATCAGTGATACTGATTTCAGACTTCTGGCCTGCAGAACCAGGAGAGAGTAAATTTCTGTTGTTTTTACCCTCCTATTGTGGTGGTTTGTTGCAACAGGTACAGGAAACTCATGTGGGAAAAAGGTTCTTTCCGAGAAGGATTAGATCAGAAAAGTAGGTAGGGAAGAAACAAAGCCAGTGAGCAGGCGAGAGATCTCATCTGAAACTGAAATCCACACCTTCCTGTTTTTCTCTCCCATTTTCCTACTTTCTGCAAAAACTATGGCAGAATATTTTTCTCAGCAGGTTCATCTGCACTTGGTGGCTGAACCCAAGTCTGTCTTTGGCTGAAATGCCTAAAACGCAGCTATTCTTATTCTGCATTTTACTGCATCTTGTCCATGGAAGGTTAGATGTAAGAGTGGTTTTCCGCAGACCCTCCGGAGGCTTTCTATCGGCATATTTGGAACATATCCTCTGTGCTCGCCCATCCTGGGCACACCTGATACACAATTCCACCAGAAGTGCAATGGTGTGTGTGTGACCCCTTGACTCTGAGCCCAAATGTGACAATCCTTCATATTGCACAGTGGGAATATACTGTGTTGCCTCCAAAGAAGCAATAATTAGACTTGGCTCTTAAAATTGGAGAACTGCCCCATCTTTGAAAATGAAAGAAAACCCAGAAAGGAAAGTGCATGAAAAAAAAACCCTCTAAAACGTCTTATTTTGGACTTGGGATGCAGATGGGAGTTCTCCTTGTGCCAAAAACTCCATTGAACAGCACCAGTTGTGGGGTAAAGGGGATCGGAAGGAAGCACTCATTGCCATTCACAGAAGGAGCTGCATTAAGAAAAGGGTAAAAGTTTTGGCCATCAGTTGGTTCCTCAGTGGATCAGGTGGCCAGATGAAAAGCCTAAGACTACATCTGTGGTGTGTCACATGAGTATTAGTATTTGTGCAGAGTCCATCTAGAAAGCTGTTCTCTCTGAATTTTTAGCCGTATGGAGGTCTGAAGGGAAAACTTTTCTCCTGTGTTAAGGAGTTTGTGTTGCATTACTTTGGAGCTTTATGAGGATTAATTTTAGAAGAGCACAGGGAGTGAAAATATTAGGTCTTATGCAAAGGTAATATTCCAACTATTACACAATCGGCAAAGCCAGAACTGACCAATCAGAAGGGATGCTGTCCCGAAGCCCCTGCTGGGCCAGGTGTTAACCTGTTACTTGCTGGATCATGGAGAGGTCTGGGGATTTCTGGGGGAGGTTGGGGTGGTGCGAGGTGCTGGGGGCTGAATAGGGACTATTTACAGCATGGTCACCACTGTGTGCAGGCCACCCGAGTCCTCACCACAGGATACATAAAAATAAAGGGCTCTCCTCTTGTCTCTTCTCAACAAGGGAAGTAAAACCTGCTACAGGGATTTGTCTACTACATGCACATTATTTGATCCTACCATGTGCCAGGCATCAATGCTAAGAGCTAGACTTAGGGAGGGTTGCCAGCTAAAGAGCTAGGAGGAAAGTATCCTTGTTTGAGATGTCAAAGTCCAAGGCTTGTTCAGGACTTCTGTAGCTGCAAGTGATAAAAAAATGAAACCTAATGCCAACTGCCTTAGGTACAACAGAAAAGGATTTGTTGGCTCAAATGGCAGAAATGTTCAGAGGCAGATGCTGCTGGGTCCCAGTCCAGGGGACCATGAGTGTGTGTGCGTGTGTGTGTGCGTGTGTGCTTTGTTTGTTTGGTTGGTCTTTTGGCTGATATCCTATTTGAGCTCCCTTGACAGCAGAGCTTGAGACAAGGACTGAGGTACAAGGAGTTGATTGGGACCCCAGGAGTTAGAAAGAATTGAGGGAGAGGGAAATGAGGCAGGGAAGGGAGAAAAGCCAACACCGCGGTCAATGGGCTGAAGACTACTGTGGGCACCTGGGGCTCAGTCTCATTGGGGTGCCTCAGAAGAACCATGGAGAATTCAGAATTTCTACAGAGTCTTTCCAAATGGAGGACAGGCAAGGCTAGGACATTTATTCTCAGATCCCCATCTCCCATTGGTTGAGGACTGGTCCCTCATACTTCTAGATTGTACCTGTTTGTGCCTTGGTGGCCTTCTAGGACACACATGGGGCACTGTAACAGGTGTGTAAGTGTCCCCTACAGGTAATGCACTAAAAACAGTTGTGGTAAGAAGATGTGGCATGATGCATCATGAATGTCTGCGAGCTAGGCTTTTCTCGTGTTGGTTTTAGTCTTAGGGTCATTGTGACAGTGTGGTGGCCTTTGTCACATGCTACCTGGTAGGAACAGGAGCATCAGGATTGGTAGGAAGGCCAGCTGAACCAGGCCCCCTCTTGCTGGTGTTCCCAGAGTTCATTGGAGTAGAATCTGATTCTGAATCTTGCATAATCATTTTTAGATTTTAAATTTAGATTCACCCACAAACCAAGTTCCGGATTTCTTCAACTCTATGTTAAATATGGCTTAAATTCCACAGATTTTTAAAAAGTATTTTGTTTATTTAGTTTTAGAGACAGGGGAAGAGAAGGGAGAGGGAGGGAAACATCAATGTGTGGCTATCTCTCATGGACCCCCAACTGGGGACCTGGCCTGCAACCCAGGCATGTGCCCTGAGTGGGAATCAAAACCACGACCTTCTGGTTCACAGTCCAGCAATCAATCCACTGAGCCACACTAGCCCGGGCACACAGATCTTCATCAATTGTCCATTCTATACCTTGAGAGCTTCAATGGTGACTTCCCTCAAACTTAAATCAAACCACGTTTTGGGCTCAAGGAATCATGATTTGGGGCATCTTTCTGTATTTAGGTAACTGCACACCAACTTGAGTCTGAAACTCCAAAGTCTACCTGTTAATAACCCCTCCTGACAAGTCCTTGCTGTTCTGCACCTGTGCTCCCACAATATTGTATCATAAGGCTTTAAATGTCATTGTCAGGTGGGAACGTTTTATATACTGGGACAGAATGAAGTGAAAATGGCTGGGTCTCGCGTTTCATTGAAGCTTCATTTATTAGTTGGGGTTACCTACTTCTCTCCAGGGTACAACATGATTCTTCTGGTTCGATTTTAATGTCAACTTTTGTCATAGTGAAGGTCTCTGCCACTTCCTTTAGCCATCATCCCAACCACTCAGCACGGAAATTCTAACAACCTTTAGGTCCCCAGACCAAGAACCCAAGGCTGTTTTCCCCTAAGTTTTGAACGAAGTCAACCAATGACTATGATGTCCCATATGCCGGTCCTCTTCATAAGTGTTTTATTTGGGGGGATTGGCCAGGGGAGGAAGTTAGTCAGATTTCAGGGAGGAGTGTTGCCTTTGGCTGAAATAACCTTGGCAATTGTCTCAACTCCTCACTGTATTTAGTGGCTGTTGACAAAACCCACTGATATTCTCAAGGCCCTTAAGGTCAAAATGGTTGCTTTCTGCCTTTTCCCCTTGGGGTCCTGATTGTGCTGGGGAAATGATTTTCCAGATGGACCGCAGGTTGCGGAGTCTTGGTGGTGGTGTAAGGGACACTTAAGCTGTGTTTTACCTGCTGCCAAGAGCCAATAACAGAGTGCAGCCTTTCCCTCCGTGGGAGGAGGCAGCTGAGCTCAGTGCCTCTAATGCGTGAGAGCATTCCTGAGGATCAGATGTGGAATGACGCTCCTCTTTCATTCCAAAGTCATTCAAGGTGGAAGGCACTTTCCCCAAAAACTCTTGAATTAATCTCTTGGTACCAATACCTTTTCAGTTTTGTTTCTGGGCTTTTATTAACTTTTACTTCAAACACAATAGTCTAAGGGCTATGAAAACCCACAGAGAAACTTGAGTGAACACCTACTATATCTTGAAGTAGTTATAATTTATATCCTGTGAGGAATGGCTTGCTGAAAGTACATATTCATTTCTATTTCTGGGTTGCCTTTTTGGCTGATCTAATTCTTGATCACCATTTAGCTTATGAAACACCTATTGGTGCAGTCTGAGTTGACCTTTTGCATTCCTCCTGACAGTTGACAGATAGATATGCATAAATTAGGATACAGAAGTTTCCTTTTTGAAAATCAGTAGCTTTTAACCCTTCTGAGGATTAAGTACGCCACTAAAATATATCATCTTTGTTTAAATTTTTTTCCCACATCCCAGTGTTATTGATGTTTTAGGTCGTGCTTTTTATATAATGTAATAGCGGTTAATGCTTTTTTTCCTACCATACTAGCAAATAGGGCCACTAGAAAAGGCAACAGCTGTTTATGCTCAGCCACTGATGGGCCTAAGGATGTTACCACAAGGAGACGTTATTGCCAACCATTTTGCAAATCGCTCGCTTACGGAAAGTGGTTAAGAACACGCGCTATGGGGTTAGACCATGTGGCTTTGCGTCCTGATGGCTGCACTTACTTGGAGCAAGTTACTTAGTCCCTCTGCGCTTCGCTTTCCTAATCTGTGAATAGACATAAAAGCAGCACCTACCCATAGAGTTGTTGCGAGGACTAAATAAGAGCACGGAGAACAGTGTCCTAGACTCTGGGGACATGGAAGTGAGCCAGAGAGAGTCCTGTTCTCCCCTGTCATCTAGCAGAGCAGACAGAGGCTAAACCAATCCGCAAACATACCAGATGGAGAGTGAAAGGTGTAAGCATCACAGGTTCCTCTGATGCAGCGATGTTGGGACCAGGAGGAAGGAGGGGGGCAGTTCTGTAGGTATCCGGGGGAGGGGTTTTCCAAGCGAGGGGCAGAGGATAGGCCAAGTACAAAACTCTCCACAGCGAGCAGACCAGGGTGCCAGGACCCCAGGGGCAAAGGGAAGGTAGTGAGAGATGAGGGCCCGGAGGATGCAGGGGCCGGACCAAGCAGCCCTCCTCAGTGATTACGAGGACTTGGGGGTTGACTCAGGGTACAGTGGGAGCCACGAGGCGTGGGCAGAGACATGACATGAGCTAACTCACACTTTTAAAAG
Organism: Noctilio leporinus; assembly: GCA_004026585.1. Classification (NCBI taxonomy): domain Eukaryota; kingdom Metazoa; phylum Chordata; class Mammalia; order Chiroptera; family Noctilionidae; genus Noctilio; species Noctilio leporinus. The sequence continues at coordinate 493,692 of PVIW01000115.1, forward strand.
GTTGCTCTGCGTACTGGGAGGAAAATAAGGGACGAGAGTGGAAGCGGGGTCAGCAATGATGACATGAGTGCAATAGTCCAGTGTGAGACAGTGCTGACTTGAGCTTGGACAAAGGCTGGGCTGGTGGCAAGAAGCACCGACCCACGGGCTACATTGAAAAGTGGACCCGATGGATCTGCTGGTGTCGGGTGTGGAGCTCACATTGTGAGGAGATGTGCCAGAGACTAAACAGGTGCAAGTAAATAACTAAATAAACAAGAGAATTCAGACAGTGACAATAGCCATGTAAAAAATGAGAGAGCATAATGAGATGGAGGGTGGCCAAGTGACACCTCTCAGAGAAGGACACACCTGAAAGGAGGTATCAGAGGTCGCTAGGTATTTTCATCACCTCCTTTTACACTGTTGGCAGGGGGTGGATGCTATCCTGGAGTTATGAAGACAGTCATCCATGTGGCACTGAACGTTAGGGAGACGGGATAGAAGATTAGTAGTCACATATACTCTAAGACTGGGAGGGACAGGTACCACATGCCCTGCAGGGCCACAGGGCAGTTGCACTTTAAAACAGAGTGAACAGTAGGGACAATGGGAGAGCAGGCTCTGTAGTATCAAGAGGGTAAGGTGCCCCTGGCACCCACAGGAGGATGTGATTGGCTTGTTTGAGAACTCTTGGCTGGCAGGGAACTGAGCGTGGGAACTGCCTGGTCCCCTTGATAAAGATTGCTGTTTGGGTAGGTCTGAAATGAAGGAGCAGAGTGGGAGGGAAGCTTGCCTTCTGAGGTCCTTTCAGTTATCGGGGCGGTGCATAATGCAGGGCCTTACTTTAGGCTTCACCACACCAGGCCAGGGGAGAAGGACATTCACCCGACCCTCTCTGGAGGGATAGCAATGGCTGCAGAAAGAGGCAGGAATTTGTTAGACATTTTAGAGGTGAAGCTGATAAAATTTCTTTGATGAACTAATATGATTGGAGTGAGGAAAAGAGAGATATCAAGAATGTCATGTAGATGTTTCACTTGAGCATCTTGTGAATTGCGTTATCATTTACCCACTTGGGCAAGACTTGGGGAGGGAGCAGATTCTGATTGGGGGTAATCAAGAGTTCATTATGTATCTGTTACACTCAAGATGCCTGTTACACATTCAAATGGCGATATCAGATAGGATGATGGACATATCCAGCTAGAGCTCAGCAGAAAAAGGGCTAAAAGAAATGAAGGGAGGTGGAATAGAGTTAGTATTTAAAGTCAGGGGATTGGATGAGGTCAACTTAGGGTGTAGAACAGATGTCTTTAACATCTAGAGGTTTAAGCAACAAGAGACAAGCCATGGAAGGAGACAGAGAGGTTTCGGTAAGATGGGAGGAAAGTCTGGAAAACATGATTCCTTAGAGTTGTAGAGAAGGAAGAGTTTCAAGAAGGAAGGAGTGGTTGAATGTGTCAATAGCTTGCTCCTGAGGGGTTAGGAAAGATGAGAACAGGACACTATTGGATTTGAAGAAATGGTGACGATCAGTGATTGTAAATGATGGAAATAACAGAAGACAACGTAGAGGGATGAAGATGAAATTTAGACAACTCTAAATAACATTGAGAAAAAATCCACATAAGCTGGCTAGAGGGTAAAGACATGAAGCTTGTGATGCTGAAGAAATCAGAACTGCAAATTTAGAAAAATCCTTGGGTAGCTGACATGGTGTCTAACAAAAGGGTCAGTAATGCCCACTGCATGTCTTCAGGTGAATAATGTAAGCTGAAACCACAGACCCTACATGTGAAATGAAGGCCATCTGGAATGTGGATAGTCCTAAGCTATTGAATAGGATTCTAGTGGGACAGGCCACAAACAGGAAGCTGGAGATGAGTTATTCAAATATATAGGACAGAGGTATATAGCATAACACTCACACTATGTCTGTATAGCTGATGATTTGACTCAGAAAAATAAGGAGATATTATCAGGCATTATGGGAGCAAAGCTGTTCTGCACTGACACATAAATGACAATTTTTTAAGTTCTTTCTTTGTGCACTTCCACGTCCTTATTTATTTAATCAGTAACTCCATGGCATTAAAGAAGGCCCCTGTGGTAGAGTTAGAGCAGTGTTCTTGGAGTCAGAGGTCCTGGGCACTTTTTAGTGCCTCAGTTTCCTCACCTATACAATGAAAGTATCATTACCAATCTACAGAGTGGGACCAACTAGAAAAGGCCCAAATGACCTATTGGCTGTTCATCTATACCTTATGTTGAAGGACTCATGTGAGCATATCATAGCTATCCAGTGCGAAGTGGAGAGAATAGCAGGTCAAGAAGGAATCTGATGCTAGCCTCCTCCTGCTGCACTAAGGTACCGAGACATATTGGAGACCACTGTTTTTATGTTTATCTCTAGAAGCTCTCGTACGTAAGCTGCCTCACTTCACCACTTGTTGGATGAGGTAAAACTCTTTCCTCAGTACAACCTCCCCATGGATGCCCTCAGCATCACAGGGCTCGAACCTCTGGTTACTCTGTATTAAGTCCCCAAACTTCTGATTATCGTCAGTTGTGGTAACCAAGAGTGAGCCTTCTGCATTTCCAAAGTTATGTGAATTGTGCTAGCAACTGTTTATGCAAACAGCAGATGCCTTTTACTTACATAACTGTTATGTCAACTGATGAAAAATTTGGTAATGACAGGTTGCTACATTTCAAATAAGGTATATATAAAATATAATAAAGTGGGGAGCAGGGAGTGAAAAGGTAGAAAAACTGTTTTATAAGTGTCTCCAAGGTCACCTTCTGCCTTCAAGGAACCAAAGCTGGAACTTGTGGATGAGGCATTCTGGGTGGTTTTGAAAGCAAGACCACTTGAAACCCAGACCAGCAGACCTCTCCACAAAGGAAGGGCCTTGGCTCAACATCAAAAGAGTGGCAAGTGAGTGAGCTTCCATATGTTTTAGGTTAAAATTAAATCTTTAAGGTATGTATATATCACATTTTATGATTCACTGCTTTAATTAACTTCTCCAACGGCCAGCTTCAACTTCATTGAGTAAAGCATGACAGTAAAGCTGTAATGTTTATTTTCCAGTTATTCTAAATGTATACCCATTGTTTCAACTGTCGCAAAAATTGAAAATGCATAAAGAAAAGAAAATTTGCTAATCTAGAGTCAGACACTGGCAATAATTCAAGGTAGTTAGTTCTAGTTATTTTTCATAAATATACTTTAAAAAATAAATTATGGCTACTCATTTTTTATGTTCTGATTTTTTAAAAATAAAATTATATCATAAGCATTTCTCATGTTCATATTTATCTATGTCACAATTTTATTTAGTTCTTTAACAAAATTGGAATAACATAATTTGTAACAAAAATAAAATTTGTCTATTGTTAACTTCAGATAATACAAAACAAAAGCAACAACGGCCTAGAAAAAGTGAGTTCTGATAAAGATTGTCCAACACTTCATCCTTCACAAAGGTGTAGATTAAAGGCCATTTCATATTGAGACTATTTTAGATTTACTAAAAAGTGGCAAGGGTAACACAGAAAGTTCCCACCTATCATTTACTTGGACACTTGGTACATTGGTCACATATAAAAATATCAGCATTGGTACATTACTATTAACTGAACTTCAGGGTTTCTTTGGATTTTACTAGTTTTTTCCCTCTCTCTCTCTCTCTCTCTCTCTCTCTCTTAATGTTCCATGATCCAGTTCAGAGCACCATACTGTATTTAGTAAACTATGGAAAAATTTTGCTTAGTTTGAACAGAATAAAAAGAAATGGAATAAAGTGATGCTAAACCACAGATTAATGTTTGTCAGCCATAAGAAATATGTTTCCTAAATGATCATTCTAAATTTTAAAATAAATATTATGAAAAATGTTAAGAGGTTGGAGTCAAGTTTTCTAATGACACACTTTTTTCATCTACTATGAAGATAAGATTCATTCCTTTATATTTCTTCCTAACTCCCCGTCACCATTTTATTGGTTTTATTGCTTTGTAGACTTTTTACAGGTTAATAATGTGTACATTTTATTCTGTAATTAAACTGTCACTTTTCCTCTTAGACTATATTTAATTGGATTCATACCTTGTCACCAGCATTTTTAACCACAATGCCTCTATGCCTAAATTCTGTATTTGATTCACCTCTTGGTTGGTTGCTTCCCTCTATTGAAAATTCTTTTCGAAAATGGATCATGGATATCACTGATTTTTTCATGCTTGAAAATATCTTTCTGTTGCTTTTATATGCAAACAATCAACTTCCTTAACATTTTAGAAGATCATTTTCTTTAGAGTCTTATCAAATTTCATCATCATGTCTTCACATTAACAATTTACAGCGTGTGTGAGACCATCCTCATAGTCCCCCTTTGCTGGGGTTTGTTTTATTCTTTGATAGCTTGAAAATTCTTGAGCTTGCTGTTTTAACCAAAACACATCTCCATGTGGACTCATCTTTTTTCTGGAACATAGTGTGCCCTTTCAATATGCACACTTAATTGTTCTGTTTCAGAAGTTTTTATTTTTTCACTACGTTGTCTCAAAAGAACATTTTCTGTCTTTTTGGAGCATCAGTTCAAGGAGACCAATTATCTATCCTTATGTTGGATTATTTCCATCCTCCATCTTCATTCTAACTGCTTTACTCTGTATTTTTCCCTCTGCTTTCATTATACTCTCAATGTCAAGATTTTCTCCATTCCAGCAATGTAATTTTTCTTTACATCTTTTCTTTTTTCCTTTCTGATTCTAATGCATTGCAATGACATTATTTTACTTCTCAAAGTTGTAATGATTGCTCCAGTCTTTGCTGCTTCTCATTCTGTTTATTATTCTCATTTTGCTATTTTTAAAAAGATTTTATTTCATTATTTTTAGAAAGAGGGGAAGGGAGAGAGGCAGAGAGGGAGAGAGACATCAATATATGGTTGCGTTTCACCTGCCTCCAGCTACAGACCTGACTGGAGACCTGGCTTGCAACCTGGTTATGTGCCCTGGCTGGGAAATTGAACCTGCAACCTTTGGGTTTGCAGGCCAGCCCCTTATCCACTGTGCTACCAGCCAGGGCTATCATTTTGCTATTTTTGATGACTTTTTATTGTTTTTTATACTGCATGAAACAACCACTTTGAATGATTTCTGTTAAATTGCTTTTCTTCCAGATGGGATCTTCTCAAGTGTTTAGTTGTTTTATTCTCTTTTTATCTATCTATCTATGTATCTATCTATCTGGTGGGAAAGGATTTCCACTGTCTAGTTAATTAATACATCACCTTATACATGTATCTCTTTCTTTGGTGACAGCATTTAAATTCTATGCTCTTAGCAAATTTCAGTTCTATCATACAGTATTATCAACTACAGTCACCATATTTTACATTAGATTCTCATCCCTTAGTAATCTTTTTTTTTTTTTTTTTAAGATTTTATTTCATTATTTTTAGAAAGAGGGGAAGGGATAGAGGCAGAGAGGGAGAGAGACATCAGTGTATATAGTTGCTTTTCTCCTGCCTCCAGCCACAGACCTGACTGGAGACCTGGTTTGCAACCTTGTTATGTGCCCTGACTGGGGAATCGAACCTGCGACCTTCGGGTTCGCAGGCCGGCGCTTTGTCCACTGTGCTACCAGCCAGGGCTCCTTAGTAATCTTATAGCTGAAAACATGCACCCTCTCTTTCCTCAAGGTTATTTGCATGCTTTCTCAGATCTTCTCTTTGCTATTTGCCATCGTATGGTGTGGGTGATTTCTCCTTTATGACCTTCCCAGCTTTCCTCCTCTGAGTTCAGTGGCACTCTCATCGTGTGTGTGTGCGCGCGCGTGTGTGCGTGTGTGTGTGAAAGAGAGAGAGAGACAGCAGACAGAGGGAGATGGAGAGTGTGTATGTTAAGGAGAACTCAGTTCTTCCTTTCAGGGTTGTGTTAAATACCCTATACACTAGCTTGTTTCCACCCTGACACAGTGGGATTCCGCACCCTCCCTCCCCTCCTCTGCTGATATCCACGTGGTATCTTTGAGATTCCATTTGAAATGAGTTTTGCGAGGGTCTCCTCCAGGGCACCTACTCGGTCCCTAACTCTTCTTTCCACAATGAAGATACAAATGAGACATGTCAGCGTTTCGCTACCTCACCCTTTTTAGCACTGAGTAGGGGCACAGTTAGTCCTTGCTCAGCAGAATCATTTGTTTTTTCCTTTAGCCACCGCTGTTAGTAGTTTATGATATGAATCTTTAACCTTTCCTTGTTTAATTGCGGCTGTGGAATTTTTAACCTTTTATATGAACTAATTGTGTGTATTTCACTGGGTACTGGAGTTGGATATGCTTTAGCAATTTAGTTTTAATTTTTCATTATTATCCTGAAGCCTGCAAATGGTTTATAATTAATCCTCACCATTTATTTAACCATCTTTCTTTATGGTCATTTACATTTCTCCTGATTTTTTTTTTTTTGTAATAATGCTATTACAAACATCCCTGATAATAAACTTTTTCCATATATTAAATTACTTCCTTATGGTGAATTCCTAAAAGGGGAGCTGCTGGGTCGAAAGGCATTGACTTCTTTAAAAAAGATTCTTGGTACAAGTTGCCAATTTCCTTTCCATAGTTGTTAGAATCTAAAGTATTCTTCGGCTAGCTCATGTCAGAATTCTCAGGATGAATTCATCGCAATGGTTTTTGGAAGAGATGGAAACAAGTCAGTCCAAGAAACAAAGAAAATGGTGCATCAGAGAATGTAAGCTACAGAGGGTGGGAGTGTTTGGGGTGTGAGAGCTGTGTTAGGCCAGAACTAAAACCTGGTGAGAAGGATATGGAACCCAGTCAGCTAGACAGAGTGTGGGCAGCAGCACCAAGGAGGAAATGCGGGGTGTCAAAAAACACTCCATGTTTACATGTTAATTGGGTCTATAAAAAGTAATTAGAGATAACACTTTTTTTTCTTTTAATTCCCACAAACTCTGTGCTATTTGTTCAGCATCTGCTGAAACAACAAAACAGTTTATTTTTACTCAACTTTTCTCTCCCATGAAGAAAAATTGACTGGGTATTATCATGTTTCTTAAGTACAACTGAACTCATCTTATTAGGGAGAAGCAAAGAAGTATGTGTCATCTTATTAGAAATGACATGATGTATATACAGCCATATGTTTTCAAAGGGTTTTCTGTCAGTGTTAATCAAAACTCCTCCAAATTTATGAACCTACAGAGCAGCATGTCAGCCATATGGGAAATATCTCCCCTTCAATATTGAGAATTTGGATTAATAATAAACATTACTTAGTGAATCTAAATGAGAAAAACATATCAATGTGTTGAATCTCAGAAAAGAAGTTACTTATAAAAAATTCCCCTGGGTGTTAATATTTTTTTAGCATATTGTCTGATATACCTATCATGGTGCTCTATCTTTATTTTCATTCTGTCTGCTCATTTACTAGACGTAGAAATGGCTGGACTTTAGTATCTCATGATTGCTACTATAGTGTCAAATAAATAATTAGTGTCCCATATTCCCCTTCCCCTTTGTTTTGTATTTTTTTGGGAAAATTGGAAAAATTGAAGAGAAACTGGGAGAAACACTCCTCTTGCTGCTTAGTATCTATAATCAGTCCATTGAGATCTTTCCTCGTCTTTTATCCGTGGTCTTCTCACAGCAAATAACTGTATCTTCTCTGCCTAGTAGTAATCATCACCCTTTTGCTATTTTAGGAGACACAGTCATTTCAGGATCTGTGTTATTTAACTTAGATAGATTCCTAACATCAATTGGATAAGGAGTCTGTTAGAGTCTTGTCAGGCAAGCGAGTTCTCCTTAGTTGGAGGAAACATCTTTGATTCTTGCACATGGATCTTAAATATGAACTTTTGCAAGACAGGGAGTGGTGGCAGTCGTAATTGGGAACAGGTTGGATATGAGCCAGCAACGTACAGCTGTTGACCATAAACCCAATATAATGGGCACTGCTGCAGGAGCAGAAAGGAAGAGCTGATCTATCTTTACAGGACTCTCTCCAGTCATTAGAGGATGATTTAGATAAGGATAAAGATGGTGATAGGGATGATGGTGTCGATGATGATGATAGTGCCTAGTTTGAGCCATTATAATATTAGGAAAATATGTAAAAAAGTGTAGTGGTCTCAAATATGGTGTGGCATACACATGCTAAAATGACCCCCCAGTAAGCCAGCTCCTCTATAGTTCCTTCCTGTTGAGTGTGGGTAAGACCCATGATCTGCCTCTTGGCCATAGAATAGAAAAGGTGAAGGGGATTTCCAGACGTAATTCAAGTTCCAAATCAGTTGATGTTGAGTTCCTAAGAAGCAAGCTCAGCCTGGGTGGGCCTGACTTGATCAGGGAAAAGCTTTAAAAGAGAGATTCTTCTCCTGGCCTTGAAGACGTCAGTTGCCATGCTGTGGCAGAGGCCATGAAGTTACTGCATAAAAAGGTACTGTGGTGGTCTCTAGGGGTGAAGAGCAGCCCCTCGATGAGCGCCAGCAAGAAATGAGGACCTCAGCCCTGTAATAGCAGGAAACTAAATTCTGCCATCAACACAAGGACTTGGAGGAAGGCTGAGCTCCGCAAAGGAAAATAACCCAGCCAACACCTTGCTCACGCTCTTTGGAGACCCACCAAGCTCTATGCCTGACCCATAGAAACTGAGATGCCAAATATATGTTGTCTTAAGCACTGAGTTTTTTTTATGTAGAAATAGATACCTAACATAAAGGATAAGGTCATGTGTAGGGAGAGGCTGGGCCCAGGCCTTTAGTGATGAATTTGGGATGACTTGTTAGAAGCTAGGGCAGAATTCCTTCTTCAACTTTAGTTATAAATATGAAAAATATATGGAAGCAGAATTATTGCCAGTTATTTTTCAAGATTACAGATAACAAAACAAAATGTTGATTTCACTGATTCTTTTTTTCCCCCCAGAAACTCATACCCTCAGAAAGCCTGATCTAATTGATTTCATATGGTATGTGAGCACTGGTATTCCTCCAGGTTGCCCAGAGATTCCACTGTGCAGTACTTGGTTCACAGCTACTAGGCTTCTCCCTGGGAAAAAAAATAAGAACAGGGCCCCTCCTCAGTCTCTAGTGAATAGTACTAAAATCTACTCTCTTCAAGCAAAGGCTTTACAAAATCTAATGTCATGACCAAGTGAATGGGGAGAGAAGTACACACATGGGGGTTTTAGCTAAATGGAAGATCACAGTAAAGGGTAAGAGGAAGCAGCCTAGAGGAATTCTGATGAGTGGCCTAGGTTCTGTTGACAGATCTTGAAGGACTGGTGTTTCTCACACCCTTCTTGATAAAATCCTGATCTCAGATCAAGCTACTCTCCTCAAACTCACCTGACTCCCAACTGAGTTGTCTGAATAGTCTCCTCCTCCATATTTTATTCAGCATGTTTTATTACTGTTGTTAATTACTTCTCCCCCATATCCTTTTCTTTCCAGTACAAAATTAACTTAGTTGAAAATCTTTCTGGCTAAGGTAGAAGACTTATAGAAAGAAACATCTCTTGAACCAGAGGAGATGGTATTTAGAAATATATTTGGGAATCTTCCATAAGCCCATAAAAGGCTGTAAGGAAGACCTGAGACTAACTGGGTAATATACACTCCTTTGGAATAAGTAGTTAAGTAGTTGAGACACTGGGTTAGAGGATCTAATCATAAGGAACCAATAACTAACCATCCTCAAGGACTGTGCAAGTCAGGATCAACCAGGTTATGCTGCAGTAACAAACAGCTCTCACTTCTCAATGACTAAAAAACATAGGTTGATTTCAAATAAATGCTTCATACTTACCTTAGTTTGGCTCCTAAAGTGGTTGAGGCCTTTCCTCCATGTCTTTCTCAATCAGACACGGGTTGATAGGACCTCTCCCACCCAGAGCTTTGCTAGCGAGAGTCAGATGAAAAGAAGAAGGAGTCACATACTGGCTCTTAAATGTTTCTGCTAGTAAATTTCACATGTCATTCCACTCACATTTGCTTGGCCAAGGCAAGTCATATGACTCTATATCATTCAAGGGGTCAGGGAGATACAGTCCCACCTTAATCCCAAGAGGAAGAGAATCAGATATTTGGGGGAAAGAGCACTAATAATTACAAGGATTTGGCCCAAAGGTTCCATGAGACCACGGACTCCTGTATGACTAATCAATACTGCCAGGGAGCCCTGAAGCCACACTGGCTCAAAACACTGTCTGCGGTTCCCAAGCTGTCCAAATGTCATTTGATTTATAACTATAATGTGTTTGTGTGGAATTTCAAATTATTATCGAACTCACAGGAGCCTTTATTCTTGATGTATTTCTTTTCAAAGAACTTGTAATTACAGTTAGAACTAATGTTATATTGAAGAAGGTTTTTTGAAGTTAAAGAAGAAGTGTTCTTATGCTTGAAAGGTTGGAACCATTGAATTCACACTATTTACCTATCTCAGTGTCATGAGTTGGCCAGATGGCTTTTTAAAGTAGCTTCCTTCATAATTCAGGTTGTATGATCATGCTGAGACAAGTCTTTTGTGAGGACTGAAGATATTAATTGAGAAATAGACTCCACTTGTGCACTATATATTATTGCTGCTACCATATTAATTACACATTATAATTTCATTCATCAAGTCCTCTCGCACCTCCCAGAATCTACCTGAATAGAGTTGCCTTTGAAATTGCAAGGCAGTAAAGTCCCTAGAAATCTTGATTATGAAGAAATATGTAGTATTTCTTTGTTCCTTTTAACTGAAATCAATTGTTGTTAAATAACTAACATACCTAGATCTTTGTGGCCAACTTGGTAAAACTCAAGTTGAATTAGGAAGTTATTTCTGAACGTCCACCTATAATTTAGGGTTCCTGCTTGGGAGAAGGGGGTGGGAGGGTCTTTGTTCTTCAAGCTTGTGAGAAATAGTCTATCATGTTATTTTCTTTCGGCTTTTCAATTCTCCCTGCATCCCCTTCCTTTCATTGGCGCTGGCTGAAAAGATATTGAACACACCAGCCCCCTGTGAGGGGCCACTCCCCTGCACCTGCCCTTTTCTTCTGATAAAGACCGGCCACAAAAGAACCATGTGTGAGAAGGAAACTTCTCAGTTCTCTTCCCTACTTACTATGCCCTCAGTCTCTGGAATGTTCTTACACTATTGGTTATGCCATCTGATATCCTGCAGAACTCCTTCACCCACGAGAATTCTCCCCAAACTTGGAACTCAGCACCCACCTGCAAACTGCCCGACAATTCAAAACCACCAGTGTTCCTCTTCTGGAGGGCCCTTTCCAGTTTCGGAAAATCCTTCCTAGGATATAGAAAGTGAGAGAAGCCCTATGAAATTGGCTTCTTTTAATCATTTCTGCATCAGACAAAAGTGAAGACTTTTCCAAATAGAATTGGACATGTCACACTGGAAAGCCTAAACTGAAAAACAAGTTAAGCCCTCCGGTGCAGGTGTGTTGGCAAAAATGTCCATTCGACTTGCATGTGATTTTTGGTGCTGAACAAAAAAACAAGTTCTTTAACTGAGAAAAGGAATGTGTAAGACTGTCCTCTATAACTTTTTTAAAATTTAGCTTTTATTGCTAAGTATAAAAATGATCTCAAAGTTGTAAAAAGACTTTACAAATACAGGAAATAATTTTTTAAATGCTTCCCTTAGTAATCACATTATTCAGAAATGACAACTATTAATACTTTTCCAGTATTTTTTTAGGCATAAAAATATACTTTAATTAAATTCTATTACATTAAATTCTGTATTTAAGGCATTAGATGTACAGCTATAGAGTCAACTTTAGTGTATTGTTATTAGAATATTCTGCTTAGTGATGTTTTATGTACTTCTTCAGACAAGGACCAAAAGTGATATCTTAAAAGTATCCATTCCAGCCCTGGCTGGTAGCACAGTGGATAAGGCACAGGCCTGCAAACCCAAAGGTTGCTGGTTGGATTCCCAGCCAGGGCACATAACCAGATTGCAAGCCAGGTCTGTAGCTGGAGGCAGGTGAAACACAAACATACATTGATGTCTTTCTCCCTCTCTGCCTCTCTCGCTTTCCCTCTCTCTCTAAAAATAATAAATAAAATCTTTTTTAAAAAGGATCCATTCCAAAATTTAGCCTATCAATTTTTATGATATTTTAATATTGGTTTCTATATTTTAATTTTTGATAGTTAAAGGTTCATGATGGGTTCTGTAGCATTAAATGGAATCTCTCTGGCTCACAATTTTACCAGTGGCAACAGCCATGGCTCATTCTTCATCAAGGCCACGTTCTCTTTCTGCACATGCTCCAGTGTGGCCTGGAAGGCAAATGAAAAGTCTAGTCTCCCCTTCACATTGGGTCCTGAATTTTACTTTCACAAAGAAGAAAACCCTTCTCTCAGTCCTGTCTTTGAATGGCAGATCTTTTGGAAAAGGAAAACAATGTCATTGAGTGGCAAAAGTCAGGGAGGCTTAATGCTGTCCGAATGCCAACCAGGCTATGGGTGTTCACAGTCAGACCAGCCATCCCAGTGCACCGGCGATGTTGGTTTGACCTCAGCAGAAATCGGACCTACTCTACATGGTGATGATGATAGCAAACATATGGAATTGATTAAATGAATAAATAACCCTACTCAGTTTTGCATGAGGATATGTGGTACCCAGGTCAAAGATAATCCTTCATTTTTCTATGCATAATAGATTCCAAAGTGTAAACATCACCAGTAGCCTGAACCAAACTAGATGCTTTAAGTCAACAGTCAAAGGTGTGATTGTAAACTTGGAAATATTGACAGTGTTTGTGAATATTGCTTCTCTAAATTAGGTGAGAGGTCCATAGGCTGATGTGGGTGTTTAATTTATCTGACATCTCAGTGTCAGGCCTTGGTCAGCCTCAGAAATTTGATCATACACTTTTTCCTGTGTCTCCATTGTAGATCACGTCTCTAGATTTTGTGTTCTTTAAATCTATAATTGTAATACAATATCAAACAATCCATCAGAAACTAGCCATTCCATGCTAAGAAAATATGTTATCACTTTCCTTTAAAGCCACCGACTTTTAACAATGTTTGTTAGGATCTCAAGGTGATTTCTGCCAATGAAAGTTTTATTTCAGTTTTCAATGTTTTAAGGAGTCATTCACTCAGTAGTCACTGGCCTGGGTCCTCAGAGTCCCTTCCTTTTGTCTGCAGCTGGCTAGCACAGGGCACCAGCACTCAGAACCAAGGTGGCTGGGGTGTACAAAAGGCCCAGGAGGTCTGAGCAGCAGGCCACAGGAGGAAGGGGGCCAGGAAAGGCATAACATCAGAAAGCAAGCTGAAGGCCACTAGGCAGGGGATCAACATTAGGAGGGAGGGTGGTAAAATTCAGCAAGACTTCCCCCCTGTAGTGGGGTAAAAAGTGTCCTCCCAAAAGATAGGTCCAGCCCAACCCTATGTACTTCTGAATGTGGCCTTTTGGGAAATAGGATCTTGGCAGGTACAATTAAGTGAAGGCTCTCAAGATGAGATCATCCTGGATTAGGGTGGGCCCTAAATCCGATGACTGTTATCATTGAGAGAGGGGAGGAGATCTGAGGCGTGTGAAGACAGGTGGATATTGGAGTGATTCAAGCCAAGGGACATTAAGGATTGCTGGCAGTCACCAGAAGTTAGATGGCAGGTGTGGAACAGACTTCCTCAGTGGTTCTAGAGAGAATGACCCTAAGTACATCTTGATTTTGGACTTCTGGCCTCTAGGGCTGTGAGTAAATAAAATTACTGAATCTTTGGTAATTGATTACAGCAGTTTTGGGAAATTAATACAAATACTTCCCATGCACAGAAGATCCCCAAATTATGTTTCAAGAGGGCAAGGTGTTGGTTTCAGTCAGTCTGTATATCTCATCCTAGAGCAGTCCCTGGCATTTAGTAAGTGCACAATCAATACTGGTTGAATGAGTGAATACATCTGCTCTTCCTACCTCCCTCCAACATAGATCAAAAACCCTAAACATAACAATAGTGGGTCCTTTCCTGCAGACTCAAACAATATAAATGCTTGGGAATGACCATCTTGAATGTAAGGATCAGCATTTAGAGAAGTTTAAGTCAACTTTTGTTATCTTTATTTTAAAAAACCTCTTGTATTTTAGCTCAGGCACAATGTTAGATGTAAATAAGATAGGATCCATGATTTGTCTATCTCATTCATTCAATTTTCTTTCAATCAACAAATACTTTGAATATTTCTTAAGCACTGTAATGGAGGTAAGCATGTTACTTGAAGTTGGAATCAAGGCTCCAACCCATAGGAACTTGTGCAACCTTTAGACTAATGGAAGAAGGAACTGCAGTTAATCAAATTATGCACAAATCTATCATTGCCAATGTAATAAAAGAAGGGAATGTGGGTACAACGGGCTTTGTTCACAGGTAACTGGATAAGTATGTGTTCCTGCAACTCACCTGTAAGGTGCATGTGGCAGGGGCCATTTCTCACTTTGCTCACCTCTATTTCCCTAGTGCTTAGCTTGGTTCATAGTCCAACTATATCTTATTAAATAAGTAAATAGATAGCATTGTTCTATCATCCAGACTTCCGTGTGCAGTTCTACACTTTTCTCCCTCTTCTATGACTTTTTACTACAGGAAGACCAGAGATGATAAAGAAGCCGCCATCCCAGGCAACCAGAAGTCTGTAGGAAGCCAAAGGAAGTCTATTCTTGAAGACATGGAAAGTGTCACAGAGTAAAGGAAACTGCATCCAGGAAACTGCCAGCATCCTGCCCAGTCATCTGCTTTGGCAGCTTCAGGTACCTATTAAAACACGTGGACACTAAACAGAGTCTGTGTCTATAGTCACAACCATTGTGAGCTGGTGGCATTTGCCAGCCTTAAGAAAAAAAGTAACTGAGGCCAAGTTTTGGTTGGCCACAGTTTTAAAAATGTTTATCCTTCCTGGATTTGGTGATTTGAGTCCAAATGCTTCTGTGGGTGCTTATCTATCAGCGGAGGCCCTCGTCACGCACATATTTGATGTAGGGCATGCTGTCCTGGGGAAAGCACAGAAGTGGGAGCTGCGACTTCCGGCCTCATGTTAGCTCCCCGCCAGGTAAGGAGACCAGCCTCTCAGGCACATTTTCCTCTCTGCCAACAGCATCCATTCTTGTCTCCTATGCAGCCACTCCTCCCCCATGTGCTCTGATAGACTTCACGCCGCCCCTGCTCAGGGTTGAAACACGTGGCTTAGATCAGGCCGGTCAGCTCATCACATTGTCCTACTCATGGTCATGAGGTTTTGACTGGAAGGATGGCACCAAGGTCTTCCGTCCCACTGCATGAAAAGTAGACCCTTGGGAGCCACTGGCAATTGCTTTGTGCTCAGATGGGGTTACCAATGAAATCAACACCAACGACTTGGAACTGGTACAGCACTGGAACCCTGAATCAAGACTTGTCGGAAATCAACCCCTAAGGCTCTGCTCAGTCACAAGAACCAATGAATTCTCTTTCCCTCCCTCCCTCCCCACCTCCCTCTCTCTTTCTCTCCTTCCCTCTCTCTCTCTTTCTCTCTTTTGGCCTAAGCCAGTTTGGTTTGCATTTTCTGTCACTTGCAACCAGAAGAATCTTAGCTGACTTAGAGACATTATAAAAAGGGTGCTACTGATACATGACAAAGGAGCGGCCAGTGTGGGCTATAGATGGAGCGACAGAGGAGGGGGAGATGCCCTGTGTTCCTATGGCTAAGGGACACCTCAGAGGGCAGAGGTGGGAAACAATATGAGGTAGGCCGATGCCAGTTCATTGACCAGCTGAACAATGAGGTTGGAATCTAACCTGTGGCCTAGGGAGCTTTTGTGCCGTGTAATGACCTGATGTGGAGGAAATTGATCCCTAAGGATCATCAATTTTGTCAATCAGCTCCCCACACAATTAGGAGAGAGGCCCAGGTCAGCTTGAAAGGCAACTTAATGCTTTGTTTGTTTAACCATCCTCAGTAAAGGCTTTTAGCACATTAAGGGATACTTTACATTGTGCTGTTCTCTTTGGTGACCGGACAGCAAACACAACAAGGGGCCCTCAGTTGCCCATGGGATAACGAGCCAGGTGAATGTACCATTAGCTACCAAGGAAGGTGGAGGCAGCCTGTCAGTAACCACCTAGGCCACTTCGGACGGATGTCAGGCCTGATGGCCAACCCCTATGCTGGAAAGTGCATCCACTATCAAGTGACAGAAACGTCCCAGGTCACAGTCTCTTAAATGTAATAATTAAAGGGTCCTTAAACAAATGCCTCTCAATCTCCCGCTCTCAGAAGAACACACAGGGTGTGCTTTAAGCATTCAACTGTGGCTCAAACACCCTTAATTAAAATGAGGACTGCAGCCCTGGCACAGTGGATAAGGCACCGGCCTGTGAACCCAGCGACCAGCTGGTTCGATTCCCCAGACAGAGCACATAACCAGGCTGCAAGCCAGGTCTCCAGCCAAGTCTGTGGCTGGAGGCAGGTGAAAGGCAACCATACATAGATGGCTGTCTCCCTCTCTGCCTTTCTCCCTAACCCCTTCTCTAAAAATAATTAAATATTTTAAAATAAATAAAATGAGGACTGTAGCTTGTCTCCAGAATATTCCTCAGTGCATCTATTATCATCACTGAATCCTGCTTATAAATCAGGGGCAGAAGTGAAAAAAATCAAAAGGAATGTTTTTATTCTCTTCTAGCAGATGTGTAGACTCTCTGACTCCAGTGTAGGGGTAATTATCTTTCAACAGCAGTTAATTCCAAAGTTATAAACCATGAGAGTAAACAGTTCCTTGCTCCATAGCTTTCATTTTCATGTACTATTACAAATAGTGAGAAAAAGGCATCCTGGAAGATAAAATTCCAAAGTAGGGGAAAACTATTTCAGAGGGACTGTCTAAAATTTTGAAGGGTTTTAAGGATGACATGAAGCTTCACAGTGGTATTATGTGGAAAAAAATGCCAGAACATCTGTTATATTAAGTATAACAACAACAAAAGCAGAATAAATCTCTAGTGAAGAAAAAACTCGTAATAGATTATTGTGGGCTTCTGCCTTTAATGGGAAGCTGGCCAAAGTCCTACAGTGGAACATGATGGGCAAAGGCAGTAATCTAACATGAATACAGCAATGCCACCTTTCAGGGTAGGTTAACTCAGCCCTCTCATTCTTGGCATCTTTGTGCCATGGATGCTAAATCATGACACCCAGCTCCCCAGAAAACCAGCTGTCAGTCACATAGTTCTTTCTTGTTTTCAATATAAGCATTTTCTATTAATAAGTGCAATCTGATTGATGATACCATGCACACATTGTCAAGTCAGTTCCCTCCATTCATTTTAATGCATAGCCATGCCACTTGAGATGCAAAGACTTTAGTCTAATCTGGCTAGATATTAAGAAATAAACAGATGAAATGCTAAAATCATCACAAGTGTTCAAAATCCAGATTGGCTCAATCTGACTTAGAAAGTTTTTGAATAATTTTCTAAATGCAGCTAATACAGACAAACTCTTTTACATCCTCAGGAAATAAAAATGCCCCTATTCTGGTCGAATCTGAGACATCTTAGCAGCTATGCATTTAGAGTGTTGGTGAAAATTTAAGATTCAATGAGGAAGCTCTATGTTGGCCTATATAGTAGCAACCTGATACATTCTTTACATCTTGAAAACAAAGCTTCTTTTAAAAAAATTGGTTAATGAACATTAAAGGTCTCCATGTCAAGTGCAATGCTGCAATATTTTGCTACTTTTTGGAAAAGAGTGACTAAAATCTCAAAAATGTTTTAAGTCTAGGAGGGAGGGGACAAAAAGATCTCCAAAGAAATTTGTCACATCTGAAAAGAAGAATAATCATGGGTCCTGTATCCTTGGCCTAGAATATCCTGTGATCTAACCCTGGCTGACCTCTTCACACTCAAGTCCCTGGTTCCCTGCTCATGTCCCTCTAGATGCAATGTCCCTCTCAGTTCCTTTAAGAGCTATTTTTCCCCCTATTGTTCCTTCTGTCTGGAATGTTCCTTCTCACTCAACTCTTCACGTGGTTAGCCTTTTCTCATTAGGTTTCATATTGTCATCTCCTTTAATGGACCTCTGCTGTGTCTGCCTTCTAAGAACTTCTCTCCACTTCTTTTGGTAGCAAAATCCAAACTTGCCTTTGAAGAAATCAGCCTGCCCCACCCTTGGTCAGTGAGATTTGGGAGGAGGAGGAGGCAGCCAAACCCTTTCCAGAAAGTTCTAAGGCATATAACCCTGCTCTGGCCATGGTGATTGGTTCGAGGATTAGCGTGTGACTTACGTGTGGTGGGCCAGTGAGGGTCAGCCTCTGAAGCCTTTCTGGAATCAATGAGAAAGAGGCATTCTTTCCACTGGGGCTGCTAAGTGGGTGGGTGTGAACTTGCTGAGCAAGGCCATCTTTGACAGCTCAGGAAGAGACAGCCTCCAGGCCAGAGGGGAGACAGGGTGGGAGAGCCAAGGAACAGAGAAAGGGACAGGGAAGCCAAGTCTCAATGACATTGAGGCCTCAAGTGCAACCATGTCTGTTTTTCTTTTTTTCTTCCTTTCTTTCCTTTCTTTCTTTCTCTTTCTTTCTTCCTTCCTTCCTTCCTTCCTTCCTTCCTTCCTTCCTTCCTTCCTTCCTTCCTTCCTTCCTTCCTTCCTTCCTTTCTTTCTTTCTTTCTTTCTTTCTTTCTTTCTTTCTTTCTCTTTCTTTTTCTTTCTTTCTTTCTTTCTTTCTTTCTTTCTTTCTTTCTTTCTTTCTTTCTTTCTTTCTTTCTTTCCTTTTCTTTTTTTCCCTCCCCACCTCCCCTCTCTCTTTTTTCTCTTTCTTTCTCTCCCCTCTTTCCTCCCAACCTTCTTTCCTTCCTCCCTCTCTTAATTCTTTTCTTGTTTTAGATGATTCGAGTTTACTTTTTGTCACTTACAAATAAAAAAATAGGGGCTAGTGGGCTTCCTCAAAGAGGACACCCCTGTCACAGTATCTAGAGCAACTTCTTGCCCTTCTCATTATTTTCTGAGTACACTGAGTTTTCCAAAATAACTCTAATCACAATTTGCAATTCTCTTGTGGTTTATGTGTTTATTGTCTATCTCCCTCCATAAGATATACGCTTATGGAGGTATACATGTGAGATCTAAAATGCTAGACCCAGGAGAGTATTTTATTCTCTAGGCACTAGGTTACCAATGAAAAAATATGAGCAGGGCAGTGGTCAAATCTGAGCTTTGTGCTTTAAAAAATGAGTACAACAGCAATAAGAATATATACTTTTAAAAAAATATTCATTATTTTTAGAGAGAGGGTATGGAGGGGAGAAGAAAGGCAGAGAAACATCAACATATGGTTGCCTTTCACCTGCCTCCAGCTGGGGACCTGGCCGGAGACCTGGTTTGCAACCTGGTTATGTGCCCTGACTGGGAATCGAACCAGTGACTCCTGGGTCTATAGGCTGGCACCAATCCACTGAGCCATACCAGCCAGGGTGCAATAAGACCATTAAAACTTAGACACGGCTGGATAATAAGAGAAACACTTGTGTCTCAGGAGGCTGTCTCTCTGCTTTATAATGGAAGACACTAACCCTAAGTTTGTAATTCATATCTTTATCACAGAGGTCAGTTCATGAAAGTGTGGCCTTGAATTCCAAACATTTTTGTTCGTGGCTTGCCGAACATAGTTTCAAAGGTGCATGGTATCAGTGGTGGTAGTTATACTGGATGTTCCAATAAATGAGCCCTAGGGACTGGTGTAGAAGTGGGTTCCTAATAATGCTCTGGTGGACCACTGAATCACAGGCTTTATTTAGTTAGGTAAATTACAGGGTAAGTCAAAAGGCAGGGCAAAACCTCCATCCATTCTCCATGCCATCACCTCGGGCACATTTAGGGGAGAGGTGAGATTTCATTTACTGTTTAAATATTGGGGCAATGGAGCTCTTTCACAGGGTGCTAAGCCGGGATGGAAAGTTCCAGGCCTACAGCATTGCATTGGAGGGAAGTTTGGGAATTTGCTTGCCCCTCCCCTGTCCCTGCCCCCACCCCCCTACCTGGGATGAATGAATGAACTGAGCAATCTCCTCTCTTTCTGGGTTGGGTGCTAGTGCAGGGCTGTCACACTTTTGTACACACCAAATACCTGGTGGCAGGGCTGGCTTCCTTGGAGAAGGATCCCCTGTTTGGTTTCATGTCCCGTGTCTTGAAGATCTTAATAATATTTTTTAACAAGGGCCTCCACCCTTTCAACTTGTACTGAGCCCCACATGTTATCTAGTTGATTCTGCCTGGGAGAGTTTGTGAATGCTGGTTCTCAGGTCCGCCTAGTACCCCTGGTTCTGGAGGTCTTGCCCGGGCCTTGGAATTGTCCTTTCTAACCCATAGCTGCAGTGATTCCTTACTGACCTGGCAGAGGTACGTGCACTGATACTAACTACAGGTTCGCTTAGGTGCACAGGGGGATCTTCCTAAGAAAAGCTGAGGTCTGAGAGCATAGCGAGGGCAGGGTCCTAGAATCTCCTGTCGCCTCTGAACACAACCTCTTGCTGCCTTAGCTCTGTCAGCTCTGTCATAGTCATTGCAGTACTTAGAAATCCCTGACTCCTTGGGTTTTTTAAGAGTTTCCTTCAAGAGAAACTAGAAGTACCAGAATCACTGGCATCCATTGTGCAGAAAGGACACTGGCTGCAGGGTGCAGAAGTTCGGGATAGCAAACCCGATGGCAGCTAGCAGAAATGGCCAATATAAAGGAGCAGCCCTTTCCAGCCCTTTTTCTGCAGACTTTACCATTCGTGGCCCCAGACACCACTAATCAATAATGTCACCCATTTCCACCAAGCCCAGGTGTGGTCTCAGAACCCCTCTCCAGCCAGGTGGCCGCCGGAAAAGGAACGAGCTAGCCTTGACAATGCAGGTGAAAGCTATTTCCCAGGTCTATCAACCGGGATGGGAAATGGGACGCTGAGGCTAAGGGAGTGTAAAAGAGGTACTTTTTTTTTCCCCCCAGGTAAAATAGAACCATTAAAAGGGTCATTTCTTTAGAGGATAAATTTACTTACCAGCCACCTGTGTTGAAAATAAACAGAAACCCAACACGATCAGGGGGATGATTTTATCACTGGCCTCCCTTCCCTTGGGGTAGGTAAAACTCTGGGGCCCTCGAAGTAACTTGACCACTTTTGATAGGAAAAGTACTGGGTAGTTTTTACGAACATATTTAGCTTGATGTAACCCACAATCTGGGGGACCTCTTTGAATTTGGGAGGGGAGCCTTGTCCACTGAGCGACATTCATTAAAACCACTCAGCTTTCAAAAGAAATGAAGGCGTTTGACTCCTTAAAGCAGAAGTGGCTGCTGCATGACCTGTGCAGCCAGGACCTCATTCAGACACAGCAGCACATCTTGAGGACTGTCTCACCAAAATGTCCTTCCTCTGAACTAGCTTTCAGTGCAAAAATGTCACACATACTAAAACTCCCTTGAAAGTATATTAAATTCCAAGCCCATGTTGTTGATTAGAGAGGGTAGCACGGACAAACCAGCCGACGGGGGAGCTCCGAGCTCTGGTTCCAAGCGTGGCATTATTGAGCACTTCATCAGGGCCCAGGCGGTTCCTCTCAGTTCTCTCCAACACACGCGGAGCCCACCACTTCCTGCGACTGCTGGGGGGTGGGGGCGGGGACCCGCGCTGAGGTCAATCCAGTCTCTCCAGAGGCATCTGTGGAACTTTTCAGCTCTTGTGATTATGGTTTGAAATGGCAAACAACCCCTTCAAAGAAGTGGGCAGCCACCAAAGTCCCTTTGTCCCTTTCGATAGTGTTCTATGGATTTCTATAACACTCTAAACTTTAACAGGCCTTGTACCAGGATATGCATTGTGTCAAGAGCAAAGCTGGAGGGAAGGTCACCCGGACACAAAGACACGTGAGCAACAGAGTTAGTACATGTCAGGCAGGAAGCTGTTCACGCTGCGACATCCATCAGCTCAGCCGTGTTTAACTTTAGTAGAAAGAACATATCACCCAGCCAGCTGCTCCCAAAGCCCCTGTGATATATACACATACACAAATGTAGACAGGAAAGTCTGGAAGGAAACACAGTCCCCACCCATGTACCCACCCAAACACACAAAACATAAAGGTGGTCATGACCTGGATTAGGAATGATACTTGAAGAGGGTTTTCATCTTTTCCTCAAGTTGAATGGACTCAGGTATGTGTAGTGAAAGTAAACATCACTTTCAAAAGCATTTCCTATGATCTCCAGGTAGACATTTCATGTGTAAAACCTGCCCTTTACCCAGTACTATGCTGGGTTTCACAGGAAATACAAAAAGATGCAGTGCCCTCGAATTACAACACGTGACAAAGAGAAAAGCCAGTGTGGTGGGGAGTCTGACCATTGGGCATTGTAGAGACAACTTAAAAACCAAGCAGACACTTAGATCGGGTCTTGGAAGCTGTTCAGGTCCCTGGTGATGGAGGAATAGTCTGGTGGAGGTGGCATATGGGGTCAGGGGTGCTAGATGCAGCTTGGAGGAGCAGCTGGAATCAGAGAACCCACCCTGATGGTGTTGGCAGGACTTGGTGGGTGTCCATGTCAGGGAGCAGGATGGAAGTGAAGGGAAGATGGTAGGTGGGGGAGGTGTGTCCAAGGAGCTGTTGAGGTATGTCCCAAAGATGGTACTCTGGTCTTAATGAGGATACTCTAGGAGACCTGGAGACCTGGTAAGGCCATCTATCCCACCTTGTTGGAAAGGGGAGCTTTGGGAGTTGAGAAGGAAGAGAAATCAGTGAAGAAACTGGGAAGAATCAGCAAGGAATCCAGGGGATGTTGAAAGAGGTTTGTTCATCAGCGATGTGCTACAGGGAAGAGACAAAGGGGAATGTTGCCTTTGAATACTAGGGTCTCCATCCATGTTGTTACGTGCCTAGTGCTGGCACTCAGAATTAGGAATGCCAATATTGACTTTGTCAATCCCTCATAGTTTAATGGGTCAATTCCTCAAAACTAAGATGGGACTGGTCTTCTAAAAAGTCAGCAGAGCTTCCTACATGAGCAGTGCTTCAGTCCATTGGAACATGAGCTGTCAATTGGTTAGAGGTGGATACACATACACACATATACATGTACCTTTTTAACTCAACACTGAACAGGTTGATCATTTATAGTCACGCAAAATCTGTATATTTTCCTTTCCACGAAGGACTAACATAGAACATCTATAGCGTTATCTTCAGAATTACTCACACTTCTTTATTAGATGCTGTTTCCATTTAGGAAGGGGAAGGAGGAGAAGCAGGGTAAAAGCCAGGTATGCAAAAGTTTAGCTTGTTCAACGACCAATGGAGTTACCCTCGAGCTTATTCATATACTTCACTCTCGTGAAGTGAATTGAGCTCATTGTTCAAACCAGCATGTCTGCAGGTTATGGCTGTCTTTAAGAGACTTAAATATTTATAGGTATTTTTATTGAGTCATTTGAAAAAATGAAGCATTCTGTACGTCATTTGGTGGAAGAGTCACAGGTAGGAGCTGCCTGCCTCAATGAAGCTGGAACAACCTCCCGTGTCATCTTTTGCCTCCTCTCCTCTCTGACCCCCACCAAGAAGCATGAGTTTCTGAAGAAAAAGCCTCAAGTACGTCAAATAGGAAATTCTGTTATCTGATATGCAGAGAGGGTGTTAAGAGAAATATTCTGCTCTCAAGCTGAGGTAAAGCTGCTAAAAAGAGGATTACTCTTTCTCCTTTCTCTCTCAATTGTGAAACCAACTTCCATATGTATAGTAGACCTTTCTTCCTACGTTGATTGTTTGCGTTAAATATGCAAATCTTCCCTCTTCAGACCAGTGTTGAATATATTTACGAGAATATTGATGCCCATTAACTTCATTAAGTACACATTATAAATACTTGTATTATAAGATTTTGATCATTTTCAGATGATACTCCATATTAGGACTTAATCTTCATTGACTTCCAACAACTTTCAAATACGTCTTCCCTCAGAGTTTCATAAAAATGTACTAAATAATCTTAAAACCCTTTATGAATAATTATGAGTTTTTACATTTTCTGTGAATCTGCATATTAATTCTGCCCCATAAATAAAACATGAAGCAAAAAATCCAGTGTGTTGAGTGTCAGGGGAATAGAAGAAGAGAAGGAAGGATAATTATCAATTTAATATGGGAACATACTTAACCTAAAAGATTACCTCCAAAATTGGTGACATCCCAACTACATATAATACACAAGAATGTTTTCATTTAAATATAAAGGGGAAACAATTTAGATTGAGTCTCTTCCATTTTCACAGTCCTGTCAGCAGTGATGGTTGAAAAGCAATTGTGAGAGTTTTTATTTGCTAGGGATTAGTCCTTCTCACATATAATTCACATTTCTGTTCTTGGTGTGCATTGTTTGGCTTTCTTAGAGAGGGGACATGAGAGACTACGGTGTTGACTGTATTTCACTTGCTTTCAGACCTTATGCACTTAATTAAAGGGCAGGAGGAAGCAGAGCTGGTGCCCAAATGATTGCAAGTCACTCCAGCTCAAAATTCCAGGGATGGCGGCCAATGAACAGGGATAGCCACAGTGGAGTGGGGTGGAGATTCATGAACATCTCCTCTAAAAGCAACGTAATGGGGTGGAAGTGGTTGGGGCTGCTTCAGGTGACCATCCAACTTGGCCTGGTGACATTAAGCTGAACACTAGGTGTGTGCCTTTAATCAGTTTGCAAGTAAGAGAGACAGTGACTGACCAAAGGCTTTGTGGGCACCCAGTGCCTCTTTGACCATTAAAACTGGTCCAAATAGGAGACTTGACTCTGAAATGTATCTTCCAGTACCTCTAACATCTTCCTTATTTATAAACGTCTTCTGAGAAGAACTCAAATTTCTCCATGACCTCTAATCCCAGCTGCCTCCATGTTTAATACTGGTTTACCAGCCTAACCTGGACAGTCACCAGAGGTGGCTTCTCTTTCATGACACCAAGCTGCCTTCCCTAGGACATCCGACTGCCAGAGCTGTGTGTGTTGGAAATAGGTTTTGTACAGGGCATTCTGCTACTTGATTGGTGAAAAACAGTGTCAGAGCCTTTTTGGGAGCTTTGAGAAGAGCTGGCCAAGTAGTGATGATGGTGCAATGCAGCCCCAATTTTATTTAAAATGTTCTTTTCCAAAGAACGTCCACTTCAAATGTCATATTCCTACTTCCTGATTCCCACGAGGTGCCAGGAAGGCCTTATTATAATAGATGGGGACACTGAGGCAGCCTTCCCCAAGCCACAAAATGTGATAAAGTTTCAAAGGCCTCCAACGATCTCATGCAAAGGTGTGCAATTGTGGACCCTCTACCACTAGGTACATTTATTTTCCCTTTAATTTTTGTTCTCTTTCTCTCACTCCTATTTTTTCTGTCTATTTGCTCGATTATTAGGAGCTGGGATGCATGAAAGTTACTGGAAAATGGGGATGTAATGTACAGCATGGTGACTGTAGTTAATAATATTGGGCTGTGGAATTGAGAATTGCTAAGAGAGTAGATCTGAAAAAATTATCATCATAAGAAAAGAACAGTGGTAACTCTGCATGGTCACTTCTGTGGTGACCATTTTGCAATGTTTACAAATGTTGAATCATTATGTGGTACACCTGAAACTAAATCATATTATATTCAATTATGTTTTAATTAAAAACTAAAATGAGGGGAAAACATTTGTTGGGGAAAAATAGTTTAAAATAACACATATATCAGGGACTTAATTTCACCAACTCTGCTTGCTCCTAACAGTAACACATACTCTCTGTTTTGCACAACCAGCATAGATCTGGTACTGAAATCAATACCCTTTGGGAACTTTCCACAGGACAGCAACAACATGGTGATGTGGTGTTGAAGCTCAACTAAATATACCAAAATTTGGCAAAGGAAGTTGGGGTTTGACCTTGCTTCAAAATGGAATGTAACCTCACCACTGCCCCATCCTCCCCCAACACTCTGGACATGTCACTTAATCTCTTGGAGCCTCAGTATCCTCATCTGTAAAATGGGGATGCCTGGAGGAGCATTATGGGAATGAGAGATGAAGTATGCCATGAACTCTGAGTAGCCACATCTCTGAAAGGGTTCTCTGTTATGGTTACTTACACTAAAGGTTGCTAATGAAAGACAAGGCCTTCCCCTTGAAATACAAGGATGACTGCTTTTTGAAGACCTTCATGTTCTTAGAACT
The DNA here is from genome assembly GCA_004026585.1 of Noctilio leporinus. Classification (NCBI taxonomy): domain Eukaryota; kingdom Metazoa; phylum Chordata; class Mammalia; order Chiroptera; family Noctilionidae; genus Noctilio; species Noctilio leporinus. Next base: position 519,940 of record PVIW01000115.1, read on the forward strand.
GTGCTTGCTGTGAGAGGTTCAATGTAGAATCAGCCCAGTGAGGATGAAGACCTCAACTCTTCTTGGGGGCAGGGAAAGCTGTGAAGAAGAGAACACCTTCAACAGAGTCCTGAAACATGACCAGGCCTCCTCTAGGATGGAAGAGAAGAGGAGGTTACCTGGCAGAGAAAACAGGAGCAAGATCACGGAGGTGTGACAGGCCCTGAATCCTGGGGGGAGCATCTGATGTTCCCACCTTCACCCTGGAGGCAGGTACGGAGCCCCTACCGCCTTCCAGGTGCTGCTGCAACCCCTGGGAGTGCAGCAGCAGGCAGGGTGCCTTCTCTCCAGGAGCTTACAGACCACTGGGGATGCCAGACAATGAACAACCATCAGAAGACAGAAGATGGGTGATGAATTGATGCAGGCAAATGGGGTGGCGGTGATTGGTATTGCTTTGCTATCTAACTTAGGAAGGTGACATTAAGCTGAGAACTGCCTGAATAGCAAGCAGGGGCCTTGAGGAGATCTAAGAAGAGAGGGTTCCAGAAGGAACAGCTGGGACAAAGGCCCTGAGCATGTCTATAGAGTAGAAAGAAAGGTAAATGTCTTCACCCCTTTTGAGACTGGGTTTGAGAGAAATTCCATATAAAGAAGAAGAAAGGGTATCCCTAAAACTGATCCTGGAATTCAAAAGGACTTACACCGTTCCAGAAACTCCTTACAAATGTCAAGTACAACTCATAATTTTGACTACCATGATTTCCTCTCTCCTACCAGGCACCCCCAGTAGGAAGCAGGAAACTATCTGTCATTCAACTTGAAGGATCCGAGCATGCCTAAATTCCAACTGCTCATCTGGACTCACATAGGTTCTAGTGGCTGAAAAATTGAATGTGAAAAAGTGGGATGGGCCTGGAGATTGTCCAAATCAGAACACCTATTTTATAGAGTGATAATTCTTTGGAATTTCACAATAACCATCCTACACTTTTTGTTTCAAAGCAAGACTTGAGTGTGGGTTGATACTGGCAATGCCAGGTCTCTGGGGTGAGTGACTTGCCAATTCAACTTAGTAAAAAGGCAGGAAATCCTGGGCTGAGAGAAGCATCAGAATTTTAACCTTCCCCACATAGATGAAGAGGGAGGTAGTTGGTAGAGCAAAGTGTGCATCTTAATACAAAACCTTTTAATAATGTGCCCTTGTTTATAAAATCTATCACTTAATTATCACGAACAGATGATACAATCAATAGCAACATTCCTTTTCTGAGCTGCATCATTGACTGCATTGCTGAAACCCCTGGTGTGAATCAACGTTTTATTGACAGCCCACAGATCATATTCATGCTGATTGGTATGCTAAGATAAATCGTAGAGGATGAAACTTTGGTTTCTGCAGCTAACTTTTTAAAACTATAAAAACCGGTAAAAACTAGGTTCAGGAGCAACAGAAAGGCAACATGTTGATAATATGCCTGCCACTGTCACATTAAAACAAAATTAAAAAAAAAAAACACCAAAATCCAAAATGCATCACGCAACCTAACATAATCAACACAATTCGCGCTTCATTGGGAGGGATTTGGAGCTGTCGCCCCACCCCCACCCCCCAAATTATGGTATTTCCAGCTAAACTTGGTTGTTAACAGCTTAAGTTAATTCTGCCCTGTGTAGGACTTACATAAATGCATGGACTTTAAATTACAAATTCAGCTGCTGTTTTAATTATTAGGTAAACTCTTTTCACAGAGCTCCAACACTTGAAAATCCACAACAAAAATAGAGAGGCCCTCATTAGATGTCATTTGCATTCCATTAACCACGGAGCGGTGGGTCAGTCGTTGCCTGTCAGGCGTTCAACTCATTCCTTTTGTGTTAATTAGCAGAGAAATAAGGAGTTAATGAAGATCTTATGATCTGTGATGACTCATCTGGTTGTGCGGGAGGAATCACCGCTCTGGACCACTGAGCCTCCCGCAGGATGCCCTGGGCAGGAGCTGAAGGGAGGTGGCCCAGTGTGACTCTGGGCCGTTCTCTGGGGCCTTTGGCACCGTGGGCTTTGTTAGCTCAAGATTAGAAGGAGTTAATTGCTTCAAGATTGCTGGGAGATTAGGTTACTGGGTGGGATGTATCTATATAAGCATATGTCAGCGTTAGTTAGAAGATAGGACATGCTTATTTTAATAAACTTATGAAAAGAAGAATTAATTTGTCATTACATTGGCAATCTTATTTTATTAACTTAATTTGAAAATGTAAAGCTGTCTGAAACACCGTTTATTTATTTATTTTTTTTACTCACTTTCTGAATATGTATGAATCCCAGATTAGTTCACGTGCAACACTGTTCATTCAGAGCTTTTCTTCCTGGGTTTTTCATTTTTTTTCTTTCCCTTTTTTCCTAACTCAGTTTGCTGATGACATGATCTGGTGCTGGGAGAGTGGGCTGGTCACAGTGACCTCTGCGTTCTCTGCCTGCCGTGAGTGGGACGTCGCTTCTCCAAGACCAAGACCTAGGAGCCGTCCTGTCAAGAGGCAGCAATCAGCCCGCTGCTGCCCGCCCGCTTTCTCCCCTCTGAGAGCCAGCTGCACAGACGCTACTCACAGTCGGCACCCACGAGGTAGAATGGGAAAGGGGTGAGACCAGGAGGTGACTGCAAGGACCAGTCTCTCAGCTGAAGCCACCCGAGAGGTTTCTAAATGTCTGGTTTGCACGTGATGGTTGTTGGAGGACAAAGTCCAAATTGTCCTCTTCTGCATTCTTAGGGGCAGGCAGGATGCTAATTGAGCACTTACTAGGGGCCAGAAGCGGCTCTAAGCCCTTTATTCATATTACAGCCTGTGATTCTTTATAACCAACTTAGACAATAAGGACTACAGTATCTCCATTTTTCAGGTGAAGAAACTGAGGTGCAGGGAGATTTAGTAACTTGCCAAAGGGGACCCATGAGACAAGTGAGCTGACCCCCGCAGAGCCCTACCTCCTCACCAAAGCCCTGTGCGTTTCTGTGACGTAAGTGAGAGCGCTTGGCTGTGTGACCGTCGGTAGGGGTCAGGGTGGTGGTGACATTCCATGTCTGGATGGGGCTGGGGTGGGGGGGGGATGTGGCCTCAGTGTCATCAAAGCTGCTGAGACTTAGGTTTCTTTTTTCCTCCAACATTTAAGGGAGTTTGGAAATACAAGAATAAGGTTTTAAATATAAGCTCCCTATTTTCAATATTTGTCCAGGTTTTTTTTTTTTTTTTTTTTAATTACTATACCAATCCAATTTGCAACTCAGATAAAAACCAGGTATTTACTAATGCCAAAATTGCTTTTTTTTTTTTTTTTTTTTTTATTGGTTCCTGTGGGCAACATACAAAAACATTCCCATTATCTCTCTCTCTTGCATTCAGAAGGTGAGCTCTTCCTTGCAAGCTCTCTGTGTCTGAGGAGAATAGGAAGTAAGTAGGAAACAGAAAGGAGTTGGGCAGCCGCCCTTCCTCTGAGTGCAGCTTACTGGAGTGTCTAAGGTGAGGGCCCCTGGCTCCTCATTAGCAAATGAATCTACTGTGAAGAGCAAAAGTGAAAAATTGTGACCCATTAAAAAAATTCTTTTTGCGTTACAGAATGGGTCTCCATGCAATGAAAACATCCCGGCCACATGTAATTGCTTATTGACGCACTAATTGGACCAAGACCCTGTTCATCAGATTCGCTGATTTTTAAGGCAGCATAAAAGAATCATTTGAAGAGGCTGAAAGCAGGTAAGATGCTATTCAGGACTGGAGCTCTCAAAAGATAGATCCCAAGAAAGAGAATTGCCTTCTAGATCATCATGTATTTCCATATATCTTGACCTTTGTCGCAGAGGTAGAGCCCAAAGGAGATTATAAAAGGCTAACAATAAATGATGCATGTGTTTATTTATAACAAATAATCATCGTTGAAGCCTGGGACAAGTTCTGGCAGAGTTGCCAGCCCCACCCAAGGCACACCTTGCTCTAATAAACTGTTCTGCTGAAGTTCTGGTGTGACTAGTGTCCTAGTTTTGTCAGGGGGGGACATATGCTGTGTTCGTCACCTTCTCTAAAACTAAAACTTTTAGTTCAAATACACTATGGACGGACATCTTCTGAGGACTCTGGCTATTTTCTTAGGAGAAGTCATTTAGTTATCACAGATGTTTTCTGCCCAAAGCACATGCTGGACAACAAACCCAGGAAAGCGAATCCTTTGTGCTCAGCGTTTGTGAGTGAGTGTTTTCTAAGTACAGAACCCTGGGCAGGCAGTTAGACCACAGCGTGGTCAGTAGAGTGAACGGAGAGGTCTTTTACTCTCTGTTCTAAGGAGTTCACAGAAAGAAGAAAGGGGACTAGTGGAGGTGACGTGTGGCAGGTGTTAATGCTGAGTAGGAGCCAAGCAGGTGAAGAGGGGGAAAGGGAATTCTAGGCGGTAGGAACAGCAGAAACAAAGGCACCGAAGTAAGGGACAGCTGAGCTTCAAGGCCCTTCTCATGTGCCTCTGAGTCCAAGCTCGGTACCTCTGATTTCTCAGAGTTCAGTGGGCATTTTATCACTGTCCTTAGGCCATGGTGGGCTGAGACTGAGGGTTCCTTTCATCTCCCTCCCTCCTCCAAATGCTGGCTGCCATGGCCTGAGGTCCTTTGTCCCTTTGTGCCGTGCAAACTGTGGCAAAGCGGGACTGTGTTGAGTTTTTCCTGAACTAAAAGTGGATGTTCCCTCCATTTAAAAAAAAGAGAGAGAGAGAGAAATGCTGTGTTTTCTGTGAAGAACCAGAAAATGTGCCCTGAGCTGCACCCCCTGCAGGAATTCAGGGGACAGAGGAAGGGAGTAGCTTTGTGAATAGCTTAAATGACGGTGAAATGACTTTTTAAAAAGTCTGTTAAATGCTAACTTTAATAGAGATACAATCTATAGGCAAATTGTTTCTGTCTATAATGCAGCTTACACAAAAGCTGCTGGATAGATTTTCTTCAAATTTAGACGGTATGTAAGAGATGGACAGGTTTAATATACAGGACAGGTGGTATACAAAAATATAAGGTTTTTCTGGGTCCTGGGGCACTGCAAAGACACAGTTATATTCTAGGGCACTTGAAACTGACCTATAAACTGGACAACTGCATGACCCAATCATAGAGACATGTCACAGTCATGAAGAATGGCCACCAAGACACGTGCTCTGTGGGTGATGATTCTTGCCTCTCGCTTGGATCACTCTCTGTCACAGGGTCCAGGGCAGATAGAAACAGAGATTCAGTTAGGTCGTTAGTGATGCTCAATGGTTTTCCTAAGCAACGTGGGATGAGGGAGGTAACTAATTACTGTAATAACCTTTTCCATTACGAGGAAGATATTTCAGCTTTCATTGTAAATGGCACTGTTGGCTCTTGCAGGCTCCGTGGAGGTGTGTGGCTATACCCCTGAACGCTCTAGCTCCTGAGATTTGACCTCCACAAGATCATGTGAGCTCCTCCCCTAACACCATTGCCTTGTCTGTGTGCAGGGGCACCAACATCAATTCCTACAACCCTTGGCCATCTCAGGCTCGCGGGGTTAAAAGGCCTTCCTCTAGTCCCAGGGCTGGATACAGTGATATACGGAGTTTCCTCCCTGAAATGAGATAAAAGTCTCACCTCCCGTTGAAGCAACAGCCAGAGACTCAGAAGGGCTGGTCCAGACGTAGGGGGAAGCTCATTATTCATGCCGACTGCCTGGCAGCGCCATGAATCGGTAATGAGAAAGCCACCATCACAGAGGGATCAAGCCCAAAGCCCCGGGATAGCTATGAAATACAGTATTGTGTTTACACACTGTAACCTCATCCCTCGGAAGAGAGCGGAGAAGCAGGGGCTGCAATCGTTGCTGCAGCTGAGATCTCTTTCCCCACAGCCTGGCCTGAGCGGGCTGCCCCGGGAGAGAAAATGGGGCGAGAGAGGACTGACTAAGCAACCTGCGCACTGCGAGGCCAGCGTCAGTCGAACCAGACTGTTGATGTTCGGGGAGCCTCCTGGCATAAAGAACATGTCCTGAAAGTCATTTGCATTCTCCGATTCTCTATGTCGGATCCCTCAATATCTTGATTATGTGACTTTGCTAAAGATATCCTGATGGCAGGTCTGCGGATGATTTACACAAATGAGGCATTTGCATACATTGAATGAACAAATATAAATACATGCTTATAAAATGCTGATACCACTTACTACTCTCCTCCAAATAAATTGTGAGGGATGACATGTGATAGGCCATGTGGTTTCTGGGCAATCATCGCATGCCCCTGACAACATACTTGGCATTGCACCGCCAGGAAAAGAAACTCCAACTCCAGCATTTCCAAAGGCATGGCTCTCCCAGGGAAGCTATCGAACAGGCGTGGGGAAGGAGGTGAAGTCTACAATGATTGAAAAGCAAGTTTGGTGCAGCGACTAAGCACCCGAGTGGCAGGTTGCCCGAGTTCCATCCTGACCCTACTGCTAACTCCACGTAGAGTTGGGAACCAGTCACTTAGTCAGAAGCTTGTTGTGAGGATGAAATGAGCTGAGGTGCATGGAAGGACTGAGCACGAGGCCTGGCCATGGGAAATGCAAAATAAGTTTTCTCTCAATCAGTGCTGTGGCTTGCTGCCACCCCCGTGTTGGAAGAGCAATTTCCCGAGGCTACACAGAGCTTTGCTTCCTACCGTCTTTATCTCTTGACCAGCGATGCTCAAATGTTCCTGACCTTTGGAGCCCTGAAAGAAGGGTAGGACAATTCTCAGAGAGTGTCCTTTTTACTAATATTTAAATAACAGCCTGAATTGAGCTGCTGGGCTGACCCCTCCTGGGTGGCTTATCATGAGGTGATTGCAGGTTTGAATCATATCTAAGACATGTCCCCTAAATGATGGGCAGTGCATCTGGAGGTCCAGTGAACTGATGTGGCTGGTGGGTTACATGGAAAGGACCATTCCTAGTGGGGAGGTAATCCTCCCAGTTCTGATCAGGCCAGGGCTGGGGTAAGACAAGGCAAAAAAACTTAACTCCTCAAGTCCCCATTTCTTGGGCCCAGTCCTCAGTCTTTATCACAACAGCAATCAGGGTACCACCATTATGACCAGCGGCTGCTGATGGAGTCTGCATGGGAAGCTGGTACCAAATCCCTATAGCCTTTTCTACAAGTGCAGTCTCTTTGATGGCTTTTTTGGGCCACTGGAGGAAGTAGTCTGTTTCTGGGGAAATCCAGATCTTTCCAATGGAGCCTGGACCCATCCAAACACACATTAGCTGTTCTCCAAACCATAAAACATCTTCAAAGCTTTACAAATCAAACTCCACTCTCTCTTGCAGTCTTTTCTCCCCATTTGAGAAGCCCAGTTCCCACAACGCCCTGGATGATGGTAATTAAGGCAGGACTCCGTGCAGCCTTGCTGAGGCCACAGTCCCAGCTGTGGGGTCTGGGGGCACCAAAGGCCCTCTGCCCTGGAACGATTACACCTGCTTTATAATTGCGCCTTGCAGTGGGCTTGGTTGGACCCCCCTGAAGGGCAGTGTTCACATTTCTGGGGTCAGAACAGTAATTATTATAATAGCAGCTATCAGTAATCTAGCCCTTTCTACGGTTAGGCCACAAGGCCACATGCTTTGCATATGCTGTCTCAACTGCCCCGGGAGGCAGCTTTGCAGGTTTTTCCTCAGTTGAGGTAGGGCCTTGGAGGTAAGAGAGAAGCTCCATCCCTGGTCAGGCACCATTAGCATGGATGGCCAAGTCCATTGTAATGGGCCCGCTGATGTCCACCCACACTGGGCCAAGTGCCTGGGAAGGGAATCACACCATGTCCCTTTCTTCTGCAGGCCTCATCTCTCACATCTGCTGCACAGGAAGAAATGAGTTCGGCACAGCAGCTTCAGAGGGTATTGTAAAGATCTAATGAGATCACATTGGTGTTTTTTTTTTTTTTCCACTGGCAAATATGCTATCAGGTTTGTATCTGAGCAACTCTTTACTGAAACTTGCACATTGGAAGAAAATAACAAATTATTGAGATGATTGCTTGACTTCTGAGTCAAGATTTCCAGCCCTAACCTTTCTCTTAAGTTCCAAACTCAAGGATCCAACTAAGCTGGAATGGCCATGGAAGAAATGAACAACATGGCCAGCGAAGACTCATGTTGAAGCACTAAATGAAGTGGCCACTTGGGTCAAGGGTGGATGATGACCACTCCCTTTGCCCCCCTCCCCCTTGCAGTCCAGGACTGAATCTAGGGGCCTTCTCTGAACATGGTAGCTTCTTGCTAATGACATATGGAGGCCTCAGCCTAATAAGAAGGTCTCAGTGATTCCAAAATAGCTAACCTCTCAAAGCTGTGGTTCTTAATAAGCTGTCCACCAATCACCTACATACTGGAGTCTCTGGGGATGTGTAATACAGTAGCAGACTTCTAAATCCACTGAATCAAAATCTGAGAGTGGACCTGAGGATCTTCATCTAATAAGCTTTTTAGATGACTCTTTCATTCTAAAGGTTGAGAATCACAGCAATAGAGTCAAAGCTCTCAGCTCTTCTATGCTGTTTCCTAACAGACAGTGGTGATGTTTTTATGAAGCATTTAGGGGGAGGTGGGGGATGAAAAAATAAAAACAGAGAGAATGTAAACAGTATTTAAATTCATTTTTGCAGTTTGTAGTATACAGTGTGGGCCTGAAGTTATTAGGAAATCTAAGGGCTTTGGAGGTGGGAGCCTGTTATTTAGAGAAATGAAATCTTCATATCTATCATTAGCATGTTACTGCCTTTGCTCTGAAGAGCCCAAAATGTTTACATCCATTCATTCAGTCGGTTGTCATTCATTCTCTCAGCACTTTAATGTGTCACATGGTAATGATGAGCAACACACCAATCTCTGTCTTAAAATAATAATGAAGTCTTTATCTAGTAGAGAAGATTGATGACTAAGTCAAAAAGGGCAATAAGGCATCCGAAGTACTGTCTCCGATTTTCCCCTTTGGATATTTTGCCACTTACGCAAACCAGTCTAACTTTCTTGAGGAACTAGGAGGCAGGGCTGAGTTTTAGCAAAATAATGGCTTGAAATAGGTTCCTTCAATTTGTCAGATTCAACCTCATGCTACGAACAGGGTCTGTACCTCACCCAAGCAGTTGAGTTGAATTATTCAATACAGTGGATGCCAACCATTTTGGCATCGGGTGTTCCATTTTAAAGTAGAGCTTAGGGGGCTTCCCTAAAAATGTTAACTTCTTACTAATAACACAAGGGGGGCCCAGCCTAATAAGAAGCTCTTGGTGATTCTCAAATAGGTGCAAAGCTCACACTGGAAACCACAAGTATGACAGCAAAGCAATCAGAGGACCAGGGGATGGAGTGCTGGTCACGTGGCTGGGGTAAGGATGAGAGATGAAGAATTTTCTAAAGAACTCAGCAAGTAGAAACAGGGAGGACAGAGCAGCAGTGGGAGTCAGAATGAAAGAAAACAGCATTAAAAAAGGGGGGAAGCATAGGGATCATGAGAGATGTAGGAAGCGGTTTCTAAAGGTTGGCTCAGTGGGACCCACAGGCATGGAGTGTCTCCTGACACTCTTCTCCACCCTCCCAGCGTAGCCTGCCCATGACAATGACAGCAGTCGCGGAAGCCCAAAGCCTGGAGTAAGAACGTGCCAAGTCCCCGTTCCCTCTCCCTGTGACATCCATCCGAGAGAGGGGCCTGAAATAAGCAGAAGTAATTTATTCGGGATCTTTGAGAGGATAATAGCCAATTATTTGTTTATAACACTGGTTAAATTTTCATTAGGCAGATTAATGGAATATCATGTACTGTCAACATTGGACTGAGGGGTGGTCTGTAAGAGATAAACGGGCAAACAGGCTCTGTGTCTCTCGGAGTAAATTAGTTTTTGCTTTCCTGTTTTTCATATGAAAATGGGAAAGGTGGGCAAGGTGGTGCATTTTAAAACAGGTCTTGAGATGGGCCAAATTGGTTAAATATGAAAGCAATCCTGGTAATAAATACATTATAATAACTTGGCATCATGGCCATAATTTTGATTCCATGAAAGTCTGGGATAATGTCAATTTTTAACCTGCTCTCTTAGTGCACGTGTCCCCTCCCCGAGCTCTAGGCGCTGCTTCTGGGAGGTGAAAGCGTGTTGCACTGGGGACTCAACTTGTCTGTGCTCTGCACTTAGCATCATAGCTGGCAAATGCAGCTTTCTTGTGAGTTCCATTACTGTCATTGTCGTCCTGGATGACAGGAGTGGCTGGCGAGTGCTGTTATCAGGATCAGAATTCCCTGGACTCTGAGAGGAGGGAGAGTTGCTGATCACTCTGCAAGTAGACCGAGAGGTACCTGTTCTCAACCATTTCCTTGATGCTGACTCTCTGGTTAGGGCTGGAGCCTGAAATGGGTCGGCTTCTTCATCTTGACATTATTCCATGTAAGAATCAGTGGGTCAGACTTTGAAATAAAAAATTCTATCAGCAAATTGGAAACCACCTGCACACATACATACCAAAATGGGCCATTTTACGACTATATTCTGTAGTGTTTTAAAAAAGAGTAATTGGCAATTAAGCTTTTTAGTTTAATTAGTATTGGAGAGTCGTTAAAGTTGCTATGCAGACAATGCAAGTGGGAATTTTTATTTGAAGCTCAACTCTGGGTTTTTTTAAATGCCACTATTTAGAAGGAAGATAACAGAAAGTAAATTTTTTCTTTAAAAAATAGGACAGGGAAAGAAGGGAAGTTATAGAAGTTGATGGAAGGGGAAAAAAGGAAGGAAGGAAAGGAGGAAGGAAGGAAGGAGGGAAAAATAAAGAAAGAGGGAGAAAAGGACATTTAAAGTGGAGTAGAAAATCAACTAAATGACATCTGTTGTTCTTTCATAAAATGCCAAAATTCTCAGCAAGCATGTCTAATAAAATTTTTCATAAAGATAAGGCACTACTGTGAGTTTCTGCAAAGCATTTTTTCGGCCCTGTGTATTGGCTCCTCTTCAAAATAATCCTATGTCCCAAAGTAATTCCCAGCATGAATTGGTTACGCCAGTACATTTATTTTCTAAAGAAGAAAATGGACTTAGCCCTCCCTACCAGTGACTTGTTGCTACAGCTCACCCTGGTCCAGTCCAGGAGGCCCATGTCCAAGGTCCTTGACTTGGGGTCACCCCTACTGTGCATGACTGGGGAGGGGGGTGTGTGTGGAGAAGGTAGAGGACATGTGCCACTGACTATTCTTTTGCTTACTCTTCTTGGCCTCTTCCCAGCAGTGACAGAGCAGATATCGGCTGCTCTGTCAGTACAGAACTGAGATCTGCTGTACCTGGTGTACTTGGGTAACCAGGGGCCTAAAGGGAAAGTCAGGGTCTCTACCCTTCCTTCTGAGCAATCTGAGTTCTTCTTTAGTCCTGGATTCCAGGTCAGAGAGTCCCGAAGGCACATGTGTTAGTGGGTGTCTTGCTGTAAAATGGGTAGAGGCATGAATCGAAGGGCAGGTTTGTCTGCAGGCTATATGAAATGGCAGCCAGCGCCCTTTTGTGGCTGCTGACCAGACAACGAATGACCTCTAAAGGCTTTAAGGAGATTCATTTCTTGACTATCCAACATCTGGAGACACAAACGCTTCCACAGTCAGGCAGCTTTGGAGAAAAATATCACAGCCTTCCGGAGGAGTTGGCTTGGAGGGGAAGATGGGTGAGGAATTATTTCCAAGTCCCTGGAAGCTTAGAACAAGTAGGACAGCTGCCTTTCGATACAGCAGCTCTCAGTTCCCAGGGTCTGGGCTGCCAGAGGTCCCTGCAGGAAAGCCCTTTTGGCTATTCAAGAACTAAACTCCCTTTGGCTGGAGGATCCAGACAGACCCACCAAATGTAGAAGCTTTGTACAACTTTGACTAGCATTAAAGGCTGTCGCAGGGAAGGAGGCAGGGCTGGATTTTCCTAATTTGAACTATGAAAGATATTCTCTGGGCTATTACATCCTTTTAGTGGAGGCAATTCACATTCTTTTGGTGGTTTATCCTACTTATAATGATCAAATCCCAGAGTCAGAACTTCTAATGCAAACCACTTCTGCAGCTGTAATTGGATCTTAGACAAATGCAACCACCAAGGCCTAAGACTCCCTGGCAAGGTTCAATCAGGATATGATATTGCTTATGAAAGTGATATCTTACTATTGATACTTCTCCCAAGAGCAGCACAAATTGGAGACATACCCGAATGATTCTGAGGCCTTGCAGACAGCAGAGCAGGCCACTGTTAGCACAGAGATTCTCAAACAGTATCATGCACATTTCATTGTGGTCATTTAATGGGAACCCTATGGAAGTCTTCTGCTGGGCCTGGGGATAAAAGAAGTTCTAACATTGAGGGAGCCACATGAAATGGGGTTCTTAAAATTCAAGAGCTGATAATGCTGATGCATTGGAAAGCAGATTTCTGGGGACTAGGAGATACGTGGTCACAAAGTGAAAACACATGGGCTTAACCATTGTTTCTACCCGGGCAGGACCCCAGGAGCTCGTGTACACATACACGTATGAACATACACACACATTCAGGCATACGCACATGCTCCAAACCCAGGGGCTTGCAGATGACCTCCAAAGGTCAGTGTCCTATCAAGGGATGGCTTCAGCTTCTGAACACCAGCAGCAGGTGTGAGCCTTACTCCACATTGAAGTGTGCGGAGAAGGAATAATTGCTAATACCCACTGCATTTCTATTTGAGGCATTTAAATATACATCTCGTGATTTCTATTTACAACATAATTCCTGACTTTAACACACCCTCAATTGACCTCTACTCTCCTTCAACCCTGGGAATAAGTTGTCATTTCAGGACCTCATGCAGTGAGAGAAGATGTGGAGCATCTGGTCTACCTGCCATCAGCCTGCAAATGTTACAGCTGAGACAGTTTCCATCTCTCCCTGGCTGGCTCCCTCAGGCCCGAACTCTCTGTTGCTTCCTCACCATACTTGAGATGTGGGAAATTTTGCCAGGTTGCCTTTACAATCTAGATACACTCTGCAGCCACTTCTCTCAGGGGTCTTGCTATCTCGTAAGAGGCATTGCCAGTAAGTGGGCGCTATCTCCCTCCTATTCAGAAAGAAGCCCACCAGTTACTTAACCTCTTTAACCTCACTTTCCCCATCTGTACAATGGGAAGAACACTTAGTAAACATTAGCATTTTAAAATATCATTATTAACACATAGTTTTGAATGGCCATAGAAGAAAAAAAACAAACAAACAAACAAAAAAAAAAACACCTTCACAGGACTCCCTGACTCATTATTGTCATGGTGCTCTTATCCCCTTATATTCAAACTACATCACTGGCATTTCTAGAAGCAATGGTGCTTAGTTATTACAAATTGCAGGATGCTGCTGTAGTCTTTCTTTGTTATTCTTTATGTTTGAACTTTTCACTGTATTATACTATAAATTATATGAAAAAACACAAGTACAGCTCAAACACACTCGTGTAATACCACCCAGAACAAGGAACAGAACATCTTACCTCGTGCTATTGTCCAAAGGTAGCCATGAACTTGACTTCAAACAACATAGTTGAGTTTATACCTCACATAAATGGAATCATATACCCTGTACTTTTAGAGTCTGGCTCCATATTATATTTGTGAGATGCAACCAAATTTTATGTGTCATTCATTGTATATTTGTGTAATGTATATGCACATGTGTGTCTCATTGCAATATAGTTGCCCATTAGAGAAACACATCTCAGAGCATGTAAGAGTGACAATCCTGGGGTTTGGTGTCCCCACCTGGATGAGTCTGTGGGATACCTAGCACCCTGACATTATGATGCAAAATTCTCTGCCCACATGGATGGATGGATCTGGGTGTGTGTGACCTGATGAGTTGAAGTATTTCCTTGATACCTGGAGAGGGACAGCATATTATTTCTTTAGCACCAATTCTCATGATGTGTCTCTAAGTATGGCCATGTACATGCCTTAAGTAATCTTGGCTCTCTACAGCCTTAATAAAGGACACTAATTTTTATGTGATGGCTGTGAGGTGACAGGTACACCCTAGGAGCTTATATGTTACCCCATTTAGCCTCACAAAATCCTGTGCCATGGGTAACCATTTAGCCTTCTTTTAACTCACTCATTGATTACTATGTCAACTACAAAACCTCTGCACTCACAGAGCTCACTGTTGGCTGGATGAGACACAGAAGTAAATAATCCATCTCAATAAATGTGGACAAGTGCTGGGAGAGGTATGAGCAAGGCCACTAGAGAAGAATCCAGGACTGTAGGGGCAGAAAAGGATTCCAGGAGGGAGAAACATCAATCTTCCCTTTCTTCACTCTTATCTGCGTCTAAGGGAAGTTAAGTAGTAAGCCCAAGGCCATAGATCTAAGAAGCCTGGAGCAGAAAATAAAACCTAGGACACCAGCTCCAAAGCAGCCTCTGCTTGTCCCTTCCACGTGTGCCACAGAACTTTTAGTAAGAGTCATCTGTTCTGGCTTGTCCTAATCTATTGACAGGTTCCAGGGGTGAAATACAGAAAGGGAAAAGAGATTCCAGGAAGGGAGAAACCAAAGCCCTGATGAGGAAACGGAACCGAAGGAAAGACTAAAGCAGGGAAGGAACCTCAGGCTTTATAAATCCCTTTCCTTCTCACTTGGAAAGTCAGAAGGAGGCTGAGACTCCTAAAGGCACATTATGGGTACTGGGTTTCCACATGACACCTCTGATAAAATTGCAGAAACAATAATGGCAAATGCCTCTATATTGTTTCTCATTGGACCTGGAAAGAAGTACATACTAGGTTTTGAGTTGGATCAGCTTACACATGTATACTCTTCCTTATTTTTATTTTCTAACTTTAGGAATAATACAGAGCTCATCAGAAAAATGTCAAGCAATGGTTTGATGTAAAGTCACCCAGATCCTCCCTAACTCTTCCTATGGTATAGTCTGTCCTGAAAGTATCGACCATGCAAACTTTTAATTATCTTGACACTGGCTCGATACTTCCAGGACAGAGCTCATATATATGGTCTTGGTCAATAAAGCAGAAAACCTGGCCTATGTGAGTTCAAACTACAATTTCTGAATCACAGAGAGCACAGACCTGCCAGTGGTCTCAACCCCCATCAGTGATGTCATAGAGATGATAATCTCCAAATTGCCTGTAATCCTATAATGGCTTTCAAACCACACATTATGTCACACGTGACAACCCAATTACTAATACCACCATTTTCATGTATGCAGAGGACAGCTAGCTTTTCATTCCTGTGATTAGGTGAATGCACAGCTACAAATTAACCGGCAATTTCAGTGCAGTATGAGGAAACTGCCATTCTTATTACATTCCAAAGAAAACCATAACCAAACAGCCACAGTGAAAGAAAGCCAAGTGTCACCCAAGCATATTTGTCAATCAGCAAGGCAAACCTGTCTCTAGGGCCCCCCGCTGTTCTCAGAAGTAGGAAAACCCTCACAGTTCTTTATTTAGGGAAGAGGCCAATAAGGACCCACAGGCATCAGAATTCCAGGTGCAAAACTAAAGGGCTACAGACTTTTTGCCCCAAGTTTTCCAAACTGTGATAATTGGTGGTGGGATGAGGTGGGGGAGGGCACATCTATAATTTGTGTCATTTTTTCAGAACCAGGACCATGTATTATAGTTTTTCTATAATGGGCCTTATAGGTCCTCTAGTCTAGCCAAGACCCCAGAGAGGAGAGAGGGCTCACATGACCAGGCAGAGCTCAGCCTCAACTCATGACTCTGGACTGTCGCATCACCCGGGAAGCAGCCAAGACACTTGAGAGTCAGCATCCAAATTATGAAGGAAAAAAAAAAAAGAGGAGGGTCCTCTAAAGGAGAATAGTTCTTTCAAATCTTCCTTTGTCCATGAGCATCAGGGTGGCTCTCTTGTGGCTTTTACCCACCTCTTTCTTATTTGTTCAGATTAACCCTTTCTCAACGGATACTCCAACATACGCCTCACTTAAGCTTCATAGTTTTCCAACCACTCTCCACGCCTCACCTTTATTTTGGCTTACCTTTTATGGCTCTTCTATGAAATCTTCCCCCTTTGTTGCCCCAGGCATAGCTGAGCACTCCTTTTTTTGTGCTTCTTTTCCACCTCCGATATGGCATCTCCCACCTATTTCCCTTTGTGATACGCCTATCTCCCCTATTAGATGGTCAGCTCCCTAAGGCTGGGGACTGTCTTTTACTTGCCTTTGGTTTCCCACAATCCCTTGCACGTGGGAGGCACTCAATAAATATTTGTTGAATGAATGAATGGTTAAACGAGGGATAACATAGATAGACGGTAGAGAGACAAAGGAACTATTCTCACATTACATTTATGTGTACTGGACTGATTCAAACTCAAGCAACTTCATTCCACAACCATCTAGTCCAGAACCTTCTTCTGAATAAAACGTCATGAACATGACATAAGACATAGGACTGGATACCCACTCTTTAGACTTCAACATGTTCTCCCTTAGAAAAGTACGGTGGCCTTCTCACTGTGGTAAGGAGCTATGTTCTTTGCATAGAGGTTGTATAAAAGTAGATTTCAGCTAGAGGTGGATGGCCCCAGATGGATGTGGTTGGAGTGTGGGAGAACATCTTGAACTATTTTTCAAACATTTCAGTTTCGGCAAAAACCAAAACATGCTTTGCCAATCACTTTCCCTTAATTTAAAAACCCATGGATTTCAAAGGAAACTTAATCTGAATGTTTCTACTTCATTTACCCCCACCTCTTCAAAATATTCTCCTGGAAGAGTGAACTGATGTCCTAGGAGTTTAAAGGACCTTTTATAGTTTGCTGGTTTCTTTTAAACAGCAAACCACTTAATTTGGGAAGGAATCAAAAAGCCGTAAGTCTTTAAATAAAAGAAGAAAAACTAGTGCAAGTTCGAGTAAGTTTGGATCTAGGAAGTGGGTAACATACTTCCTCCCATGCTAAAACAAAGAAGAAATGGCTAACAACATTAAAAATTAAGGGAAACATACTTGTTTAAAAAGTTAATAAATTCTCCATGGTCAATGGACAAAAATAAACCTAGAGATTATTACAGATACTAATTTATCTCTAATAGAGGTTAGTATAGATCTTGGTTTATTTTTTTATATTGGTTTATTTGTGATGGAGTCTGTATTGTCTGTAACTCCTTAATCATAAGTGCACGTGACCTTGGCAGATGCTTTAAAGTGGAAGAATTGCAGGTGCACATCTCCCATTCATATGCCAGTTACCTCCCTGCTCATTGTTTCATAACCCAATAGGTGCTGCCACTTGGGTGAAACTTGTCAACGGTCTGCTTCCTGGTGTTTACGCAGGGGTGATGCTTCCTGTAGACCTTACCTGCTTTCCTTTTTGTTCCACCTGATCCTTCCACTTCATAAGTTACAAGCTGGGAACAGCTTGGGCCCTCAGGGCATGCGTCTAATTCACTGGAGTCACTAGGGGAAATTTAGTGCAGAGCAGAAATCCAGTCAACACCCTTGTTCCCATTAGTTAATATACTGTTTGACACTACTGTGGCCAGCAGAAGAATTAGCCCATCTCTCCCAGACCACCCACGCCACTAATAGCTAATAACTAACACATGGGGAGACCATGGCTCATGCTATCCTTGGGTCCGGAGGTTCATTGTGTTTTTATTTCTTTTTCTTCCCCCTTTTTATTAGCACTCACTCATTCAATGAACAATTGTTGAGTGCCCATTGGATGCCAGGTTCTGTGCTAGACACTGTGAGAGAGACACGATGACAGCATTAGCCACTGCCACTGAGAAGCACACAAGCTCATAGCATTAACTGTCATATTGATGCTGTCATTCATGTATAGCTATGGTCCATACAATACCCTCTAAGAAGGGTACATTGTAAATCAGTCACTTCTGCATTTGGAAACTCAAATTCGACAGTCCCATCCTGCCTCCCAAAGCAGTAAATTATATAGGTAGCCTCCCCAAACCAATCAACATTTAACATATTCAGGCAAAAGGAAGACCTCAGCAAGAGGTACATGGCATAGACCTACCAGGGGGTGAAAGGAAAAGCGGAGGCAATTCTTGAATACCTTCTGAAATACCATGGCAGTGCAGGAAATATGAAAAAGGCCAATAAGAAAAGCATGAATCATCGACTCCTGAAAAAGCTGTCTGAGAATACCTCCAAATGAGACCTGGTAATAGAATTCCCCCATCTATCAATACATCTGTCTTTAAACCAGAGATCATTGACTTCTAAGAGCTTGCCAATCCTAGTCCCACCACATTAACTTGACTCCCGAACAAAGATTCCAAGAACCACACGTTTTTAATTATACAAAGTAAAGGTTGATGAATGATTCATATAACTAATCTAAACTTGGGCCAGGTTAAAATAATACTGTGTAATAACTTATATTTATATAGCTCATTTTCTTCAGAGCTCAGAGCCGTTTTCAGATACTATCGCGTCTCTTCTCATAATACCCTTGTGAAGTGGACAGGGTAAGGAATCCTCACTTTCCTTCCATGGCCGGGGCAATAAAGGGGCAGAAAACATCAGACCCCGGCCCAGCATCACACAGGATGGCAGGCAAAAATCCAGGACCATGTTTGTGCTTAGGAAGGAAGTTGTCTCCAAAATGTAGACACGAAGGGACAATGGCACTGACAAAGCAGGCTTCTTTCCTGGTGGCAAATGACCATCTTCCTGGTGGCAGTTGAGATGACCAGCTCTGGACCATAACATCCACTTTGCTCTGACCACGTTGGGGGCACCAGCAATACTTAAGGGTTGGGGGTGCTAAAGGCATAAGAGATTCTGAATCCAACCCATGGCCCATCAGCTCCAGGATTCTTCCTCCCAGCCAGGGAGTGAAGACATGTGTGAATCAGCATGGCCTTTAGCAGCAGACACCATTGCCCCGACTCATGACCTCGGGCCTCCACCCTTCTGTCTGCATCATCTGTACCTCTGCTCAGGGCTCTCTCCCTGTGCCAGAGGCCAGGTGTCTTGACTGTTTCGGACAGGCTATTAGGCTATTAGTGCCTGAGCATGAACGTCCCCCGAAATGGAGCTGTGTGGGGATGTCTGAGCTCCGCATCCTGGGGCCGTGTTAACTGAGGGGAGTCTCCCGTCCTTCCCGGGATGTCCCTGTGGGATTAAGGTCCAGGCACCCACCATGGCCAGTGCACGGACAAAGCACACTTTAGTGCCTTCCTATCCTTGTCTATTGTCCAATAGCTGGCTCACCCAGAATTCTTGAATCAGCTTCTGGACAACTCTTTTTTTCATTGTGGAGCCACATCCATGGTCCGAGCCTCCACGAAAATCTGTATTTGCCCCTGTCCCAGGGGGGAAGTTTCCTCAAGTCCCCTGCACCCCTCAGGAAGAAGAGGACATTGTTGAGTCTGGGACAAGATCTGAGCAAAGAAGCATGAAAGTAGAAGCAGGCGCTAAAAACCTGGAGAAAAAAAGTAAGCTTAGACTCTGTTTGGGTGTTTCTCTTTTTCCGTGTTTTGTGAGGACCGCATCAGGAAGGAAAAAATAAGTGGATTTTTGAAAGCCATACTCTCATTCTTTAATGTAGTTTAGATGAGTTTTCATTCTGCCTGTTGTATGGTCAGCGACACATGTGAGAGGTGCAATACTGCTTGAATTTCTTTTCTGAGGTATGTCAACCACATGTGGCACATTTCCATGGTTAAGGGGGTGTGATGAGTGTATTTGCCCTCTAGTGGCTTAGTAGTTACTTGCAGAATGTAAATCCATTCATTCATTCAGTAGGCGCTCCATCTGTCAGTGCAGTCATTACAGAGCCCTTATTCTATTCCAGACATAGGCTTGGGGCTGATGAAATCCTCAGCTGTGGTGCCTGGCCTCATAGAGCTTACAGTTTTGTGAGGGGAACAGATATGAAAGCAAATAAACACTAAACTGTGATCATGCCTGTGAAGGAAATCAATGAGAAAATGAAGTGGGACAAGAACCAGAGAAGGCCGCTCTAAGAAATGACATTTGAGCTGAAATCTGAGGGGTGAGCAGTCAGGCACAATGTGAGGAAGGGCAATCTGGGCAGAACGAGCAGCACGTGCAAAGGTCCTGAGAAGAGCTTAAAACACATTCTCGGAGAAAGTATAACCTAGAGACTACGGGCATGCCATCTGGACTCCAGCAGGCTGGGTCTTGAAAGTCCCACCTCTGTTCTGAACTCTGTGACCTGACTAAGAACTCAAACTGCTCTGTGCCTCATCAGTAAACAGAAATGGCAATGACAGTGTCAGGCAGTGCCTAGTGCACAACAAGGACTTGAGCATGTTTTAGTTACTCATCCAAGTGAGTGGATTGAGTTGGCTTAGAAATGGTCAGATCTTAGGGAGCCATTCCCACCACACACACGCACACACACACACACACACACTCATGCACACACACTTTTCTACATGTTTCAATGTTTCATTAATTACCTTGAATGCAAAGACATGTTGTTTTGAGACCCTTACTATTCAGAGATGGTCCAAGGACCAGCAGCATCAGTATCGCGGGAGGAGCTTACAGGAAATGCAGAGCCTCAGGTCCCACCCCAGACCTTCTGACTCAGAATCTACATTTAACAAAACCCCAGGGTGACTCTTCCCCCCGTTCAGGTTTCAAAAGTGCAGCTTCAGAGGCCCCTGATGCCACAGCCACTTAAGGTCAAAATACCAATGGGTCATTACAAAAAGTGCTCTCTGGTGACACCTCTTTTTTATTCTGACTTCAACACTGTCACCTTGAGCAAACAGATGGAACTGAAGATCTAAAGAAGAAGAAAATCCTCATCTCGGTTTCCACAGGAATTGAAAGAGCGGGGGCAGGCACTCAAATGGGCTTGGGTCCTGCACCACCGAGCAGGCAGGGAGAAGGAGGGGACATGGGGACAGAGAAGGGGAGAAGGGTGCAGCTTTACTTCTTTTACAGTCCCCTATTTTTACTCCACATTTCTTTAAAAAGTCTTTCCAAGGGACTGGTGGGTCTTCTTTCTCTCACATTTGATCACCGCTGGCATAAAAGTTGTCCCCTCCTCATCGATCCACAATTGTGATCGACATGATGGTGTTAAAATGCAATCATATGTTTGATTATGTTGCTCTGAGAAATAAATGGGATTTGTTAAAAGATGGTAAGCATGTGAAGAAGATGTACCAGAACAAGACTAAAAAGTGCAACTATTAAAAGAAACTCATCAGATTTTCGATCCGTGTTTTATAAATAATCCATGACTTTGGGGCACTTCTAATATTATTTACAACACAGAGAACAGAATACAAAGGCTTATAAACTGCTCATAGTATCTGAACATCAAGCAAGAATTTTTAGCACCATTTCCCTCTTAAATGTTCAATTTAGATTTTGTCACATTTATAATTACTTTGAACATTTCACACGCTCCACACAAAAGATGTTTTATGCAGCATTTCCTTTGATAGTCTATTATGTTCCATGCAAATTCTAAATCAAATCTTGCAACCAAATAATGCACATGAGAGGTTTTCCTAGTTTATTTGCAAAATACATAAGCCCACACCAATCTAAATGAAAACAAATCAAGGAGGCCTTCCTAATAGATCTGCGTTATGTTTCATAATTTTCATGATAAGCTTTAGGTATTCTGACTGGGGTGAACTGGCTGAAAAGTAACTTATCGGTTGGACAGGCCAGTCTCTTCTTTAGTCTCTGAAGCACACATTTTAAATAACATCCATTTGATGATGGGTCTGTACCCGTGTTTAAAAACACCTGCTGGGAGTGATGGAAGGATTTCTAAGAGGAGCTCTAGAGAAAGTTTCCCTGCGTCTCTCCAGGAAATAAATCCTTGTCACTAGAGCAGAAGATAACTGTTAAATACTGAGCATACTTGACACCTCTCCCCTGACCTCAGGTGGCATTTTTTCAGAGCTGCACAGAGGGAAGTGTGCGTGCGGAGGGGCCTAAAGGTTAAGAACTCACTCACTCATTCATTCATTTGAAAATGTGCGCCCTCATTCAGTTCAGGGCATTGAAGGAAAAGGTAGGAACTCGGTTAAACCTTAAAATATAACCTATACAATAGTTTAAGAAACCTTTTAAAAATGATACACAGAGAATTTAAGAAATTTTCCCCGAAGTCACACCATCCCATTCCTCGAACAACCTTTCTAACTGACCCTAGTGGCTATTTTGCTGGGGTTGCAGGGTTGTGAATGTGCCTGGATCTCCTTAAGGAACGGACACCTGCCTCACTCATCTTCGCTTTTCACACCTGGCTCTAAGTGAGTGCTCATCTAATGTTTGTTGAATGGATGGATGGATAGACAGAAAGAGGAAAGAAGGACCAATGGTTAGATACTCCGCTCAAGCACTCAACTCTTAATTTCACACTGTGGTCCCATTTCAGAGAAATAACACTTTAATGGCAATTGAAGTGCAGAAAGCTAAAGTAACTTCCCTAACGTCACACAGCTACCACCTAGGAGAGCTGGGTTACAAACCGGGGAGTTCATTCAGCAAAGTCAGAGCCCTAACATTTCTGCTCGGCTGCCTACACTTATTTCCTCACTTATAAAAATGGGGGTGATTCCCTGGCTGGTGGCACAGTGAATAAGGCGCCAGCCTGTGAACCCAAAGGTTGCAGGTTCGATTCCCAGCCAGGGCACATAACTGGGTTGCAAAGCCAGGTCTGTGGCTGGAGGCAGGTGAAAGGCAACCATACTTTGATGTCTCTCTCTCTCTCTGCCACTCTCCCTTCCCCTCTCTCTAAAACTAATAAATAAAAGAAACTTTTTAAATGGTGGTGATGATAGGGACCTACTTATAGGGTTGTTGGGATTTTTATAAAGTAATACACAGAAAGCACTTGCGATCGCGCTCAGCACACAGTAAGGACTCAATAAATGCCAGGACTTCCTATGCTGTCAAGCTTTCCTGGGGGGCGAAGGCAGGAAACCAAAACATAATCAATCAAGTGTTCTACTTAGTAGGGCTCTGGCTCACTGAGGTTAGACTGCATCGAATTGAGGAATGTCAGACATCCTATGTGGCTTAATTCAGCGCGTGTTTCAGGCAGCTCGGGCAATGATAGCATTTCACCCAGAGACAGGGCCTCTGAGACCAGTTCCCCTGAGAGGGGCTGCCTTTCCCGGCCAATCGTGACGGACATTTACCCTGCTGCTGCGGCGGAGGATACTTTTGATTCTGTTACGGAAATTGTATGAATTCCGTGTTGCAATAGAACTCCAAATGGTTTCCATCTTAGGGAGAACATCAGATGTCAAATGGGCAAGTGACAGGACCTCATGCTCCTGTGGACACCATGCTCTTTCCCGGACCGGGGAGCATGCCTGGAGGATTTCCACGTGTCCTTTCCGTTCGAGGAACTGGATAGAGAGCTGAAGTTGAATATGCTCGCACTTAATGGAGCCACAACAAACGCCAATGTCCCCTTAACCCTCCACTTCTCCTCCCACGGGAGAATGTATTCCTAATGCCGCCACATCATCTGCTGTAAATGAGAGGCGAATTCCTGCAATGGGGACATTAGAGGTCCCTGGCAATGCAAAAGGATTACTAAAAACGCTGGGGCATCTTTCTAAAGAGGGACACAAGCTGTTAAGTGACACTGACATGTATTAGCACAAAGGCCAAAGCAGGTGTCTAGCTTTGCTGATGCAGCACAAAGGAGAGGATTGGAGCATTATGGTAACAGGGCCATTCATGTTGCTATGGGCTATAGTTGGGTGTTCACACTTCCATAATAAACCTATTTTCAGGGGCTTCTAACTCAGCCGTAAAAATCTGCTTTGCGCTCACACTTGGCGGAACAAAATCTCAGAGTCTGAATGCAGAATCTCTCCCTGCCTTGCTTAACATATTTTTCAAAGATGGGTTTTAAACTTCCCAAGTGTCAAAAATATTAGAGATTTGAACAGCTATTTTTTCATTAGTGGATATCTAGAGACAACTAATCTTCTCTGTTAAGGAAACACCAGCTTTTGTTGATCAATTTTGCCTGAAAGGTTGTCAAGTTGGAAGGAAGTTCAACACCGATCTGAAATGAATTAGAGAGCATTAGACAATAATTAAACTGAAATTAGGGCATCATTTATTCATCAGGTCCCCTCTAAGAAAAGAATCCAATCCCCGTAGATACCTTTGAAATATTTAGAGATCTTAAACACCTTTGCACTAGGGAGAAAATGATGGGATTGTCTCTGCTCAGATGGGGTCTGCTGAGGACAGCCACTGAATTTTAAGTGCCACCCAGCCCTGGCAGGGGTGTGAGCAGTGGATGGGGAATGAAGCTGCTTGCAACTTTGGTTGACAGTTGGAAGCAATGGCTGATTGCAGGGGAAATCTGCTGTCTTCATAGAACAGCCTTGGTCCCAGAATGTCCAGGCTGTTGCGGGCAACATCAGCAGGTGAGGGACGTACGTCTCCAGCTTCTTCCTTCGAGATTCAACTGCTACGGACAATGGGGACTCATCCCACTGGGGTGCTCTGAAGAACCATGCACAACGTGCCTCAGAGTTGTCTGTCCACAGAGCGAAGAGTGGGCCGTTCATCCATTCAGAGGGTGGACTTCCCTGCCTTGCTGACAGAAGAGAGATGTCGGCGAGGCCTCTGCTAGAAATGCGGAATCTCAGGCCCCACCCCAACCCCTCTGAGTCAGAATCTGCACTTTAACAGCGTGCTCAGGGGCTGTGTGTGCAGCTCCAGAAAGTTCCCTGCGGCTCACACTCTGCCCGAGTCCCCAGTCATTGCATTCACCTGGGGAGCTTTGAAACTATGGCTGCCTGAGTCCCATCCCACACAGGTGCAGCCAGCGAGCAAGGACGGTTTCAAGCTCCCCAACATGCTTCTGATGTGCAGCAAAGTTAGAAAACTACTGATCCGGCCCCTCATGTCCCCTAAGGGGCCTTCTAGTCTCTGCTTAAGCCCTGCCAGTGGCAGCAACCTCATGACCTTGTGGACAGCCTAGGCCATCTTTGGACACTTTGACATCTCCCTCAAAGAATAGAAAAGTCTTCACTGGATGTAATCTTACTGCCCAGCGGTCCCTGCCTGAATCCTTGGTCACTTGCTTTGGTCCATGTCACAACAGAGCCAGTTGCCCACGAAGGGACCACACACTAACACCCAGGTGTAAGCAGGTCTACTTTATTTCATACACACACGATGTGCCTTGTCATTGTCCTATTGTATGAAATGTGCGTGTTCTCTCAGGTTGGAGATACTACTGTTTTCTAGAAAACAGTTTCTTCTAATCCTAGGTATCTGAAATGACAGCGACCTATAGGGACTACCTAGAATAGTAGTGGTGGAGGTATTTTATCTTTTGGGTTTAAATTCAGTGCTGTCGATTATTTCTTCGCTTTCAGAATTGAAGTAGATGGATTTCCTAAGAGAACCTTGACATATTTTTACGTACAACCTTAAGTCTTCTCAAAGAACCTTATGTCACTTTGCTTCCCATATGATCATTTATATGATTATAGCTTGATGACTGACCTTGAAATTAACTCAAAGCTATCAGCTTTGTTGGAAAATAAATACAGTGAAGTCAGTTGAAAGTGAAGGTGGGTAAAAAGAGCTCACTCCCTTTCTCTTGTTCTTTCTTTGTTTCTTTCTTCCTTGACTGGCTTCCTGGCTGTCTTTTCCCTTTCTTTGTCACTTTGCTGAATTGTAGGGACTTCCAGTTGTGTGAACATAGAAAGAGAAGACTGTCCTTCTGATGAGCTGAGAAGGTCCCCTCAGATGATTAACAGATGAGAGCTAGAAAGTGTAGCATTTCAAAGCTGCCAAAACGTTGTGGAATATTTTACATTTCGGTGGGTTCATCTGTTTTGCAGCCATTGTTCGCCTGGTGGGCGCCCCTCGGGACATGTGCTTTTGGTTTGGTCTTTATTGGTTTTGTTCTTTATTTCCATTCTTTCTTTCACGTAGGCACATAGGAAACCAGGACTGAAGTCATATTCATAAAGTGGGCTCTGGTGTGAATGGAAACAAATATGCCCTTTCTTCTTCTGCGGAGACAGTCTATAACAGCTCAGGACAATCGATCATCTCCCAGCCGCTGCTGCTTTTGAAAGGTGTGGAGGAGGGCTGGAAGGGCCCTGATTAAAGGCCATCTTCCATTGCGATATGCTACCCAGGGTTCAAAACGTTCCAGGAAGTTTAAACTGTGGTAATATCCGTGTGTCTGCAGTAATGACCAAGTGGATAAATCTTTACTCACTGGCACATCCAAGGGAAGCCTTCTCCATTTCCTGTCCCCACCTAGAAATGGTTTAGCCATGTGGAGACCCACACTCATTTGTGCTGAGGTCGGCATTGATTCAGCAGCTTCTGCAGAGAAGTCCAGGCTCCTCATGGGACCTGTACAGATCCAGCAGGCTGGGGACCCCTCGGGGAGTCTCTGCTGGGAGCCAAGAAATACCCCTGATATTTGTAAGATGAATTAAATAAAGTGAGAGCGGGAATGAACACTGGCTCTTTTTAGATTTTCATGAGAACTAATGACAATCATGCTACTAAATTAATATCCTGTAATGACTCATTTGTCAGCAACAAGAAGTTCACAGGCCAAAACCTGTGCTGACCCTCAACTCCATCTCCACACACACACCCCCCATACATACAAGGTCTGTCTGGGAGAGTTCCAACCACTGTTAATGTAACAAGAGTGGTTTGCAAGACATCGACCTAACCTGACAGCCAAGGAGAGTGGGCTGGAATGCGCATGTGTGAGGAATGACATCTTCACTGTACTAGTCAGCTGTTGAGTGAGCACAGGTACTGTGTGGCCACCACATTCAAAACAGCTGAGCAAGTGGAGCAACGAATGTGCATTAAATCTTGCATTATGCTTGAACATTCCCCCTGCATAAAATACTCTGATGATGCAGAAGGCCGCAGCTACGCGCAACTGGTGACTTGGCTGCCTTAGCTCAACCATGTACCACCTCATGCATCACGTCCCCTGCAGGCTTTTTTGGCAAAACATCGAATCACCCAGGTGACTCATCCCCGCTCCAGCCCAAATTTGGTACCCTGGGCTTTCCGGCTTTTCCCAAAACTAAAATAACCTTTTATTTTAGGCTATCAATGAGATTCAGGAGAATATGGTAAGGTAGCGGATGGCAATTGGGAGAATTGTGTGAGATTCCAAGATGCCTAATATGAAAGGGACTAAAGCGTCATTGTCCCGTGTGCAATGTTTCTTCTATCTTGTATCTTCTTCAATAAATGTCTCTATTTTTCATGTTACATGGCTGGATACCTTCTAGCCAGATAATATGCATATATAAATAAAATAGAGGTTGTACTTTGTTTCCTGTCAGATTGCTCATAAACTTCCTTTCCCCCCATTTTTCATGGCCATCTTTACCTGTATGTGGGGCTATGTACATGCCCTTTTGAGTCCAGAGGCAGAGAGGTTGGATGGCTGGGTGGGCACAGGGAGAGGGAGGGTGAGGGGAGAGGAATTTTAATGAAAGTGGAGGCCTTTCATAAAATAAAGCACGGTATTAATCCCTCCATTTATGGTGCTAGGTATTCAAACAGCTACCCTATCTTGGCACTACTACCAAACAGGCGAAGATTTTATTGAGCTATATACGCAAACAAAAAGCTGCAATAATCCCAGCAATGCCATTTTACATGGGTGTCACCCATGTGGCCATCACTCATGTGACAATATAGAACATTTTCATCCCACAAATGATTAGTTCCTGCGTCTTCCTAGTCAATATTCCCACCTAGAAGCAAAACACTTTTGTGACATTTATCACAACTATCAATCGCTACAAATTGCTTTTGAAATGGCAGGAAGTTAAATATTCTAGAGAGAGGCAAGGAGGAGTAAATAAATTAGCTCCTAAGGAGAGCAATAGAAATCATTTATTGATTATTTACTGTGTGTAGACACTGTGGAAATACTTTATTTTAACATCATAGTTTATTTCCTATCAACACTATGAGAAAACTATTATCCTCATTTAATAGATGAAGAAATTTAGCTCAGAAAAAAATGTGTAATTTACTCAACTTCACACAATTAATAGGGGGTAGAGCCAACATTTGAACACGGTTTATTTCTCTGAAGCTTGAGCCCTGAACCACAGTGCTATGTTATCAAGAAGCATCACACTAGCTGGGGTTCAGACAGGTATAGAATAATGTTCTACCAAGCCACAGACCTGAAATATTAAATGCTATGTTTAAAGTCTAGGTCAGATATAACTTAGGTTGAACCACATGAAATTGTTAAAATATGAATTTTTAAGATATAAAATGATAATTTCATATGGTTTATAACCTCATTGCTTAATGAACAACACATTTCATCCAAATACATAACTAACCTCACTAAAATTCTTGCTTAGCTTAGCTTGTTGCTATTTATTCACTTAATAAATACCTATTTGATCTCTGTTAAGTATCAAGCACTGTGAGGCATACTAGGAATACAGAAGTAAACAAAACAGTTTACATTCTAATGTATCCACTTTTAATAGGTCAAGTGGATAAAATACTTTTGAGAGTCAGAAATTTGTTCCTGAAAACAAAATCCCCTTTCCAATACAAAAGCTGTCTTAATTTTGTTTTTATTGATTGATTTTAGAGAGAGTGAGGAAGAGGGAAAGAGATAGAAAGAGAAATATCAATTGGTTGTTCCACTTATTTATACACTCATTGGTTGACTCTTGTATATACCCTGACTGGAGATTGAACCAGCAACTTTGGCGTATCAGGACGATGCTCTAACCAACTTGAGCTACCCTGCTAGGGCCCTGTCTTAATTTTTTATAATGGTCAATATTCTCAATGGCCAGATGTTTGTTGTTCTATACGCCTAAGGTTAGAAAGGCGACTGATACATTTTCTAAAGATTTGTCACAAAACTTCTTCAACAAATACCATATGGTGAATCTTCTGTTTATTCTGGGTTTTGTTCACTAGTATAATGTTTTGTTTTGTTTTGTTTTTTTCAAAAAGTGCCTGAGTTCTTGACTCCAGCCAATTGGGTTCTATTCTGCATGTGATTTATGCATAGTTAATTTAATACCCAAATTATCTGAACTAAATTTTCCCCACCTTACCACATACCTTGTACTCATTGTTCTTTCTGTTTCAACTGTTCTCATTCAGTTTGAGGGAAAAAAATACTTGAACTGGAATTCTTTCAGGTGCATCTATCTATGGTGACAGTAGGTGTTTCTAGCTATGGAATTGTTTTTCATTAAATTTTATTTTTAGGGGAATTTTACGTTCATAGTGAAATCAAGTGAAAAGTACAGAGAACTTCTATAGACTCACAGATTCACGCTCCTTCATGGAGTTTTTTCTTTGTAAAAATATTTGAATGAAAAATAATTATGAAAGGAAGTATTAAAATGGAGTTGTTTGAATCCATATTATAATAAATCTGTCCTGTAAGAAAAAATAAGACCACTCTGATTTATTTCATAAAACCAGAAAAAGACCCAAATCTTAAAAAATAGTACAAGAAATAGAAAACTATAGACCCAATTCCTTTGTGGTTATAGACTCAAATTGAAATCAGCAATACTTAAAATAAATGTTTCTATTGTATTTTTCCATGACCATTTAGCCCACTTATATCCTCCCCCGCCTGCAATCACAACCCTGTTGTCCACGACCACGAGTCCTTTTTCCTTTGTGTTGAAACCCTCCATCCCCTAATGCTCTCCACCTACTCTCTAGCCATGAATCTGTCTCTATTTTGCATGTTAGTTTAATTTGTTCACTAGATTCTACATATGAGTGAAATCATAGGGTATTTGTCTCTTCCTGACTCTCTTATTTCACTTAGCATAATATTCTCCAGGACCCTCCATGCTTTTGCAAAGGGTAAAATTTTCTTCCTTTTTTATGGCCAAATAATATTCCATTGTGTAAATGTCCCATAGATGTTCTATCCACTAATTTATTGATGGGCACTTGGGCTGTTTCTCTATCTTGGTGATTGTAAATAATGCTGGAATGAACATAGGGGTGCTTATGTTCTTTCAAATTAGTGTTTTGGGTGTCTTTGGACCTGTACTTGAAATATTATAAGACTCTGAAGCAAGAAATGGGAGAAAATACAAATAAGTGGGAGCAGATAGTGTTCAAAAGTATAAAGAATGAACATCATTAAACTATCCTTGCTACCCAAAGCAATCTATAGATTCAATGAAATTCCTTTCAATATCCCAATGATGTATTTCACAGAACT
This sequence comes from Noctilio leporinus, assembly GCA_004026585.1. Taxonomy (NCBI): domain Eukaryota; kingdom Metazoa; phylum Chordata; class Mammalia; order Chiroptera; family Noctilionidae; genus Noctilio; species Noctilio leporinus. Next base: position 550,182 of record PVIW01000115.1, read on the forward strand.
AGAACAAATATTTTAAAATTTTATATGGAACCACAGAAGGCTCTGCATAGCAACAGTCATCCTGAGAAGAACAAAGTTGGAGGAATCATGCTGCCTAATATCAGACTATGCTATAAGGCTATAGTAATCAAAACAGCATGGTGCAGCCATAAAAACAGGCACACAGATCAATGGAATAGAATGAAGAGCCCAGAAATAAGCCCATACCTTTATATTTGATTCATATTCGACAGAGGAAGATTCCAATTGAATCCAGCAATGTTTTAAAATGAATGCATCATGATTAACTTGAGTTCATTGCAGAAATGGATAGCTGATCTAGCATGAGGAAATCGACAACATAACTTCATTACATCAACAAACTAAAGGACAAAACATGATTTTATTAGCTTTCAATAAATGTAACAACAAAAATTTTAGTAACATAGAAGTAAGGGGAAATGATTAAATATGGTAAATGCCACTTACCCCAGTCTTTTAGCAAAATACTAAAATCGCTGACATCCAAGAAACAAAGCAGGATGTTTATTATTATCATTTGCAATGGTTTTAGGAGTTTGGTTATTGTGATAAGACAAGAAATTAAAATAGTTGCTCTAAATGATAAAAACGAAGAGATAAAACTAGCTTTGTGTAAAATGATACAATCCAACTAAGGGCTTTAGCTCAGTGACTAGTCTCTTGAATAAGCGCACAACAGGTCATGGCGGGCAGCCTCTCACCATGGCTGATGCGTGTGTTGCTGAACTGCTGCTAACTACGTGACCTGTCAGCTGCAGACAGCAATGCTAAGCCCTCCGTGTACTATCACTCCCGGGGAAAGAAGAACATGCCATTTGGTGATAAGTTGCATTTACCCCTTGCACCCTGGAGAAGGTGACAATTTGTCATTACTGGGATTGAAACACATTCTGGGCACAGGTTTGTTTTGCAGGCCTGTGCCGTCTCTGCTGAGATCAGTATTTAAGAGCTCACAGAGTTTCCGACGTATTACCTACCATGGGGTCTTACATCACATCATCTTGGACCCACTTGGCAGAGGAGCGCACTGGTGAGCTTATGCTCAGCACTCCCACCAGAGGCTGCCTTCACTGCGATGGACACTCTCCGGTGGGCACTGATGTGGGTCAGCATGTGTCTCCTGTCGGTCCCTCCACAAGCTTCCCTCCCCTGACCTCTGTCCTCTCTGTCTCTGACCTTTCCATCTTTTCAGATCTTGTCCAGTTAGGCCATTCACTACTTTTTGGGAGTCTGTGTATAGGACAGGTCATGTGCCCCTCCACACCAAGTTTGTGGTGGGTGACTCCTTGAAGCTATGCCCATCGGGAGGATTTTCTGTCCCATTGTTGGCAGGGAGAGGGTAGTGTGAGAACATTCATTTGCCACCACATGTTGACCCACCTGAGAGCACCAGAACTGGCTCTTTCCTCCTCTACAAGCTGGTTGTCAGGAATTTCCCACGCGGCCATAGGTGTGAGTCCAGGGTCAGGTGAGGTAGCCAGGGACTTACAGTTCCTCTCCCATCAGTCCCCCAGAGGAGGTCAATTTCCTAGCACTTCAAAAACAATGTCACCCTGGAAGTCCTTTGCAGGGAGGTGCGCCGATGTGCGCCGGTACCACAGCTTCGGCCACATGAGCAAAACCAGCTACAACATAGAAATAGCAAGCAATCCTGTTCACCATATTAACCAGGAATAAACTTACTAATATAAAGCCTAGATAGAGAAAGCTATAAAACCTTATTGAAGATCTTAAAATAAAACCTCCCCCCAGAGGAGAAGCATATCATGTTCCTGATGTAGGAAAGCTAAATACTATAAAAGCATCAGTCCTCAAATTAGAAATGCAATGCCATCGAATTCAGTATCCAGTGCTTTGGGCAGGGGCCAGGGCTGGGAGTGCATGGAACTATTTTTAAGTTTATATGTAGTAATAACTATTTGAGAATGACCAAGAGATGTTTGAAAGAGAAATATTTGAGTTTCCTTACCAAATAATGAAACTCATTATCCTATACTGTATAACATGTGTATAAGTGTAACATATATGAATAGCGTATATGTGCATGTGTATCATCTACTCTACCATACATATAATCTAAACAGTGTGCCATTGACAGAGGGCTACACTAACAGGTCAAGAGCAAAAGAGAACCAGAACTGCATCCAGAACGTCCCCCATGGACAAGGTGCACATTGAGCCAACGTGAAGAAGATAGTTAATACACGAAAAGACGCAGAAGGAGCTGGTTGGCTATCGGAGTGGGGTGAATGCCAGCTTTCAAACCTCACATCATAAACAAAAATAAATTCCAGATGAAATTCTCAAAAACGATGAGTTTGAAAAACAAGTTCAATACTTTTTCCATCTGAAAAGCAGGTGCCCTGGGCTCTGCTCTTAGGGAGGGGAGTAGGGACCCCCATTCCATAGGCTTTGGGGCTCCGTCATTCCTTGGCAAATTCCAATGGCTGGGATGGTGAAGGAATGGAGTACTGTGTCCCAAAGCGCTTTTCCAAAGGGGCCTGTCCCCAGACAGGGACAACGAACACTGTTCATCCCAGCTTCCCTACCTGAAGGCTACTTGTACGCCCTGGAAGCTCACTTTTTGTCTTCAGACCAGTTTCCTTACCTATAGAAGATCGTGAAGAGTCAATGAGATGACAAAGGTCATCTTAAAAAGAGTTTTTGGTACATAGTAAGCACTGAATAAATGTTAGCTGCTATTATTTTTATTACTAAGCTATCATAAACATAGTCGTGTTTTTTCTACGTCACAGTGTCAAACAAGAACAACTGGTCATCCCCTGAAAACATCCTCCCTCAACATTCCCGTCTAATCACTAACGTGCAGGCACTGGGCCTGACAAAAATCGCTAATGCCCTGGGTCATGACCCTATCCATGCCCAATAACACCTGCTTTCTAGTATTTATTGCAGTTGTTATTATTGTTCTGCCAGCTCTGTGACTTTTAACACGTGGCTACTTATTTTCCTTTATAATTTTTTTGCAAAGGCTGTTGTCTTACTTTTCATGAAAGTCCAACCTACCCAGGTCTGCTTGCTGCTGATCATTTGTGAATTTTTTTTCTGTTAAAGAATTCTTCTGCTCTAACTTAGAGGGAGGGTGTTGTGCCTGGCTTGACCCTATCAAGCTAGACTAATCCCCATATCATATTGTTCTCTTTTAATTAGACTTCCCAACCATTTTCCTACTTCCAAGCTGAGGCTCCTCAGGGATCTGTGAGATCCGAAAACCAGCTTCCATAAAGTAATCTTAGAAAAGCAGAAATCCTGAAACACATCCAATTTTGTCCTGTAGCTGCAGACCTTGCCCTAATGGGAGGCCCCCTCTCTACCCCAAACTTCCTTCTGGCCAGATCTGAGTGGTCATTGCTAAGGCTGTTTGAGGTGGTGCCCATTTTTACACCGAATTAGGAACTTGAGATCATTTCTCTTCACTCTTTTAAATGGAAAATGAACTTTCACAGAAGAGGCTGACAGCTATTAAACATCTATTGTGTGAGCAGGCACTATGCTCAATTCTTTATATGTGCCGAGCATTAGGTAAGTACCTGAATGGCCTTAATTTTTTTTCAAATTTTTAATGAAAGATTTTACTCATTATTTTTAGAGAGGGGAAGGAAGAAAGGCAGGGAGGGAGAGGGACATCAGTGTATGGTTGCCTTTCACCTGCCTCCAGCTACGGATTTGGCTGGAGACCTGGCTTGCAACCTGGTGATGTGCCCTGGCTGGGGAATCAACTGCCTTGATTTTTTAAAGTAACTTTTGGCCCTGACTGGTGCCTCAATGGGTAGGCACTGGCCTGCCAAACCTAAAGGTCGCTGGTTCGATTCCCAGTCAGGGCACATAACCAGGTCGCAAGCCAGGTCTCCAGCCAGGTCTGTAGCTGGAAGTAGGTGAAACACAACCATACATGGATATTTCTCTCCCTCTCTGCCTCTCTCCCTGCCCTTCTCTCTAAAAATAATTAATTAATTAATTTAATTTTAAAAAATGTTAAGTAACTTTTTATTTTGAAACAGCTTATAATGGACAAGAAGTTGCAAAGAACAATACAGTCTTAGTTCCCTGTGTGTACACTTCGCCTAGCTTCCCTCAATGATAAAACCTTACGCATCCACAGCATATTGTCAAAACCAAGAAACTGACATTGTTGTAACATAGGAACCCAGGCTCTACCCTTGTCGGATGTCACCTGAACAGCTTGCCTTTGAGTCTGGCTCCCCATTAGTTACGCGCCACTTTGGGAAGAAACCCAACATCTCCCTGCTTCAGCTCACTCACTTGTGAAATGGAAACAATAATTGGTACCTTCATCATGGGATTATTGCGAGAATTCAATGAGATTAGCTATTACCGTTTGCGAATCCTTACAACAATACTGGGAGGGAGACAATGTGGGAGATTGTTTGCAAAACGGGCTGCTCTGACCCTCCTTCCTTTGAGCCTTGGTGTTTTCTTCCAGCAAGGGGTGGAGTCCATCTCCCCACCCTAAGCACCTGCGTTTAGCTCTGCCAGACTTGCTTGGCCTCTGGAACACAGCAGAAGTGGTGGTGTGCCGGATGTGAGCCTGTGTCCCAAAAGGCCCTGTATTCTCTCTTTCTCTGAAGACTGCATCCACATGAACAAGCCCAGGCTAGACCGCCTCATGAGGAGGGACCAATGACCTACATCACTTCTGTGACCCAGCAGCCACACCCCAGAGGTGGAGCTGACCTGCAGGCACTGGGGAGCAGGGCGGGGCACTCCCAGTGGGGACCAGAACAATGACTCACTCAGCTGAGCCCAGCCTCAGTTTCCAACCTAGGGAGCAAAAGAAATGGTGGTAATTTACCCCTAAATTTTCAGAGGTGGTTAGGCAGCACTCAACAACAGATACTGCTGGTATTACAAAAAGACTAAGATAATAGCAGTTACATTATGGGACTATGCTGAGAGCCAGTGAAATAATATATGTAACCCATTTAGCATCCAGAAATCAGAAACCCTCCAGAAATGTTAGCTGTTATTGTCATCAGCCTCACCGTCCCATCCCGTGATGGAGAAAACTGATATTTAGGGAAGCACAGGAAGTTGCCCATAAGTAGGAGAAGGAGAGCTGGCTTCCAAAAGCACCAGTCTGACTTCAAAGCGGTGTGCTTTTCCCTGTAGAAAAACATCTCTTTCTGTTTCCTCCGTCCTCATGCCGTTGGTACGTCTCACGCTAAACTTCTTCACCAGAATTCAAACAGTGCTACCGTATGTAATCGTTCTCACCCTTCCCCTCTTCTCTGTGGGAACAAACTTTTAACTTCAAAGTCGACAACTTGAATATTTATGTACATGCATATATATGCCTACAAAGAAAAGTGTTGGACATTTTAATTTTTCATTTAAAATGAAAACACTCAAGTTAGTTTTGAGGGAAATCCCAAGTTTTCTTCAAATCTTCATCTTTTAAAGTAGCAATGAGTTCACATTTCAGAGTAGAAACAACTGTCCCAGACGCTCTCCACTACTGATACCTTTGGAATATTCTGGAATGCTGGGCAGAAGTCAGTTGAGGGCTGCTGAGCAAAAAAATAAAAAAATAAAAGGAAATAAAATCTTAAAGGTTCATAAGGCCAGTTGAATATGTAAGGGTTCCTTCAGCCACAGTGGAAAGTGATGGACTCCTTCCCCAGAATGAATGAGGACGTCATGCCTCACAGCAGAGACTGTGAGTAGTTCACCCAACATTTACCTTTCCCTTTTCATGCTAATAAAATCCAGGTTTTGTTGGGAGCAGCCATGTGCCAAAATGAAACACGCAAACAAACCTATTATATCCCAATCTTCCCTGCAGCCAGAAGTGGCCCTGTGACAATGTTCTTGAGGCTGAAGTTGTGAAGTGAGGTTTTTACCCTTTCCCTTCCTCCATCTTTCTTCCTGGAACGCAATTGTGACAGTTGGAGCTGTAGCAGCCAGTTTGCAGTTATCAGTACCTAAGCCCCTTGAATCTTAGCTCAAATTCCCATACTTAGTTTAGCAATTGATCTAACTTTCCTGCACCTCAATTTCTTATTTGTAAAATCACAGTAACAAAAGTATTTAGTCACAGATGAGGTCACCCCCATAAATGACCTTGCAGAACGATTGGATACAGTGAAAGTTCTGTCAAAGATAGGTATATTTTGCATAAGTCATAGGAACAGAACTAACAGTAGTAAGAACAATATTATTAGTGGTAAAAATTATAATAATCAAGTGAGCTGAGGGACAAACTAGGGAGCACTTGTAATGCTATTGTGAAAAGTAATAAATTTTTATTCCATGAAAAAGACATATTGGATAATTTATGGACACTTTGGACAGTTTTAAACAGGATAGCGATGTGACAGCATTCAAGTCATCAGGAAACTCTGGATGGATTCAAGACCTGTGTGAGGGATGGAATTAACTTCACTTGGTACCAACTGTTATATTTAGGAGCAAAAGGTGTTAAAAGGGGGACAGGACTACTATTTGTTCAGAGATTAACTTGATGTCCTCAGTAACCCCCGAAGAAAGGATTGAATGGGGTGGGAATCTTTCCCAAATGATGTCTGCCCTGCAGGGGTTGATTAAGCTTTGAGTAGGGGGTTTTGTCTCACTTGTCTTTGATATTCCTTTGAAGGACACTGCAGGCTTCACTGATGTGGCCATTCCTTACAGCAGGATTTCCCTGCACTTTCCTGTAAGCTCAGACACAGTCATTTTTTTTTTAAAGTTCTGTAGTTAAACACTGATTGATCTCCAGATTCTAAAATATTTTCAAATTCCAAGGGTAGCAACTGCTACGGACTCAGACATCAAACTTCTGAAGTTATCTGTATTCACGGAAAAAAATATTCTTTTAAAGACATCTTTGACTTCCAACAGGGTACTACAATTAGCTCCCAATTTTAAAACTTCTCTGTATTCCGCCTTCAAGGAAATAGTACGTGTGCGTGTGTGCCCACGCGTCTGTGAGTTGCTGCAGGAATATTCTATTTAAAGACTGTAAGACACTAATAGTTAAACTGAGTTAAACTCAAGATAAACTGCGTAAGCATTGCTATTTTGCAGGGGTCTTTTATTATTCTTATTATGTTTAACTTATTTCGATAGAATCAGACATCCAAAATTCCTACTGTTAATTGAAATTTTCCCGGCGGCTAAAAAGCCCAATGAAAGATTTGAGTAGATCATCAACTACACGGCTTCTGTCTCAAATTTGTGTCTTCCCAGCCATCTGCACTTAGACCGCTTATAGCCGTTGGGGTGCTATGTGCTCAGTTTCCCATTCTGACTTGCAGAGGTCGGGTCTGCACTGTCCTGTCTGGTGGCACAGTGAGGGAATCAATGACATGCCCTCCTAAAGTTCAGGCCTGTGATTATAGAATACGATAAGGAGGAAACAGTCCAGCAAAGGGCTCATCCATGAACCAACACTGGCCAAAAGGTGCTGGCTTTCTGGCACCCCATGCTGAGAATTCTGCAACTGTGTGTGGAACGTGAAGAGAGCAAACCTGACCGGACAGTAGTGTTGGTCACAAGCTCAGGAGTTGGGACTAACCCGGTGGAAACCAGGCTCCACCAGTCCTGAGGAGCCTGTATCTCAGGGAAAGGCAGCATGAGGAGAACATTGATCAAATCAGCCATCTGTCTATTTATTGGCAATCCATATATTTCCAAAGAAGGTTTAAGGCAACCTATGAAGATGTGTATTATGTCCATAGGATAAACACTGAAGAACACTGTAATGAAGGGACAGTGCGTGTGGGAATCCAGGACCCCTCCATCGGGGGGGCAGCCCATACTCAGGATTTCATTCTCCAAGAGTGTGCTTGGGGCAGTCAGATGACCCCTATGGGCCTCAGTTTCCTGGTCTGTAAAGTCGGAGGGAATGGAGCAGAGTCCCAGAGCAGAATCCCTATGAGGTCTCTTCCAGCCCCAATACATAGGCTTTTCTTTTCTTTTTTCTTTTTTTAAAGATTTTATTTATTATTTTTCATAGAGAGGGGAATGGTTAGAGGCAGAGAGGGAAAGAGACATCACCTGACTTTCACCTGCCTCCAGCTATGGACCTGGCTGGAGACCTGGCTTACAACCTGGTTACGTGCCCTAGGTTGGAAATCAAACCAGCGACCTTTGGGTTCACAGGCCAGCACCTTATCCACTGGGCCACCAGCCAGGGCCAGTGCATATGCTTTTCAAAATGTCCCACAACCAGGCAGGTGATCGTCGGTATAATAAATTAACTTCCAGAACACTTCCTTCCAGGCACCCTTTAAATACGCCTCATCTAATCCTTAAAGCAGTTCTTTGAATTGGGTGGCTGCTATTACTCCATTGTACAGAAAAGCACACGGAGACACCCAGAAAGGTAAGTAAATTGCCCCAAATCACAGATATAGTAAGAACAAAGAAAAAATAAGTATAATGAGAAGCTGAAGTTTATCAAATGAAAACGGCTGGGAGAAAAACCCTTAATTAAACAGATAACCTGAAGGAAGTAAACTTGAGTGAAGAAAGAGAACTCGAGTCCACACCACTGAGGCTGGTGCTGGTCTCCTCTCCACTCTCCGATAGGCAGCAAGGGGCCAGGACCTCACCCCGGTGGTCTCTGCAGGATGTCCTCTGTGGCAGAGTGAAGAAAACTGAGTGATTGTGTAGGCATCAGGTTTGGCCACATGACTTTCCTGTGCTTTTCACCAGGCCTCTCCGGCCTCCCACAAAGCCCAGGTCTCTGTGCCAGACATAGACTTCCTGGCTTACCACAGACTGGCCACGGCGACCACAAAGCAAGGCTGGAAGCCATGAGAGGAACTGAGGTTACACCAAGGCGTCCCGTGGCTGCCCCTGGGGTGGAGATCCCAGGTCACCCTGGAATTGGATCAGCTCTGTCCCAGACTCTGTTCCCAACTTACTGAGAAAGGGGTCTCTCCCCTCCAGGAAGACAGGGCTGGTGACCCTCAGCTGGTCCCAGGAGAGGCGCTGGGCTTTCTGCAAAGTGCTTAGAGATCCTTAGCGGTAAGATCTTTGAGGCCTCTCTACTCAGAGTGGGGACCATAGCAACAGTGTGGCCAAGGAGGTGCTTAGACCTGAGGACCCTCAGGCCCCACCTCAGATCTACTGAACAGACTGCATTTTTGCAGATCCCCAGGGGCAATGCGCACATGAGACAGTTGGAGAAGCGCTGGCATACAAGATGATTTCTCACTTTTTAAAACATTCTGAGGTCTGCATCCCAAACTAGACCTATTGTTTCAGACCCCTGCAGGTGGTGTCGGGGGGATGGGGGAGCTTTGAAGCCTCCCCCAGGTGATTTGATGTGCAGCCACAGTTAAAATCACTCCAAAAAAGCTGAGCCCTCTCCAAAATCCAAACCTGCATAGCCATTTCTAGATAGCAGCAGGCAAGCAACGCCATTTCATGGCAAAGAGCTCACAATCTTGCACCGGAAGAGAAAAATAAAGACAACATAATGAGCTTTTCGTAAGGAAAAACTCTTGCTAGTTAAAGGGTGGGCTTTTCTTTTGAAATTACATTACTAGTTTATTTTTGTCATTTTCTAAAATGTCTTTTTTTTTTTTTAATGAAACATGGAAGGGGGTACATGTTGTTCAATACCAAGTAAAAAGCAGGAAACCCTATTTGGTACCTTGGAAAAAAAAAAAAAAACTAAAAATCCACAAGCCTAAGAATCACAACCCTAGAAAGTAGATGTGGATATTTCAGTGGCTACATTCCTCAACTTCCGCCCTTTACCCAACTCCCTACTTCCTCAAATTAGCACTAGAGTGGAGTCTCTCACTAAGGTGCTCCATCATGGGTCACAAGGCAGGAAATTATTCCAGCCCTGTATACATGCACTTCAATAAAAGGTAGACGGGCATCGGGTCAAGTTTACCACCACCGGGTGTCTGTTACTTAACGTGCTGGATTTTTTTCAATAAATGATGACATTTATGGCCAACCACCTCAATGGCCACCAACAAAGCATTTCCTTGTGTACGTGCCATATCAGCGCCTCTCAAATGTTAGTGTGACTCAGAATTCCCTGAAGGGCTTGTTAACCTCAAGGGTGCTGGTCCCCCCTTTGGGGTTTGGTCAGTAGCTCCAAAGCCAGGCCTGAGAAAGCCGGCATTTCTTGCAAGATCCTAGATACCTAGGGACCACACTCGGACAACCACTGCTCTAGATAAAGAAAAATTGCTAAAGAAAATATGAGTCACAAAGATTATTTTCTTGCAAAAGAAAAAAAAAAAGTATTTTTAGTTCAGTTTGTCTACAGGGTATGTACGCCTCCAGCAGAAATAAGTCATGTGAAGAAAATGATCGGATCACATGATTCTTAAAAACAGCATTGTGCGAGGGTTGGGCTCCCCTGGAAATGGGGACTTTCTTCTGTTGGAGGCAGGTGAATAATTCCACAGGCGGTGGTCTCCTTCCTGGCCGGAGCTCCACCTCCGTTGGTGCTTTTCTGCCCATGCCGTGTCCACTCCAGGTGGACCTCTGATGTAATCCTAACCAGACGCATTCTTCCCCAAAGTTTGGCCCCCTTGCGATCCCGCCAGCCACTACTGACAACTGGCCCACGAAATTTAGCAGAAGTGGGGATAAAAAACAAAACCCCGCTCCGTCCCACTCCGGGGTGCACCTGCCACCCACTGGACAGCCCGCCCGCCTCCAAACAGTTCCTGGAAAAATTAGGCTATCTTTCATTAGCTATCTATCTGTGGCCTCCACCGGGCGCAGGATAGGAAGGCCATTTAATTAGGCCCTGCACCACTCTCTGGTGTGAAAAGGCTCTCAGACACTTTGATTCCCCACTGCTTCCCAGCAGGAAGTTGTTGGCGATAATTGACATAGGATTTCCTTGTTAACCAGCAGCAGACATGCGGGATTAAAGCGACAGAGATCTCGAGAAGAAAGTGGAAGAGATAAGACGCGCGGAAAGACTAGTCTGCTTATTTGGCACTTGAGCACCGGGAAGGAAACAGCGACTCCCAGAGTGGAAGGGCGTCCCCCTTATCAGACCCATTTCAGCTTGGCTGATCAAAGATGGGCTCCCCGGAAAATCACACAGGCCTGGGGTTTGTTCGTTTATTAAGCGGCAGGTTTGAGGAATTATCACAGGTTTAAAGATGGATTGCAGTTTATGGGAAGGTGGGGGGAGAGGATTATCGGGTTTTCATCTGAACAATTATAAAATATCACAGCTGAAAGCTTGCTTGCAAATGACATAATTTTCCACCGCCAACTAAACGGGTCATTGTGAGGCGGCAGGCCGGCGTTCTCCACGCGGGAGGACATGCAGGCAAATTAACTCGGGAGGAATGAGGACGAGGCGCCTCGCTCCACTTCGGAAGCCGGTGCCATCTCTCCTCTGGCCCGGTGCGATTCCGTAGGTAATTATCTTTAATTTCTTGCCGGGGCTATTTAGGTCGGCTTGCATTGAAAGAGAGGGACGGGAGAAGCAGCTCACTGAGATGGCTCTTAAAAAGCGGCTGTGATAAATGATACCGAAATAGATCCCCATGAGCTGCGTGGAATGAAATGTCGACTTTGGAGGAGAGACAATTATTGGATATCACTTAATAACTTAACCTTACAAGAGCACATGTGGCATTCATAAAGGGCTGGGAGCTGCAACAGCATGTTGTGGGACTTCCTTTTGACAACTATATACAGATCCCGGGACAGCAGGTCTGGGAGGCAGGTTTACAGATCTGCTGGGCTGCCATCCTTGAAGGTGGATCCCGGTTCTAGATAAATATGTAATTACAAGGGCTTGTGTCCTTGCCCTGTTGTTGGCTTGTTTGTCTATTTTTGTTGGTAGCTATCAAAGAAAATATACGCTTACGGCAGCAAATCTAGGGAATGCCAGCAACATGGGAAGAATGAATAAAATAATGTCCCCCTTTCGCCAGAGGTAAGCACTAGCACCACCCTGCAGGTTTTGCTGTTATATATACACAAATATGGAATGCCTTGTAAAATCTGGCCTATTCGTTGTGTTTTTCTTTTTTAACGCATCGTCATGGCTATGATTGGTGCGGCTTAGTGGATTGAGCACAGGCCTGCAAACCCAAGTATCACTGGTTCGACTCCCAGCCAGGGCACATACCCAGGTTGCAGGCCAGGTCTCCAACCAAGTCCCCAACTGGAGGCAGGTGAACAGCAACCATACATTGATATTTCTCTCTCTTTCTTCCTCCCTCTCTTCCCCTCTCTCTATAATAAATAAAATCTTTTTAAAAATTTTTAAAAAATGCATCATCAACTTAACCATGAATTATTCCTAGATGTAGTAACTGTTTGAAGGTATAGTTTTGAATCATGGCATTATGTATGACAACATCTTTTATATAGATCATCCCCAAGAGTAGGACATTTAGATTATCATCTTTTTTTTTTTTTTTTTTTTTGCTTTCACAAACAAAGCTGAAGTGACCAGCCTTGAGCATAAATCTTGCATGTTTGATTGCTTCCTTGGCAGAGTTAGAATGAGAAGTAGAATTCTGGCTCAAAGAGCGTGGACATCTTAAAGGATATTCACACTCACTCAGGTTGGCAGATTTTCAACATAGCTTGAAAGGCATGTTTCCCTGGTATTCAAGTCAGAAACATTTGGTGTCATCCACCCTGAAATAAGAACAAATGGCAGCAGCTCTTTCAGGGAAAGAAGATCAGTTCTTCCGAGACTGCATCACTTTGGGTTCTTGCATTCCAATCTGACCTTTTGTCGTTCAGCTCTGTGACAGCCATGACAATAAACAGTGACTCAATGATCAAGTTAATAGGGCCCAACTCTGAAGATAATCATGTCAATGTTGACGAGTTAAACATTGAACACAGCTTTTATTCAGGAAGTTCAAGTTCCTCCGAGAGCACCAATTCATTATCATGCACAAGTACACAGGCATTGACTGAAAACAACCACCAAAGCAAAACCCTTTAAAGCAAACTGAAAGGTGGGCGGGGGAGAGGGGTGCAGCAGAGGAAAAAAGCAGACACTGATTCTACACTGGGCTTTTTAACAAAAATAATCCTCAGGGCCTGATCTAGTATAGAGAAGAGCCAGCCTTTTTTCTTCTTTTTTTCTTATTTTTTTTCCTATAAAAAGGCTGAGGTTGGTCAACATCAAGCCTTTGAGGCTATCTTGAAAAGAACAAAACAAACATCTTTGCTTGCTGTGTCCTTAGCTTCCAGTCTCCCTTTCACGTGAAGTTTCAGATGTAAAAGTCCAGTTGTTCCTCCTCTGGGGCTGATGGTTGAAGATGGCTAAGATGATCCCGGCTATCACATGATTTCCGCATTAAAGAAAGCGGGCTGCACAGGCAAAAGCTGACGCTACTGTAGGATTTTTCTGCAGAATTTATTTATTCATGAGGAAGATGCAAAAAAAAAAGATGCTTTTAATTGACTTACAGCTTTAGAAAATAGATGTATCTATGAAAAAGCTCTTCTCTATATCTATTTATAGAAGATACTCTTTCCTAAATATGATCGATTGAAAAGATACTCTTAATTGACCTATAGTTCTTAAAGTAGATAGTTACCTATGAAATGATTTTTATAAAGCTCTGGGCAGATGTTGTCCATCTGATAACGAATTATAAGCAATATTTAACAGTTTATCATTGTGAAGCCACTTACCCTTCTCTTTCTATGAGCAAAGATGGAAAATGGTTGTTCCCTTTTCAGCACCAGAGACTAAAGCTCACTCAATTGAAATCACGTTAAACCCTAACACACGGTACCATGTGCCAGAAATGAGCCTGTTCCTGCTTGAGGGAAAAGGAAAGACTAGCATAAATCTATTTATCCCAACGTTGTTGTCATCTTTATTTTGAGAAATCAATTGTTTCATACGGCAAAATCCAATGAAGTTGTTATCCACAGCGTAACCTACAGGACTAGGCATTTATAAATTCTGCTGTTACAGTGGTAACCCCGATTTTCAACACTTCTACTTATCTGAAGGGCTGAAGAGTAGCTAGCCTCCTTGCCCCCCAGTCTTGCTGCTGGAAGAGACATAGAAATCATTTCGGCAGCTGGTAGCTCTGTTCAGAGAGACATCTGTCCAGGAGAGGCCGGGAGCATTCCCTAACTGCAACCAGAAACATCACCTTCTCAGGCAGGTCCCCAATGGTGCCTTGGGAAGGATTGTCCCTGGGAGCGCTTGTCATTGAGGGTGCAGAGATCAGAGACAAATGGCTCTTGTAATAGTTTTCTCATTCCCCACTTGGGGCATTTCCAGCAAAGGCCTGGGAGAAGAACACAACAGCCTTGATGCTAGTTTCATAGTCCGGTTTGCAATTCCAGCACTGTGGAGGGAATAAAAGACGAATTTCTAGGCTGGAGCTCTAGACTGCATTTATAGAGGATCTCTGTAGAGAAGATCAGGGAGTGCTAACTAGAGATGATCATGTCTACTTTTCAAATAAGGCAGTTTGTATTTCCATCTTACTACACAGGAGAATCCCAAGTTTCACCCCTTATAATTTTCCTTTGGGCCCCCCTCCCCCAAAGGCCACAAGATTTGTTTAAAAAATCCTTTCATCAAATAGGGCCTATGGATTGCTTTTACGTTATTAAGTTGCACATCCTTTGTCCATGAGATAAGGGGCATTGTGTTACATATGTATCATATGTGGCATATGTGATATGTATAGTACAATGATGTGTTATAGTATTATATAGCGAAAGAAGAGCAAAAACTCATGTGCGTGCACATTTTATAAATTGATGGGAGGTTTTGCGAGGAAATTTTTCAACTGAGGTATAATTAACAAGTGATTTCAGGCCTACAACCTGCTGACTTGCTGCTTGTATATATTGCAGTATAATCATAATAAACCTAGTTAACATCCATCACCACACATTGTTACAGAATGTTTTGTTGTTGTTGTAATGAGAACTGTGAAGATCTGTTCTCTTAGAAACTTTCCACTCTGCAATACGGTATTATTCCCTTCAGTCACCATGCTGTGGACATTATCCTCCTGGCTTAGTTTTTTACAACTGAAAGTACCTTTTACCCACTCCCACCTCCATTTCACCCACCTTATAAATGATCATTTCTGATTTTTTAAAAACCTTTTGTAGACGAATTCTCTGTAAGGTCTGGTTCTTCTCCAGTAGATCAAGCCAAGAAGCTCCTCCGAAGGGAGCTCATTTCTTAACCCCGGTACGAAAGTCACTCACATATCCCAAGGGCTTCTTGGGCAATGCTAGGCACAGTGGTAAGCCTTTTACATATATGATCTCATTGAGCTTCACACCACCCTATGTTGGAAAACAAATTTCCCAAATGGAAAGTCTTCATTTATTAATCTGTTTAGAAACAGACATTGAGTGTCCACTACAGGTCAGGTGCTGCACTCAGGGCTGATCTCATGTAGGAAAACACAGATCCACAGACAAACACATGCAGTAGTAGAGCATAATTGGGAGGAGGCAAGGGTAGTCTGCTTAGAGCACTGGCTCTGATTCGGGGGGAACTTGTGGTGGACTGTCAACCCCATCACAAACCCAGTGCCCTTGAACCAGCTAGGACTTCTCGGGTCAGGTTTGCCTGTCCATCACCTGGCAATCATAATACTGATTCCCTAGGTTTTGCAAGAATTAAAGGAAACCAACATGCCAAGCGTATAGTAAGAAGCTGACATTTAATACACACTTAATACATAAACGGTACTTACTTATTATTTTTTATTATTGCTATTACTGTCAGTGCTATAACCATTTAGAAAAATACTATCGAATTATAAAACCATTTCAGAACAAGGAGTTTCCACCTCTAACACCACTATCGCTCATCCCAGATTTTCCCTGATTTTCCCTGGCGTCCAGGGACCATCTGCAAGCCAGGGCTGATAAGTGATCATGTCTTTTCCAGTCTTACACCGAGGCTCTTTGCTCACAGGGAAGGCTGTGCTCCCAAGATTGTGATCTTCTTTTGTGTGTATATTAAACTTTGGTGTGCATTTTATAGAGTTACAAGGACAATAAATGGCATTTGCGGAGGGATATTAATGAGTTTATGTGGCACAATTAAAATTTGTCATTCTTATATAGACCCTCCTACCCCCTTAACTTTGAAAATAACTTTGTTACTTTACCAAGTCTGGGAACCCTTGGCATTCTTTTTTTTAGCAAAGTCAAAAGTCAACTTTATTTTTAGAAAAAGTAAGGGATTTGTGGGGTGGAGAGTGGTATTTGTTTTTATTTTTCTGTGGCAGTAGGGCTTTTGAATAAAGACTCATTTTTCCAGGTGATGCATCTGCTTTTAATGTCTTAAATTCTGTGATAGAGCAGACATATCTTTCTGGTCTGGGTTTTCTTAAATAGCTAGAAGTCTTCCTGATAAAGACAGCAACCATCTAATAGAGAAATAACTCTAAGACGAAGTGCTGTGGCTGCATGATGTCGCCTCCCTGACAACCTATAAATGGGCCATATTGATGAAGTGAATGGGACTCTCTCTGGTCATTTTCAACTAGAAACTAATAATCCCCGTCATGATATCAGGCATGCAATAACCTCGGTTAAAACTAGGTTAATCAAATAAATCACTCAGGAATTTTTCTATTTCTTTCTCTGGTTCTCTGGGCGCATTGCACATCTGCTCAATGAAAGGAGGGAAGAAGCAATATTTCTTTGATCAGGATAGGTTTTTTTTTTTTTTTTTTAATATTCTGTATCTGTCCCTGGAGACACTAGCTTTTCAAGTGGGTGCAGATAGTACATCGCTTTCTAATGACTGTAGAGAATTTATGAATTTAAGCTATAAAACCCAATCTGAGGGATTTTCGTTTATCTCAACCTATATTTTACATGAGAAAATAAACTGGACCACAAAGCCGTATTGTGCCCAGTTCACTAAATCTCCTGATCCCTCACGACCTTTTCAATGCGTTCCATTTGTGGCCCCATATGGGAGGGGATACAAACAGATGATCGCTTTGTACTGCCCCCCCCCCCATACGTCTAAATACATGTAACACTTTTCATACCTCCTCAGCCGTGGACAGTGAGAGCTTGGCCGCGGTGTCAGGCATCAGCCTCAGCTCATATTGTCATATGTTAACATTTTACCGACTCTGTTAATACTTGCTAGGTCTTGGATGAATTTTGAAATTTGTACAATGGACATGGTTGTCATCCTGTGTCCTGGGGATCTGGAAAGATCTAGGTCAGCTCCCCAAGTCTTAAGGAATTATGAATAGAAGATGTCTTTTCTGCTAGTAAAATAGAAAGTACAAATAATGTACAGCTAGGGAAGCTAAGCTTTCCTGAATGTGGAATAAAATATGAATGAGAAGGCAGAGCCTCCAGGATATTCTTGCTGGTCCATTCTACCGGTACTGAGAGGAGCCTAGCATGGTAAAGAGGACAGAGGGCTGGGGTCCAATGGACCCAAGTTTAAATCCCTGCTTTGCTATCTGCCCGTTGGGTGGTAGGTCAATTGTGTAAACCCTGAGCTCCTCATTGGTGAATTAGGGACAATGGTACTGATCTCACAAAATCTTATGAGGAATTCAATCATTTAAAGTTTAGAAGACACTTGGCATCTTGCCTACTTCATGGTAGGTGCTCTGTAAATTTAAGTTTCCTTTCTTTTCCTGAGTTCAAGGCTCGGCTTTGCAAGCTGTGTGATCCTGAACAAGTTTCTTAACCTCTCTGCCCCTCAGCTTCCTCCACTGTAAAACAAAGATGATTACAAAATGTATCTTGCAGGGTTGTTGTGAATGAGGTAATGGGTGTAAGTACCTAGGGACAATGCCTGAGTTACAGGAGGTGTTATTTACGATTATTATTATTGTTACTTAAAAATAAAACCTCTTACCGTTATTTCAATTGCCATTATTTTTTCCTCTTCTTGCGTCTTTTCCCCAGACTTCTGTTTCTTCCTCTGAAAAATGAGGCAGTTGGACCAGGTAATACTTCCATCCCTTTAGCTTTAAATTGTTAGAAGCTGAGAAGTGAAATAACATTTGTAAGAGCAATTTACCATATGAATTGTTCTGTGAGGTCAGATGAAAGTTTTTAATTGGCATTTTCTACCAATGCTTTTTCCTCAAAAGAATAGCAATAGTCATCATTTATTAGCTTGCTATGTTGTCTGGCATCACTTTTTTAAAAAAAATAATGTTTTTAGTTTGGGATAATTTATATTTTCAGAAAATTGTAAAGAGTGTACACGTTGAATGTGGCTGTTTAGTGCTGATGCATTATTATGGTGGGAACCGGCAATTTTTTGAAATATGCAGGTAGGATGTTTTGTTATAAGCCCATTTACCTTTATTATTTATGACCTTGACATCCCACATCTAAATCCATAGAGCTATGTTTTCCGTTCTACCTCCAGTTTATAAAAAACAAACATATTACTACATGATCTGTGTTCTATGCTCAGTTTACGAAAAACATAATTTTACATGTCCTGCATACAATGGGTGTACAGAGTTCCCGAACACACTCTTTACCAGGGATCAGTTCCCACTAATGTCACCATGGCATGTTTGTCTAAGGGAAGAAACCACATTTGCTATATTACTATTCATTAAACCCCGTGCTTTATTTGGGTTCTACCATTTTCCCCCCATTAGTGCCTTTTTTTTTTTTCTGTTCTAGAAAAACAATAACCATTTCCTTTCTCCATCTTTTCTTGTTTTTCATAACCTTGACAGTTTTGAGAAGTATGGTCAGGTGTTTTGTACAATGGCTTTCAAATTGGGTTTGTCTGATATTTTCCTCACAATGAAACTGTGGGTTTAGAGGGAAGAATATGGTAGAGGTGAAGTGCCCTCTTACAGTGTCAAGTCATTGGGACATCATGCCGTTCCTGTGACATTGTGAGTGATGTTACCTGGCACACCTTTAATGCACGGCCCATTGTATGGCCATCCTGGGGCCTTCCCACAACTGAGGGGTAGTTGAGTGGTTTTCAGCTTAGGTGATTAGGAATAAAGCCTCTGTAAACATCCTCAGATAGGTTTTTTTTTGGAGAACAGAAGTTTTTCTTTCACTTGAGTAAATATCTAGGAGTGGGGTTGTTGAATAGTATGACATATATTTAATTTAGTACAAAATTGCTGAACTGTTTTTCAAAGTGCCTGTATCATTTTGCATTTCACTAGCAGTATATGTGATCTAATTCTTCATATCTCTGCCAACACTTGGTACTTGCAGACTTTTACAACAATTTAGCCTTTCTAGTAAGTGTGTTATAGTTTCTAAATTGCAGTTTCAATTTGCATTTCCCTGATGACTAATTATTTTGAGCATCTTTGCACTGTATATCTTCTTTGGTGAAATATTTATGAAAACATTTTGCTCATTTCTTTAAACATGGGGGTTTTGTTTTCTTATTGTTGAGATTTGAGAGTTCCTTGTATGAATTTTGGATACAAATCCTTTATTAATTGTGGGATTTATAGATAGTTTTTCCAAATATGTAATTTTTTGCTGTTATTTTGGTTTTTTTTTTTTCATTCAATTAACTGCCTTTTGAAGACCAGAAGTTTTTAATATTAAAAAAAAGTTTTTTTAAGATTTTATTTATTATTTTCAGAGGGAGGGCAGGGAGAAAGGAAGAAAGGAGAGAAAGACATCAATGTATGATTGCCTTTCTCCTGCCTCCAGCTACAGACCTAGCCGCATAGACCTGGCTTGCAACTTGGTTATGTGCCCTGGCTGGGGAATCGAACCAGAGACCTTCGGGTTCGCAGGCCGGTGCATTATCCACTGTGCCACCAGCCAGGGCCAGAAGTTCTTAATTTCGATGAGATCAAACTTACCAATATTTCTCTCTCATGGGTCATATCATTTGGTGTTAAAATATTTGAAATATTTGCTATCCAATGTCACAAAGATCTTATTTCTTCTAAAAATTCTTATAGCTTTACAGTTTATATTTAGATCAAAGATTCACTTTGAGTCAATTTTTATATAGAGCATTAAGTATAAATTGAGGTTGATTCTTAGTACATGGATATTGAATTATCACAGCACCATTCATTGAGAGACTATCATCTCTCCAGTGAATTGCTTTTGCACTTTCGTCAAATATCAACTGAGCATACACAAGGTATGTGAGGGTCTGTTCCTGTGCTCCGATTGTCTTTGTTTTGTTTTGTTTGTATGGGGACAGCCTCACTGGCCCATTTGCAGGTACCCAAACCTTTCTCTGAACAAGACAATTTCCACGCAGAAGCCAGGACCCAGACACAAACCTCTGTCAGTTTGGCCAAAAAAAAGAAATTAGACTAAATTTCAGTTAACTCAAATGTTCAAGTTTCAAAAGCACATAGATATAAAAAATAAATAAATAGAACACAGTGTTTCCAATAATATAGTCCCGTGGCAGAAAAGGTTGGATTGCCTTCTAATCCCTGCACATGGTATACCTCTCTATTCATATATTTTGTAAGCCTATAAATAAAAAATTTTAAAGTTTTCTCCAAAACAAGAAAATATAATAATGGTGATGGGTGTAGTTATTTTTTTCCACCACAAAGGTACTGCAAGGCCCCTGCACCAGGTCACTTCAGGTAGGCAATTTGGAATATAATCTCAGATCATAAAAATCCAGTGGTGGTGAAGAGTTTTCAACCCCCTGGGCCCCTTCTAAAAGGTAAACCTCACCTTGTTCGAAGAACTAACATTTAAAAAATGGGTGAACATCCAGCCCTCTCGATGTGAACCGCTGTCAAAGAAAGATCCATTTTGTTTAAAGATGTGCACTACAGCACCTCTTTGCTTCACATGGATTTGTCTATAACATGAGGCTATGCCTGTTTTCTGAAATGTAAGCATATTCAGTAAGAACCTGATATGACCCAGCTAAGCTGTAAGACACCTGTTAGGCCTGTCCCCTAGCACCAGAATGACAAAGGAGATCTGCCCAACACCGAGAGCCTTGAATGAGTCCAACAGAACACACCTTTGTGGGGGCCCCTGGGACTCAGGCTTAATGAATAAAAAAGAGTGCTTTATAATTAACCCAGCAATTGTGCCTGAATGGGTATTTCCAAAGTGATTGAAATGTATGCCTTAACCAACTTGAAAAGTGCCTATCATTCTAATTACACTTTTTCCCCCTGCTCGAAAAACCTATTTTCTGTTGACAAAAGGAAAAGGGGTGGGAAACAGCTATTTCTTAAGAATGTACTGTGTATCGGACAAGTTGCTTTCATGACCTCATTGCAGTCTCGCAGAACCCCCAGAGGTGCATAGCAAATTCCAAATGGGTGGGGCTCCAAAAGGAGGCGGGCCATGTTTTTACTTCTCCCGGAAAAATACCACATTCCCTAGAAACTTTACCTGCAGCCTTGGGTTATTATAGTCTATCAGAAGCGCCATTTAAAGGTTTAATTAATAGACACACCTAGGAATTTCAGCGTTGTGAGATTCCATGCAAGTTAGGTGGCCCAGTTGTCTGCCCCACCCAGGCCCCTAGCCCTCTGACACATGACAGCAGGTATTTTTATGTTATTTCTACCAAAATCGGGCCAACGTCTTAACATCATGCAAATTTATATTCCAAGTATAGTTCAAGGTTCTGAAAAGCCAGAAACAGATACCAGGGAAATTTGGCTTCTATTGCCTATGGGCAATTGTACCTGTTAATGGACTTGTGCGTCACCTCCCCATTTAAATTCTGCCAGGGCTGCCTTCCTGTCCCCAACTCAGGATGAAACACAGACCTTTTGCCATGACCTCCCAAGCCCTTCCTGGCCTCGCCTCTTTCTGCCTTTGCCCCTGTGCTCCACACTGCCCCTGAGTCTCCCCAGCTCCCCTGACCCTCTTCCCCTGGCCCTGCCCCTTCTTCCCACCACACTTCTGTATAAAGCAAGAGAAGAGTAGACTCTTTGGACACCTTTTGACAACCCAACACAGAGTCACTGTGAGCCATGACGGTTAAGTCAAATGCTGTGTCCAGACTGTAGAAATGGGTTGTAACAGGAGCGCCCTTGGTAGGGGCCTAGCACGTGCAAAATCACAAGTCTGGACCATGGGATAAGGACTCCATTCTGAACACCGATATGAGAGGGAGGCCACCCATTGTGACTGAACTCAGAGAGCCAACCATTCGCCACTCAAGCTTTGCAGTAGCAGGGGCACACTCAGGGCCCAGTGGACTTTTGCTCCACCGAATGTGTGTTGTCACTGTAGCCCCTGGCTTGAGACTGACCCTCAACTCTCCATCTTCTGACACTACCAGTGACTAGGACCTCATGCCAGACACTCGCTCTGCTTCTATCACAGAAGCTCCCCTTCTCGGTGTGTAATCTGCATGTAACCCCATTGGCTTCCTGGGGAGACCTCTCCAATGAACATGGCATTGTTTACAGACACAAATGCGTGTGAATGACTCCTTCTGAATGCTCCCTTGCTCACGACACTTTCTGTGCAACGCTCCTTCACATCCTCTAGCTCTCTCCTTCAATGTCACCTTATCCAAGAGTCCTTCCTTGACTAGTTAAAGTAGGTGACCCTTCCATTATTTTCTGTTTCACACAGTGCTAGTCTCCCCAGTAGCATTTATTACTATTGTAGTTACGTGTTGTATGTTCCCATTCTTGTTTTTATTTTTGTCTGAGTGTTCACTAGATAGAAACCTCTGTGAGGGCAGGATCTTGGGCCATGTTGGGGCCCTATGTATTTTCTTTACCTAGGGTACTTGGCACAGAGCACAGGCCCAGTAAACATTTATTGAATGGGTGAAACAGAACTGGCATGCCAACATCACTGAAGGACAGAGAGGACATGAAGTGCCAAAGAAGAACTCTGCTCTTCATGGGTGTAACTGCAAGTTGTGCCAAGTGGACTTAAATCATCTTCTTGTCTCATTGCAGGCTCAGGCCACAAGGCACTCCTCACTGTGACAGGAGCCCGGCACCCATGATAGCCTGGAGCTTCTCTGTGATGGGCCAGACACTCTCATCACCCAGGGGCAGCCCCGGTGGACCCTGATGCTCTGCTTTCCGATCTGAGGAGCTCTGTGCCCAGCCACAGGCCCATGGACAGCCTTTGTCATCCTCTTCCCATAACAAGTGGTTAGCGGGGCTTAGCCCTGTGGTCCAAAACATCACAATTCTGGGTGTCATTGCCAGGGTGACTGAGGGTAGATGCTGCAGAGCCCTATTTCTTGCCAATCCAGCCAAGAAATGGGAAGAAAAAGACTCCCAGGAAGAAGAGCAGGAGTAGGAGGAAGAGGAGGAGAGGAGAGGGCAGTGGGGAGGGGAAAAGAGCAGCTACCACAGAAGTGCATTCTGTGTGCAACGTGCCATGACCAGAAGAACATGCAGATCTCGTTTATACTCCTCAATGCCCTCGGAGTTAAGAGGACACTGGGGCTGATGGAAATGATATAAGGTATCTGAAGTCATCTGGTTACTAAATGACAGAGCTGAGATCAGATTCATTTAAGATAAAGAAAGCAATTTTTCTAAAACCAAGTCCCTCCTGGCTGAGTTGCTGGCAGCCTTTTGTGTCCTGCGCATGCTCCGTGCCACTGAGCTCTGCTCTCTGCTACATGGCCCTTTATGGAGAATGTGCCCTCCTCCCCACCATTGCAGAAGGCAGCTAAGGAGGAGACTAGAGCAGAAATGTGCCATGGGGATCAAAGAGGCTCAGTGCAGGAAGTAGAGGCTGCGGCTCTTCCTGCAGCAACTGGCCTCCCTCCTCCCACCAGGATGTTGGCTACAGAAATGATCATGGTGAAGGCCCTGGCTGGTGGAGCAGTGGATAAGGTGCTGGCCTGCAAACCCAAAGGTCACTGGTTCAATTCCCAGCCAGGGCACGTAACCATGTTGTAGGCCTGGTCTCCAGCCAGGTCCATAGCTGGAAGCTGGTGAAAGGCAACCATAAATTGACGTCTCTCTTCCTCTCTGCCTCTCTCTAAGGATAATGAATAAAACCTTAAAAAAAAAAAAAAAAAAGAAAGAAAGAAAGAAATGATCATGGTGGATGATGATAATAATGCTTTTGGTTTAATGCGTGTTCACTGCGTGCCAAGCCCGAAACATGAGGATTAATATCGTATTGGCTCCAATTTTCAGATGCAGAACCTGAGGCACAGAGAATCTCAAGCTAGGAAGCTAGGAAGGCGTGGGACCTAGTCTCTCTCTTGCCAAAGCTCATAATCACTACCTCACCCACAGTGCATTGGGGAGTGTTGTTCAAAGGAAGAGTTTGAATTGTGGGGTCACCCTTCTCCAAGTTGTAGTGTCCAGGAGTCAATGGTCCCAGGCTACATGCTACTCTATAGGACCCAAGTCAACTGCCACCTGTTTTTAGAAGCTTTCCCAGGGGCCTCCCTCCTCCTTAGAATGTCCTCCTCTCTCCTCTGGGTTCACAGCAGCGGTGACATGCTTCTTTTCCTCATGCTTCTCTGTCACCTCCCCTTCCAGCCCGCAGTCTGGTTGAGGGTGGAGACCGTGTTGTTTTGATGTGACCTGCTCACTCCTTGGCACACAGCAGGTGCAAAGAAAATAACCTCTGGGTGGATTGAGCCAAGGAGGGAAGTTAGATAGGGACCCATCCCTGAGAGGGTGGCTGCCATGTTGCTGCCCGACCCTATGAAGCTGCCTCTTTCTAAGGATGGCAGGAGGCTGGCTAGCGGGCCGACTCCTGAGATCCAGGCGGCTGGTTTCTTCCTGGAGTCCCGTGGCATAGGCTTTGTAGCGGACCATGCCAAAGTTGGATTCCACTCTGATCTTTCTTGGCTAACTGACCTTGGATAGGCCATTTGATTTCTGCATCTCAGTTTGCAAAATTAGGCATAATGACGCTCACAAGAGTGGTGAGGACTAAGAGTATCTGAGCAAGGGTAGTGTCTGGCTCTCAGGTTTCAGCTGGTGGCATTATTTGCATAGGGAGCCCCACCAACTACGTCCTCCCCAGGAAGACCCAGTGGGCTAAGAAGGGAGCTTGGCCCAACTGGGACACTTGACCCAGCACACACGGAGCTCCCTCTGTGCCCCATGGCCTGCAGCAACGGTGGTCCCTGCCTCTCCTACTCACAAGCCCTGTTGTGTTCAGGTCAGACTCCCAGACCAGCAGGCAGGTCTCCCCAGCTCTGAGAGTTGGGGGTGTAGGTGGTCGAGCAACACACCTGGGGGCCTGACCCGGGGAGGGACTGCCTGGCTGACCCTTTTTGTGGTGAGGGGTTGGGACTTGGGGCTAGATGGCTGACCAAACCAGGCTAAGCGTGAGGAACTTTGTCCCTGGGTTACTTTCGACATCTCCGGTAGAACATTTATGTCCTAACCCTTTATCAAGCTTCTGCAACAGGCCACATGCCAAGTTACTCGCAGTCAAAGGGGGGACGGAGACGGGTAAAGAGCACAGTCGTGGGGATCGGCAGGAATGATGTGGGCAACAGGGTGCGGAGGACGGATGGCTTGAGAGGAAGGTGCCTCGGAGGCCACATCTGTTCCTTCCTCACTCAGCTTCAGGGAACGGCTAACTTATGCCCAGGGAGCGGCTAACTTATGCCCAGGGAACAGGGAGGACCGAACCCTTGATTGTTCCAGCATGCATCCGACCACGGGGTGTTGCCTCAGGTTAAGAAGGGAGGTTTGGAGGCAGGCATGCCCTGGACGAAATCCCTGCTCCACCACTTATTCAGCCTTGACCTTGGCCAGGCACTTAGGCCTCCCTGTGACTCAGACAGTTAGGTAGCACCGGCCGTACCGCTACATGACATAAAGCAGGGGTACACTGACGTGGACAATATAAGCCATTTGGACTAGGAGTGGCACGCTAGCCCTTTCGCACTCTACACAGGCCAGGTGGGGTCCAAGCTGGACGTGGGCCAGCAGAGCTGAGTGGCTCACCAGGCCAGCTGAGCCTGGGCAGGGCGGCTGCAGCTGCAAAAGCAGGAGGAAGGATTCTTGCACCTTCCAGAGGTGTGGAAGAGAGAGGCGTACAGAGGCCAGCTTTAAAATGATGAAGTGAGTGAGAAGACAATAAGGGGGCAAAAGAGGGAGCTTCAGAAAGAAAATTGGAGGGAACTGGGGGAGCGCACAGCATCCAGAGGCAGAAGTGAACGGATGAAGTGTGATAAGAAGATTATGGGCTGCTGAGAGCGGGAGCGGGCAGGGAGGAGCGAGATGGTGTTGTTGAAGGGGAGGCAAGAAGTTTGCTGTGATAACCAGATGGATCAGAGGTAATGAAGTGCGAAGGGGATCGGATGTGTGGGGAGTGAGAGGGGAATCCGAGCTGGCTGGGCAGTGTGGCTCCACCTGAGCCTAGAGAACCAGGTCAGATACCCAGCAAAGGCCATGTGTGTGCACATGGAGGTACTCATGAGCGCATAGCCTAGGGTTGGAGCACATCCAAATAGTTCTACTCACTTACAGGACCCAGCACGCATAATCTCAGGTGTACAAGAGCAACATATTCAAATATCGGTGACCGTAACATAAGCCACAGTAACAACTATCATCGCTAACCACTTATTATGTACCTGCCACTCTGCTATGAGAGTCTTATACACCCTTGGTGATTTCAGTCTTTCACAACAATCTTGTGGAATTGGTGCTGTGATTTTCCCATTTTTAACATAGGCATTGAGGCTCGGAGAGGTTAAGTCACTTGCTCAAGGTCATACAGTGTGATACGAGGCAATGCTAGAATTTACTATATCGGGGTGATTAAATAGCTGGTATCATTGTTAAAAACATCTCAGGTTACAAGCATTTCATGAGCAGTCCAAATTCTCTTGAGTTGATGCTCCCTCAAAATAATTTCTCAGTTGGAAAGTAAAAAGAGCGGGTGGAACACAGTGGGCCACCAGGCTGGCCAGGGTTGACTAGTTAGGAGCAATGGTCTGTTGCTTCTTGAGAAGTTTAAAGGTCTGAAAGTGAATCAGGTCCACATTTCACAGTGACATCCATGCACCAGGCCATGGGCAAGGGCAGCGCCCAAATCTATCGTCAAAGAGAGAAGCTACCACCAGCTTCAGGCTGCCATCTGCCTGCCTTGGTGGCTACTGGCAATATGTATTTTAATGCAAGGGTTGTTAGATCTGTTAAGTATGAGAAAAAAAGCAAAACAAAACATGTTTTAATGATGCAATGCTACTGTTTCAGGAAAGGCACCCAAGAAAACCCTTGCTGGATTTATTTTATTCTATGGACCCTACAAAGGGCTAGATAGCTGGGAATGATTGACCTAAACCTTGTAAAATCCCAGCTTTTCCATCTTGAATCAGTTTGATTCCACCTGCTATAGTTGGTGGTTCCTTCTCACACCATCTCCACCCTTCATCTCCCTCAGTGACTGGCATTTTGATCCATGGCAGGTAACATCAGCCACACACGTTTCTCTTGGTTGAGGTGAGGTACGTATGGGCCAAATATGTATATATTTAACTTCTTATTTATGTCATATCCCAAAACCATGATGATTCCATGAATCACAAATGTTTGTTTGCATCATCTGACCCACTGTGCACCCCATGGATGAGTGCTTGCATTCATGCTCGTCGCCAAGTTTCTAAGCCATATCTCACGGGTCTCACCTTCCCCTCTGGGCTTGATAATCATTTTTGGAGGGGATAAGGCAGAGGGAACAATTTGGCAGGTTTGGTGCATTACGCATCGGCCTGAAGGTGCAGCTTTAGGCAAATTGCAAAATGAGAATCAGACAGACACCAGAGATTCTTCTACACTTCCTACAATTCACAGGATGGCCCCCCACCCCCACCAAAGAATGATCTGGCTTAATTATGTCAATCAGCAGCGCTGCTGTTGGGACTCCTGCTTAAATAATGGCCCAGAAAGTGATGAAATGCAAGTCCCAGGGACTTAGAAACATTTCACATTCTAACTGATTTTCGGAGAACAGCAAGACCCAACAAGGCCAGGGGCTGATGTATGCAGCCAGAGGATGCTGTGGGAACTGTGTCCAGAGCTTGTGACTGTTAGGATGTGAGCAACACCTCGCTGTTACGGTAGGAGCCATCAGCAGCTGCCACCGACCCCTTTTGTCAGATGCCCACGTATCAGGATTATAATCCCTACGGCCAGACCGAACATGTTGGTACACTAGTCACACCTCCTTGACAGCGTACATCCATAACCACAAGAGCTCAATACATCATGCAGGGCACAGTGAACAGGTTGACTCATACATTCTAAATACCATCAAATGACAGCGGAAATGACAAATCGTTAAGCGTGAGTGTTCCTGAGGGGTAAGATTGAGTTCTTCTATTTTTGGCTACTATGTGCTTTTCTGATTTTTCAAAAATTTCTGAAATGAGCTTGTACATGTTTAAACTTTTCATTTATGTCATTTCAAACTTACAGAAAAATGGCAAGAACAGTGAAGGAAACTTCTAGAAAGCCTGTACACAGATTCCCCAAATGATAACCCTTGATTCCATTTGCCTGTCATTCCCTCCCTTCCTCTTTCTCTCTCAACTGTTGTACCTTGTTACCCCCTAAATAAGTGAATGGATATGATCAAAATCAGAAAATTCACTTGTAGTTCATTTTAATCTGGCGCAGTTCCTTAACCTTTTTCTTGACCTTGACATCTTTAAGATTATATGCCAGTTATCTTTAGCAGAATGTCCCTCAGTTTGGGTTTGTGTGATGTTTCCTTATGATTAGATTCGGGTTATGTATTTTGGGCAGAAATACTATGTGATCTTGGGTGCGATTATTTTTAAATAAAAAGGGAAATGCTATGAAAAAGAAATGGCTTGATTAATGAACATAGTCCCTCTCCCCACCAGCCCTCGCTTCCTACCTCCTCCAAGGATAGGAACTGTGGCCAAATCTTATCCACCTTGATGTTCTTTGCAGGGTTTAGTATTGATCTATTTTACATTTTATTTTATCTATTTGCCAAACGTTTCTGGAGCACCTACAACTCTCTGCTCACTTTTTGTGTTTTATTTCATCTCCTTCATGGGCCAAATGTTTCTAGGGCACAAGCCCTGGGTGGAGGCTCTGCCTGGATTGTCCCCAAGCAGAGGAGGCAATCTGATGTTTACTGAATAGATTTCTGCTCTCCTGCGTCATCCTAGCAGATCTGTGTGGCCATCCGGCGTGTGTCTTCTTGAATGGCTTCACTGCTATTCTTTTCTGTCTCTATCTCAGTGCTTATGGCTTTCCATCAAAATTATCTGTTTCCCTGACTGGTGCTTGATTCTTTTCTACCTCTTTCTCAGTGCTTATGACCTTCAATCAAAATTATTTATCTATTTCCCTGACTGGTACCTGAACTATTTGAGGAGAGAAACCATGTTATGTCCACCTCCATCTCCTGGGAGCCTACCTCAATGCTCTGAATCAGTGCTTCATACACATGTGTAGAATAAATGGCATTTACATAGCCACCTGGTATGAATGGGTCACTTTGCTCATTCTGTTTAATGGTCCTTAAATTCTGCTTAGAAAGAAGCCAAGAGGCACCTAAACCCAGCAAAAACCCATGGTAGCTGTACACACACATGCAAACACACATATACTTGCTTTTTGAGAGGGATAGATTTGGGATACTATTGGTTCAGAGTGTATTTCTTTAATCAAAATGTCCCATTGTGCCCCAAACTGGTTAATTCTGTGCTTCAGGTCCCTCAGAAATCGAGCATCACCTTTTGTTATTAAAGCAAAATAATTTAAGAGTAGCAGCCCCAAGGCTGCCCCCACCCCCACCCCCCACATGTTCAGAGCCTGAAGTCTTCACTCGGTAACTACCAGTTGTCCTGGTAACTTTCTTTGCTTTTAACTCCAAAACCATGAAAAGTAAATGAGAATGAGCCACTTTAAATTAGATATGAGAAACAATTACATTTTGACAGTTTAATTGCATTTTTTCCCTCCCAGCCTAACTTTCTAAACAAGACACAGCATACATCAAGCACACCAATTGTATTTTTAGATTCTTTTGCAATTAAGAAACTATCCCTAAAAGAGATAAAATAATTGGTGGCCTAAATGGTTATTTCTTGAGGGAACTATATTGGGAGTGAATGCTGAGCCATCACATCCACAGTAATTAGCTTCTAAACCACTGAGGACAGATGGAGACTTTGCCTTGAAGCCACGATCCCATTCTTCACACTCTCCCCTCTGCATCACATTCTGACGCAAGCAAGTGCCTTGGCTGTCAAAATCGGGTGGCTTCCTTGTCCTGTGCTCTGTGTACCCCAAGGTGGCTTGGGAGGTGGCCTCATGTGTGTGACCATCAGGCTGAAGAGTCACCAGCTTTTCCTGAGAAGGGACTTCAGCATCTGAGAACTGTGAATGCATTTGGAATATAATAGGCTGCTTTAAAAATTCCACAAACTGATTCAACATACTCAGTGGGGTGGGTGAGGGGTATGGGATTAACTTAAAAAAGTACGATGCCAAATGGTACAATTTCAGTATCATCAAGATGCCCACATACTGAAAAATCAGAAAGAATGTACTTCAAAATATTAACCCCTAGATAGCGGGATAAATGGTGAGCTTTGCCTCTTTATCCTTTTCTTTTACAATCAGCAGAAACTAGGTGGTACATGACTCTCTCCAGGGTAGGGTTGAAATACATGTGGTTGCGACCAAATTCAGGATGATGACCATAATGACATTGCTATTTGATGGCTGAGTGTGTCTCCCCCTCAAACCCCCAGTACTTCTAAAAATGGTCTTACTTGTAGACATCATCTTTAAAAAGGTAGTCAAGTTAGAAGGAAGTCATTAATCCATCACGACTGGTGTCCTTGTAAGTGTAGGACATAGACACATGGAGAGAAAAGGATGTGAAGACACAGGAGAGAAGATGTCCTCAGAAGACAGGTTGACCTTGGACCACCAACCTCCAGAGCTGTGAGAAGAGAGATTTTTGTTGTTTAAGGTGCAGTCATAGAGCTTGGCTTCAGTAGCCCGAGCAGATTAACACAGCACCACTGATTACAAAGTTCCCTGTGCTCAGGGCAGCTTGGTGAATACATGAGCTATGTGGGCACAGCACCCAGGACTTGTAGGAGCCTTACACTTGTCTCAGTGCTCGGCTGTTTCTGTTTTCAAATTCTCCGTAATTTTTGAACAAGCAGTCCCACATTTTTATATTTCACTACGCCCATTCATTATGCAGTCAGTCCTGATTGTCCCCATTAATCTGTGCATGTTTCTTCACTCTTCAAGGTAGGCCAAGTACGTGCTCCATTGTGTGCTAAGCATTTATTGAGCAACTGCTGTGTGCCAGACCCTTTGCTCTAAGACAGAGAAGAATGAAGCTTAGATCTTGTTTTCTCAAGGGCTGAGCTGAAGAGGGAAAAGGCTGTGAACAAACAGCTTGTTGTCCATACGTGGAGGAGGCAGAGGGTCATAGGAATACCGGGGAAGGCACACCCTTGATCCAGATCTGTCACATATCCAACTCCATGCCCATTCTGGAGACAACGAAATTGAGGCTGACCTGCTCAAGTCAAGCCAGCTGGTCAATGACAGGCTCGCACCCTGCTCTAACATCTCCATCTATGTGGCCATGACACCCCAGAAGGGCCCTTTGTGATTTCCAATAGAGTTAGCACAAAAAACTAGGGGCCGCTGAATGGGTGTGCAGTGCATTCACAGCTGAAGGTTGGCAAGGAGTGGGCACTTTGTGAAGTCACTTTAAAGGCTCTTGTTTTTAGCGTGGGGCTCTTGAAACTAAAGGTAGGCAAGGCCAACTGCAGGACAGAGAGCCTGAAACCAGGGGCAGAGGTGCCCGAACAGGAATCACAACCGGCCTTGGGTTAGATCATTTTAGAAGCAATTGTGCCTGGGTTTGTTCTTGGGGCCTCACAGACCCCTTTGTGGGGAGTGGTAATGCCCACTCTCTACCAGCTCTTGAATCGTCTGCTAAATCATTTATTCCCTGATGTTGGTAAAATAACTGATAAAGACAGTTCCATGTCCAGAAATTATAAATAAAACCAATATTAGACTAACGTCTGCATTAGCAGCAAATACAACAGGGTTAGGGTGCCTAGCAAAGGCACAATCAAAGCTATTGCCCTGGCTGGTGGCACAGTGGATAAGGTGTCTGGCCTGTGAACCCAAGGGTCGCTGGTTCAATTCCCAGCCAGGGCACATAACCGGGTTGCAGGCCAGGTCTCCAGCCAGGTCTATGGCTGGAGGCAGGTGAAAGGCAACCATACATTGATGTCTCTCTCCACCTCTGCCTCTCTCCCTTCCCCTCTCTCTAAAAATGATGAATAAAGTCTTTAAAAAAGAAAACTTCTTATACAACTTATCGGCCCCCCACATATGCAGCTTCGGTTGACTCTTAAACAACTCAGGTTTGAGCTGTACAGGTCAATAGAGCTGTGATCCGTTGAACTATGGCTGACTGAACTGCATGAGTCTACTGGGGGAAAAAATCCATTTATAGGTGGACCCATGCAGTTCACGCCCACACTGTTCAAGAATCAACCGGACATGGGATTTATTTCTGTTCAAAGTGATGCCCTGTTTACCGCGATCCCTTCCACTCCTGTCTGATAGATTTTGTTCAGGGTCTGAACACACCTTCGTTATTTGGCTCAGAACTCTGCCACTCTAATGAGCTCATTATTGAAGCTACCCGTTATTTAAATATGGGTAATAGATGGGTAAGACGAATTCTCTTCCAAACCCTCCAGAAAGTGCAACTTGGTCATTTTTATTAAAGCAGGGATGGAACACTGTCTGCTTTCTCCTGTGCCAACCAAGATGTCGAATCAGCACTTGGCCAGTGAGAGGCCCAAAGGGCTTCCTGTCCCCTGCTGGCTGGTTCAGCACCATTGCTTCTCATCTATGAAATTCACCGAGGCCGTTCGCCTGAGTGCCCCACAGGCCATCGAAAAGAGAAACCAGACTCCATTATAACGTCTCTTAGCACTTTCTGCGCTCCCACGCCATGCTGGTGGGATACCTGGCTGTGTGAAAGGTGACTGCAAATGGGATTCGAGACATAACATCACCTTGCCTGTCCCCTCCAGCCAGGCCAGGGAGCAGGCAGCTTTCACTAACCAGCCGAGTCTGTCCTTCGATTTTTCTCAGGCCTGTTGCCCCCCTGGCCAAGTTTTCACTTTGATGGGTGAATCAACACCTCCCAAGCCAGGCCTGGCTCCTGGGAGCCCTCTCCATGGGCAACTGGGGAAGCTGAGTCATGGTAGTGTAAGTCTGAGCATCTCTAGGCACAAGGAAGGTTTTATTTTGGGGTCACAATGGTGATGAATGTGTGTGTGTGTGCGTTTTCTCCCAGCTCCTTTCAGAAGAAGAACATGGCAGTCTAGAGGAAGGGTGCCCAGGCCCGTGGGGAAGCACAGAACAATCAGGTGACCAGGGCATGTGGGCCAGGCGAGGCAGAAAGCATCTGAGCAGCCTATACAAGAAAATACACACGCAAGTAAGCAAAGTGAGTCATTGGCTTCGCCTGTCCAAGTTCAGCAGAGTTGACAGCTCTGAGCTTCCCATGGTACGATGTGAACCTTGCCCGAAACCCCTCCAACTGTCCCAGGCAGGAGAGAATAGGCCCTCTGCTAATTACCCCAGAAGCTGGCTTTCTGCTCCTTTGAAGCCCTCGCTTTGATGTGATGTAACTCCGCTGCCAGGCCCGGCAGTGCCCAGATTGAGCACATAATGAGCAATTATCAGCTGGGCTCTGGGAGTGTCGCTGAGGCAGCCAGATTGGAAGGGCTGCCTGCACCCGCCATGGCCAATTCCGGCCACCGCTGCCTCCCTCTGGAGCTGGGTTCATTCACCTGTGCTTCCTTCACACCCTTGCCCTCCAGTGGTATTCTGCCCACCTGGGAAACGGGGTTCCCTGAGGACCTCAGGGAACCCTGCTCAGAGCCGTCTAGCTGGCTGGACACACTGTGCTTTAGTAACTGCCTGGGACATGGGGAAAATACTGGGGGATGCGAGCTAGCACAGAGCCTGAGCGTCCAAAGTCATCTTATGAGCTGTATGAAAGGCCAGGGCTCGACCTCCCAGCATCGGTGTCCTTGTTGGACACAGGACACTAAGGGAAAGCACGTTGGGGCTGTCAGCAATACACACACAGAGCTCTGTGCCTGTGTCGAGCTGCCTCTCTGTGCACACAGGCCAGTGGTCACGGGAACGTCCTACGTTTGGTCCCACAGGGTTAGGTAGGGGTTGATGGGCTCCTGGCAGGTGGTTCCCTTCCCCTACTGCCAGGTTAAGCTGCAGAAATCCTCCTCCTCCAAGAAGCCCCCATGCACCTCCCCCGGTGGCCATGTGGTGCTGTCTCCCCCAAGCCCTAATCTCTGGGGTGTTGCAGGGGGTTCGGTGGGGCAGGTTAGGAACACTGTTGGTCCCAGGGCCCCAGACCACAACCTGCTCATCTCAATTCCTCACAGTGTTAGGAGCCTTTGCTTTTTTCTTTTCCTTTCTTCTAAATTTAAGCCCATGGCCCGAGATTATTTCTGAGAAACAGGGGGTGAGCTCAGGCACGGGGGATGGAGCAATGGCCACAGGGCAAAGCACTAAGAGAGGCCACCTCCCAGCCAGCCTGAGCCATCTTGACGTTCCAGAACATTCTGCCTGCTTCACCCCACGGAGCTCTGCCCTAATTTCAATCTTCCTTCAGACTGTCAAACGCAGCGAGCTCTCCTGCTCCTCTTCCTCACACGCGCTGGTCTTCCTTCCTTGTAACTGTCCCCCCCTTGAGCCCTGCAGAGCTCAGCTCCCCTCCTCCAGGAAGCCACCACCTCTGCTGCCTGATCCCAACGGGTGCCCTGCTCGCTCCCACTGTCCTTTCTTTGTCCTGCATGGTCCTCACCCCAGTGTCTCGTCAAATACTTGTGGGAATCAATACTGCTCTCTGGCACCCATCATCTTCAGACCTCATGATGCAGCGACCCGCTGTCCCACCAGCGCTGGGCACACAGCAGGTGCTCAAGAGGTTTGGTAGGTGAGTGGTGGCACATGATTACCAGCGTTGTGGGGGCCCAGGTGCCAGTTCTCCGCCGGGTGGGCAAGGGAGGAATGGGTCTGCTTGCTCTCTGCTCAGAGGAGCGCCCCCAAATCACGTGACCCTCGGCTCCCATCATGGCTTTTACTCCCAATAAACTCGGCTTGTGTTCAAGCGGGATTTTATAACAGCTCAAGCCAGAGAAATTTCCCGTAAAATAAAACGCCCTCCCTCTTCCCAAAGGGGGATCTTTTGGACATGTGCCTCCTTTGGGAAGACCCACTACCACCTAGGCCTCTGCCCCCAAGGAGCTAAGTCACCAGAGTGGCCCTCCCTGGAGCTGAAGCCACGGCCAACCTCGGGGGAGGCCAGAGAAACGGGCAGCAGCAGGGGGGAGGAGAGAGGAGCAGCCAACAGGCAGTTTTCACATCTCAGGGTCTGAAATGATTGCCTTTCTCTCCTCTCCCTGTGGGTGGGGAGGTGTGTTATGAGCGGGTGGCTTCAGGCTGGGCCTGGAGATGGAACGAGTCACACAGCTGTCAGGAGCAACTTAGCAGGTCCCTCCACACCCATCACAACTGAGCCCTGGATCAATCCACAGCCCGTCAGCAGGCATTTACAAGGGCTGTGACATGGCCTGGACCAGGGGCAGGAGGGACAGCGAGCCGGCTGCCCGACCGGAGGCAGGCCCAGGCCTACGTCACAGAGAGAAATGAGGGTGATAGCACCAACGGAAGAAAGCGACGGAGCCAACCCTCCCCATCACAGGGCAGCTGTCAAGGGGAATCCCCAATGAAGACCCCAGATGCTGAGGGAAGAGCCACGGGACACCCATACAACCCCAGTTGGAATGTGTTTCTGCCCATATCCATGCTACCAGGGCCAAGGCTTGGCACACGGAAGCTTCAGGATGGCTTCATCTAGCAGCAAAGCATGAAGAAAGTCTGAGTGTAGCGTTAGACAGGTCAGAGTTCAAATCCAAACTGAGTCCCTTGCCGACCAAACGACCTTGAACAAGCCCTTAATCCCTTCGTTTGAACTTCCTTCATTTTCCTTGTAGGCCAAGTTCCTTATGAGGTTCTCAGGATAGTTATGGGGGATGGAATGGGGGTGCACTCTACCTATTACCATGACACACACCACAGCATTTTTCTGCATGTAATGAAGGAAGTGTGTGCCCTTGGGCAGAAAACAAGGTCTTCAGTCAAGTGTCCTGCCAAGATTTGAGTCTATTGCCTTCTCAGAGTCTGAAGTCACTATAATTCATCTGAGAATTCACTTCCTTGCTCACCTTCTTAGCTTATTAGCTTGGATAAAAATAATTAACAGTCAATGATTAGATGAGAATAGAAACCAGAGCCTAAGTGTTAAAAAGGGCTGCATCCTTGTCAGTGGTTTTCTGTGCAGCCTCTCTGGACATGCAAGGAGTCTTGTTGGAATGAAAAATACGAAGCAGGTGGAAGTAGGGAGATAAACAGTCTAGCGACCCTGCCTGTCTAGGAGTGAGTACCTGGCCTGGGGTGTCACCTGCATAAGCCAGTGCTGCTGTGACAATAGCGTGCAGACAGCACTTGGCAGCCTTTGGAAATGTTAGGGTGAAGATTGGTTAAGTGTTTCTTTAAAAGAAATAAAGGGGGAAACTTCATAATGATTACCAATCTTCTATACTCCATAGGGCGACTTGGTCATTCAAACTGTTACATTTTCTTATTTAAACCTGCCCCTTTAAGAAGGATTTGGCATGTGTTACTCTTGTATACATAGAGAATATCTCCACCGTGCATCCACAGTTCACAACAGAATAAAATGAATAGACGAAGAAATCAGGGTGAAGGGGAAATAGAAGTGGTAAAAAATCAAGTTAATCCAAGGATTAGGCCACGAAATCTGGAGCAATTGCTACAGGTGAGGCAATTCTGATATTCAACTATCCAGGGATAAGGAAGTGAGCTGCTTTATTTACACTCATGCAAAGGCATTCTTTCACTGCATCCCCATGCCCAGAGCCTCCTGGACACACTTGTAGCCACTGATAGCACTAATCCCCCATGTGGGGGTGCGTTGCCTCGCATCGCTGTTTTACATGGAATTAATTTCCTGGTAGGAAACCTACTCTACCTGTAGAGAGACTCAACCTCCGTCTTTTTCACCTGGGACTTCCCTAGCCCAGGTGCCCGACAGCTCCCAGGTCTGGAGTAGCAATCGGCCTCAGTCTATGGAGAAGATCAGGCTACACCTCCTTAGAAGAGATATTTACTCAGTGAAATCTAGTTGCTGTGTTGTTCCTAATTCTGTCGTGGGCTTACCATCTTGAGTGTTTTCATCCACAATCTGGACTAGCTTTGTGCTTGTTCTGAATGCCAGAAAGATGCTACTCCATAATCCACAGGGAAATCAGTACACCCCATGGCCAAGGCACATGGGGTTTTGTTTGTCCTTTTAATGTAGGAACAAGATGACCTATTACCCCTATAATTTTTTTTTTAATATGGAATGCTTCAAGAATTTGCGTATCATCCTCGCACAGGGGCCATGCTAATCTTCTTTGTATCGTTCCAATTTTAGTATATGTGCTGCCAAAGTGAGCACTATCCCTACAGATTCTTAAAACAAGTTCAGTCCTAAGGACAACAGGAAATGAATAACCAATCCAAATTCAGCACCCTCATCCTTTCTTTAGTACAGGTAGCAGATCCAGGATGTGTAACACGACCCTGGCTTCGTGAATTTAGGCAAACCTTAACCTCTTTGAGCCTAGACTTTCTCATCTGGAAAATGAAGTAATCACATAATCAAGTTATTGGGAGGATTAAATGAGATATCTATCATACATTTAGCCATTTCTAGCACTTGAGGGAAGTGAGCTTCCATAATTTCTACTATTAATCTCATGATGATGACGATGACAATACTTTACAGCAGTGGTTGTCAACCAGGGACAACTTTGCCTCCCCAGGGACATTTGCCATGTCTGGAGGCATTTTCAATTGCCTTAACTGGAGGAGGTCAGGATGCTGCTAAGCGTCCTACTACACACAGGACAGAGCCCACGACAAAATCATCCAGCCCAACATGTCCATAAGGCAACCCCACCTTAAAGTACAAAAATGCCTTGTTCAGAATTTTTAGAAATTCTATTACGTGAGCTAGACAAACCACACTCTAAACAACAGGAGGGAAATACCTTCGCCCGTTTGCCACCTGGCTGTATAATTTGACAGCGTGCTCAAGCCTCCGCACTGCCATCTGTAAAATGTCCTCATCGCACTGGTTGATTTCTAGGTGTCCCTCTGGCTCTGACCTTCCCTGTGATTCCGATTTTCAACAGTCCTCTTTTGTACATGAAGAGAGAGGGGCTGGGCAGGACCCTGCTCCATTCTGGATAAGTAAGAACACAATAGAATTCCTTTTGGACATAAATCACCTTTTCATATAAAATCTTCTGAAGACCATTTCGAGAAGAATAATAGATCTGCCAGTCCAACACCTGCAGGGTGGGCAATAATTTACTTAGCCCGCTGACTTGGAGGCAGGTCCTGTTCTTGATAAATGGCCCAATTAAGCATCTGTTAATCACAGCATTATCTCCTCGGAAGGTGGAATACCTACTTCTCTCCAGCCGTTTCTCAGTGAGATAACATCACGAATTCCCCAAGCAGTGAAGGGCATTTACCAGTGCGGGGGAGCATGGGGGGCAACCCATGCTCCTCTCCGGGCTCCAGCCCCAAGGGTTGCTGGGAATATCCCCTGTGCCCTTCCCCCATCAACCTTCCTATAACCTCGGCTCCTGAACTCTCCTGTTCGTCGGAGGCCTTGATAATAAAGCAACATCTGCAAAACCTACAAGAACTTTACTGCAGTTAATTGAGTAATTGAAGCAAGATGCAGGGAGAGGTGATCTATGGGCCTGGGTTGAGGGCCGGGAAGGGAGACAACGAATTTATTGCCAAGGCCGTGGGCGGCCTTGGGTCCAAGCCCTGGTTCACGGGAAGTTTGAGGTCATGTGGGATTAAAATATCTTCAGAAACAAATGGAATAATTTGACTGAAATATCAGGAACGCTGTGCCAGTTTATGCCAGGAGACCAGGTGTGATTTATTTACCGGCATCCGACACATTTTTTTGATATCTGCTCCATTAGGGCTAAATTTATAGATTATTGAACAAATGGGTAGCCCTTGTTTGTGTCTGCCCGTCTGTCTTGTCCTGATGGTTACATGAAGCCTGGCTTTTGCAGTTCAAGATAAGTAACGTTACGCCTTCAAGGGACCAGAGCCCCAGGAACTAAGCTGGACCCAAGATATTTACAATACAGTGGTTATATTTGCTCAAAAGAGGCTTGTGAGAGCCCCTATGCAATGGGTGGTAATATCTTCTTGTAATCTGAATAAATCCATAAATCTTTGCACTTAAGCACGATTCACCACCTTGAAGTCATTGGGTACAATGTAATATGTTTGCTGGCCTTGCAGCGGCCAGATACACACATTATAGATACATAAAATCAGCCATGTGAGTGCCTAGCATCAGAGCTGCCCCGTGACTCCTCTGAGCACATGCCCCCAGATGCAGGAGGCTTGGCTTCTTGGAAGGTTATTGCTCCTTTTGTAGTTTCTCCACTGCTTTATTAAATCCCAAATTCCTTGCAAAACTGTACAATTTTAATAACTCAAATCCATGTGGATCATAAAGCTGTCTAAATATACCTAGCACCCTGGGTATCAGACAGATCCGCGGGTGATGATGTCACTGGACCTGATTAACCGGAACAGGTCACCGACAAGATTTTATTACAAGTGTCATTTAGATTTCTGACAGCTTTACAAGGCTTAATGGCTTTTTATTAAATACATTGTGTTCAAGGAAGCTGACAGTTGGGGATGCCTTGTAAAAACAATGCAGTGGAATTTCCTTAGAACTGCGTGAGGGAAAGCAGAAGGAGCATGGGACATCCCTCCGGGTCCCCGGTCCCATTGCTCACAAGGCCCAGAGTTCATTGTCTCCTGAGGCTAAAGACAAATGACCCGCTGATGCCACCCCCCACCCTGGGCTCTCCAAACCCAGTAGGTCTGCTCTAGGTCAGCAGAGAGGTTTTTATCTGATGCTCTCCAGAGAACCAGATTCCTTGGCCCAGAGAGTGACCCACGGTGGCCGGCCATCCCCCAACCAAGCCCTTCCCTAAACCAGCCTTCCTCCTAGGAATCAGTGAGGCTGACCTTCCTGAAACTCATGTTCTCCATGGGCTGATTAAGTTTTGTTTGCTTCTGATTAGCAGGTTGCTGGATTGACATGGAGAAAGACAGGAGGGAGGACCAATGGACATACCGTCCCCTTCACTGCCATCCCTGGGTGCTGGGCACTGGGCTTCGTGCCCTCAAGAGGTTAGTTACCTCATCCCATCCCACAACCACTGAGCAGAGCAGGTGCTTTTACTCCCCTTTGACAAGTGAGGAAATAACGGGTCTGGAAGGATTTGCCAAAAGAGGCGGGAAGAGAAAGGGATAGGAATGCTGAAATATTTCGTATGTGCCTAGCTTTGATAAGTTTGGGTTTTCCTCACCCCACTGTCTGAGGGAGGTGCTATTCCCCAGCTTTAAAGATGAGGAAGTTGAAGCTCACATGACTTTCCCCATTTCTGTCACTCAGTCCAGGTCAGGGGCACAGTCACTCGTTAGAGGAAGAATAGCCACCACTCCTTGGGTGTCCTGTCTGAAGGACTTTACCTGCATTGTCTCATTGAATTTTGACAGCATCACTATAAGGTCACACACTGTGCATATAATCACCGCCTCACAGAGAGGCTGTGATGCCCAAGCTCACGTAGATAGTCAGTGGCAGAGACAGGATTCGAACCCATGGAGGTTGGGTCCAGAGCCTGTGATTCTTAACTGACAAGCTTCCCTCAGCTCACAGTGGATCAAGAAAGTGGGTGAATCCAGAACATCTCTGCGTTGTTTACTATTTCCAAACCTGTATACCTCCTCTCATGTGATTGTCATAGCAGCATTTGCAAGGCAGGGCGACAAGGAGTCATGACCCCCATTTTACAGATTGGGTGACTGAGGCTTGAAGCAGTACCACATCTCACCCTGGCCCCATGAGCTACAGAATGTGAATCCAGGGCTGACCCTGCTTGCTGGTCTCTCCTTTCTAAGAACAGGGCTTCCTCCACCTTGCGTTCTACTGCTCCAGCACGGCGCTGGGGCTGGGGGTGGGGGCAGTGAACGGGGTGCAGGCTCCAAGAATCTCAGGGCAGGTTTTGAGAGCAAAGAACAACCCACCAGTAGGAAATGGAAGTAGGACTGACCTCAATTAGCACGTATAGTCAATCCTCATTAGCTGTCGATTTTATAGTTATGAATTCACCTCCTGCTGAAAATGTATTTGTAAACCCCAAATCAGCATGCTCAGGGCTTTTGTGGTCATTCACAGACACGTATAGAGCAGCGAAGAACTTGAATCACTCGACACATCCATTTGTAAGTGTCCTTTTTGGTGGTGTATTAGTGCCAACCCCCCACCACCACCACCACCACCATTTTTGTGCTATCTGTGGTGACTTTGCTGTATAAAATGTCCCCAAACACAGTACGACGAGGTGTCCCTAAACTCAAGGCTGCGATGTGCCCTCACAGAGTGTCAGATAAGCTTCATTCAGGAGTGAGCTACAGTGCGTAGGCCATGGGTTCAATGTCAGTGAACCAATAGGACGTACGTTAAATAAGGTGGATTTCAATAAAAACACACCTTAAACAATATTATATACCATTGGCAAAGAAGTTTTAAGAAGTTGGCTAGCAGGAACCTGGCCCCATACTTCCCCGAGAGATCCCTCAGTGTCACTAATTCATTGTCAGAGGTGACGTCACAGAACAGAACTTCCACCAATAGCTGTCAGTTGCATGCTGACGTTTCTTCTGTGTGCGCAGGCCTGTGCCTGCTGCTACCAGGGGCAGGACACACCCAGTCCTTTTCCCTCCAGACTCACCAACACCATGAGGAAAAAAGCCAGGCGATTTGGGACTGCCTGAGCCAGCCCAAGGTCAAGGACCAAACTGTGAGGCAGACCCCAGGGTAGCTCTGTCCATGGAAAAAGAATAGGTGCCGTGGGTGTCATTCAGAATTTTCTAGTAGCCACATTTACAAAAATTAAGAAGAAGTAGGTAGGTTTCATTTTAATAACATAGTTTATTGAACCCAATATATGTAAAGTATTATCATTTCAACACAATCAATATAAAAATATTAATGAAATGTCTTGCATTGTCTTTTTTGCAGTAAGTCTTTGAAATCATGTCCCTTACTAGGATAAGCCACATCTCAAGAGCTCACTCGCCACACAGGACTAGTGGCTTCTGTTTGAGTATCATGACTCTAAAGGGCAGGCCATGTTATCTTTAGATGCACCCAGGAAAAGGACCTCCACACAGTAGGTATTCAGCAAACTCTTCCGTGATAGTTTGAAATCAAGGCAAGTGGGTGGGGGTGGATACAGCCCTTGGGTGGAGGATCTCGGGCAGGTCACTTACTGTGTTCAAGCTGTGTATCTATTCGTGTGAAACGGGGTGATGATAACACGCCCACCCTCCCCAGAGGAGGATAAAATGAGGTCATATTGGACAGGGACACCTTGGTCAACACTGCTAGCAACCCTTACTCTATTCCTATTACTGTTGATGGCGAGCCCAGCAGTCTACGTCCAGCCAGAGGCCCACAGCAGCTAAGACGGCTACACATCTCAGGAGCACTGGGCCCCCAGGTCCTACATGCAACAGTACACATACATGAAAGTGGAAGCTCTTGTCTGATGTCCCAGACTCAGTCTGTCAAACTGGGCACCCAGTAATATTCCAGGAGCGACCGGAGAGAGAATCAGGTTGGCCAGGCAATTACCCCCATTTAATGTGGGGCTCTGGAAATGGAACCTGTTATGTCCTTCCGCATGGCAACCATGTCACCCCAACTGAGTCTCCTTTTCACGAAAGCCAGGCTCTGCTCAGACTTGGGAAGACAAGTGGGCAGCGATTTTCCCCCATTGCAATACAGTCCCACAGCCCGCAGGCCTGGAACAGCACTATTGGGGTCCTCCCTTGTAACTTGCTCACCATTTCTGATCTTTGGGGCTTTGGGATCATCTTATGCGAGGGCTGGGATCTCACACTCCAACTGTACACAC
The DNA here is from genome assembly GCA_004026585.1 of Noctilio leporinus. NCBI lineage: Eukaryota > Metazoa > Chordata > Mammalia > Chiroptera > Noctilionidae > Noctilio > Noctilio leporinus. Next base: position 593,284 of record PVIW01000115.1, read on the forward strand.
TTGGACTCAATTCAAAGGAAAAATATAATTCATAGATGATGGAGAACTGATTTTAGACCTCAGCGTGGGCCACAGCCACACGGAAGGCCTCTTCTACAACAAAGCTAATTATGATTGCAACAGAGAAGGTATGCTTAGAGGTCTGGTTAAAGAATTCTTTTGAGATTATTGAAATAAGACATGATTTTTGAAAGCGTGGATGGGTTGTAACAGCTTCCCAAGACCATGTCCCTGAAGTAGGGAGCATTGCAATGCGGGGGTTATTTAGGAAAGGCCGGGACCGCCTGGAGGGGTGGCCCACATCCCCTGTCTCATCCATCATGTCACCTCTCAGCCTTAGGGAATGGACACCTGGTTTGGATCCCTGTGCCCACATTCCCTACCCCCTGCATTTGGTTGGCAACTTGGAGCTAATTTCCACAGCACTAAATCCACCCCCTCGCTTGGCAAGCCAGCACCTGTCCTCTTCTCACTGGGGGGCGAGAAGAGTTTTCGTGATTGTTTCCTTTATGCCCCAGAATAAACGCCACTTCCGGACGAAAATCTCAGTGGTGGCAGTTAACCTTCCAACTGGGGTACTCTGGAAATATCTCCAGTATACTGGAGTTAGCAAGTAGGCACTTCTCTTATGAATAACAGAATCCAGGGAGGACCATGGCAATTTGCTTACCAACGCATTTTCATACATTTTCTAAAGGGGGGTCCACCTGCCCAGACCTGCTTTTTGTGTGAGAAAGGATACCTCTTGAAATGTATCAGAAATAAGTGAGTCTCCCCAACTCCCCTACTGACTTTGTACTTCGAGTGGCAGCTGTGAGCCTGTGTTTCGCTTGATGAAACGTGGATCCTGTTAGCCTTCCCAGAGGGTGGCCAGTCAGGCTGAGTGGAGTAACCGAGGTGCCCGCCAAAGGGCCCAGCGCGGAACAGAGGCCAAGCGCTCCCACTTCACCCCTAAAGCTCACTGTGAAATCAGAAAGGAGTTCCTCCACCCCGCTCTGGCCAGCCCCAGGGCCAGGCAGTCTGTTTGGAGGATGCGTCAGTGAAAAGAATGCTAAGTGTCCACTTTCGGGAAATGGTGTCAGGCTGCTCTGATCTGTGCCACCACCTCATCAGCTGTACTTTACCCCCATTTCTCTCAGCTTTTCTCAGGTCGGCATTCACCATCACCTCTCAGGTGGCAGTGCTGTCCCAACGAGAGGATCCAGGTAGAGCCCATTAGGCATTGGAGGTGCGTGGTGCCGCCATCTCTATGCTGCTAACTCCTAGCTTCCCCAGACTCGGTGGGCAGGCTCCTGCCATTCACCTTGCCCCAACTCTGCAAGACTGGTGCGGACAGGCTAGGCAAAGGGCTCCTTTTCCCCCAGGCTCTTGCTGCAGGTAGTGTAGCATTCAGTGCCTTGAACAAGGGTTGACGCAAGGGTTGATCGGTGGGTTCATCTAAGGGAGCGGCACTGACAGAGTGGGGGGAGGGTGGGCAGAAACCAGGAACGTGCTCTCCCAGCTGAAGGCTGGTGCCTTCCTCTTCACCTGGGAAGGGGCAGGGCAGGAGAAGATTTGCGGAGCTGGACCCTGCGCACGGACAGCACCTCACTCCCCAGGGAAGCTGCCTCTCTCCGGAACCCTCAGGCCTGCTCATGCCCCTGAACGCCACCCAGAGCTGGAGGATTCTCCAGCCCCCCGAAGCAAGGCCCTGCCAGCCTTAAAGAGGGTCTCAGCCGTGGCTGGATTTACCTCTCATGCTTGGACAGTTAGCGACTCTTCCATGTCTCTGTCGTGGGACCTTACACCAATGATTTGCTCTCTCTGAGCCTCAAATTTCCCATCGGTGAAAATAGACATACGGATGCCTGCTTCTCAGGGGTGGGGAATTAAATGAGCTAACATGCAAAATCATGCACAAAGCCAGCACATAATGAATGTTCAGTTAATTTAAAAAACAATTGGTAGAGAGGATGTTCACAGTTAACACCTTTTCGCATCCCCTTGGATATAGTGAGTACCTCTGCCCAGCTCACCCTACCTCAAATGGAAAAAACAGCTTCCATCACACAAGCCAGGACATCCTGATGGCTGACATAAATTCATGACACCCAGTGCCACCCACCCTAACTACCTGGTTGTATGTTCATGGCTGCCCTGGCCCCACCCTTACCTGCTGTGTGTCTAGAATCCAAGGGAAATTCTTTCTTGATTTTCAGTGCCCAAAGCTATCCAACTCCATCAGTTTAATTAAGTCTTATCAGACTTGAAAAAGAAGCAACCCCACCCCCACCCCCAGCTGTCCTCTGAGACCCCTCCTCCCTGCGACCCGTAGGTCCCTGAGAGTTTCCACCTGGGTAGGGGCTGAGTGGGTTCAGGTTCAGACAAGTGCCAGGAGGGCCCGCCCTGCCTACAGTAATTATGGGGGGAGGGCAGTTTCTGTCCCAGAGCCAGGGCTCTGGGTAGGATCTTCCCCACACGCCCTGGAAACACACCCACCCGGGTTTGGCTTTGCTTAACCCAGAACCTCATCCCCTTGCCAGTCCCACTCTTCATGAGACCTACCCAGTCTCCCACTTCTATTCCTGCCCCTCTCTTCTCCTCTCTCCGCACTTGGCCTTCTAGAATATGAATCTATTTACGTTACCCCACCCCCACCCCCCTTAAAACCAATCGATGGCCTGCCATTATCCTCAGATGAAATTCCAAACTCCTTCCCAGGGTTTAAAAGGCTCTGAGCTTCCCTTTGCTTTCCTGCCCATCCTCCAACTAACTCCTACTCCAACTCCGGTTCTCAGCTTGGGTGTCACCGCCTTTTCCCCGAGGCGCCACCAAAGTTCCCCACCGCTGCGCCCTTCCCCACCCAAGCTCGGTTCACCTGACCCTCTGCGCGGGAGTTGCCGGTTCACCTGCTGGTCCGGCTGGCTGTAGGAATTGACTCCTCCCTGCTCCCCACTGCCTAGCGCAAGGCTGAAAAGCAGGCAGAATCAATGTATTAATAGATTTGTCGGTGGGGACTCCTTCTGGAAACTCTAGCCCAAGCCTCTCAGATCGGGACCAGCAGCTCAGAGCTCCCCCAAGGCTCGGTCCCAGGCACCACAGGGAGACGACAGAACCCTGGGGCCGGCGGCCTGCGGCCTGCAGCAGTCGGTCCCCACCCCCCACCCCCGCCCCCGCCCCCCAGAGGTCTGGGGTTTTACTGCTCATGGAAATTAGGCCGGCAGATCAAAGGCAAGGCTCCTCCAGGCCAGATTGCCAGCAGCCAGCACGATCGAGAAATATTGCTTGAATTGGTAATTCAAAATTAAGTGAGTCAATGATTGACACCGATTTGTAAAACGTGGCCCACCACCTCGCCTCCGGCCCGCGGGTTGGCCGGGAGCGCGGAGCTCTGCGGACCGGAGTTCATTTAGCGCCGGCCGTGCCCCGCCCCCACCCCACTTTAAAGGCCCCCGGTCCTCCGCGCGCCGCACCGTTCCCGCGAAAAGGCTTAGCACCTGAGCTCCCCTTTCAGAAATAAAACCTCACAAATTTGAGCCAAGGGGGAAAAGCCTGGTGTGACTTTGCACCTGTAACACATGAGTCACTTGATTAAGAAAATGCTCAAAATCAAGTGTGTGATTCTCTGTGTGTGGGGGGTACAGGAAAGTGAGGATGGGGGTGGGGAGGGGGGGGCTGGGCGTGAGGAGAGTGAGAAAAATACCTGCAGCTGCACCAACTTCAAACCCTAGTCACAGTGTAAGTGTGCTGGGCCATCCACATCTTGGAGAGGGACTGTCCCCATCGGTGCTGGTCAGAGGGAGGCTTGTCTAGGAGGTGGACTTCAAAGCCACTCCACCGCTAGACTGGCAGGGCAGTCTTCCCCACCTTTGTTCAGAAGCTGGAGAGGACAGGGGCCTCCGGAGGAGGGGGGCGGGGTCCTACTGTATCAGATGAGGGACACCCAGCCAGGAGCAATGCTCCTGCAAAGTCTGCAGGGCACCTGGGCTTATACCTGGTCTGACGGTGCACAGACACTCCGTGGGAGGAAAATGTCCCTCGTGAAGGCTGCTAGCCCTGCTGGGGGCCTGCTGGGTCTCCAAGCAGAGCTCGGGTCCAGATAAGGCACACACTGCCTGGTCTGGTCCAGTCCACCCGCATGCCTTGGCAAGCCCAGCAGCTGGGCTCAGGATGCCCAGGGCACCGAAGGGAAAAGGACAAGGGCTGCCCTGGGGTCCCCTCCTGGCACCAGTTTCTTACATAAAATTAGGATGATCACTGTTTCCCATCAGGTGAAGGTGAGGATCCAATAGGGTCCTTTCCCTAGCGCAGGTGACCCAGTGTCCAGCCCCCTGCTCTCTCCCAGCTCTCCTGAGAGGCAGACACATTAGTTCTCAATGGCTGTGACTCACATGGTCATGCGGGATCACTCTAGGAATGCTTTTTTCTGCTGTTTGTTTGTCTTAGGCCTTTCTGGAAAGAGGCAGGAGAGCTGGGGAGAGAGGAAGAAGGTGGGTGCTGTGTCTACGTCAGACTTCAGGGAAGGGGAGACGGGAGGGCAGGTTGGGATGGCCCGTTTCCCAGAGCTCTGCCTCCTGGCCTGGCTCCCGCCTGGGGTGGGACGGAGCGGTTGCAGGGGGCAGGGGCTGGAGCATGGAAGGCCTCCTCAGCCTCCCCTCCCATCCTCTCGCCCAACTCTCCTTTCAGCGTGTTATGAGCAAGAGATCCTGGGTTGTATATTAATAAAACAATGGAATTTTTATTTCTCTTTCTCATAAATTACATAATTCAAACCTTAAAACACCTTTAATAAACAGTGACTGGGCATGTGACACTTAATAAAACCGGGCTTGGGTCAGTTTCTGCTTGACAGCCTACCAGCCGAGAATGTGCCTTAGGAGTCAATGATTAAGAGGCGGGGATCTTTCCTGGGCTCTGCTATTAAACACTTCAAAGGTTTCCCAAGTCAGATAAAATGAAAAGCAAATGTGTTTCACTGCCTCTCAAATGCCTCAAATGTTTTAGCAGGTGCAAGCAATGAAACCTTCCATGGTGACAGCATTTTAGGGTCTGCAAAGTGCACCCAACTGAATTCTGGGAATTCTGGACCGGCTTCATAAAAATTCATGATTCCCGATGAGGAGAGATGGTCGTCTTCAGAGCCCATCTAGATACATATGTGGCACAAAAGGGAAAACATCTAAGGGTCCTCTGGGTCATGGGTCAGCTTAACCCTTTCTGTTCCAGGAGAAACCCCCCTTGGAGCACTGGAGCCCCCCCAGCCAAAAGGGCCAGCCTTGTGCAGGCAAAACAAGGAGCCAGCTCCTCAGTGGTAACCCCGACTTTCCAAAGGCACATTCATGGACAGGGCAAACCCAAGTGCTCTTTTTCTGGACAGGAGCACATTTTTAGGTGGTCTAGAATGCATCGCAGACAATACAGGCTTAAACACATAGATGGTGGGGTTTTGTGCCATTTTTTTTTTTTAACTTTTGGACCCAGTTTCCTCATCTGTAACATGGGGGTCATCATAGCACCTACGTCATAGGGTTTTGTGAGGATGACATGGGTCAGCATCAGAGAAGCACTTAGATCCCATTGCAGAATTCAATACATGTTCTCAATTTTTATTGTCCTGTTAGGAAAAATGAATATGAAAGTTTAGCGTTCTACAACTTGGCCACTTGAGCTTTTTCATTTAAAACTTGCCGTAACTTAGCTTTATAAGTCGGTGTAATCTCTCACATAGACATATAATATTTTATGGTTTACAGAGGACGTTCTGAGACGTTACCTCACTCCGACCTTTCAACCGCGAAGCTGGGAAGGCAGGAATGGTCATCCGTGGACCAGGGATGAGTTTTCAGCTCCACTGCGCCTCTCTTGGGTAGCGCCGGCCCCATCGCTTGGACCTCTGTGTTCCCAGGGCAGCCATCTGTGAAGTGGGTACAGAGAGGCTCAGTCACAGCGCAGCCCACACTCAAGAGCTGGCACCGCGCAGCCCACACTCAAGAGCTGGCACCGCCAACATCTGCTGAGCTATCACAACTGTCGGCCCATTCTCATCGAGAAGGAGCTCAAAGGCACTCTACGCATTATCTTGGTAATCTTGCAAGCACTTGTTTATGAGACCTCAACTTTTATCCTTCCCCTTTCATAATGAGGAGGCCCGGGAAGTGACATTCCAGGAGTCAGTGAAGGAGAACCCCTGAGTTCTTGGCTCAGGGAATAGCTGGGCAGTGATCGTTATCACAGAACAGTCTCCTGGTTTCCTGGCAACACAGGATTATTCACCTCCAACCCCAACCATACCAGGTGCACCCCTGAAAGACTTGATAGCTCAGGGCACTTGAAGGTGGAACACATTCCACAGATCCGTTGCCACTTCGCCTTTTCAAAATAGGCATACGTGTCTTTTAGTATGTATATGTAAGTGTACTGCTAGTAAACAAGAAATCTTTCTAGACATGCAATGTGTAGTACAACATGCTCACTGGTAACTTAACATGACAGGTGGACACTTATAAGGATCTCACTACCCAGCCGCCCAGCTTCCTGTCTGCTCTACAGTCAGTCAGCCCACAGCAGCGATTCCCTTCTACAAAATTGGGGTTAGTGTTTTGGTTCAGACATCTCTCCTCTCCTGTGTCCCCCCGCCAGCAGTCCACCCAAAAAACATATTAGACCTGGGTTGCCCTCTACTCTGCTCCCAGCACACTTCATGCATGAACTATGTTAACTATCCATTCATACCTTTCT